>CM034154.1:536635266-537275266 GCA_019776745.2 Taxus chinensis
GGAACATAATTATTAAGTGGTCTAGCCAACCCTTAATGTATATGGATCCATCACTAATATATAGGTTAATATTTAATAATATGAAATATTTATATTTCTATTATTAAATATGTTAACCTAGGTATATACTTTAGGTTAAATATTTAATATTATGAAATGATTATATTTCTAATATTAAATATTATAAACCTAGGTGTATGTGTCAACCATTTTAGGTTGAAAAGGTGGGTCGGGAGACATACCCGATCACCTTATATAAAAAGGACTTTAGGTCCTTATTTGATATAATCAGGAAATATATCAAAGGTGTACAAATAAAGTGATTTGGTTTTACCCTTAGTAAATAGGGTTTCAAAGGAGGAGGTGATCTTACTAGATGTAAAATATGTCTCTCTAAAGTAAAAGGTTATTTTAAAAGTTATTTTTACCCTTTTGGGGTTTTCCACTATAAATATTGTGTCAACTGTGTTATTTATTTTCTTGTACGTATTTCTTTATTTACTTATGTTTTGATATAATCTTTATTTAAATATTTATTGTAACATTATGTAATATGTAAGTTGATTAAATCTGTATTTATTAGAATCCTCAAATTCTAACAAAGGAAAATCTTCTCCTCTCCTTGGAGTTACCTTCTTTGGAATTGGCTCATCAACTTGAAGTTATGGAAAATTACTCCTTAACAGTGAGGTTTTTTGAACTCATGGAGTTGGAGGAAGTTTAACACAAGGCAATGAAAACTTTAAGCCAAAATCAAGCTCAAGTTAAGAAATCCTTCGATAAGAAAGCTTCTTATAGGCATTTTCAAGAAGGAGATTTGGTTCTCAAATGAGATGAAGACAGGGCCAAACCAAGTAGGCATGCCAAGTTTAACGCTCTCTGGAGTGGACCGTATGTTATCTCCAGTTACAAAGAGGTGAATTCATTTCATCTATCCAGACTCAATGGAGAAGAACTACCCATTCACGTGAATGGGATACATCTCAAGGATTACTTTTGAGAATGTCTCACCCTTGTACAGTGTTCATTTTCTTTTCCTCTAAGTGTCTTGCACATTATTTTGTTTAGTTTTCTTTCTTTTTAGTTTTTTAGGTATCCTCTAAGTGTATTTTCCTTCTAAGACTCTTTTTCCCAATGGTTTATATAAGGCTATTGATCTGAAAGCTTAGCAAGAAATCATTCCCTAGAGGTCGCCAAAAATATTACTAATTTAATCCACCTTGAGAAGCAGACTTTAAAATCGATCAGAAAATTTTTTTGAAAAAATATTCGCACAGAAGATCTCTACATCTTAAATTTTCTCCAAGTCCCAAAGTTCTAAAATTCAAATTTTAGACTTCGGAGATTTTCCCTTTCGGGGTTTAATTGGCTTAAATTTGAAACTGTGTTTTTCAAGATCTGAAGTTTGAAAACCTGAAAGTTTGAATTTTAGACTTTCGGGTTTCAAAACTCTAAGTCACGATTTTTAGAAATTTCCTTATAGAGTTCCAAAGTCTGAAACCTAGAAAGTCTAAAATTTCAGACTTTCGAGCTTTTGGGTTTCGGAACTAAAGGTCGCATTTTTTGAAAAAATCCTCTCGGAATTCCGAAGTATGAAATTTTAGGCTTTCGGGTTTTGGAATTCTCCCAATTTTTTTTGAGTCATTTTCTTTTGGACTTCCGAAGTCCAAAAGTCTGAAAGTCCAAAATTTTGGACTTTTGGGCTTTTGGGCTTTCGGGTTTCGGAACTCTTCTGAGCCTTTTCAGTATTTTCATCCCTTAATCTCTTAAGCCTGAAACCTTGAAATTTCAAATTTTGGAATTTCAAGCTTTTGTATTTTAGAATTTTGGAGCTCTTTATGAATTTAATTCCCACCTACCTCCGTATGGATTGAATTTTCACCATTCATATTGGGTTTTTTCTATTTAAATCACATTTTTACCCATCATTTTCACTTGACACTTTTCTCTGACAACCAATTTTTTTACTGTATTTTGTACCTTTCAACGTCATCCTCAAGGTATTTTTTATTTTGGTGTTTTTTTGGGATTAATATCTTTTGTTTGTTTCTCTCCTTGTTTATTTTTCTTTTTCTTTGTTCTTCCTTTACATACCTTGGGAAATGACAAATCTATTTCCCACCATGATTCCATGATTTGAGTTTCTACCAACACTCGCAGTTGCAAGGATCCTCTCAAGTTCTCTTATTTTCCCCCTCAACGCCTTCTATTTTTTAGATTTCAAATATTCATGTTTTTGAAGTATTCAGAGCCTCGAATTGTTCAACGTTTGTCATTTTAGGGATTGTGTTATTCAGATTTTAGAGCCCTCATTTTCATAATTTCATACTTCTTCATTTCGGAGATCTCCATTTCAAAATTTTGGACCTCTTTATTTTGAAGATGTCCATTTTGGGTTTTCGGAGGTTTGCATTTTGGGGTTTTCGGAACTTGTCACTTTGGAATTCTCCACTTTGAGTTTTCAGAGGTTTGCACTTTGGGTTTCTGGAGGTTTGCACTTCGGGTTTTTGAAACTTGTCACTTCAGACTTCTCTATTTCAAGTTTTTGGAGGTTGGAGATTTTCTAGGTTTTTGGAATTCTCCTCTTCAGGTTTCTAATTTTTGGGTTTTTAGAGGTTGGATATTTCAAGTTTTCGGACTACCTATTTGGCATTTCAGAACATACAATTTGATGTCTACTTCCACTTCTAAGGGAAAGGAAAAAATACAATACTCATTCCTCGAGGTTACCACTCACTCTTGTTTATCTTCTAACCTGGGGAACATAGGGAACACCAACCTTGGACAAATTGATTTTCCAGACTTCTGGGCAAGGGTGAAGGCCCCAAATAAGAAACCATGGATGCAGGCTAGATGTGACAGCGGACTTGATCTTGCTGCTGGTTTTCCCACATCCATGCATTGCCCATAATTTATTTTGGTTTGTAGCAGCTCACTATGGCAAAGAATTTATTTCATTTAAATATGTCGATGGAAAAGTCATAATCCGCTTGGACCCAAATTTCTTCGAAGATTTTCTCAAACTCCCTGATGTTGAAAACTACGCAACCATTTTACCAGAATCAATAGTGGAACATTGAGACAAGGAAGCAGAGTTGTGCATGAGGGTCATGTTGAAAACTTATTTGGCCAAGATATTTACCAAATTACCAAAGACCATGCATTGGTCATATTTTATTCAAGAGGTCACCAACCTTATTGTGCTGCTAAGCAGAGTCTTAGGTCTTCCCTCCGTGAATGAATTTGAGGAGTACATGTTCTTATATATTGCAACCATAAAAAAGAATAAGCAATTTATAAGATGGGGGGAGCATATTAGTAGATCCATTTTCTATCAGTTGAGTATGTTGGTGTGTGTGACATTCCTAGTCATTTTCCACATCACCTGGTGAGTCATCTCACCTTGCGAGAGTCATAGGTCTTAGGAAGTCAAATGACAAGTGTCAAATTCTATCATAGAATCTATCATTGTCATTTGCATCAGTGCGTCATAGGAGTTACATTCCTTATTTGGAATTGTAACTCCTCCTTTAGTGGTGTCATATGCATCAGTCACGTCATATGCGTCAGTGGCATCATAGGGTTATTTCCTTGTTTAGGCATGGGGGTTACACAACACCCCTATTTGTACTTCCTTTTTTCGATCTATGAGCATGAGCAGACCTGTTTTCTTATTTGCATATTCTTTCCATTGTTTGAATCTTGCTTATTGCGTTGGAGCTATGACGTTACCATCGGAGTGCAACTTCATTGTGGTGCATTGTTTTGATACATCGGTTCTCGTATCCCTCTTTCATGGTATCAGAGTTGGTTTCAGTAAAATGTGCACTCTTTGTTTATCAGTTGCTTATTACTTCTAGTTTCTTCTTATTTCCTCATGTAAGTTTTTTTTATTATTACTTTGGAATTGTATTGCTCACCTCGCTGTTGAGGTTTCAGCAGTTGCAAGTTTGAGGGTATTTTAGTCAATTTGCTTTATCATGGTTGTTTGAGTTTTCTGATTACTTCTCACTCATGAGCTCAGTTTTGCTTTGGCATGGACCTATAGTTCATTTTAGTGTTCAGCATTACCTACTCATGGATCAGTTACTCATGTTGTTATTGTTGTTCAAACTCTACATGGATTTTTTAACTCGTCGATCTTTCTACCTTTTTTTGGCTTACTCTATTGTGCATTGAACATCTTTCATTTGCAACCTCAAGGCATATCAACCTTGGTCCACATCTCTGGGTTTCTGTATGCTTGGAAGTATTGTTCTAAGCTTGTATTGTATCTGTCTCTACATTTGACTTGGATTGTTTTTATAGCTCAGACTCATTTGTTGCATGTGTTTTCACTGGTGTATACTCAAACTAATATGATTTTCTTGCTCATTGTTGCTCAATTGGTCTGATCTCTTTTCTTGGCTGAGCTTATTCTTGGTCTTCGACTCATGGGGGTTCGTCTTGTGGTCTTACCTTGCAAGTTACATTGTTTTATTCGACTTGCACATCTCACAAAGCTCCTAGGATCCACTAAGTTTGGCTTGGATTTGATTGGGTGCTCCATCAGTGCCTTGTTCATTTCATGCATTCAACTTCCCCAACTTCTTGGTTTCGTTTCCATAGATGTCTGATTCTCCAACCTGGCTGTGCTCCATATTTGGTTTGCTTCATTTGTTTCAAATCACATGCATTCGCACTTCTTGGTTGTACACATGCCATCTCTTCCTATGAAATTCAACTTGACTATGTCACTATCACTCAGAACATCAACTTAGCTTGGCCTCGTTTTATCATTCTGCATGCACATCTCACTCAACCAAGGCATTTCAACCTACTCTCCCACATGGCTTTCACTCAAGTGGCTCGGTGGTTACGGTCAACACGTGGCTCTGGCAGTTGGGGATGTTTCATCTGAGTTCTACCATGCTGACCTAACTTTTGGATGTCCCACTCCCATCACATGAGCTTCCTTGGCTTGCATTAGCACTCCAATTCAGTGCAATGTGGCCCCCTTATCCATCCTTTTAGAATTGATTATTGGTAAATCAATCTCCATTTTAAAATGTTTTAAGGTTAAAAACATTTATTTAATTGGCATTGTAAAAATTTTTTGGGTATTTTTCTTGGTTTATTGTCCTTCCTTCAAGTGTCGAAGACGGAGGGTGAGGTCCGGGGTTGGCAGGAGGCTAATCCCCCCTCACAATAAAAAAAAACCCTATCTAAAATTTGATGTCATTTCCAATGAGCATACATATGAACCCTTTGCATGTGTTTAGGGCCTTTTTAATCCGTTTGCAGGGCTTATTGGCATTTTCCATCAGTTGCGGGAATCATTTTTTTGCTATAACTTTTGACTCGTTGCTCGGTTTTGAGCACTTCTTTAGTCAAAGTTACATGTTTTTTCACACACTAGATGATGGGATTATCAATTTTGTAAATGCACTATTTTATAAAGTGCCACATTCTGGGGGTGTCATTATATTGCTTGTATCAGCTCATTTTGAATCATCTTGAGCATTGTACTATCCCTTTTATTGCTTGTGGACTTGTGAGCACATCTGCCATAGTCTTACAACAAAGGGATTTTTCGTGCAATGTGAGATGTTATTTCTCACAAGGCCTTCTCTTCCCCTTCTTTTTTTCACTCGTTCTTGTGCTTGCTTACGGTGTCAAACTGTTGTGCCCAATGAACCTTGATTGTGGTCTCCACTCTTGCATGTTATTACATTGATTACAAGGTGAGTGACAGACTGGTTCTCGATGCACAGTTGCATCTAATTGTAATCAATGCACTAAACTATAAAGTGCCAAACTTGGGGGGTGTAATATTGTTCTGGGGTGGTTGTTTCCTTTCTCTCTCCTTCCTTCTTCCTTCGTTGGTTCTATCTCTTCATTATGGATATCTCTAAAGTACTGGTGCTCACACCTTTTAATTTCTTTGAATGGAGATATAAAATTATATTGGTTTTGTGAACTAAAGGGTTATACCATGTCACCATGGGGTTAGAGACAAACCTGATGATGAACCCAAAAGATCTAAATGGTTCAACCGCTATGATGAAGCCTTAGGTCTTCTTTGTATGTTCGTCTCTTCTGAATTTCTCTTCCACATCAAAACTTCCTTGACACTTGATGGAGTGTGGACAACACTCGATGAGATGTTTGGGAAGCAAGATGACATGAGAGTGCATGAGTTGGAGAAACGAACTACTAGGGTTAAATCCTAGTGACTTTGAAAACCTGCAGGCCTTCTTCTCAAAGTTTTTCCACACTAGACTGCTTCTAAAGGAATGTAAAGTGGAGAAGAAAGACTCTCAATTGATCTTTTCAATTCTTTCTAAGTTAGGTCCTGAATACTCTATCTTCGTTTCAACTTTCCACACCATGAAATCCACCTTGGGTAGTGCCTAGAAAATTCCCTCATTTGATAATTTTTTGTCCCAACTCATTCGAGAATAGGAAAAAATCATTCAAATGGGGACTCTAAAATCCAAGTCACATGCCCTTGTGGAAAATAAGGGAAAGAAAAATGAAAAGAAGAAAGAAACAAAGGACCAACCTAAGAAAGAAACCAAGACCAACCAACCCCCAGCTAAGCCCAACACTAACACTTCGACTTCTGAGCCTAAAGCGAAGAAGGAAAAGTGTAAATGCTCCTATTGTAAGTATCCTGGCCATGATCATTGTTTTTTTAAAGCATAATTTTTCTTGAGGAAAAAAAGTGTTTGATCACTTAACTCAGTTACTTGAGAAGAATAAAATAAGTGTTTGACTAATCTCGTAGATCAAACAAAATGCTAAGGGTGAATCTTCAAGTCTTCTAAAGCGAAAGGAGTCTAAAAATGAAAAGAAGAAAGGTAAGGCCCTTGTAGCTAGATAAGCTCCATCATCAACTTGGATTATTGATTCTGGTGCCTCACACCACATGGCTTCTTCAGAGGTTGAATTCTCTAGCATTGAACCATGTGGCATGTCCCAAATCACATTGGGTGATGAAACTCATGTGTCAGTTTCTGGTAGTGGATCGGTAGAGATAGAAGGTGGAACATTTAACCAAGTGTTGAGTGTTCCCAATCTCTCTACCAATCTCCTATCAGTTTACCAAATCACCCACCTTGGTGAAGGAATGTGAGTGGAATTTGGTCCTAACTCAGTGATCATTCATGAGCTTAACTCTGACTGCACTATGGCTGAGGGAAAGGTGGATCACCATTCACGGTTGTATACCTTTTCCCACTTCTCTTCTGATTTGACACCCAATGCCTTGCTCACTCATGCAAATGAGGTTAGCAAGCTATGGTACATGAGCATTTTGGGCATCTAAATTATCGTTACCTTGAACAATTAAGCCAAAATGAAATGGTCAATGAGTTACCTCGAGTTAAGTTTTCTAAAGGTCTTTGTGAGGGTTGCACCCTTGGAAAATCACCCTGAAAAAAAAATTGATAAGGGAAAATCCTGGAGAGCTACTCATCCCTTGGATCTTGTTCATAGTGATGTTTCTGGCCCCTTTCCATCTCCTTCTTTCACTAGAGCTCTATATATACTAACCTTCATTGATGACTTTTCATGTTATACTTGGGTATATTTTCTTAAGCTTAAGTCTGAAGTCTTTGAGCATTTTCAAAACTTTAAGGATCTTGCTGAGAAACAAGTGGAACGGTCTATCAAGGTTCTTCAAACTGAAAATGGAGGCGAGTATGTGAGCAATAGGTTTGAGGATTTCTACACTTCTGAGGGGATTTCTTTGTAACATACAGTTTCTTACAGCCCTTCCCAAAATGGAGTTGCAGAAAGAAAGAACTGAACTCTAAAGGAGATGGCTACTTGTATGGTTCACTTGAAGTCCCTTCCTCCACAGTATTGGGTTGAAGCAGTGAATTGTGCTTGTTACATTCATAATCATGTTCCACACAAGGAAGTAAGAGGGATGACACCCTTTGAAGCCTGGTTTGGACACAAGCCTGATGTTGAGCACTTTCGAGTCTTCAGATCCAAGGCTATGGCTCAGATTCCCAAGAAGAAACACAAGGCATTGGATCCACAATCCAAACCTTGTATCTTTTTCAGGTATCCTGATGGTGTGAAGGGATATCGATTGTTGAACCCTACAACCCATGAGCTCTATATTGAGAGGAGTGTGAAGTTTGATGATTCATCCTTGAATTTTACTTCCACTGAGGTTATTTTCACCCACTGATTCAGATTCTGACTCATCAGATGATGATGTTGTTGAGTGAGTTCCTCCTCTCCCTGCTCCTCCTGATCCTCAAACTTTTAAGTCTTCTGATTCTGAAAGTAGTGATGATGAGGACTATGTCCCTTCTCACTCGAGTGAAGAATCTTCTGACTCTGAGCTTGAACCTTTGGGACCTCTTTGGGCCAGGAAAACTTTACAGAGTGTTGGAGATTTAGTTGGAGATCCTTCAGATGAGAGATGTACTTGCTCAAGTTTCATTGGACCCCACTCCTTCTTCACCTCTACTTCTGATCCACCATCTTTCCAGGAAGCTTCTGGGATTCCTGAGTGGGATTTTGTTATGGATGAGGAGTATTCCTCACTCATAAAGAATGAAACTTGGGATCTTACCCCTCTTCCAAAAGGAAGAAAAATCATTTGGTGTAGGTGGATATATCAGAACAAAGTATGGAGCCAATGGAGAAGTCGAGAAGTATAAAGTGTGACTTGTAGCTAAGGGTTTCTCCTAGGTAGCTGGGGTTGATTACTCAGAAACCTTTTCTCCGGTTGTGAAGATGACTTCCATTCGACTGACCCTTGCCATCGCTACCACTAACAGATGGGAAGTCCACCAGATGGATGTTAAGAGTGCCTTCCTTCATGGGGACCTAGAGGAAGAGATCTATATGGAACAACCTCCTGGTTATGTCCATGATCCATCCCTCATTTACAAGTTAAAGAAGTCTCTCTACGGCCTTAAACAAGCCTCTCGGGCTTGGTATGCCAAGATGGACTCCTTTTTACTTGCATCAGGGTTCACTCGGTGTCACTCTGACCCAAATGTGTATATTCTGTGGTAGGATGACTCCATGCTTATTCTTGTTCTCTATGTTGATGACTTGTTGATCACGGGTAGCTCTTCCTCTATCATTGATTATGTGAAGATCTCCTTGGCCAACAAGTTCTCCATGTCTGACTTAGGATTGCTTCATTACTTTCTTGGGATCCAGATTTCACAATCTGACTTGGGAATTATGATCTCACAGCCTAAGTACTCTCTTGATTTTCTTGCTAGTTTCACATGTCTGATTGCAAGTCCTCACCTACTCCTTTTCTTTTGGGGTCAAGTTGGTTTCTGATTGCTCTTCCCCCTTGGTTGACGGTACCCTTTATCAGTAAGTTGGTGGGGAGCTTGATCTACCTTACTCACACTCATCCAGATCTATCGTATGTTGTCAGGATCATGTCCAGATTTATGCAAGAGCCTCATGAGCTGCATTTAAAAGTAGCAAAGTGGATCCTTCACTATGTTCGTGGCACTCACACAGATGGTATTCATTACTTAGGAGGGACTGAGATTGACTTGGTTGGATTTACAGACTCATATTTTTCTGGTGATCTAGATCATCAGAAGTCTACCTCAGGCTATAGTTTCACTCTTGGTTTAGGTCATGTCAGTTGGTCCAGCAAGAAGCAGAATGCCATTTCCATATCATCAACAGAAGTAGAGTACAAAGGAGTAGTTAACATTTCCACAGAAGCTGTTTGGTTATAGGGTATCTTGATAGAGTTTGGCATCCACTTTCGGTGGCCTACCATTATCTATTGTGACAACATGAGCACTATCTCAATTTGTAGAAATCCAGTTCAGCATCAGCAGACGAAGCACATTGAGATTCACATGCACTTCATACAGGAGATCTGATACATGAAAACATCATTGACATACAGTATGTTCAGACAGTCTGATCAAGTTGCAGACATATTCACCAAGCCCTTCACTGAGGTGAAATTTCTTCACTTGCGGTCTCTTCTTGGGGTGAGGTCTACTGCAGCCACCCATCTTCTTTGGGCTATATAGTCCTTCTTATCCTCTTCTTCTTTCCAGAAAGATGTTGTTTGTATATGGGCACCTTATCAGGCCTTTAGTTGTCAGGCCCCATTGACACATCTTTCTTAGTTGTCTAGGGGAGTCTTCTTTTTTGTTCTGGCTTACCATGACCTCTTCCTCGACTTCGATGAAGGGGGGGGTGTTGGTGTGTGTGACATGCCTAGTCATCATCCACATCACTTGGTGAGTCATCTCACCTTACGAGAGTCATAGGTCTTAGGAAGTCAAATGACAAGTGTCAGATTTTGTCATAGAATCTGTCATTTTCATTTGTGTCAGTGCATCATAGGAGTTACATTCCTTATTTGGAATTGTAACTCCTCCTTTAGTGGCATCATATGCGTCAGTCATGTCATATGCGTCAGTGGTGTCATAGGTTCTTTCCTTGTTTAGGCATGGGGTTACACAACACCCCTATTTGTACTTCCTTTTTTTGATCTATGAGCATGAGCAGACCTATTTTCTTATTTTCATATTCTTTCCATTGTTTGAATCTTACTTATTGTGTTGGAGCTTGAAATTACCATCGGAGTGCAACTTCATTGTGGTGCATTGTTTTTGACATTGTTTGTCATGTATCCCTCTTTCAGAGTAGAGTGCATTCTTCCAAATGTTTCTATATGGTATCCTTCTTATTTTATGCCACAGCTACCATGGTAGACTTTACTGGATTCAATAGCAAGGGTATTCAAAGTACCTCCCAAATCTATGATTTCTATCCTCAACTTACACTGGAATAAGGAAGAAAACACTTCTGCATGATCGATTATTCCTTCTTTACCATTATCCTCTACCGTTTCGATAAGGAGCTATATAATTGGATAATTTTAGATGAAGCCTTTAAGGAAGTGCATGAGTGGGGATCTATCTGTCTTCAGTTCCCCACATTTACTTACATTTGAATTCCCAGTTTTGTGGGTGATCCCAGTAAATTGCCTAGATGTCCCAGTGATAAGTGGGTCTTGTTAGAATTGGTTCTGCAATTTTTGGATTACCACAAGATCCAGAATAAAAGGCACAAAGTGGGAATGCATTTCCCTATCTCAATTCGTAGATACACTTTCCCAAATATTTACAAGGCCAAGAATGTAGATGTAGAAATGGTAGAGGTAACCTTGAGAACTTTCTATCCACAAACCAATTTTGACTATTAGGGAAAATTCAGCAAGACAGGTTAGTCCAGTTCCCATATGCCCAAATTAGAAGATATCTGGATCCATGTTCGGGATGAATTTATCATCCGATAGAGATATTATGAATGGTTAACTTTGGATGAGGTTCGGTAATTTGGAATAGCCGACGTACCAAAAGATATGCAGGATAATGATGAAGTTTTGGATGAATTGTATAAAAGTAATAATATTTACAATCAACCATTTCCATGGATTGATTGGTATGTGGAAGAATGTTGCAACACAAAGGAAAGGGTGGGACCCATTTTGTAAATAAATCACAATTGGTTGGTTACCTTGGGAATCTCACCCAAGGGGTCAGAGCAACCTACAAATATAGGGGGCCCATCAACCATGAGCCAATCCACACCCACAAAGGGGAAAATTTCAACTCAAAAGACCCATACAGTTCTAAAAAATATTTCATTTGTTGTTGGGAGCTCATCTCTTTCCAAGGCTCCTATTCCCAAAGTCATGCCTCCAATAGCACCTGTGATAGAAATAGTTGAATTCAGTGATTCTCCTAATGTCCCACAAGACCCATCATTTCCCTCTTTTCTTCCATTATCCCTTCCTATATCAGTTCCTTCCACTTCTACCATCATTTCTTCTTTCCCATCACCTTCCATGGCCCAAGTATTCTCATCTCTTCTAGTTCTCTTAGCTGGAGAAACTATTGGGTCACCCATTTCTACCTCACTCCCTTTAACACTTCCATTTTCCTCCATCTCATCCCCTAACATTATTTTATTGAATCCTACAGCAATCCTCACATCCAATCCACCCATCACTACCACTACCATTCAAATGCCAACTAATGTTATTGGTACTCTTGTGGTGGCTAATTTATCAGGTACTGAGTCAACTATGTTATCTTCATCACCGTCATCCATTCCATTATGGTTGTTCTGAAAAACTCCAAATCAAAAGAAGAAAGTGCCTCTGGGAGATGTAATAGATCTGATCATATTATAACATACCCCAAAGAAATAGGCCAAGAGGCCGAATATTGTTTCAAGCCTGACGGTGAATGCATTTGGGGAATGAGTTGTGGAGGTTGCCACTCCTGTTGAGGGAAAAAATAAAGAAACAATTACTGCTTGTAGATTATCGTATTTCTAGATTCTCATTGGGAAAAGCCACTCATGAAGGAGAAAAACAAGACGTACACACTACCCTTGGAAATATGTTGGAAAAATATGATAAGGATAAAGCTTCCAAAGATGAGCTTAAGGCCAAGGTCGAGCAGCTCACTGCAATACTACGGAAAGTAACAAAGACAACTCCATCTACTAAAGTCTCAAATACTACGGCCATGACAATTTCATCTATTATTGATGACATTTCTTATCATGAGATTGAAATGATAGGCCAGAAAGGGAGATCAGTAGATGGACAGATGGTATGTATACTACATGAGGCTGACCCTTTAATTAAAAAATATGTTGAGATATAAAATGATTTACAGTTTAGGAAAGCTACTATTTGTAAAATGGATGAAGCCTTTTCAGAAGATAATAACAATTTGAATTTGAATTTGGCAACATGGAGTGAGATTAGAGAGGAAGATTTGGATCTACTCCTGCAGGAGGACATAATCGATGATGTTGTCAAGTTGTTCAAATATCAAAAGGCCATGGAATTCTAGTGTCAGGTGCTACAAGATATAATTAAGAAGTTAGATGATAAATGAGTGGAGATTACAGATGCTTTAAATGACATATTAGAAGAATATGACATTGTTAACTATAAATTCTTCAATGAAAATATTGATTCTCTTCCAGAGGAGCAAATCAAGTAGAATTTTAAGGATTTGGTGAAACGTGATGATGAAGTTACTAAAACTTTTGGCAGTGAATCTATTGACAAGTTGGTTTTATGCCAATATTTCACAAGAAGATTGAATAAATTTTTGAGTAAAATTAGAATATTCTTAGCTAAGATTACGAGAGAGATTGAGATAGCATATGTGGTAAATCACTACACATGTGGTCTCGGGGATGAAGAAATTTAAGGAATCATTAAACGCTTCATCCAATATAAACATCGAATGGTTGCATGGGAGGAAACACAAAAAAAACCTACAGATGAGGAATGAGTTGCAGAACCAAGCCAAAGTTGAGCGGTCATGAAAGGATAGATCTAAGCTCTGGATTAGTTAGAGTTGTAGGAATGACTGAGTCAAACCCTTGCAACAACTTTGATATTTTTATCGAAGATTATTCCCTTGAATTATTGACATTTATATTATTAGTAAATGTTAGTTAAGGGCTCATCTGTAATGGCTTAGCCTAGAAGAACTTATAAATAGTTAAGTTATGGAGTCATTTAGGAGAGAGATCATTTTTTAGTGAAGTTCTCTTCAAGTTTGCAAGAGTGCTTCAAAGATCTAATGAACCTTTTAATTATATTCATAGAGATATCTTGCCTTGAAGAAACTAATTTATTGTGCTAAATAGTTTATTTATATATGATTTGTGAATGTATGATTCCTTAGTATAAATGGTTGGCTTGCCTTTATTTTGGATCATTTTATTTCATGTTATGGAAAAGCAATATACCATCTTTTATGTCAGTTGTGGAAAAATTATTTTCCTTCTATCATTTAAAATTATATTATCTTAGCCATCATCAGCAAAAGGAATGTTTAACATATGCATATGTTTTATCCTCGTGGCTAGTTGATTGTGTGTCCAATCCAATTTGGCCTCTCTATTTTGTATGATTCAAGTTTTAACAAAGGAACACATGTTTCTAGTTTTTTGTATTTTGTGACCTTTCTAAAGTTGCAATAGGTGAAGGTGACTAATGATGTTCTCATCCTACTCACATTAACCTTTCCTATAATTCAACATATCCTTTTATTCAATGCATCACCATCCCTAGTTTAGTTTCCTTTTGCAGATCTATTTCCCTAAAAAATAGAAAAATGTTAGCCTAATATTAGATAGTCATTTTATTTTATTAGGGGTAGTACAACACTTAGTTTAGGAAAAGGAATCCGACCTTCTCTGGAGGTTCACCTCGAACCCAAGTCCCACAACTTGAGAGGTGATCCCATGTATCCCAATCAAACTGAACAACCTACGTATAACCTAGTCATTCAGGGGGTGCAGTTATTTGGAAATAACACTAAGCAAACTCTGGGCAATAATACATAGAAATAGTGTATTCCAAGGTATAACTAGTCATCACTCTACTCCACCAATGATCAACAACACGAGTCCAAGTTATATCAACATCATGCAGCGTCTAATACTTATCTTGGGTCTATAAACGAGGTCTATAGTACCAACTTGACCTAGATGCATATGTTGAAATCCATTCATACAACTACACTGGGAAACAACAAAAGAATGTTTCATACAACTCATGATACAGGTGGTCCTCTACCCATTTACGTGCATCAAACTCAAGTCTAGTGTTAAATCTCTAATAAAACTCATCCTCCATGCTTTTAAGCCACGCTTCAATGTTTTCCAAGGTCAAGCACTCCGTCATCACACCTCATTCTCACAACAACTTCGAAAATAGGTCTCGAAAATGGAACCAAAATGTAGTCATTTCTTCATATACCTTTTTTCTACCCCAAGCACACTAGCCTATCACCCAACATGCATTGGGCGCTCACCCAAGGCATGCACAGGTGTCGAGCCCCTCCTTTATGTGAGCCTTGCAAGAATGTTCTGCCATTAATGGAGAATGAGTTATAAGAATGGAAATATAAACATTCACTCAAAAATAGAAGATACAGATAACAAATCCGTGCACAGATACATCATAAATGGGAATGAACATTGTAAATAACCATAATAAAACAAGATATGACTTAGAATAATATGAAGAACACAATTTTTTACACTTAAGAACATGAATAACTAGAATCACACACCATATATTGATTTATAAACATTTACAGTGGCATCATTCTATCATAAGGGTCATATAGACCAAATACATCAAGGAATATTCTCTTAAACCCTTCAAAAATACTCTATAGAGATATTTCTTAGCTATTATACCCATTACAACCCTTGTTCATACCTAAACCCATGCATATATGCTCAATAACATCCTTGGAAGTATTCTTGCAGTACTTTGTTACCACTTAAAACCCTCTTTAACCCTCCTAGCATTCTAACAGCACTTCGTTATCACTCTCCTCCTCTATTTTGGACCTGAACACTCCTTTAAATAGGATTTGGATGCACCGCCTTGGTTTTCTTCATGAATAGATCACATGCCAAGTCGAAGTGTGGTCCTCCATGGTCAAATGCCTATGCCCGATTGTAAATTCCTCCACTACCTATAATGATCACCCTCAGAATATTCCTTACGTGGAATATTCTTTTCTTGACCTCCAAGGCTCCAAGTTGGCACCTTATCCATTTTTCATGCCTACTCAAGCTTTTCACATGTTTCTCTTGCGAAAACTTCTTCAAAATATGGCTAAGTGGCTAAGTCCCTAAACCTTCTTGCTCCCATATGCATCAACTTCTTCTCCAGTGCACCTTTCCCTTGTGTGTTTTTCCTAAGTGCCTTCCTTCTTTACTACCTCCCACACATGCTAACCTCTTCCTTGGGAATAAATCAATTCAAGGCCCAACATTGTAGCATTTGCATCTTGTTTCTTCTATCTCTTTCTGATTTGTGGGAAAAATTAGCATGGTAATCAAAACCTGAGGTGTTTAAAGGAATGAATTACTTGAATGGAGAAGGAGTAATTGAAGTTTTGGGAGAATTTCCCTGTAGACTAGAATTTTTTTAAGGGGGTGGTACCACCTTTTGTAATTAGTTACCTTATGGTAATGTTACCCTGGGCAAGAGTAATTATATATGTGTTTGTATTGTGCCTCTTCTCGGGTCCTTTTTGGACAATAGGAATTTTCAACTATCTATATTGGCCTCTTTAGAATAATATGTTGTTGTGGTAATTTCCCACCACTACTACCACCATCACTAGAACTGCCAACAATAAGAACACTAATAAATTATTTGCTAACTTCTCCTCTTTAATTTTCAACATGTGGCTAAAACGTTTGCTAAGGATTTGAATCTGGATAAAAATGCATTAGATTACCACTTGTATTTCTTGTATGCAATGGTCCTTTCTCCAAAGGCAAATCTCCAAGGCCTAAATTATCAAAACCTCTTCTACCTAATGTACCTCTGGTGGAATCCAAATGCCTTATCTTGTTGAACCCAAACCACCACCACTAAAACCCATATTTTCATCTATAATTGCCCCTGTAGTATATGTGATTTCATTCTTTCATTCAAAATGGTTTATTTGAGTTATCCCCCCAGCAGGGGGATTGTGTAATTCCTCCTTAGAGTCACACTGATCATCATTATTTTCCTCTGTGAGATGTGCTTCATTCGATAATTTGTTAAAAATTGTGTCTTCTGGAATATAATCATACTCTAAAATAGATTTTGGATCACCTAGGTCCCGCCTCATAGACCAAAAGGTAATTATTTTTTACCTTGTCCAATTTTGGTCTCGCAAAACAAGATCTAAATGTTTTAACATGGTTTTAGTGGAGGGTTTTTTATCATCTTTTGCATAAAAATTGTCGTATTGAAATGCATCTACCTCTTGTTTTAGATATAATTCCAATATTTGTGTTCAAAACTCTTGAAAAATAATTCCTTTCTTGATAACAATTTCATCCATTACTTTTTTTTCAATCCCAAGAGTTCTTGTTTTTCAATTTTTCTAGTATGGGTTTACATTCATGTTGAATTTTAGGGGTAGATTTCTTGTTCGCCACTACCCTTCTTCAATCACCTCACATGGGTCATACATTCAGTAAGACTCAACATCAAACCTAAAAATTTGTAAAATTTTATGTGCCACATTGAATGCTTTTCTCTCAAATGTGAACCCTCCACATGAAAATGGTAAGGAAGGAGATATGTCCCTCTTTTACTGAGTAAAAAAATATAATTTATCTATGCTTTCCATCCATCGTATATATTCCAAGGCAAAAACCCTCTCTTCACATGTATTGGAAATTTGTAAGGTTGTACTCTTGATCCAAAAAAAACATTAGCACAGTATATTCCTCCATGAAGTACGAGTCAGCTAACTATATTTCCCATTCCAATTGAATTTAATCTTTACATGTCATAGGCAATCTAGGCATTGTAATTTTTTAATTTCTTTATAAATTAGTCCAAAATTAGTACATAAATTGATTATAGTCCCTTCTATTATCAAACATCCTTATCTTAGGGGTCCACTCAGTTAATGGAAGCAACACTTTTGGTTTTCCCTCAACATCATTGTATGTATAAATTGCAAGCTTTTTTCTCACAAAACATTCAACAAACCACCATAGAAATAAATATCACAAGTAGGTAGTGAACCTAAAGGTCTTAGTATCGGAGCCTTATTTTATTGTTAAGATTTTTTATGCATAACTTTTTCAATGTGCTTGACAAATCTATATGCATAGGGTGGAGAAACGAAATGGATATTATATACCATTTCAAGGAGGGTTACATCCACTTGTTGATTGCTATAGAATCCAAGGAAAAATGCTAGCATATAAATGGTATCCCTAACCCATGGTTTAATCATCACAATTATATACAGAGGCTTCCCTTTTGGTATTATTCCATTAATTGTTAATATTTACAAAAATCATCTTTGGCATTTTGAGTGGTGGCATGATAATTGTTGGTAATTATTTTTGGGTTTATTCTAATAGTTCATAATTCTTTACTTTCAAACCCCAACGCATAGCCAAGATTTACCTCTATAATGGACAAAAGTTCTTCTCCGATGTCATTTACAACAATTACCTTTTTTTTCCCATCGTAATTCTAAGTATAGAGAATGACAAATTCAGGGTAGGGTAAAACCTCATGGAGCATCATGCATCACAATACAACCCCCATGTTATCCAACCTAATGGGTTTGAAAGCTTATTTACAATTTCCTTATTCTGATACATGTATCTAAGTTGTAAATTTCTTGTGCCAATTACATGATCATAAATATCATGATATTCTTCAGTAAAACAAGGGGTTTTGAGAATTTTTGTGTATGAGATTGGGGTTTAGTTTTATTTTGGGCTCTTGGGGAAGTAGACATACTTGGAATTTTTTATTCTGGAAACACTCAACCCTGATGTGTGAACCCTTATATTGAAAGATTTAAAAGTGAAGGATTATACATTGCTACTTATAAAAAGATAATATTTAAAGAATCAAACGCAAGATGAAACTTACTCAAAAAATGAATATTTTGAGTTTTACATGGTCTGCAACTTCTATGAATCTATTCAGCCTTTGGTTGTAGTATTCCTTCCAGAAATAAAATTTAATGGAAGTTAAATATCACCTCACAAGCGGTATCACATCATTATAAATGATTACATCTTTCACTATAGATGTCAAATTTAGTCTCTTTTCAAATTCCATTCAGTGGATGACAATTTTCATTTTGCTAGGCCTATTCCGAGAACTTCCATTAAAAAAATGAGTGTGTCAGGCCTTTGTCCCAGAATAAAGCCTACGTTGTTTATCTTAATGTATCAAATGATGTAGAATATTTAAAATAATTTAATAAAATTATACTTCCCATCACGTATCCATATGTGTAACATATATTAGTACCTATATGTGGTAATGTCATATGTGGAAGCATTTTGACATTGTAAAAGATTCAAGGACATTTTTATCCCAAATTTTTTATTAACCCACATATTTATTTAGAATCTGGATAATTTATTTATAATGGACTTAGGTGGATCTTGTTTAAAATCCCACGGAATAATTACAAATCCATATTTAGAATTCAATAAAATACTTCACTAAACCCCTTGATAAGCCACAACAAATAAAGAGTGGCAAAGTGTCACCCATTCTAGGCACCTAAGTGTAAAGGTATGCAAAAGAATACCCAACGCCCGGAATTGAATATCAAATAGACACATGGTAGGATTCTGGGCCTCCTAAAGGTAAAGGCATTCCGTGGATTCCAAGCTCGGAGAATGAACTAATTCAATAAATTTTTGTGTTTGTGGTGCTAGTGGCTTGGTGAGTTGAGGCAAAGTAGCAGTCGAGGACACACTGTAAGGACCTCAGAAAATGAGATCTATTTTTTCTCATTTCTCCCATTAACCTAGTTGTCAAGGTTATGTTAATTACAAACATGAACAACTTAAATAACCAAACATTTAAATCATACATGCATGAAATAGCAAGTACAAATCAGATTTGACTCAAAAAACATTTCTTTTCTTTCTAAGGCCTCAGTACAACTTATAAGTTTACATTCAATATTAAAGGGCCTCATAAGCTTATACAATATAATTGTTATTCCAACAGTACATTAAGTACAATTTTATTCCATGAGCTTAAATATAAAAAAACTAATCAAGATATGTAAATCAACTCAAATCCCTTTTAAATTTTTTCCTTTCCTTTTTCTCTAGAGTGGCATGTATTTTCCACAAAGGGTTGGTTCAAACTTAACTGGAAAAAGTTTCCATTTTCATACATGTAGTATTCTACAAATGAAAACATATCAAAAATACATAGTCATGAATCAGCATACAAATTCATCCATTAATATAATAATGATTTCAATAAGCATGTATACATGCGTGAACTATCCAAGTTCATAGTATCAATCTTGAGTGGTCCCTTTAACCATCATACATGAAAATACATAAAAATTACCTCACATAAGGATGATTACATAATGTATTTCATAATAATCATAACGTCAATATTCAGTCATGCATCCGCATACAAATTCATCCATTATTATAATAATGAAGTGCATAAGCATGTATTCATGAATGAACTAATCAATTTTAGATTATCATTCAAGGAAAAAAGCCTTTAATTGACGTACAAATAATGCATAAAATTTACAACAAGTAAGGCTGATTATATAATGCATGTCTTACAAATTGTATGTGTCAAAATGAACAACATACCAATTGTTTAACTAAATTCCATCATAATAAATTTGTAATCTAAAATGAGTTAGAATTATAACTATTTTGACATAATGTTTTCATATTAATCTTTATTCCCAAAAAATGGAAGAAAAACAACCTTTGAGAAGATTCTAACAACAACATCTTATATGCACATAAGAGAAAGCATATTAATTTCTTGGAAAATTTCCATAACAATAATGAGAAAGCATACAAACAGTATGATAAATGCCTTCAATAATAATCTCATAAACCATCATGAAAAATCATACAAACTATATGACACAATTCCTTCAATAATAATCTCATAAACCATCATGAGAAAGCATACAAATTGTATGACATAATTCCTTCAATAAGAATTTCATAAACTATCATGAGAAAGCATACAAACTGTATGACAATGCCTTTTATAATAATCTCATAAACCATCATGAGAAATCATAAAAATATTATGAAAAAATTTCATCAATAATATCTCATAAACTATTATTAGAAAGCATGCAAATAGTATGATAAAATGCCAACATGTATATCAACTTCACAAGCCCAAATTGGAACAGTATGCCAAATACTTGACAAAATGCCAACCTAGTAACCTTATATGCAAAAATGATAATGCATACATAAAAAATTGACACAATGCCAACATGTACATCATTTTAACATGCCCAAAATGGAACAACATTCCAACTACTTGACAAAATGTCAACATAGTAACCTTATATGCAAAAAGGATAAATTCATACATAACAAATTCACACAATGTCAACAAGTATATCATCTTAAAAAACTCAAAGAAAAACAAATTAGTAATATAACATGTTTGTAAAAAGGCCCAACATGACCTTTATACCCGAATAATGCATGCCAACCGTATGAAAAAATGTCATATTCTAAACTTCAAAAATAATCTAAATAATGTATGCCAATAGTATGACAAAATGTCATATAATGAACTTCACATATAGTCTAGGGAATGCATACCAATTATATGACAAAATTTCATATAATGAAATTCACTTCACAAGCTCAAAATGAACAGCATGCCAAATCAGATCAACAACATAACATATTTTCAAAAGGCACAAAAAATCCTTTATACCCAAAGAATGCATGCCAACCGTTTGACAAAATGTCATAATATAAAATTATAATATAATCCAAATAATGTATGCCAACAACGACAAAATGTCATAGAAATAACTTATCATAAATTCTAAATAATGCATGCCAATAGCATGACAAAATTCTATAGAAATAACTTCCCATAAAGTCTAAAGAATGCATGCCTAATAACATGAGAAAATGTCATAGAAATAACTTCCCATAAAGTCCAAAGAATTCATGTCAACAACATGATAAAATATTTAGAAATAACTTCCCATAAATTCCAAAGAATACATGCCAACAACATGACAAAATGCTATAAAGAACTTCCCATAATGTCCAAAGAATGCATGCCAACAGCATGACAAAATGCTATAGAAATAACTTCCCATAAATTCCAAAGAATGCATGCCAATAACATAAAAAAATGTCATAGAATAACTTTACATAAATTCCAAAGAATACATGCTAACAACATGAATAAATTCCATAAAAGGAACATCACATAATGCCCAAAGAATTCATTTCAATAGCATGACAAAATGCCATAAGAAGAACTTCACATAAATTCCAAATAGTGCATTCCAGCAGCATGACAAAATGCCATAGAAATAACTTCACATAAAGTCCAAAGAATGCATTCTAGCAGCTTGAAAAAAATCCATAAGAAGAACTTCACATAAAGTATAAAGATTGCATTTCAGCAGCATGACAAAATGCCATAAAAATAACTTCACATAAATTCCAAAGAGTGCATTTCAGCAGCATGAATAAAAATAACTTCACATAAAGTCCAAAGAGTGCATTACAGTAGCATGACAAAATTCCATAAAAAGAACTTCACATAAAGTCCAAAGAGTGCATTCCAGTAGCATGATAAACTACCATAATCCATACTCGTGTATTTATGTCAGTTAAAATATTGCATATCAATTGTTTGACATAATGTCACAGCACATAATCTTTAAATATGTCAGTCAAATGATTGCACACTAACTGTTTGAGAAAATGTCAGAACACATCATTCTTTAAATATGCCAACCAAATGATTGCACACTAATTGTTTGAAAAAATGTCACAACACATCATTCTTTAAATATTCCAACCAAATGATTACACACTAATCGTTTGACAAAATATCACAGCACATCATTCTTTAAATATGCCAACCAAATGATTACACACTATCTATTTGACAAAATGCAACGAACTAGCAGCAAAGCTGTAAAAAATAACACAACTATCTAACAACAAAACTATAGTGTAGAAATCACCCCAAAACATAGAGATTTGTCAGCTAATGTTGCAGCAATCAACACACCATATAATAGTTAAAACACGACTATGAATCAACCAAAACTCAGCACTCTAACAACTAATGTTGCAGCAAAAAATGCAGCAACAAAACAACCAAAAATCCAACGCTTCTAATAGCCAATGCTACAACAAATAACACAACATATAATAGCTAAAACATAGCACTCTGATAGGTAAAATGTAGCTTGAAAATCAATCCAAAATCCAGAAATAAAACATTAAAAACCTATTCTAAATACCCAAGTGAATAACCTCATTAATTATAGTTATCAAATAAAGAGGTAAAATGAAATCTCATGCTCTCATACTTAAGAGATCAGAAATCTAAAATGCCCATAATGAAAAAAAACATATTTTCCAAATACCCATAAAGGATTGATCGAAAATATTAATACCCAAAATCGATAAACCATATTTCTCATTACCCAGAAAAGGGATAAAACTGAATATACATTTAGTTATAAAATATTGGATGGATAAAAACAAGAAACCCTTGCTTGAGAGATTTTAAATGAAGAAAACCAAAAAAACTTTGTGCTTTTCCTCTTTCCTTCTCTGTTATTTTTCTCCATCTTCTTAGCTCCACACCATAAGAATTGAAACCCCAAAACCTATTTATTTTTCCAAAAAAAATCTCCACAACATGGCTGCAACAAAAAAGGTGAGATCCCATAATACATGCCCAAAATTAGCTAAAATAGTCGTAATAACCTCCCAATTAAAATTGACTGAGTCTACCCCTCTATTTCTTCCTCTCTTCACACCATGTTAAATGGATAAAATAATAACCGAACTCTCCTTTATTTCATGGATTCCAAAATCCATTCAAATATCATTAAAACTCCCAAAATGCCACCACTTAGCTTTAGGCTAAGTTTTATTATTATTATTTTTTAAGTAAAACTTATGTGGCACATTCCATAAAGAATGGTTAATATATAAGTTAATACCAATATAACTCATAAGTCCAATGCCACCAAATATCATCCCAACTAACCACCAATTAAATCTCAAGCCCATTAACCAAGCCAAATACGTTATACTAATCAAATGCCATACATTTAATAAGGTTGATTCAAAAGCATCTAGATGATATTTTGACACTCGGTTAGGTTACTAACATACCATCATAAGTTAGGCTTAGGTTAGATCACATAACCTATATCTTAGGTTAGTTAGGTTAGTAACTAACCTTGAACAATATCACACCGGAAGCTACCACAAACACTACCAATCATTATCAAAGTGTGATTGACGAAACAAGAAACTACAACCAAGAAAGAACAACCAAACAAGGTTTCATTTTTTAATACAGAGTCCCAAAAGTTGGGATGTTACACGCACGTGGCAAAGGAAATCTCAATGACCAATGAGAATTTACCACGTGTCGTTCTCCTATTCCTCTGAGTGGCCAAATGTCACTCATTCTGGGTACCAGAACGTAAATGTATGAAAAAGAAGCCCCGACACCCGGAATCGAATATCAAATGGCCACATGGTAGGTTTTTGGTCCTCCTCAAGGAAAATGCATTCCATGGACTCCAAGCCTGCAAAATGAATTGATTCAATAAAGTTTTAGGTCCGTAATACCGGTGGACCGATGAGGTGAGGCAAAGTGTCACTGGTAGTCAAGGGCACACATTTCAAAGGAAATATCATTGACCAATCAGAAGCTGCTATGTGTCATTTTCCTATTCCTCCCTATATGTAAAATTTCAAATGCCCATAACTTTCGATCTACTACTCTAATTCTTGCAAAATTGGTCTCATTAGAGATATCTCCTCAAGCGCTTTAATTTTACACCATCATATTTAGAAATTAATTAGGTTAGGTGGGTAAAATGGGAAAGAAACAAATGAATTAATGGGACTTAGATATGAAAAGACAAGAAATATGAATATCTATGGGAATACGTGGAGAATCAGGAAAAGTGACATATTAAATATACATTAGTTGTAAAAGCCATGAGTACTAATAGGAAGTAGCTCAAAATCAAGTCGTATAATGATTATAATTTATGATTTATGTGTGGATTATGGGTTAATAAATAGAATATGGTGTCACACATTTGTCATTAATGTAACTTCCCATGAATATAATTAATATTGGATAAAATATAAATGTTGTCATTATCATTACACTTTTCAATTTTGTTACAGTTTTCATGATTCAACATCGAATACACTTTTCTATTTTATCACAGTTCGCATGGATTTGAATTAAATACATTAGTGTTTTGATCTTGTAAATGTAGTCATGGTGAATTGTATATAATGACAAGTTAGAACTAGACCAACTGACATAATTCAAAAGTTGTATAAGCATGCTAATTTTAGATCTCTCTCTCTCTCTCTCTCTTCTCATCATGTGTTGCTTAATCTTTAGAGTTTCTGATTAAAATTTGTTATTTTTGTTTACCTAGTCACTAGTGATCCATTATGGCTTAGATTCTAAGGATTTTACTACGTAAAAACTTTTATGCCAGTGATGTTGAATTTGAATTTGTTAATCGTGTATTAACCTTTCCTAATCACATGGATTCAATGGAGGATTTTTCTTTTATTGATAGTGTCCATTTTGGTTTTCTTACTAGGCTAGCTAGTATTACCCCTATCTTTAAAATGTATCAATTCCTCGTTTAGATGATTTTTCCTGAAGGATATTCATAGTTTACTTCCAAGGAAGACCTTTTCCTAAAGCCTATCTAGAACAACTTCTGACCAAATGTTATGGGGGTAGGAGGTACACACCCTGAAGTATATTCTCTGACAAAAGTTGTTTCTGAGTTTTCGAAGAAAGTAGGAAGATAGGAGTGAAAGGTGTGCAAGGTGTGCAAGGTATTCAAACAGAGAACTGTGAGAGTGGCATTGTGATCGAGGGAGAAATCTGAGTCATAATTATTGGGGGAAAGGAGAAGACCATCCTCACCCTATGGTGGAAAAATATTACAATATTGGATGGCCATGCCTGAAGGGAAGGTTAATACTCTAAAGGTTTTAACTGGCCCTCCTTCGTCCTGGAGGAGTTTGATTGAAAAGGGGATGTATGCATCCTACATCAGTAAAAAATTATACGTATTTCAAGCCATGGATGATTACAAGGAATTTCATGAAAGGAAGGAGAGACTACTCTCTGGCTCTACACCAGTCTTAGGTTGTCTTGCTGTATGGAACTGTGAGCAAGAATAGTCTTGTATAGTCACATAGCATATATCTATTTTGTCAATTTCTATTTTTTTATGTCAAGATTGTTGTTTCTTCTTACATGATATATTTTGTAACTTCATGTAGTAAATTTATATGGATTTAATTTGTACTTTTATGTAATGTGTGTGTGTGTGTGTGTTTGGGTGTGTATGTGTTTCAAGAGTGAGGGCCCCAATAGATCCCTCTTCTATCATGCAAAAAACAAAACAGTAACATTTAAAACACTGAAACAATAACTTAGTTTATATCTCGGTATCTGTTGGGGCCTTTCTTGTTGTTACTATTTAGTTTTGTGACCGTCATAACATTTTATTATTAATAGAAGCATTCTCAATTTTTTTAAAACATTAAAACTACTCTTTTTTCTTGTCAATATTTGGTGGTTGGAATAATTTGATGGTTGGAATAATTTTTAAAATTAATTTACTCTTAATTATCTCATCCTTTGTAAGACTGTAACATGTTCCACTCTTCATCTATTTGAATTACATATTTTTGTAAATCAGAGTGACATGTAATTTTGTTTGATGTTTATGGGTTACTTTTTAAGAAAAGACAATTTTTTGGGCCTTATTCTCGTCAAACTTTTTTGTAAGTTTTAAATCCAAAAATTCTTGTAGTGACACATATACTGACATGACAACTTCACTTTATAAAATAGTTGAGCATTAACTAGTCACATAAATATTTGAAAAAAGGGATTTGGCCTTTGCTTTCAATTAAAAAAGAAAGAAAATCCAACATGTAATACATATGACAAAAGACTATTTATTATTAAGCTTTTATTAGATATATGAGAAGACAATTTTCAACTATTGACATTTTTTTATATTTTGTAATTATATTTTCATATTTAATAAATTATCAAGATTTTATTAGATAATACTACAAATTAAATATATGAGAAGATATTTTTCAACTGTTGAAAACTTTTAATCATAATTTTTTGGAGCAATTATCTATAGTGTTGGTGTTTTTTATGAACAGTATTGGCATTAATTGGAATTTTTCACTAAATTCTTGTCCATTTTAGGGCCCATTATGCTTTCAAGTATACAATTTTCCATTGCACTCATTAGATTAAAAAAACATCTTAGACACTTTCATTGTAAAAATTACATGTACTCAGATATGCATTACATTTGGTAGAATATTTGACAAAAAATAATCTTCAACAATGTCACCCTAAAATATTTGTTGTATCCCTGTAAAGGTCTCTGTCACATTTGTTATATCATCATCTTATTTCTACCCATCCATCTCCTACCACATAGGAAGGAACTTTCTACTTCTCAAATCTTGTTTATACTTGATCAATGATGATAAACTTCAAAAAAACTAGAGAAATTGTAGATATGCAAAGTTATTAACTTTTTAATCTCTAAAAATAGAAATGTTGCAATACTCTCTTTTGCTTGCTAATTGATAAAAAAGCTCCAAGTTACTTCAAAATTCACAATGTTAGTCCTTTGATAACCTTTTCTATTGCTAACCAATAATAATATTTCATGCTATTTTTTTTTACATGACCAATCTATGCTAAGACGTTGTTAGAGATAGTCAAAAGTGAGCCAATAAGACATCTTCATGTTCTTTCACATGTTTTTTTCCTTTATAAGAACCATGTCAAAATGTGAATGGCAAGCCAGTAAGAAGGATACACATATATATGATTTTAATGGATAATTTTCTATTAAATGATATTTTTGTCATGTATGTTTCACTGTAAAGTGCGAACCAATAACAAAACACCACATTACGTACAAATTTTGTAGTGTCAAACTCTACATATCATCTATTAGTCACCCTGAAGTGAAAACTAACAAGAAAGCTCTAAGATTATAATCATAATCTTTTCAAACTTCAGTAAGTGCTTTGAAGATGTAATAACACACAAATGAATAGCTTCCAAGTATTTTCCTTTCCTCAAAGAACAATGTTTGTAGATTTTTGAAGTACGTGTCCTATCAATTTGTGAATAGAGAATGAATCAACAAGCTCCACGTAGTTTCATAATTGAATAAACATTGAAAAGCTAGCTAACACTTTAATGACATTCTGTAAACTATCACAGACCAAAAATGCTTGTTTCCTTTGCAAAAAAAATATTAATTTCTAATCAATTAGCTTCCAAATTAACCATTCATAATTAGAATTATGTGTTCAAACTTGTAACATTTGATAAACATGAATTAATTTCTTGAAAATACACAAGAGCAGAGAGAAAAATAACTATAGAGGAAAAAGAAGGAATGATCCAAATGTGCAACATAGATAAATATGTAGATCAAATACTGAAAATTAGTTGGTACCACTACCAATCTTGGAACTATTGAGGGATAATACTATATAAGTTATAACTACTATATGGTCATGAACTAATTTCTATAGTCTTGACTTCAATCCTTCAAACCTTAACCTTTGACAATATGGATCTGAAACTTCTTGTGTGACTATGCTTCACTTGTTATAAAGTGATATTAACTCTCTTATATAGCCTTATATAGGTTATTAGGTAAAATATTTTGATAAGGCGTACCATAGGAAGATAAAATGAAAAGATAAATGCAAAAAATGAAATTAAAGTAGATCAAAACATAGTTATTATCGATGGAATTCTTGGGATCTTTTTGAATATGTTTCAAATGATTTTTTGAAATGTAGATAATCTTATATCACTAAGTCTTAACAATTTCTTATAGTGCTAAGTATTCAAGTTTGTTCACATTATAACCTTGATATTGCCAGTAGGTCTCTATAAGTACTAAAAAAATAAAATAATCAAACTTATGACTATGCAAATAGATTATGCATATCTACAAGTTTCATGACAAAGAAAAGTATACAATGATTAATCAATCAAAACATATTTAAGAAACTTTGCAACACAATTGAGAAGACAATACATAGAAATTGAAAAACATTAACTGAACAATCCTTGGACTATCAACCTGACAAGATCTTTCTTTATAAACAATCTTCCTCCTTAGTTAGTAAACCACTGGTATAGTTACAATGTTACATAAAATTGCCACCACCATGTGGCTTAAAAATAGGATATAACAAGTAAAAAATAGCTCAAATAATCAAAATGTTTGTGAGTGGCTAATTAAAGAATAAAAACTATAGCTTCAATGTAAGAAATTTCATACTTCCTATTTTTAAGATTACATATGTAACAATATTAAATCCTAATGATAGGAAATATATTGCTTGTGCCTTGCTCAAGCTTGACTTAGGCTCCATTGGACCACTAGAATTTGCTTGTGTAGATTGTGTTTGACTACGCTTGTATTCAATGAAAAGTTGTGAAAGCCATGGAATTGGGGTAAGAATCTCTAAAGAAATCCCAAAGGATTTGAATAAGCTGATCAATGAACCATCTGATAAGAAATGAGCAAGCGTTTCTTCTTTGCATATATTAATTTGAAGTAAACAAGCAAACTAGGAAAATGAAACTAACCTCTATTCTTTGAATGCTTGAAATAATGAACCTAAGAGGATCTAAGCATTCAGTTTGTGTTTTTAAGAGAAAGAGATCTCCCCATTAATGGCTTCAAGGCCAATGGTTCTTCCCTTTTACTCCATATTTGTGCTATAAAATAAAAAAGAAAATACTACTAGCTCAATGGAAGAAAATGAAATACAATCTAAAGCCTAAACAAAATACTATAATTTTTGCTAGGAAGAAGAGAGAATTCTTAGAAAATGAGGAAGTGGGTCTAGCCCTATTTATAGTTTTCCATTTGGGAAAAGGGGAGATTTGGGTGCATGTGGAACAAATGCAAAAGTCTAAAAAGAACTTTTAGCAAGTCAAAGTGTGATTTGACTATGTTTAGAAGATATTGACCATGGTTAAGACTAGATGACCATGTTTAGAGGGTAATTAATCTTACTTAGAGAGAAATTAGGTTTCTGAAGGGCTTCTAAAAGACTTAATCAATCCAACAAAGTGGATTGATACTCCAGAGAGCTAATAAATGTGGTAAAGAAGAGAGTATTAGCCAAGAAGATGTTATTATAACCTATTTAATTATTTTATAAGAGGAAATACGATCAACAAGAGTGTCGTAAGAGGGGAGTTAGATAGATATAACTAACGAAGTGTCGTAAATTTGCAAGGGGAATAATAATTAGTGCAATATTAAGAATAATAGTGCATTGAGCAAACTACATGTGTCTAAATTTTCCCCTCTTTGGGGTGACGTAAGCCACGTCACTTCAAAGAAAGTAGACAAACGCAAATGAGTAGAAAAATTTTGAAGGGGTAGAAGAAAAATTAATAGGATGCAGGATGACAGATTTCCCCCCGAGTGTCGATGGGGTGATGAAGAAACTCAATCAGCGATCGAAAAAGAGAACAGAAAGAAACATGCACATAGAAGATGAGAAACAAGAAGAAAGAGGGATATTGAGCTATCCACAAATCAATTGCCATCAATAAATAATCATCATAATGCTTAAAATCCTCTTCATCGGTCCTTATTACAATATGAGCATGTGGCAGAAGTGTAAAATGACATGAAATGCCAAGATACAAATAACCATCTTGTGCTAAAAATGACAAACTCCATGCAACATACATGAATGCAATGCAATACGAGAAATAAACAATGTCTCCTAACAGGGAAATAAGTACAATCACACATGCTTAAACCAACAATGTTCAAGATAGTTGCACAAATATTTTGTTACCAATATGTATTCCCAATTGCTCTGATAAATGACAAGGGTGTAGAATGATGCCCCAAGCAAGGTGTATAATGCAAGGGAAAATATGGAGGACACTTGGGTCAAGTGAAAAATCAATGTGCATGACGAAAATAGTACCCAGGCAACTGATAGTGCCCCAGAGTATAGACGAAGTAAGCATCATAGATTGTGTAGGTGATTTGAATATTAAGATGGTTCATGAGTCATTGTTTCAAAATATTAGAAAATGTTAGCAGGATATGGGATGAGTGCCATGCGATAGACACATATTTCAGCCGTAAATGAATGATTTACCAAGTTTTAATCTATTTCCAAGGTTTTTCAATGTTTTTGGTTTTTTTAAATGGTTTCTAATTTCTCTCTTTTAGATTTTTGACCGGTCAGAATAAATTCAATAGATAAAAGATCTTCTAAAAGTACGTGCAAGGGCAACAGTGGGAAGGAGAGGCTGTCAGAGAGCCAGGATATAGTCCCACAAGAAGAAAGATGGGTCAGGAATAATTTCTTTAAAATAAACTTAATAAATAAATATCACGACGAGGTTAAATAGATGAAAAACAGAGGAAAAGGTAGGAAAAGGATCCTAAAAGGTTCGTAAATCATTTCAATGCAATGGAGAAGTAACCATAGGGTGGCACGAAGTGCCCCAGCGTGTGAAAAATTAGAAAAAATAATTATTTTAATACAAAAATAATTATCACAGCGGATTAGAAGAAGGTTAGAATGATCGCGGTAGAGAAAACATGCCCTAGGGGCATCGCGATGGGTTAAGAGACCCACATGGGGTCGGTAAATCAATCACAACCAATTCATTTCTACCAGAGTTCCTGTAAAATTTTTACTATGAGTGAGAGTGATAGCCCTAGAGTGAGATGGCAAGAATACCGAGGAGGAGATGTGCCAATCACATCATATAGTTCATGCGGGACCTAGCGGATGGACCATACGTGATTCACCTATCCCTTCTAGTTAATTATGCATTTAATGTAATTTTAAGGTTTGCTAGGGTAGGTAAGGTAGAATTTGATGTATGCACATGGATGTATGCATCGATTTGACAGGTACGTGTAAGCGTCTATATCAAAAAAGGGATAGGTACGCGTAGGTGCATCCATCAAAAGTGGATACGTGCACGTGCACCCATCAGGAAGGAAAGTAGTGGACATGTGTGCGTGTTTTAAACTAGGGGTGTGTCTATGTTGAGCGAGGGCAAGACATACACGTGCACATGCATGTGTCAAGGTAGGCATGTAGGTGTCACATTAGGCGCGTATGTGTTCTGTGTGGCCTTTGTCGACTGGAGCGAAGGTTGAGGGGTCACGTACACATTGGTAGGGGCACCATGCACTAAAAAGGGAACGCATGTGCTAAAAGGGGTGCGTAAGCGCTAGAAGGAAGGGGGAAAACAACTTGCTAGTAAAATAGCCAAGTATAGAAGACTATAGACCAAATTAGTGTAGAAGAAAATAATAATTAGTAAGTTAGATGATTCGAAGAAGAATTTTTCCTTAGAAAAATAGATAGGAATAAGTAGGTGCCTAACACTTGTGTTGATTTTGCAGCATATATTACCTTTTCTCTAGACTCGTGAGCACTATGGTTGGCTAGCAGTGATAGAGGCATAGTTTGATGATGATGATAGAGTGACCCTGGAGAGCTTCCTATATGTTACGAGAATTACTCATGTGGCTGAGATGCCACAGATTACATTGGATCATGAACTCTTGACAGCCATAGCAAAGCGATGGCATAGTGAGAGTTAGTGTTTTTGGCTTCTGACTGGGGGGATTACTATTACTCTAGAGGAAATGTGGTGCATTATGCAGGTCTCGATTCAGGGTCAGCTCATCTAGACTATGAGCCGTTGGACCTGTCGACACTAAAATTTTCCTCCAAAATTTCTATTTCATTAATGTATGTATTAGGAATAGAATGTTGTTAAGTGTAATTAGTAGTAGCGTCTGATAGAAGATAACGGCGCCGTCAGTACGGTGCCGCCAATAATGTGGAGTACGGTAACAGTCAAAGTATAATAGGAATGTTGTAAAAAGTAAATATTTGTCGTAAGTGGTCCGGTAATGTTAAAATGTCAAAGTTTGGGTAATTAGAGAAGTAGGGTCTACATGATTAGGAATTAGAAATATTATATTGGTAATAAGGACAAGGAGTGAGGTCATAAATATTTTGTGTATTTTATTTGTAAAAAGTCTAAAAATGTGGAACCCATGTAAAATGATAAGGTTTATCTTATCTTAACAGATAAGCTTACATATACAGATAAGAGTTAAGGTATGGAATATGATTCGTCAGAGTGGATTTCTTATCCTATCTTAGAGATAGGATGGATAAGCCTGGAAGTTCTATAAATAGAGAGGCCACCCCCCTCATTTAGCATAGAAAGAAGTAGTGAGAAATATTGTAGGAAGTGTGCGAAGGAAGCCATCAGTTAAAGGTGTGTTGAAGAAGCCATCGAGAGGTGTAATTGTAAAGTTTCTCCCATAGTCTTGTTGAAGTACCTCATGGGTGAGATTGTAACAATTTCATGTTAATATTATAATTTACTTTGATATTTCAGATTTGTCATCATTCCGTCTTATCATAGTCGATGGTATTCTTGTGTTCAGTTGTTGTTTTGTTTCCAGATTACGTCCACCAAACTAAAGGCTGTGCATTAGTAAATAATCATAGCACGAGGAGTTCCCGATGAAGAATTATCATAGTGCCAGATTGGTGATGACAGACCGACATTTAGAAATATATTGTAGAGTTATTCGGTGTCTCGATGATACCACGGCATGGGATGTCTATCAAGTTATCATGGTGCATCAATGATCCAGAGTTACACAGAGTAGTGGTCTATATGATGGCCTTTATCAGTGGAGTCTTACTCCCTGACAAGACCAGTGCTTCATTTCCGCTCAGCCTCCTTGGAGTGATACATGGTTTGGTAGAGGGAGAGACCTACTACTCGGGTCAGTGTATTTTGGCGCATCTATATTGGGACCTTCACTTGATTACCTACCACTGTCAGAAGATGGTAGGACCAACTCGCTTGCTACAGATTTGGGTGTGGAATCACATTGCTATTGGTCACCCCTTAGGTGTTTTGAGAGTTCGGGCTCCCGAGGAGCCTTCTATAATGGGCTGGGTCCCGACAGGGGATGATGTGCGGCCATACATGGGGGATGCATATCATTATTGGTGTGAGTTGGATGAGTTGTGGCAGGATTCCATGGTTTGGAGGCCCTATAGACATTTCCAGTGGCTTGAGGACAATTTAGAGCTCGGCACTGTCATAGTAGAGCACTTTATCTTAGGCAGCCGCAGCTATATGCGAGAGCTATACAGGGTGGATCGGTGTTAGAGGTAGTTTGGCATTACCTAGGATGTTCCTGGGCCAAACAGATGGTATGCTCATAGGGCCCAAGAGAATTTTGATATGGGTCCATAGATTGCTTGGGATAGAGCATTGGCCAGTTTCTAATAGGAGGGTACCTGCTATGTGGGTGCCACTGTGATAGGTTCTAGATCTAGGCACTACACCTGAGTATGGGCCATGGTATCATGGTGTGCTTCCACGTCGTTTGAATATTTCTAGGGTGGCATACAACACCGGCGTGAGAGATCCTCTACTGGGGCCTCCTAGTGGTGGTGAGGGTGGATTTATCAGTGGTAATGATAACGATGATGATAATGGTGGTGGTGGTGGGCCTGACACATACAATTATGTTAGGGGCAGAGGATAGGGTCTAGCATTATAGTAGCCACAAGGACAGGGCCCCAGACATAGGCCAAGATAGGTTTTCAGGGCAGTTGATATAGAGTTTCCCCCAGTATTCATTCCAGCGGGGATTTACACCCCTCTCCAACAAGTACTTCCAGAGAAGGGCCAACCACCTAATATTCTAGAGGGCAATGGTGATGGTGGGCAGATGGTTGCTCTTCAATAGCAGTTATAGGAAGTAATTTTTGTGTAACTATAGGTTGTTGGAGAGAGAGATGTAGCCAGGACATAGGTACAGGCCCTTATAGTAGAGTGAGATCAGGCACATGCTCAGGTGCAGGTGTTGATAGTGGAGAGAGATCAGGCTACAGCACAGGCCACCCAGGGCAGCAATAGTACTCTATGGTAGATTTGGATTCGTGAGATGGCTGCACAGGGGGCTCAAATAATGAGCCTTTTATATCAGTCTCAGACTCAGGTGTATTTTGTTGTTGCTCAAAGGGACAACCCCCACGCACAGTCATAGGGCTACCTTATACAAGGAGATCAAGCACAAGCCTAGGTGCAGGCTATTACTGTAGATAGAGATCGAGAGGTTGCTTCCTTTTGACATGCTCAGGATGATATTGACATGGTGATAGGTGAGTGTGATGATGCCCTACAAGTAGCCATCACTTCTAAAGACGTTGATTTGATACGGGATGTTATGAGATCCGGTGGTGAGGCCTTATAATATAGGACTTCCTACTTCAAGGTAGTCCTAGAAGAGTAGCGAGTTGTTCCCTTTCATCAGCCAGATGTGAGTGTGATAGGATCTAGGTCACGGTGATCAAGGTGTTCAATTAGATCAGTTCGGCAGCCCATTGCAACGTAGCCAACTGGACAGCAGCTAGCCAGACAGTAGGGTGGTACCCCTGGTATAGGTCCATCACAACCACCTCTCTTTCGTGCACCAGGTCATGGACCTAGGAGCCCCGATGAGGGTGAGAGTTGTGGTTCAAATCTTTACTTTTCCATTTGTACAGATGTATTTGTATGTATGCCTCTTATGAAGGTCAATTATTTTGTATAGTTGTATGTACCATTGTTTTGATCACGCCTCTTAATGAAGGCTCGATTCTTTTTGATGCATGCCCTTTTTAGATGGCATATTGTATCAATGTTGTACATTTTAAGCATTGACTTGGATAGTTATACATGTATTATATGGACATTTTGATATATCATACTATGATTGATTTCTAATGTATGATTTCCCTTTCTTCTACGTATGTGACATATATTAGATTTAGAAATGTGTATGTTCCATGTTTTCATATTTATGATGTATATGTAGATAGCACCACATGGTTTTTATATTTATGAGATGTTTCTGAGTTCTTTTTCTAGTACTTGGGATGATACTAGATGATATTGGTGTGGGGGGGATATATTTGTGATTATGTGTAACCCCTCTTACCCCCATTGATAGTACAATAGGTGATGATTATCTTAGTATACATGCATGATGTAATACTTAGCATTTTTTGTATATATGATGTAGTGAATGATGTTAGAAATGTGATGAAATGATAGATGATAGGTGTGATAAAAAACAATTGTGCAAAACACACAAGCAAAAGTTAACAAAACTAAACAAATATACACATACAAACAACACAACAAAATACAACTAAACGAACACATGCAAATGCTAGCAAGAGACTAAAGTAGTACCCAATCTAAGAAAATAAAATGAATTCTAATAGATGCACATATCAAACAAAGAAACCTACACTAATATTTTATAAGTATGAGAGTTCCTAAATGAATGCAATGCCATACATAATCAAATCAAACAAGACTCAATATAAGGTAAGCAAATGAACTTATTCAAAGAACAAACAATTCAACAGACTAAGTACATCAAGACTATACAAACCAGCAACTAAAATAAATCTAAATATTACTTTATTTTTACAGGACAACATTGATATATTTTCTAATGTTTTTGGGTTATCTCGAAAGATACAAGTTTCAAGGCTACGTTTTTATTGTTATCTAGGTTTCCCTAAGAGAACATTGTGAAACGAATGTAGCTTTATCCCTGAAAAGAGAAATTTTCCAGATGTTTAGTTTTTTGTGTATCCTTTTTCCAAATGTTTTTGTATTTTCCAAGGTCATGTTCTGAAAGTAATGTAAAAGAACAAAGAAGCGTGGATGCCCCCAACGTGATGTGGGAATATACAAAAGGAAGAATGCCACGCATTGTATGTATGAGAAGGTGATAATGTCCATGTGCTCTCAACGTAAGATGGGAGTATACATAGGTAATGTCCTTCATGTAGATATAAGAGCAAATAAACTAGATCACGGTATGACAAAGGTGGCTCTAGTAAGATCCCTAGACCTAGCAAAGGAGGTCATATCTAGAAAGTGGGGAGGGTTACCTGTCCTGCTGTAAAAGTAACTTGCATCTGGTGAATCTTCCTTGAGTGCCAAAAAAAATAACTAGTTCTCACTCAAAGACCTACCCACTACGCCACAATTGCGTGGTTTTCACATGTGGACGACCTACTTTTTCTTTACTGTTTTCTCAATTTTTTCATTTTTTTTGCTTGTTTTTTTCTTTGTTTTTCTATTTTTTAGTTCTTATTTGATATTTTCATCATGCTTACGCATAGAACCACAGATCTATTGTGTGACCTTGGCCTTTGCTAAAATATGACCTGTGTGAAGTATTCCTTCAAGGTTTCAACCATCCTTTTATATGGAATAAGCTTCTCATCTTTAACTTTGTACTAATCATTAACTTGTTTAATGATAAGTTGAGAATCTCCAATGACTCTTAGTTGTCAGATATTGTAAGTATTTACTAGTTTGAGACCAGCAATGAGTGCCTCGTACTCTGTAATACTATTTGTGCACAGGAATCCCAGCCGGAATGCTCTTGGTATGACATCACCTGTTGGAGTGATGAGGACCACACCTACTCCAAATCCATGGAAGGTAAAAGATCCATGAAAATGGACCTACCATTTTATGGATTCTTCAATATACATCATAGATTCATCTAGCAGATCTAGGCACAAAGGTTCCATCCCTACAAGCGGTGCTTCTGCTAACTGATCAGCCAGTACATGTCCTTTTAAAAACTTCTGATTCACAAACTTGATATCAAATTCACTCAGGATAATGATCCAAGTAGTCATTCTTCCTGTGAGAGAAAGTTTGGATAAAAGGTACTTGAGAGGGTCAACTTTGTATATGAGTTTGGTTTTATTGTTCAGGAGATAATGGCAAAGCTTTTGGAATGTGAAGACAACCGCTAATCAGGCCTTTTCTATTTGGGGATAGTTCAACTCATACGCGATCAAGGTGTAGTTGACATAGTAAACTACTCTCTCTTTATGGTATAAGTTGTATTGGGTAAGTAATACACCAATAGCAAACTAGGTAATAGAAATGTATAAGAGGAGAGGTTCACCTAGGTAGGTTGCATGAGTACAAGTGGGTTGGCCAAGTACTATTTGAGTAGTGAAAAGGCCTTCTGACAGTCAGGTCCCCAATTGAATGTGACATCTTTCTTGAGAAAATGGGTAAAGGGGTGGCACTTATCCGCAAGTTGTGAAATAAAGTAGTGGAGTACCTAGATTTTCCATTGTAGACTCCTTAGTTGTTTGAGAGTGGTAGGTGGTGGCATTTCTATGATATCCGTAACCTTTGCAGGGTCCACTTCAATCCCTCTTTGTGAAACAATGAACCCTAGGAGCTTTCCTAATAAAACACCAAAGACACATTTCTTAGGGTTCAAGCGAACCTTATAGTCTCGTAGACGTTGAAAAATATGCCTCAGTACTTCAGGGTGTTATTTTCTACTCTTGTATTTTACAAGGATGTCATCAACATAGTCTTCCATGATGTCACTTATCATAACATGGAAGATAACAATCATGGCATGCTGATAAGTAGCCCCAGCATTCTTGAGCCCGAAAGGCATGACTTTGTGACAAACTATTCCCCAAGGGGTGATGAATGTTGTTTTATATTGATCTTCTTCTGTAATCTGTATTTGGTTATAGCCTGAGAAGCCATCCATTAAGGAAAAAATTTCATAACTAGAAAAAGAATCAACTATCATGTCAGTATTAGGTAGGGGAAAGTCATCTTTAGGACATGTTTTGTTAATGTCCCTGAAATCAGTGCAAATTCTGATGCCAACAAGATTTTTCTGTATCGATACTATGTTAGAGATCCATTCTGAATAATCAATAGGTTTAGTAAAGTCAGCAGCTAACATCTTTTCTAATTCTTCTTTGACCAGGAACGCCACCTTAGGATGCATCTTTTACAATTTTTGCTTGATTGGTTTGGCATCTGGGTGCACAACAAGGTTGTGTATGACTAGCGTTAGGTCCAAACTAGGCATATCTACATATGTCCATGTGAATATGTCTGTGTATTCTTTTAAGATCCCTACAAATATCTTTTATTCGTGAGCTGAGAGTGAAGCTCCCAACTTTATTACTCTATACTGCTCTTTTGAGCCAATGTTGACGTTGATTGTTTCCTCAACAAGCATTTTAGAAGCATCTTCCATCCATGTTGGATCAGGGGGAAGAGTAAGATTGACCTCCTGTGGTAGCTCATTATCATCTGTAAATGGATAAATCACCTCATCTTTAGACTCTTTGTTCTGTTTATCTATGAGTTTTTCAAAGAGTTTATCACTATGATATTTTCGTTTATCCTTTTTGCCAGGTTTCTCAGCAGTGATTATAATTTTACTTACAGCCTTCTTATTCAAATGTCTACACATCTCTACTTCTTCCCTAAAGTACGCACAGGTGTCTAGTTGAATTACAAATCCTTTCTTGTGGTCTCTAGCCGAAATAGAATCCATGAGTCCCATGAACTCTACAAATGCCTCATCATTTTCAAATAAATCTAGGGGAACATGAAGTTGTTGATCCCAGTCTATAAGTTCAAGATATACAAGGGATACTTGATATTTTTCTAAGGGGATGGATTCAGATAAGGTAAGGACCGCTGAATTTGGGAATAGGTTCATGGAAGCAAGATCCTTGTAAAGGATACATTGGGAATCTGCATCACTATCAAAATGAGATGAAACTTCCTCATGTTCAAAAGAGGTGGCATCATTCTCAGAGGGTAGAGCATTATGAGGCCTTATCCTAAGGCCATGTTTATTAGACTTAAAAATGAGGGATGGGAATAGGCTCTAACCAACCTTGTGCATTAATACCACATCCAAACTTATTATAGCCCATGACAAACATCATGTGGTGACATTTGATGTACTGAGATGCTTGATGGCATGAAGCCATGGTGCCTTCTGGCACTCTGTTAGTAGGATCGTCTAACATTTTCTCCTCAGATAGGAGACAACAATGGACAAATTTTTCCAATGGTTTAGGACATTGCTCGTGAGTGCTCTTGAACTGAAAATAAGACTTACCCCTTATCCTGGGGGATACTGATAAGTCTGATATTAACAAAGCCTGTTCAAGAGTGAATGGCTTACTTGGGCCATATTTTTCCAATGTTTCCTCCCATGAAGAGAATGGGTCAACCAATGAAGGAAATTCTTGATTATAAGGCGTGAGGGACTCTGAATCTATCATTTTTTTTCATAGCTTCTATTTGTAAGGGGACAACTACATCCACAGAAGGACACTCATAAGCTACACGAGAAAAAATGTGTAATGCCCTACAATGTGTGAATGGTTCTAGGTTTCCCAGAATGGTAACCACCTGACCTTCGTGACATAATTTGATGCACTGATGGAAATTCTATGGAACGGCTTGCATGGCATGGATCCATGGGCACCCCAGGAGCATGTTGTATGGAAGGTCCAAGTCAAGGACATGGAACGTTGTGTCATGACATGTTGGGTCTACTTCAATGTGAACCACTATAGTACCCACTGATTCTCTTTCTTCATTGCCATAAGTCGTTATTGTGATAGTCTTAGCTCTCAGATCTGTTTCTGAATGGCCTAGTTGCTTAACCAGCTTTAAAGTGCAAATATTTAGACCAGATCCCCCGTCTATAAGTACTCTCTTGATTTTACGACGGGTAACCACCACTTCGAGATACAAGGGTAAGTTATGTTTTGGGTTGTTATGCAAGATTGCAGTATGATCAAAAGTGATATGATCATTGGAGTCTAGGCACGTAATCATGGCTTGAAGGTTTGTGGGATCTACATCTATTGAAACCCCTGAATTTTGCAATGTTTTGTACAGTATATTCTTATGGGCATTAGATATTTTGAGGAGATCGAGAATAGATATCCTAGAACGTGTTTTCTCTAACAACTCTATTAAATTATATTGACCTTCCTGAGGAATAGGTACAGGATCTGGTATGACTAAGCGGGCACGTCTTGTCCCTACTGTGCAGCTCTTTTCTAAAATCTCAATGTTGTTGATCTATTCATTAGATGAGCTAATACATCCAATGAGGGAATCATAAGGACTATCATTTATAGGGTAAACATAGGTAGTAGTTCTATAGTCATTGAAGGTTTACCCATGATCTGGTTTCCTTTTCTTTTTATCTGCATGGTTAGGAAAAGGTTCCTTGTAAATACCCATTTTTTCATTTAAACTTTTACCGAAATCAAGGGGAGAATCTACAGCGATATTTCCTTCCTCGATGAGATCTTGTATGTAATGGCACAGTCTCAAACACCTATCCATTTTGTGTCCTTTAACATAGTGGAAGTCGTAATATTCATGATCTTTGAACCAACCCGATTTTGGAGCATCCTCTGGGTATGGTATCATTGTAGTTGGATATTCCACCATTTTGGCATCATCTAATTGTTTTAGGATGGTAGATAAGGACTTCGTTAAGGATGTAAATGTATGTTTTGTAGGCATTTTGGGATGAGGTCCTTGTGAAAGCTTTAAAAGTGGACATGTCTGTATGGATTGTACTCTCTTAGAGTCTGTAATGCCATCACCAACAACATGCTTATTTTTATTGAAGAATTTAGGTTTGTCTATGGATTTGGTTTCATGTTTGTTTTTAACTACAGACTTAAGCGTTCCTTTTGCAATGAGGGCTTTCTAAATTTGACCACCTTTCTCTATGACTTCTTCGAAGTTAGAGCCATAATGCATTTGTAAGTGAAAGGCTATTTTAGGGTTTAAGTTAGGAACAAATATGCTCACTAACTATTTTTCACGGTAATGCACAAGGAAAACGACTAGCTAACTCACGCCATCATTGTAAAAACCCTGCAAATGTCTCATTGGGTTTTTTTTTGTATTGCATAAATCATTCATTGTGATGTCGCTTTCCATATTATAGGAGTAATGTCATACAAATATTTCTACTAATGTGGGCCATGTTTTAATGGAGCCATTGGGTATGCTATAGAACCATTCCAATCCCATGGCTCCTAGGCTGCGAGGAAAAAGTTGTATTAAGAAATTATCACTATATGTGACCTCTTGGAAAGCCATGTAAAAGTATTTTATATGATCACGAGGATCACTTTTGCATTTATACTTATCAAATTTAGGTAAAGTGTTTTGGGAAAGGCTGTTGTAACATGTCCTTATCAAAGGGGTAAGGGCATAGTTCTTCATATGAATATTTTCTATTCTGGCCTACATTTCCCTCTTGTAATGTAGTGAGCGTATTTTTCATTGATTGTAACTCTTTCTGAATGATTTTCTCCTTAGTAGGTGACATCGGTCTTTGTACCTGAGTCGCTTTAAAGGTATAGTCCATGTGTGGATCAGATTGAAACTCGCCAAGTTTATTTTTGTCTTTGTCTTTGTATATGTTTCTTCTTGAAGAGCCTAAGTTTGCTAGTTTCTGGCTCAACTTCAAGATCTTTTTTTGGAGGATCTCCTCCTCAACTAGGGGATCCTCTTCTTCATCAAATTTTGGAGGAGGGGAAGCTTTACACTCAATTTTCACTTTACACGAAGCTTTGTAGTGAGGTTTTCATGATGGATCCCCTTCAACAGCGGCCTTATGTTTCCCAGAAGTGGAAGCGTATCCCACATCAAAAGGGTTATCTGTGTCTAAGATGAATCTTTATTCTCCTATATTAGGGTTAATGACCTTTGTTTCTTCTTCGTGCTCTTGCGGAATTTTAGCTCCTAATACTAAGACTCTTGTGAGTACTTGATCTTTATTATAATATAGGATTTCATCAAATCTATTTAGGTCTAACCTCTATTGTTCTCTGGAAGAGTTTGACTCTTCTCCACTATGATCAATTAATAGCTCTGTATCTTTGACTTGTGAAAAGAGAGGGGCCAAATTGTTTCCACTAAATGGGAAGGTTTCGAAAGGGTTTTCTCCTATGTCATGCTTGTTTGATTTGGTTGTCCATTTTTGTAATTTTAGACATTACAAGCAGAATTTTGTATGCAGCTAGCATGACCCCTAAGTGTATGGTTTTTGCAAGCCACTCAAGGTGATGCTTTAACTACATTGTATCCTAAATGCAATGTTATGTAGTTATTTTTATCAAGGAACACTCATATGCACACCTAAATGTAATGATCACCCAATTTGTTGTTACCAAGCCTATGCCTAAAAACAGATAGCAACAATACTGTATCAATATGTAGGTCAAGTTAGAATTCTAACAAGGCCTAAGTACTGACGTGATGTTGATGCAGTCCCTCGACAAGGTATATTTAAAACTAGTTTGAATGCCGATGAAAACCAAACATTTTGAAAAATGGAAGTCGTGACTAGATATAGCGTAATAATGTCACCGTGATACATTAACTAAGAAAGCAAGGTGTTAGTACCATGACAACCTTATCACAATATATAAGGTGTTATTGACACTTTTCAAGAAGACTTAGATGACAATGAAACCAAAACCAAGTGATAAGTACAACAAGGAGTTTTTAATTATGTGAGCAGCGTAACCGCGTAATAAAGGGACTTATACCATTTTCTCATAAAAAATGAGAACATGATGTAAGTACTAAGATTGTGCATCTAGGATGCAAAACAAAACTATCAACTCAAGAAGAGATGAAAGATGAATTGAGCTCACAGTGGTGAAGATGATCTTGAAATCAAGATGGAAGGACCTTTATCAAGGATACGAAAAGCATACCTATGCCCTTTAGATGTTTAACAACCCAGCTGCAAACATGGATGGGCGTAAATAGACAAAATTGGTGAGCACTATCTCTGATAAAAATGTGCGAGGTATACACCTTTCTCACCCTGAAAAATGGGTGGTGAGAGTTTTGAAAAAGAACCAAGCGCCACTTGGGCAGAGCTTTCCTCGTCTAAAGACAAGAATGAAACTAAGTGAAAGTGGGACATAGTTTAGTTTCGTGATTAAAGACACTTAGATCAAACTCACAAGGGTTCTTTGCCTTGTTCGACAAACAAGGTTTAGATTCTAGATGAGTTGTCACTTCATGATGGCTTGACACAACAATGGATTAGTAAGGTGGGCTCTAAGATAGAATGTCCTCCTTAATAAGTTCTCTCAACTAGGTGTTACAAAGTTGTCTTAAGTGAGTGTGATTTACCCAAATATTCCCTTACCTATCTTGGGAGTATCTCGGCTTTACTTTACCCCCTTCAAGCACAAAGGGAAAGTTAGTGCATCCACATGTGCTCTCCCTGGGGTTGCCATACGAACAACCGGTAACTCTATCTCACAAGGCATGCTAGTCAAGTGGATAAGCGGAGCGCTTCCTGTTTCATCCATGAGGTTACTCAGTGGTGGATTACTTTAGGGTTTCTGGAACCACCCCCATTGTTGTAGCTTAAGGTGTTATGCTAAAGGGGTTATGTTCCAGTTGAGTGGATAGGGATGTACCCTTTTCTAAAACCTGCAATACATTGTTTTGAATATGGTGTGTTTTTTATCTTGCTTAACTTAATGTGGTTTTAAGGAGCACACCATTTGGTAACCTGCAAGAACACGTGTATTAGAAGTTTTGTGTTTTTGGATGTCTTTCTTCTACAAGCATTGGGTTTCTATAGACAATGAGCTTTAGTAATTTTCTAGTTCACAGATTGATGTCAAAAAAGAGAACTTTACACTTTTATTTTGATTCCTAAGATCACCAATATGCGCAAAGGAAGAGCATACGCAATGTGAAAAAGCCTACTAAATCACATGAAAGTTTCATTTTTCCTTTATACAAAAGTATTTTGAACATTTGATACAAGTTTTGCATAATTGTTTCTGATCTCCAAGATTGCTTTTGAAGGCACGAGGAGAGAGCATACACACTTTTACAAACTTAGTTTTAAGCTAAGAACCAAAAACACTTAACTATGCAAACCGAAAGACCAAAGAAAAACTCTATTTTTAACTTGTTAGTCCGAGAAATCTGTAGCAAAGATTAGAAAAAAATATATTTTGTAGATTATAGAAAAAATTTCAATCTTTACACAGACACCTGCACTCCCAAACTGACACCAGTGCTCCCCAACCAATGGGTACGCGCCCAACTCAACGGATACGCCTGCAGACAAAAATTAGTGAAATCCAGTATATTAAAACACAGACGCGCCCAGCTAGAAAGAAACACCTGCAACTTAACATGGACACTTAGGTTTCAACATGTACGCACCCAAGCATAAAATAGATAGTTTCAAATTTTACATAGTCAAATGCTATTTACGCATACACATCCAGAGAGGTGGATATGCAGCCCAGCTGACGAAGACACGTGTGCACATCCTTATAGAGATAAAAATTTCAAATGATGAGGACCGCCAGAAAGGTACGCTTCTGTTTTGACGGGGATGTTGGGGTTTCAATGTGTACGCGCCCCTCCTGAACACCTACGTGTACCCTGTGAAAAACCTACAAAACTCACAGATTTTCAAATTTTCAAAAGCAAACAGGTTAGTTGTTAGTCAAAGTGTCCTATTTCTATATCAAACCTACAAAATACCTACAAATGAAGGTCATTTATCTAGTGTTAGAAACAGAAATGAGGAAATAACAAGTGATTTGACCCAAAAACTTGAAAATGAACTTTAAAGAACTCAAAAGACCTCCATTAATGGATGATGGACATAAGTGTCCCACCGGGCAATGCCAAATGTGTTCAATGAAAAGTTACAAAAAACCAAGGAATTGGAGTAAGAATCTCTAAAGAAACCCCAAAGGCTTTGAACAAGTTGATCAATGAACCATCTGATAAGAAATGAGCAAGGGTTTCTTCTTTGCATACATTAATTTGAAGTAAACAAGAAAACTAAGCAAATGAAACTAACCTCTATTCTTTGAAAGCTTGAAATAATGAACCTAAGAGGATCTAAGCATTCAGTTTGTGTTTTAAGAGAAAGAGATCTCCCCATTAATGGACTTCAAGGCCAATGGCTCTTCCCTTTTACTCCATATTTGTTGTTATAAAATACAAAAGCAAATACTACTAGCTCAATGGAAGAAAATGAAATACAATCTAAAGCCTAAACAAAATACTATAATTTGTGCTAGGAAGAAGAGAGAATTCTTAAAAAATGAGGGAGGGGGTCTAGCCCTATTTATAGTTTTCCATTTGGGAAAATGGGAGATTTGGGTGCATGTGGGACAAATGCAAAAGTCCAAAAAGCACTTTTAGCAAGTCAAAGTGTGATTTGACTATGTTTAGAAAAGATTGACCATGGTTTAAGACTAGCTAACCATGTTTAGAGGGTAATTAATCTTACTTAGAGAGAAATTAGGTTTCTAAAGGGCTTCTGAAAGACTTAATCAATCCAACGAAGTGGATTGATACTCTAAAGAGCTAATAAAGGTGGTAAAGAAGAGAATATTAGCCAAGAAGAGGTTATTATAACCTATTTAATTAGTTTTATAAGAGGAAATATGACCAATAGAGTGTCATAAGAGGGGATTTAGATAGATCTAACTGACGAAGTGTCATAAATTTGCAAGGGGAAGAATAGTTAGTGCAATATTAAGAATAATAGTGCATTGATCAAACTACAGGTGTCTACAATGTTGAAGTTCAGTCACACATGCTTTGAACTCATTCTCAATATAACATAGGTCCAAAAAAGAGTCCACCTCATCAGATTAGGCACTTCTTGTATGAGTATTATAACTCTATTATAGATAGGTTTAGTAATTTTCACTCACAAGTGAAGCTTTCTCCACTTTTCCATTTGCATAAGTCACCAATGCCATAATATATTATATCTTCCCAGTCATATCTTCTTAGGAAAAGCTAACCACTTATAGTAGCAATGAATTGTTGCAATTGTTGTTCAAAGATGGACTTGTGAATTAACATGTCTTATGGCTAATGCATAGAGGTAATTTTAACTTCATCTAATAATTCAGATATCTTCTCTACTATACCTCATAGTTCTATCAGTAATTCTTCCACTATGGTCATCCAATCGCCCAATTCTTTCAAAATGTTAGCCATACAGATCTTTGTTGTATTTGAGTCCTGACTTTTGATTCGTAATACATTGAGACAAAGACCCTTGTTTATGAAGTTTACTATCTTTTTCCATCATTTAATTCATCCTGGTCATATGTGTGTGTTGTCCTTGTACCTGTTATAACTCTTGCTTTGCTACATCTTGATGACTTCCTATAGAAAACTACTAGATCATACAAAGTTCTCAAGGACATTTTACACATTGGGAAAAGTGTTCTTTGGCACACTAAATTACTTTTGATCGTGAAAAATCATCAATTCGAGCATGTATTCTCTTAACCAAATCAATTTTCATAGATTGAGTGGCATCAATAACTAATTGGGGGGTCTACATCCATGACTTTTTCCCTCATGTGTGCTTTCTTGGAAATTCTCAAAATTTCCTCCCCTATTTCCATGTAGATAGGAGTTGCTCCCTAGGAATACTTCTTCTTTTTGACCATCTTGATGGTTCCTTTTTGGAGTATCATACTTTAATTGCATCTTTGTGTCTTCAAGTTATGCCATTGTAGAATCCATTTATTTTTTCCAAACAGGAGGAGTCCACGTTCCTTCTGAATTAGTAGATGTAATTGTTGCTATAGAACTCAAGGTAGAAGAAGGCCTTACCACTTATGGTAAGGTGTGTGGTGTCCAAGGCAAAAAAAATTAGCTTATATAGGTCCTAAAGGGGCTAAGAGATGGCTCATGAAACTTTGAGTGACCATAGGATCCTGGAAAGAAGAAATGGGAATGAAAGAGGGAATTGTAATGAGTGGCACATGTATGCTTGATAAGAAAATTTGGGAAACATATGGTGTGATAGCAGGAAGAAAAGGTGGATGAAGAGACCGATCAGATTGGGGAAAATTGAAAGAAGCTAAAGGAAATAAGGAGAAGAATGCATTGTTTGCCTTCAACTTAACCTTCGAAGGGTCTTTTGACAAGACTGTCAGATGATGTTGGAGTAGAAGAAGATAAAAACAATAAGAGGAGAGGAAGAAGAAATTAAAGATGTAGAACTAGAAGCAATAGTTGTAGGATAGAAGCAAACTATTGTAGTAACTACAGTAGGTTGGGAAGAAGTGGACTGCAATAGCTTTGGGAGACAATGATACAATCATCGGTGATGAAAAATAAGGAGAAGAAACAACTGAAGAAATGGGTGAAGAAGAAGAAAAAAGGCATAGGAATAGAAACCTATGGCCAAAATAGAAGTAAGGAGAGGAGGAGAAAACAATAGAAGTAGTAAAAATATGGGAAGAGAATGGAGGATTTTGATAACCAATAGGATCCAATATCCAATGATATCCTCTCACTTCATCTTCAAAAGAAGAACTAGTATAAATGAGAATAATGTTGGTGTATATGATTTGTCTCGTCGACACTCAAACATCTTGTCCACCTCTTGTGGTTAGTCATATCACTTAGTGAGAATAGGTAAAATAGGGTTAGCTAGGTTTGTGTACACATGTCATGCATAGGAGTTACACAACACTCTTATATGTACCTCTTATATTTTATCTATGAGCATGCCAGGACCCACAGTGTCTTTCTCTAAAACTCAATTCTCATTTTGTGATTCGATCTCGTTTCTTACTACATGAAGCGTTTATGACACCATTAGAAGTGCAGTCTTTTTCAATGTGCATGGGGTTCCATATTGATCCTCTTAGAATAATCCTATATGCTATCAAAGATATTATTTGGTAAAACGTGCACTCGTTTGATTTTTCGATTACTATTACTTCATTTTTTGGTTTTTCATGCTTCTCGTGCAAGTTTTTTTGTTATTTTGGAATCTTGTTAACAGGTTTTAAATATCTTATTTTTTGGAGTTTGTGTTGGTTTTTTTGGTTTTGCATGTGAAGGTTTCAGGTATTTCATAGCCAGATCTAGCTAGTTGTGGCTAAGTTTTGGGTGGAACAGCTAAATCTAGAGGTTGGTTCTTCATTTCTAGTTTTTTATCAATATTTTTAATTGGAAGTGATTTTTTTCTGAAAATCTATTTTTTAAACTTGTTTTCTCCTTCCGCCCATGTTGGTTTTCCTTTTATGCACCCCTATTTTAGCCTATCTCCTTTCTCCTAGCTCAACTCGTTGCTGGCGAGTTAGCTCCTCGAGTGAGTTGCATTGTGTTTTCCATGGGCAAGTTGTTTTGAGCTCTATAGAGTCGAGTCGAGCTGGTTGTTTTCCTATCTTCCTTAGCATGCATGTGGATTATTTATATATGAGTTTCTTTGTTATGTTTTGGCTTTTTATTTCAAGCTTGGATTTGGCATTTTCATCGAGTTACTTGTACCTACGAGCTAGCTGTGTGTGATAGGCGAGTTTCTTTGTTTCATTTTGTAGTTGAGATCATTTTTTCTTTGGTTTACGTGTGGTGTTGTATTTTTCATTACATGGTGAAGTTGAGTTTTTTTTCTTGGCAACAAACTGCCTCATTGTATTCGGGGTTCAATTTTTTTTCTTTCTCATTTCTTTGTTGTTTTATTTTATTCGAGATGCCCTGGTTGTCTTTGTGCTTGCATTATCTTATGCATAGTCAGGTGACTATCTCTTTGCCCTTTGATTTCTCTTTGAGCTTTGTTTTTTTCCTGCTTGATTTCCTTTATTGGGTATCGCATCGAGTTGAGCTATCCATTGGTTACATTTCCTTACATTTGGGGTCTCTTTGTGTCAATTCCATGAGTTGGGTTCATTTTCCCCTACTCTGACTCAAGCCAAGACGAGTGTGTTTTTATCTGCATTGGGCTCATGTTGATTACATCATCATCCTAGATTCCCCCTCTCCATGCTTGACCTGATTAGGTTCTCATCGCCCTATCATTGTTTGTAGTTATTGAGATCTTTCATGTGTTCTATGTTGTTTCACAAACCTTGTGTTGTTGTACATCCTTCTGCCTCAACTTAGTCTCCCTAGTCGTCCACTTCGAATGAGTCCACTTGACTCCCTCTTGTTGACCTTCCCGTCTTTATCCTATGCCCTGGGCCTAGCACTAATCCACCTTCACGTGGCCACCATCCCGTCCAACCTGCCACACTGCTTTGACCACCTTCAAACCTTATTCCTTGCTTTACCCTCCTATTTCAAAGCCCAGGATATTCATTTTTTAATTGGGTTGGTTTTGTTAAAAGTGGGTTTTATAATATTAAAAGGGTCGTGGTTGAATATAAAGTGGGTGGTTATTTTAGAAAAGTGGCCTTAGTTTTATAAGTGGTCGGGTTTATCATAAAGGTGGGTATTAAATATTAAAGTGTGGGGGTCCTTTTTAAAGTTAGGTCTTAGCTTATAATCAAGATCTAATTTTAATTAAATTAAGGGGCTTAATCTATATTAGAGGCTTTAATGTTTAATTAGGGGTCTTAATTTAATTTTAGGAACCTTAATTAATTTTAAGTAGCTCCCCTTTAATTTAATTGATTAGTAGTTAATTTTTTCGTTCAAAACTAGCATTATTGTCATTTTAAGCGCTTTTCTTTTGTCACAATTTTTCCTTAAATTAAGATATTTGGAAAACTAAAAGTATGACTTATAGCATTACTGGACGTTTTTTTCTACTAACTATTTTCTAAAGTGTGTTACACCCCTCCTAGCATTTTTTTACCTTTTGGGAGCATTTTTTCGACATCTTGGATATCCTCGAGACTCATTTTGATCCCATTTTTGTCATTATAATCACTCTTATTATTCTTGCATACTAGTGAGCACGTCTACTATAGTCTTGTAGCAAGGGGGTTTCTGTTGCGATCTGACACACTTTTTCTCGTACGAGACTTTATTTTTTCCCCTTCTCCCTTACTTATGCCTTTTTTGTGCTTGTTTACGTGTTATTCACTGCTTTTGACTGAGACTTATTGTGACCTCCACTCTTATACGATTCAAGGTGAGTGGTCAAATATCCCACATAGTACAAACACACCCTATTGTAATCAACGTACTACTTATAAAGTGGTGAAAACAAGGGGTTATTTCTTGGTTGTTGTATTGCAAGTAGACACATTCTTGGCCGAGTCTGACATCTTACAACCTTGTGTGTATTCTTGTACCCTTTCTTTCTTGCATTCCATATGCATTATCGGTTGAGTCCAATCTTTGCTTGAGCGTGTGTTTATAATTTTTGACTCATCTGCACTTATTTCTTTTTTGTGTTTCCACCATGGAGAATGTTCATTCCATACTTGAGATTCGTAGGATTGATTCTCAGCCTCTGCCACTTCTTCTTGGTAGAGATAATTACATATCATGGCTTGCTTGTATGGAGTGTTACTTTACTCATAAGGGTCATTATCCCTTTATGTATGGGCAAGATCATGTACCCATTGATCTTTATCACCTTGAATATTACCTCAACACGTGTAACCATGTTGGTGGTCACTTGATGTTGCATATATCTAGACCTCTCTACCTTCATGTGACAAACCCATATCCTCCTCACACTATTTTGAGCATTCTTCAGTTCCTATTTGGAGACCCTTCAAATATTACCATTATTTCTTATCCCATTGATACAGTTGTCTCATTTCCATCTTCTTGTGATGACATTTCTAATGACATGGATTTACCTCTTTCTATCCCTGATGACGAGGATTATCCTTCTAGTTCTGATGACAAGAGTACTACTGAGGACTTATCTCCTCCTTCTCTCGATCACCTTTTAGAGAATGTTGACACTCCTCCCTTCTCATCAGACATCAAGAAATATTATTCCTAGCCTCATACTATCATTACATATTCCTCCCTTCCAATTCCAGTGTGTGAGGCATTTTCCACTACTCCTCCTTCATGTGTTGATGATTCATACTTATCATACATCACTCTTTTATTTTTAGAGCCACCATTTTGGGATGAGTATCTGCCAGACCTTAGTCATATCTTCACAGTGTTTACTTGTGATGTATTATAGAGAGTTTCTCATCCTTCTACGGGTGTTTCAGAGGAGTCCTCATCTCCTTTATTGGGAGTGCCCCTTCTGGGACTCTTATCACTTCCACTATTTCAAAGACCATCACTAATCCACCCTTTCTTGTGGATCCTTCTTCTACTGTTGTGGGGGTTGTTAATTTTTCTTCACTTTAATTGGGAATCCTTTTAACAGATTTTTATCTCTCATACTTTTAAAGTTCTACATTTGCAGCATTACATTTGGTTCCTCTGTACTCATTTTTTGATACCTATGTCACATTCTAGTAGACCAAATTCATATTTATTCGTACTGCTTCCTTCGGTTTCCTTCGCAGAGTGGGAAGAATTCTAATACTTCTTTTTTTCCTTCCTAATGATAGTAACATTGTTCGATGTGGATGGACCTTCTTCAGTCTACAGGTGGAAGACCACATCATCGAAACTCTTCTTGGAAACTTCAAAGAGTTACAGACTTTCGATCCATTATAGGATTCTTCAATGAACCCTTTATTGAGGCCAAGCATCCTTTTTTGTGCTCTCATCTTGGGTGAGGTCCACTATATCTTCTCATCTACTCTTGTCTCTCTTGTATCCTTCCTATCTTCACGTTTCCTTCTTCTAGAAAGATTCTAGTTTATACATGAGTACCTTATTAGGCCTTTAGTTATCGAGACTCATTCGACGCATCTTTCTTAGGTTGTTTAGGGGTGTATTTTATCTTTTGTAAGTGGATGTTTTTCCCTTGGGTTTTCCTCCATTACTTGAGATCCATATTGTACATGGGTACCTCATCAGGCCTAGTTATCAAGACCCATTCTTCTCTTCTTCCTTTTTTCTAGAGTTTTTTTTGTTTGTACATGGGTACCTTATCAAGCTTTTAGTTTTTAGGCCACATTGACACATCTTTCTTATTTTTCTAGGGGAGATCTATTTCAGTTTTGACTTTCCATGACCTCTACCTCAACTTCGATGAATGGGGGGTGTTGGTCTATATGACTTCTCTCGTCGAAACTTGGCATCTTGTCCACCTCTAGTGGTTAGTCATCTCACTTAGTGAGAATATGTCAATAGGGTTAGCTAGGGTTGTGTACACATGCCATACATAAGAGTTACATAGAACTCATATATATCCCTCTTATTTTTTATTTATGAGCATGTCAGACCCACAGTGTCTTTCTCTAAACTTGATTCTCATTTTTTTATCTGATCTCTTGCTTACTACGTGAAGTGTTCACAACACCACTATAAGTGCAACCTTTTTTCTATGTACACGGGGTTCTCTATTGATCCTCACAGAACAATCCGATAAATACTACTAGTGAAAGGTCCTAGGGAATATGAAATTGGAATAGAAGAGGAGAAAACCATCCCTATAGAAGTTAGAACTAAATAAGTAGAAAGAAAATGAACATACACAGGAGGAAAAATTCAAACAGTACTCATCAAATGAATTGTTTCTCATGGACTATGTGGACTTATGGTTATCCCAATATACCTTACATGGATTGTTATTTGTATGCTTAGAGAAGGAGAAAAATGAGAAGGACCAAATTTTACTTTTGATGGATGAGGTACACAAACAAGAATCTTATGAAGTTGTCTTGAATTAGTACCTTCGTCATCTCAATCTTCTTCCTCATCTTCCCTCTGTACTTCTACTTCTCCCGGCCTAACTTCCAATCCACAAACTTTGTCCTACTACCTAATAGGTGTATAAGTAACATTGAAATTTCTCATATTTATGGCCACTACTTGATCGTTGATGTCATCTTTATAAACCAGGTCATCCTTGTGGGGATGATGTTTGTAGTTGTAAGTGGCCATGTCAGGAGTGTGCTTGTAGAATTGTCCCACTCTTCTTGTCGTGTCAAAATTACTTAGAAATGATAGTCTAAGTGGAATGATGCCTGGTGGGCTGTTATTATCTTGGCCTTTTTCTAATCAATCAAGACCACTAAACCTACTAAGAAAGGTAGAGGAGGATAAGTAGAATTTTTCTTCTTCTTTTCCTTTTACCGCATGATTTATGCCATGGAAAAAGTGATATACAATCTCCTACTCGGCTAGCTTGTCTGAAACATATTTGGGTAGTCTAAAAGGAATAGTGAGAATCCCCTCTATTCTTATCACTGTATAGTCTGGGTAACACCAGAAATCTCCCCATTCTCTCAATGGATTGATAATTCTTTGATTTACTCTAGGCATAAGGGTGTCATATATGGCATTGTAGATCACATGGTAGCAGTTATTAAAAACCATCTCCATGTTCTATCTATGGTTATGCATGTGCATATTATTAAAGGACCCTTGGGACTATATGAATTTCTTATGGTGACCAACTAGGGAGTCCTCGAAATTGTTGGACTATACACATGACATCAAGAAAGTAAGACATCATATAGAAATTTTTCCACTTCTCCGGATTCCTAGCACTCACAAGATTGTTAAAGAGGTTAAAAGATAGAACTACAACCATATTAGGTATCTTTTTCATCATCGATGATCATGGCTAGCATGGGTAACCATGTCTGATTGACATAGATAATATATGGTGCTCCAAATATTCTATTCATTAAGGCCATTACCACTCTCACTCCACGTCTGAAAGATATTCTATTCATTTTCTCTATTGAGACTTTCGACTTGAAAATATTCGGGTCCTCTGCCCAATATTTAAGCACAGTCTTAAGTTTTTTGCTCTTTCCCCATTGTTCCATTATTTATTGATTGAAATAGAATATTAGATCCAAGGATATTGGTAAGTAAGCAACAATAACCTTTTCAATTATATTAGCAATTACATTTCCTCGTTTGGATTTTATAATTCCTTCAACACAACTTACATCATCGGCAAAAATACCTTAAAACAAGTCAATACCAGTGCATTAGATTTGGTTTTTCATCTAAAATAAGGATCCCACTCTATCTAATGGCCACTAGATCAGCCATGAACTATGCTTCATCCTGGTGTGCTATTGTCATCATAATCTATCAAACTAGATCCTTCTACCTTCATTTTCAAGGTTGTCTAATACTCGAAGTCTGATGACTTGTTTATCAAAAACGTTATCTCCCAAAGAGAGCTAGTCTAAGTAGAAGGTGTGTAGGTAAGCCTCCATTGACAATAAACTTTAAAATACTTGAGAAAACTATAGGCATGCAAAGATCAATCTCAAAAAACACTAATGCTTTGTTTTACCTTGTGATCTCTTGAATTTAGACTTTGAAAGCTCAGTTATAGGATATAGCTCAAATATCGGGTGCTTGAGCATGAATTCCTTTCAAGAGCCATGTAAATCTTGCTAATTTGTGCTAAAATGACAGTATACATTTGTTGCATTAAATTATAGTCCACCATTTAATAATTTATACGTTATGCATTGATTAAATATCTGCATTGATTTTTTGTCTTTTCACCACTTAGTCTAGTTAATTCCACGTGGTGAGCTTTAATAGCTTCACATGTTGATTTTCTTTGTAAGAACCATGTCAAAGTGTGAAAGATGATCCAGTAAGAAGGATCCACGTATGTACCATTTTAACATATTGTTTTCTATTAAATGATCTTTATGTCATGTATGTTTTACTGCGAAATGTGAATCAATAAAAAAACACCACGTATGTATGGATTTTTGTAGTCGGAATGAGTTTCATAATCTACATATCTTGATCCTCTATTAGTCACCCCAAAGTGCAAACCAATAAAAAAGCTCCACGCTTATACCATTTTCCCAATGTCAGTTGTTTGGTGGGTCCTATCAGTTATTGTGAAGTGCGAGCCAATAAGAAAGCCCCAAGTCCAATTTCCACTGCAGGGAAATGTAATGCCATTTTTTTTTTTTAAATAAAAAGCAAGCACACTAAATTTTTATTTTATTTTATATGAAATGCACAGCTAAATATTTCAAGTGTATATTTCATAACTATATATTTTGCATATTTCTAAACAACATTTCTTCCAAAAGAAGGCATTGAACATAAAAAAATTCTTAGTTTCATTATAAACTCAAATGAAAATCTTTCAAGATTCTAGCAACAATAAAAATAACAACTCTCTTAGTAAAGACCAATGTTTACAAGAAGCAATAATTACAATAATGGTTATTTACAAGAGTGTATAGACTTGACAAGCCACATTTATAAACAAAGTGAAGGCAATGTCCTCCAAGGATGAGAAAGACCAAGATGGCATGAGGCTCTACTATTTCCAACTTGAGCTCCAACTCCAATACTCCTACAAGAATCCAAATCCAAAAGAACATGGCTTGTCTACCACCCAACCAATAGACATCATCACATGCCTTTCCATGGTTGGAAGTCATGCTAGCCTCCCCCAAGCCCATGGGAGAGAAAACTAGCTTCCACAATGTGCACAAGTAATAATGGGGTTTAAACACACAACAAGAGAAAACATAAGACCATTCAACCACTTAGACCTACTATACAATGAAAACCACAACATGAGGAGAACAAGGTCAACCTCACAAGGGGGAAGAGAGGAAGAAGGATGCCCAAATCAAGGTGTCCAACCATAGGAGCACCAATAAATACATATATATATAAAAACTCCTTATACCTCCTAATCATACATCCTCCTTATTCCTCCTTATGCTATAGAAATCCTTCTTGGGAGGATTTTCAAACCCAAAGGGTTTCCTCACCAAGAATTGGGAAAGGTTCAAGCCATATGAGCCTTTCTCCCACCTCAAACCATATGAGGGGATGAGAAGGGACCTTCATGGCTTGACCTACAACCATGAGGTTTGAGAGGGAAATCCCTCTCTCTTCCCCTACATTCTCCAAAAACCATCATTCCAAATGATGGTGGAGAGAAAACAAAGAAAATAATAAGCTAAGCAAACAACCACATTCACCATACAACTTCACAACACATCATTTCACACACTATTTTATTGATCAAACATAGTTTACAAGATAAACAAAACTAAAAGAAAAGGTTAAGAACCCTACCTCTAATATGCTTTCCAAAACTCTAAGCTTTTCCCCTTTGTCCAAGCTCCCTTCCAAGCTCCCAAAATTCTCTAAGCGCTCCAAACAAAAAAATGAACCAAGAAGACCAATTCTTCCACATGAGGAAGAATGAAAAGAGGAACCCAAAAGTTTCCTCACCAATGGGAAAGTGACAAGTGTCACCCCCTCTCCTCTCAAGAGTCAAAGATTCCAAAAACCAAATAAGTAAGAGTAAACTCACCTTTTTTCCCTTTTCACCCAAAATACCAAAAACTAAAATAAAACAAAGTGGAGCAACTTTTAACACTTTCACACAATCCAACCATCTTACATGGATGGTGACTAAAGAGGGCTAAATGGGAGGGAAACTCCCTCCAAACCTTGGAAATAGGCCCCCCTACCTATTAGGTAGGGTCCAAGGGCCCATTTTCATGCTAAGGGAACCCCCAAACTCAAAAGGGGTCCCTAAAATTACCCAAAATAACCCAATTTCGGGTTTGGCATGCTTGGGCACATGGGTAGAGGGTGTGGGGTCCACCCAAGGTTCACATGTGGTCCCCAATCCCTTCTACCAACACACACACACTTCCCAAAACCAACACTTAACTTAAGATAAGATCATTAACTCCTAAGCTAGTTTACTTAATAAAACACACCCTAAATATAATTAATTTTACAAGACACAATTACATTACAAATTGAAGGTTCACCCATGGTGCCCAATTAAATACATCTAATCTAAGGCCTCAAACATTTAGCATGGTTAGGACTCATCCCGTGGGCCGCTTGTGCACAATTGCGTAGCTGCCCTGAAACCCATGCTCTCCTATACCTGTCACTTGCACACTCATTGCACACATTAACCGCACCTGTCCAATATAGTAAACATCATCTATACATCACAATATCAATCAAACTTATAATGTCCAAACATAATTTACAATTGATAGTGCAATGCATCCAATTATCCACATAGTTTGCCATGAATCATCCACAATTAAAATTGCAACGACATATACTTAGGTTAGCATAAAAAATTACCTTCATTAAATCCAAAATACTATATCATTAATCAATCAACCACAAGAGACTAACATCTAATCAATAAATATACCATATAACCCTGCTAGTGTCATCAATATCATAAGAAATACATCAGTATACAAATCTAGTCCAATTGGCGCTACGCACCCAAAATGCCATAATGTCCACGAGGATAAAATATCATAGTAAAATGTCCAAAGTCTATCATAGTCTCAATCAAAATATGTCTAGAAATAAAGGAACTAATAGATAGCTGGAGCTATAAAAATGTGGGCACTACATCCCCCTCTCCTAGAATTAGACTTCCTCCTGGAATTCACTGGAAGAGATAGGGATATCTATCCCTCAGTGGTGTAGCATCCTCCCAGGTAGCTGATGACTCGTCATATCGGTCCCACTGCACTCTAACCTAGTCCAAATCTCGACCCCCGAAGGGCCAACCTCCGGTGCTCCAGTATGCGTACGGGCTCCAATCTCCACTGCCCTCCGTCCTCTACCTGTAATGCCGACCAATCCAAAACATGAGAAACATCTGGTACATATCTACGTAGTACAGAAACATGAAAATTGTCATGGGCCCGTGCAAGGCGTGGTGGCAAAGCTAGGCGATAGGCAACTGGACCGATGACCTCAAGAATATCAAAAGGCCCCACAAAACGAGGTGATAGCTTAGAACCCTTTCCATAACGGATCAGACTCTTATGAGGACGAACCCTCAAGAAGACTTTGTCACCCACTGAGAAGTGACGATCGATCCTCTTGGTGTCTGCATACGCCTTCTGGCGTGCTCTAGCCTGCTCAAGACGCTACCGAATCAGAACAACCTACTGCTCTAAATCCTGAAGATAAGCTGGCCCCAAAATAATCCTATCATCAAGTCTATCCCAGCTCAAAGGTGTCCTGCAAGGTCGTCCATACAAAGCCTGATAGGGAGCCATGCCAATGGAGCTATGATAACTGTTATTCTAGGCAAACTCAACTAAATGTAAATAGTCCTCCCACTTCTTCTGCTGGTCCATCACATACATCCTCAACATGTCCTCAAGAACCTGATTAACCCTCTCTGTCTGCCCATCTGTCTCTGGATGATATGATGAACTGAAATTAATCTGTGTACCCAAGGCCTCCTGAAAAGAAGTCTAGAAAACTGATGTGTAAATAGTGTCTCTGTCATTAATGATCGTCTTCGGAATCCCATGCAATCTAACAATGTCCTCCATGAACACTTTGGCGATGGCCTGTGCATTATAGGTGACCTTGGTTGGTGAGAAATGCGCAACCTTGGTCAACTTATCCACTGTGACCATAATGGCATTATGACGATAAGGGGACATAGGGAGTCCTACTATGAAATCCATGGAGATCACATCCCATTTCCACTCAGGAATGTCATGAGGGTATAAGAGTCCTGCAGGATGAGAATGCTCTGCCTTGACTCTCTGACACTCAAGACACTGTGCTACAAAATATGCTATGTCTCGACAAAGACCTGGCCAATAATATAACTCTCTCAAATCGGCATGCATCTTCTTCACTCCTGGATGTGCTGCGTATGGGGCTCGATGAGCCTCTGTAAGGATGAAACTACGCAGATCACTTGCCTTAGGCACATAAATGTGCTTATGGACCCGAAGCAAACCATCTAACTCTAGCATGCATCCTAAATATCTGCCCTCAAAAGAACCTTGAGAATCCAACATCTGCCTAGCACCCTCATAAAACCTATCCTCTGGAAGATGCTCAAGTATCCTGCCTCTCAAATCTGACTGCAGTGTCAAAAAAGCAAGCACATGCCATCGTCTACTAAGTGCATCTGCAACAACATTTTCCTTTCCCTTGATATACTACACCTCCATGTCATACTCACAAAGGAACTCCATCCAACGCCGTTGACGAGCGTTGAGGTTCGGCTGAGAGAAGATATGCTATAAGCTATAATGATCTGTCCTCAAGATGAAAGGTCTACCCAAAAGGAAATGTCGCCAACGCACAAGTGCATGAACAACTGCTGCAAGCTCTAAGTCGTGAGTAGGATAGTTAAGCTCGTAGTCCTTGAGCTTACGAGACTCAAAAGCAATAACCTGATGCTCCTGCATAAGAACTGCTCCTAAACCCTCTAGTGATGCATCAATGCAAACAACAAAATCCTCTGTTGGGTCTGGAACTGCTAAGATGGGTGCCGTGGTTAACCTTTCCTTAAGCAACTGAAAGGCCTGCTCACATTTTTCTGACCAATCAAACTTCTTCCCTTTCCTCTGAAGAGAAGTAATAGGGTGAGCAATCCTAGAAAAGTCCTGCACAAACCTGCCGTAATACCCTGCTAAACCCATGAAGCTCCTCACCTCAGTGACTGATGTGGGTGTTGGCCAATCCAAGATAGCCTGAATCTTAGAGGGATCTACGGAGATACCCTCGCCTGATATGATATGACCCAAGTACTGAATCTCTGTCTGGAAGAAGCTGCATTTTTCCAAGTTCCCATACAACTTCTACTCTCTTAAAACCTGAAGTACCTGCCTCAAATGCTCCTCATGTTCCTCCTCAGAATGAGAATAAATCAATATGTCATCAAGGAACACTAAAACAAAGCGATCCAGAAATGTCCTGAATACTCCATTCATAAGGCTCATAAAGACAGCTGGGGGCATTGGTCAAACCAAATGGAACCACTGTGAACTCATAATGCCCATAACGTGTGTGAAATGCTGTCTTATGAATGTCTGCATCTGAAATGCACAACTGATGATACCCTGACTTGAGATTGATTTTGGAGAACACTCTAGCTCCCCGCATCTGATCAGACAAGTCATCAATCCTAGGGAGCGGATAACGGTTCTTTATTGTGACTTTGTTGAGCTGTTTGAAATCTACACAAAGCCTGAGAGAACCATCCTTTCTGTTCTTCACAAATATGACTGGCGCTCCCCAAGGAGATACACTAGGGCGAATGAGACCCTTCTCTAACAACTCCTCTAACTGAATCTTGAGCTCATGAAGCTCTGAAGTCGTCATTCTGATAGGGTGCCCTAGAAACTGGTGCGGATCCTGGCACTAAGTCAATGCTGAAATCCACCTCCCTACTAGGTGGTAAACCTGGAAGCTCTCCTGGAAACACATCTGCATACTCCCTCAAAACTGCGTGATCATCAAGGGGTGAATGCTCTGGAGTACTGTCCGAACGATCACTGATAGTGATAGCAAACAACTGGCAACCCTTACGCATGCTCCGCTTGAGTTGCTTAGCTGAGATCATACGCAAGGAAATGGGTCTCTGCATCCCTGAAATCACAACTACACTACCCAAATCATTCTTGGCACTCAATGACCTTCTCTCTACAATACACCTTGGCTTGATGAGCCTCGAGCCAATCCATACCCAAAACTACCTAATAGGATCCTAAAGGAATAACTCGGAGGTCAAGCGTAGTGGAGAAGACTCCCAAATCGAGTACACAACTCTCCACATACGAGTCCACGGCGAGTTTATCCCCAGAGGCCAACTCAACCTGCCAACTATCTGGTTGCCTAGCCACCACTAGCCCACACTGGTCCACTATAGAAGGTGATATAAAGGAATCTGAAGCACCTGAATCAAAAAGTACTGAGACAAAAATACCCCTGATAGTACCTGTCGTCTCAATGACTGTGGCCTGATGCTCAGCCTGGTGGTTGTCAACCGCTGCATACACACAATGGGTGCGTCCCACGTCACCCACTGTCTACTCGGATCTAGGAGCTCTCTGCATATCCGTAGTAGTGGGCTTGTGTGGACACATACGCACATAATGATCTGGAGCCCCACAAATAAAACATCCTCTTTGTACCTCTCTGAGATGGGGTCCCTCCTGTGCTCTGGCGAACTGAACCTGCCGGTCTAACCCTAGTAGATTGCTGCGAGCGGGCTGGCTGGGAGTGATGAGTACCCGGCCTCCTATCTCTAGACCCACCAAAACCACCTCTAGACCCACCTCGCTGAAAACTCTGAGTCTGTCTACCCCTCTGATGTTGGTGTCCCTGATGCTGTGTCTATTGTGATGGGTGTGGAGGAGCTCTCAATGCTGCTGGAGAAGACCAGAATCCTCCTCTAGGGGGTGGTACTGCTCCCCGTGCTCTCTGACTCTGGAATGCCTGAATCCTGTCCTAGAACTTGCTCTTGTTTCTTTCTCTGTGCTCCTGAGCCTTGGTCCTATTCTCCTCAGCCAAGTAGGCCTTCTCAATGGCCTTCTCGAGCGTGGGAGGAGATAACATCCTAACAGCTCCTGCTATATCTGCATTCAAGCCCCGAATGAACCTGTTTACCTGTAACTTTTCATCTTACAGGTAGTCTACATACTGCAAGAGATCCAAAAACCTGCTCTCATACTGCAGCACTGAGCTAGAACCCTGTCGTAAGTCGTGAAACTCATCAATCCTCTTTTGCAAAAAATGTTTCTGACATATACCGGGCTCTAAACCGCTCCTCAAACAACTCCCAGGTCACTGTATCTCGTGTCAAATGGAGCTTCCGCTCCTCATTCCTTCACCAAATGCCTGCTGCGTCTCGGAGGAGGTGTATGGCGAACCTGGCTTTGACGTTGCTCTCATGAGAGTGCAAGCCAAAGTAGCTATCCAAGCTAAGGAGCCAGGACTCCGCCCCAAAGCCGTCTATCGAACCAGTAAACGTAGGCAGCTGAAGGTGAAGAAGGTCTCAAATCACACTGCCTGTGTCTCGATCCTGACGATGTGGTCTAACAGGTGAAAGAGGTCGCCTATCTCCAAATGACCCCTCGAAGCTGTGTGATCGGCTTGTAACGAAACGAGGCCACCCTCTCACTAAGGATGGAAGGGCTGCGTGACCTCTCTCGTCTCAGAATGTCGTGCTTAGGTGGCTTTGGATGTGCGTCCTCGCCAAACAACTCATCTCCCAACTGAATGTCCTCCTCTCTCGGCACCTGCGGTGGTGGAAGGCACTCCTGTACGACACCTATCAGCTGCTGTAGGGTCTCCAATATCTAAGGCCCGAAATTGGGGGCCGGCGGCTCTCGCGTAGGTGCACCACGTCCCGAACCTCGAGCCGATCATCCCCTCTTGGGTGTCATCCTGAGCCCGAGATAAAAAAAATTATAAACTTCCTAAACATTTATTGGAAGCATTATATTATTATTGTTTTTATTATTTTAATTATTATTATTATTGTTATTATCATTATAACCCCAAATGCAATACCCCTTCCCATTAATAATTAATTTATAATAATTATTAATTTATTTATTTATTTATTTATTTTCCTGAAATAAATTAATACCGTCCTGCAATAATTTAATAATTTTAATCTATTAATCTCCTTAGGGTTATAAATAAAAATTTACACTTTTTGTAAATAATTAATCTTCCCTCTTTTAATTAATTTTTTTTACCACACACCCCTTTTTATTTAATTTGTTTTCCCCCCTTTTAATTTCTTTTACCCACACACACCACATAAGTTATTTTACATTCCCATAAAAGATCGTGACTTAAAGGGTGTAGGGTTTAAAGAGAGCCCTTGGATAAAACAAATCTTGGCCTTTGATTTCAAACTTGCCCTAGATTTCTCTATGGTGTTTTTATTTTCCTTTTCATTCCTTTGTTCATTCATTTTGTTTATTCTTCTCTCCTATTTCTCTTATTTTGTTTTCCTTGTTTTCTCTTTGTACAGGTGGAGGATCTAGAGGAGATTGGCTCCATGGAATCTCTTTTTCCTTTGTAAAATCCATGTATTTTCTGTTCTTCTGTGTAACTTGTTGAAGATAACCCAAATTTTAATATATATATATATATGAAGGCCTGTGATGCTGGCCGTTTTTTTTTTTTTGTTTTATTAATATATATATATATATATATATATATATATATATATATATATATATATGTTTTTTTTTTGTTTTATTAATATATATACATATATATATTTATTTATGTATATATATATATATATATATATATATATATATAGTTTCTAGTGCACGAGGGGCGGGTTGTAGGCGGGGGCAGGGCACTGTGTGGGCGCGCGGGGTTCGGGACAGGGTTGGGGGTCTTGGGGGCAGGTCTGGGGGAGTCCGCTGAGGCTGCGGGGGGTTTTACAGGGGTTCCGGGGCGCGGGGCGGGAGGCAGAATCTGGGAGGGGGACGGGGGAAGGGGGACAGGGGGGGCGGAACAGGGTTTGCGGGGGGCGCAGGGTAGAGGGGTCCGAGGGGGCAGGGTGCGTAGGGTTGGGACAGGCCTGCTCGCAGGGGGGAAAATACAGTCGGCCCCTCATTTTTTTGGGGGGGGGGTTTTTTTTTTTGTTTTTTTTTTTTTATATTTTAAATTTATACGTTTATATATATATATAACTAAAATCTATTTTATTATATTTTATTTATTTATATATATATATATATATATATTTAAAAATATATATATATAAACAAATATGTATAAATATATTTTCAAATTTATATATTATTTAGTATAGAATATATATATACTATAAAATATATATGTATATATATATATATATATAAACTGATTTTATTTTATTTATTTATTTATTTTATTTTATTTTTTATTCTAGGAAAATATAGTTATAAATAGGAAGCGAAATAAAAATAAAATAACTATATTAAATTTATTTTCATTTCTTGATCAATGCTAACAAACTTGCAGGCCAAAACCTAATAAAAAATGATAATATGACCATTTTAAAAAAAAAAAGAAACACAATGAACACTAATTTTCCTTAAATGGACTACTAGTTGGTATTTTCAATTTTTTTTTTTTTTGCAATACTAACTAATTAAATATTTCAGATTTTCATGCAAGGAGGTTATATTAAAACATCCATGTATTTTTTTTTAAATGCAAGACTAAGACATCTTCAAATTACCCAAAAGTTCGTGTGTTGAAACCATGCTCTAATACCAAAATGTAATGCCATATTTTTTTTTGAAATAAAAAGCAAGCACACTAAATTTTTATTTTTTTTATATGAAATGCACAACTAAATATTTCAAGTGTATATTTCATAACTATATATTTTGCATATTTCTAAACAACATTTCTTCCAAAAGAAGGCATTGAAAATAAAAAAGTTATTAGTTTCATTATAAACTCAAATGACAATCTTTCAAGATTCTAGCAACAATAAAAATAACAACTCTCTTAGTAAAGACCAATGTTTACAAGAAGCAATAATTACAATAATGGTTATTTACAAGAGTGTATAGACTTGACAAGCCACATTTATAAACAAAGTGAAGGCAATGTCCTCCAAGGATGAGAAAGACCAAGATGGCATGAGGCTCTACTATTTCCAACTTGAGCTCCAACTCCAATACTCCTACAAGAATCCAAATCCAAGAGAACATGGTTTGTCTACCATCCAACCAATAGACATCATCACATGCCTGTCCATGGTTGGAAGTCATGCTAGCCTCCCCCAAGCCCATGGGAGAGAAAACTAGCTTCCACAATGTGCACAAGTAATAATGGGGTTTAAACACACAACAAGAGAAAACATAAGACCATTCAACCACTTAGACCTACTATACAATGAAAACCACAACATGAGGAGAACAAGGTCAACCTCACAAGGGGGAAGAGAGGAAGAAGGATGCCCAAATCAAGGTGTCCAACCATAGGAGCACCAATAAATACATATATATAAAAACTCCTTATACCTCCTAATCATACATCCTCCTTATTCCTCCTTATGCTATAGAAATCCTTCTTGGGAGGATTTTCAAACCCAAAGGGTTTCCTCACCAAGAATTGGGAAAGGTTCAAGCCATATGAGCCTTTCTCCCACCTCAAACCATATGAGGGGATGAGAAGGGACCTTCATGGCTTGACCTACAACCATGAGGTTTGAGAGGGAAATCCCTCTCTCTTCCCCTACATTCTCCAAAAAACATCATTCCAAATGATGGTGGAGAGAAAACAAAGAAAATAATAAGCCAAGAAAACAACCACATTCACCATACAACTTCACAACACATCATTTCACACACTATTTTATTGATCAAACATAGTTTACAAGATAAACAAAACTAAAAGAAAAGGTTAAGAACCCTACCTCTGATATGCTTTCCAAAACTCTAAGTTTTTCCCCTTTGTCCAAGCTTCCTTCCAAGCTCCCAAAATTCTCCAAGTGCTCCAAAAAAAAATGAACCAAGAAGACCCATTCTTCCCACATGAGGAAAAAAAAAAAGAGGAACCCAAAAATTTCCTCACCAATGGGAAAGTGACAAGTGTCACCCCCTCTCCTCTCAAGAGTCAAAGATTCCAAAAACCAAATAAGTAAGAGTAAACTCACCTTTTTTCCCTTTTCACCCAAAATACCAAAAACTAAAATAAAACAAAGTGGAGCAACTTTTAACACTTTCACACAATCCAACCATCTTACATGGATGGTGACTAAAGAAGGCTAAATGGGAGGGAAACTCCCTCCAAACCTTGGAAATAAGCCCCCCTACCTATTAGGTAGGGTCCAAGGGCCCATTTTCATGCTAAGGGAACCCCCAAACTCAAAAGGGGTCCCTAAAATTACCCAAAATAACCCAATTTCGGGTTTGGCATGCTTGGGCACATGGGTAGAGGGTGTGGGGTCCACCCAAGGTTCACATGTGGTCCCCAATCCCTTCTACCAACACACACACACTTCCTAAAACCAACACTTAACTTAAGATAAGATCATTAACCCCTAAGCTAGTTTACTTAATAAAACACACCCTAAACATAATTAATTTTACAAGACACAATTACATTACAAATTGAAGGTTCACCCATGGTGCCCAATTAAATACATTTAATCTAAGGCCTCAAACATTTAGCATGGTTAGGACTCAACCCGTGGGCTGCTTGTGCACAATTGCGTAGCTTCCCTGAAACTCATGCTCTCCTATACCTGTCACCTGCACACTCATTGCACACATTAACCGCACCTGTCCAATATAGTAAACATCATCTATACATCACAATATCAATCAAACTTATAATGTCCAAACATAATTTACAATTGATAGTGCAATGCATCCAATTATCCACATAGTTTGCCATGAATCATCCACAATTAAAATTGCAACGACATATACTTAGGTTAGCATAAAAATTACCTTCATTAAATCCAAAATACTATATCATTAATCAATCAACCACAAGAGACTAACATCTAATCAATAAATATACCATATAACTCTGCTAGTGTCATCAATATCATAAGAAATATATCAGTATACAAATCTAGTCCAATTGGCGCTACGCACCCAAAATGCCATAATGTCCATGAGGATAAAATATCATAGTAAAATGTCCAAAGTCTATCAGAGTCTCAATCAAAATATGTCTAGAAATAAAGGAACTAACAGATAACTGGAGCTATAAAAATGTGGGCACTACAGGAAAATTCAAAAAATGGTATTTTCCAAACTTGTTTTAGGATTTTCATTATTCTATCTACAAATATTTTTATATTTTTACCATATTCACCGAAACTACGAAACTAGTTACATGGATATTCATCAAAACTACAAAACTGGTTACAGGGACATTCATAATTATTTCTATAAGTATTTTTTGGGGGGGGTTCTTAAAATTTTCCTTGCTAACATTATTTTTCCTATCAAACACCCATTTTGGGTGGCCAATGTGGTTCTCGTAAGGAGAAATAATGGAGTACGGTTGTGTGTAGATTTTAGATATCTTAACAGAGATTCCTTGAAAGATCATTACTCACTACCGTCAATAGAGAAAATTTTGCTAAGTGGTTAAGAATGTTTCCCATTACTTGATGGCTATTTTGGTTATAATCATATTTTGGTACAAGAATTAGATCAGTTCAAAACAACATTCACCATGAATTGGGGCACATATTCATATAGAAAAATGTCATTTGGATTGTCAAATATAGGGGCCACATTACAATGAGCAATGGACTTGGCATTTCAAGGATTAATCAATAATTTTGTTCTCGTTTATTTGGATGATATAAATATTATTTAAAATCATGCTACAAATCACATAATTCATCTCAGGAACATCTTTGAGAGATGCAGATAATCTTTCATTTCACTAAATTCAAAGAAGATCATATTTTCAGTTCATGAGGGTAAGTTGTTTGGTCATATTGTATCCAAAGAGGGTCTCACAATTGATCTAGAATGAGTAAGTGTAATCTTATCCTAGAATTTACCCAATCACAAAAATTCATCGCAAAGTTTCTTGGGAAGAATTAACTTTATCAAAATATTTATTCAAGAATTTGCAAATATTGTAAAGCCACTAACCTCGATGCTAAAAAAGAACATGGTTTTTAGTTAGAAAACAGAAGGATATAATGAATTTGAAGTAATCAAACATGCCATCTCACAAGCTTCAACACTTATCAATCCATATTTTAGTAAATATTTTATTCTAAATGTTTAGAGCAATTAATACAATCTCAATCATGTTGGCAATTGTTGGGGTTAGCACACCGGTTGTACAGACAATATATCAGATCTAAGCATACATGCAAATAAAAGTGGATATTCAATCAGAAGAAATATAAAAAAAAAAGACATAAATTAACACCAGATTTAACGTGGTTCACCTAGTGTGGGCTACGTCCACCAAGAAACAAGTCAATATATTATCCAAAGCTTTGACAATATATACAATGAAGATTTACAATCTTCCACACCTCTCAGATGTTCAATACTTTCTTCCTTGAAGCTTTTTCTCTACCACCAAGAATTCTCTTTCACCAACCTTTTTCAAGTTCTTTCTAATTCTTGTTTATCATTACTTATAAACCCTAGCTTGTGTTCTTATATAGTCGTTTATAGACTTAGGGCACTTAGCCATGCAATTACAATCAATAAATCTATTTTAATGCTAAAAATAGATATAATTCTCGAGATTTAATTAAAAAACTTCCGCACAGGTAACTGACGCTGGTTTTGCCTAACCATTGTCAGTTCCTACTTGCCCTTGACCAATGTTGGTTACTATGTTTTCTAACAAGCTCCAATTGCATGCTAAAATGAAGTAATTGAGCTCCACAACTCAATAATATCCCACTTGGAGTTTAATTACTGCACCATACCTATACAACATCATTCTTGGATCCTTCCTTGGATTTGTTTCTTTCTCTTTAAGTCTCAAACTCAATGACCAAAAGAAGTGGAGTGTAGCTCCAACTTCTCCTTTGCTAATGGCTTCATTAGCATATCTGCAGGGTTCTTGCTCATATGAATCTTTTTCAGATTCAACTGTCCATCCTCCAATACCTGTCATATGAAGTGATACCTCAACTAAATTTGTTTCATTCTCGAATGAAACGTTGAGTTCTTTACCAAATGAATTACACTCTGATTGTCACTAAACAATTTACAATCACTTTACTGCTTTCCCAACTCTTCCATGAATCTACTCATCCATATCATCTCCTTGCTAGCCTCTGTAGCTACAACATACTCTACCTCTATAGTATAAAAATCCACAACCTTCTACAATCTCAAAATCTAGCTAATTGTTGTTCCACCTACTGTGAAAATATATCTAGTAGTGATCCTCCTAACATCCAGATCTTCAGCCATATCCAAATCAATATAGCCACATAATGAAATATCCAAACCTCCATAGCATAACTGCATGCTAGATGTCCCTTTCAAATACTTGAGTATCCATTGGACTGCTTTCCAATGCTCTTTACCTGGATTAGCCATATATCTACTCATAACTCCCACTGCCTTTGTAATGTCTGGTCTGGTACAAACCATAGTGTACATGAGACTTCCAACTGCTAAAGCATATGGCACTCATGTCATGTATTTGACCTCCTCATGTGATGAAGGAAACTGATCTTTGCTTAATTTTAAGTGTCCAGCCATAGGTGTGCTAACAGGTTTTACATTCTGCATGTTGAACCTTTCTAACACCTTATAGATATAATCCTCTTGAGACAAATACAATTTCTTATTTTTCTTGTCTCTATGTATTTGCATGCCAAGGATTCCTTTTACAACTCCTAAATACTTCATATCAAATGTGTGAGCTAACTTTCTCTTGAGCTCACCAATGTCCTGCATACTAGATCATGCAATAAGCATATCATCCACATACAGTAACAAAATAATATAGCTCCCATTTTAAAGCTTCTTGAAATAAACACAATGGTCAAATTCACATCTCAAGTAACCATGCTCATGCATAAAACCATAAAACCTCATGTACCATTACCTTGGAGCTTGCTTGGCCCATATAGGCTCTTTTTCAACCTACTAACTAGTTTCTCCTTACCCTTGATTTCATACCCAAGCAGCTGATGTACATAAATTTATTCATCCAAATCACCATGAAGGAAAGTTGTCTTCACATCTAGTTGTTTTAAATGCAAATCTTCTACTCCAACTAAACTCAATACAGTACGAATAGAATTCATCTTAACAATAGGAGAAAATATTTCACCAAAGTCAATACTTACTTTCTGTGTAAATACCTTTACTACAAGCCTTGCCTTGTACCTTTTCTATCCACCCTCTTCTTCCTTAATCTTGTAAACCCACTTGTTCTGTAATGTCCTCTTTACCTACTGGAAACTTAACAAAATCCCAAGTTTGGTTTTGTTCCAAGGATTTCATCTCCTCATCCATATCATGCTCCCACTAAACATGAGTCTTATCATGAATTGCTTCTTCAAATCTCTCTGGTTCACCACTATCAGTCAACAATAAATAAAATAGAGAAGGTGTAAATCTTTCTGGAAGTTTACTTACCCTTTGTGACCTTCTCACAGGAGTTTGGGGTATCGGAGGCTCTATCTAGGCCTCCTAAACATTAGTATCAACTTCTAACAGTGACCGACACCGGTCACCTCTAACCGACGTCGGTTCTGCTAACCGATGTCGATTCTGATCCTCTGTAACCATCCGCGGTTCATCTAGCCGATACCGGTCAGGGAATAACCAACCATAGTTACTGTGTATTTCTGTGGTGTTTGCTTAAAACTCGAGAGTTCATTTTCATCAATAAACTTCTCAATTTTCTCATCCTTGGGTACCAAAATTTGATCCCTGTACATTCTTTTTTCATTCCATTCAACATCATGACTCCTAATAATTTTAGAATTCTCTAAATCCTAAAAACGAAAACTGAAATCACCATATCCATAACTAATGAAAGTGCACCTCTTAGATTTTGCATCCAAATTTTTTCTATTTTCCCTATCAACATGCACAAAAGCTTCTGAACCAAAAACTTTAAGAAAAGAAAGATCTACCTCTTTTCCGGTCAGAGATTCCTCTGGTATTCCTCCATCTAGTGAACTTGAAGGGCCATAGTTAATCAAATAAACCGATGTATTAACTACTTTTGCCCAAAACTGCAAGGGCAATCCAGAATGTATCCTCATACTTCTAGCACATTCCATGATTGTCATGTTCATTCTTTCTACAACATAATTCTCTTGTGGTTTTCTTAGAACCATTCTTTCTCTATGTATCCCATTCACTAAACAATAATCATTGAAAGTCTTGCTACAGTATTCACTGCCATTATCATATCTAAGGCACTTTAACTTAGAGTTTGATTTATTCTCAACAAGGGCTTTCCATCTTTTTAAAGTCTCAAAAATATTAGATTTATGTTTAATACAATAAACCCATATCTTTCTTGTAGCATCATCAATGAAAGTAACATAATACTGGGATCCTCCATGAGAAGCTACCTGAGCTGGTCCCCACACATCTGAGCGTACAAGCTCCAATTTCTACTCCTTCTTAGTTGCCCTAACTTTTAGAAATTTCACTCTCTTTTGCTTTCCAAAGATACAATACTCACATAAATCAATATCTAAATCTTTCGAATCTGATAACTTACCCTTAGCCTTTAAGATCTACATTCCTTTTAAACTCATATGACACATTTGATTATGCCACATGCATGCATATGAATCTGAAGTAGATAATGCAGAAAAGGAATCAGTAATATAGGTAGATAAATATAACATTCCTACCTTCTTACCTCTTACCACAACAAAATCACCCTTGGTGACTTTCTAAGAGTCTCCTATAAAAGTAACCATGTGACCAAATTCACCTAGTTGCCCTACAGAAATAAGATTCCTCCTTAGGCTTGGCACACGCCTCACATCTTTCAATACCCATGTATTTCCATTTTGTAATTTTAGATGAACTTTCCCTTTACCAGTAATACTGCAAGGTTCATCATCACCCAAATAAACATGCCCAAAATTGTCCTAGACATAATTTATGAAATAACCCTTGTTAGGGGTTGCATGGAAAGAAGCTCCTGAATCTAAAACCCATGATTCAATTCTATTGTCCAAAGAAAGAATAAGAGCATCTTGCATTACCTCTGATGAAGCAAGATTCGCCTCTTTACCTTTGTCTGGTTGTTGATTCTTTTTATCCTTTGACCAACAATATTTCTTTGCATGTCTTTTCTTTCCACATTTCCAAAAAGTAATTCCCTTACTTCTGGATTTAGATATGTTTTCCCTTGACTTTGATCTCCCATTACTCTTACTCTTGAATCTCTCCTTCTGCCTACCCCTACTTTCTACATTCAAAGCATTTCTAGATGATGTTTCCTCTGTACTCTTCCTGTAAATTTCTGCATTCAAGATTATACTAACCACATCATCAAACTTCAAAACATTATTAACAGATGATGTATTACTAATAGCCATTACCAAGTTGTCCCAACTATCAGGCAAAGAACATAAGAATAAAAGTTCTTTTACTTCATCATCAAATGCTATAGCAACCAATTTTAATTGATTTACAATAGATCGGAAATCATTCAAATGACTAGATGTAGATTCACCTTCATGCATCTTAGAACTAAACAGTTTCTTCATCAAATAAACTTTATTTGAAGCACTAGGTTTTTCATATAAATTAGCGAGAGATTTCATTAAGTCTACCGTAGAAGCCACTTCTGTAATATTGGAAGCCATAGATGTTGTCAAGCTCAATCTTATAGATCCCAAAGCCTTTCTATCAAGAATCTTTCATTCTTCATCAGTCATCTTCGTAGGTCTAGACTTCTCATCCAACGGTAAGTACAAATCTCTTTGATACATATAATCCTCAATCTGTATCTTCCATAATTGATAATTTCAGCCACTAAATTTCTCTACCTTGTATTTATTATATTATAGAATTGTTATAGCTCCCACTCAATCAGAAAACCCTCTGTGAGTAAATTTTTCAACACACAAAACCCTCAAACAAAGCTCTGATACCAGTTGTTGGGGTTAGCACATCGGTTATACAGACAATATATCATATCTAAGCATAAATGTAAATAAAAGCAGATATTCTGCCAGAAGAAATATATAAAACAATAGACCTAAATCAACACCAGATTTAACATGGTTCACCCAGTGTGGGCTACGTCCACCAAGAAACAATCTAATCTATTATCCAAAGCTTTGACAAGATATATAATGAAGATTTACAATCTTCCACACCTCTTAGATGTTCATTACTTTCTTCCTTCAAGATTTTTCTCTACCACCAAGAATTCTCTCTCACCAACCTTTTTCAAGTTCTTTCTAATTCTTGTTTATCATTATTTTTAAACCCTAGCTTTTGTGCTTATATTGTCGTTTATAGACTTAGGGCACTTAGCCATGCAATTACAATCAATAAATCTATTTTAATGTTAAAAATAGATATAATTCCTGAGATTTAATTAAAACTTCATCGCATAGGTACCTGACGCCGGTTCTGCCTAATCGTCATTGGTTCCTACTTTCCCTTGATAGATGTTAGTTACTATGTTTTCCAGTAAGTTCCAATTACATACTAAAATGAAGTAATTGAGCTCCACAACTCAACATCTCTAACACTTATAAATCCATATTTTAGTAAATATTTTATTCTAAATGTTTAGAGTAATTAATACAGTCTAAATCATGTTGGTACAACAAAAGCATGACAAATTAGAGCTACCAATTTCCTTTTTCAGTCAAGAATTACATGATCATGAGTTGAAGTATTCTTTTGTTGAGAAACAAGTTCTTTTAGTCATTATAAGTCTCAATAAATTCAAACATCTATTTTCTAGAAATAAGATTCATATGATGGTTTCCCATCCAAATGTCAAAGAGTTCCTTTTAAAGAAATATTTGAATGAGAAGAGAGAAGGTTGGATCACAAAAGTGATGGAATATGACGTTAATATTAAAGTCACTAAGTTGGTTAGAGGAAGAGGATTGTGTGAACAATTAGCTTCAGAATTGCATGGTGATAAAAATCATATTTTAGTGCTTCAAGATGATCCAAACACAACCACTCCTCAGAGTTGGACCCAAGATACGATCCATTTTCTTGAGAATGGAAAATGCCCATAGGGATTGGAAAAAGCAAGAAAGAGGTGTTTTATATTACACTCCATTCCTTATGTTCTTTTTGATGGCATATCATTTAGAAAAGATGTAAATGGAGTTCTTTTAAGATGCATAGATTCAATCATATTGAACATGTTTTGGATGAATTTCATGATAGTTCATCTGATGGCCATTTTGCACCAAGAGCTACAACCTTAAAGGTTATGAGAGTTAGTTATTATTTACAAAACTTATTCAAATATTCTCATGCATGGGTAAGGAAGTGTGCAAAGTGTGTCATTTTTGCATAAAAACCAAAGTTAGTTTCTCTTCCTCTTCAACATATTCAGGTAAATCGGCCTTTCATGCAATGGGGATTAAATTTTATTGGTGTGATTAGCCTATTTTCTAGTACAATTCATAAATGGATCCTTGCAGCTACAGATTAATTCAAAACATGGACAGAAGCAATGGCTTTGAAAGAAGCAAATGATTCTTCGGTTTTAGATTTTTATGAAAGTCTAGTCACAAGATTTGGTGTTCTTGCAATAATCATCTCAGATAATGCTTTAGCTTTCCTTGGAACCAAAATTTGTACATGGACAATAAAATTTGGAATTTATCTCTCAACCTCATTCAACTATTATCCTCAAGGGAATAGTCTGGCTAAGTCAACAAACAAAAATCTACTTAGGATCATAAAAAACTATGGCAGAAAATCAGAGATCATGGCATATAAATTTGAAATAAACCTTATGGGCTAACATAACCACTTCTAAAAGATCAATTGGAAACTCTCCTTTCATGTTTGTCTATGGTAGAGAAGCAAGGTTTCCCATTTATAATGAGCTATCAGCTCTAGACCTCATCAAACAAATGGAAATGATGTAATAAAATTTGATGGAAATCATATTTACAGAGTTGATGGATTTACAAGAAATCATTAACACAATAATGACAACAATGGAAATTCATCAAATACAAGTAAAGAAGTATTTTGATAATAAATTAGTTATAAGAACATTCAGAGAAGGATACATTGTGCTCAAATGGGATGAAGAAAGAACTAATCCTGGAAGACACCAAATTTGATTCATTCTGGAGTGGGTCTTATTTAATCATGGGTTGTAAGCAAAACAATGTCTTTCAGCTCTCCAAGTTGAATGGTGATGAGATGCATGTCCTAGTTAATGGGATATACCTCAAAAAATTTTATTGAGGTCATGTTTCACCTTTATACCTATTAGGATGTTGTGTTTACTTTCCTCCAAGTGCTTCATGCACATTGTTGTTTGCAATTTCCTTTCTTATGTGCCTTGTGCACTTTGCTAGTGTATTGTTGTGCAATAAGTGCTTCTAGCACAATGTTGTTTTTGGAATCTATTAACATTGCTCTTATAGTTCCAAGAAGTCGTAACAGTTACTTCATGAATCCATACCCAATGGATGTCTCAAGGCTATTGGTTTATTGCAATCTAGAAGGTAGATGACCCCTAGAGGTTGACAAATTGTTCCCCTAAATTACCCCCAAGTAAATTTGGATAACTTTCATATAATAGACTTAGGTGGTTCTATTTTAAAATGTCGTGAGATGTTCAAATTCCCGTTAAATTTTAAAAAATCCCACAAAGGTAGAGGAAACGCATTGCCCTTATGACGTTCTTCAATGCAAAGGCTTTCGACAGACTTCAAGCTCATAGAATTAACAAAAAGTAATACAATTTCAAGTCTATGCGAGTCAAAATAAAAGGAAAGAATGGGAAATAGAGGCTGACATATGATATGATCTCAACACTTGATTGAAGGGACACATGGCAGGATTCTAACATTCCTTGAGGCATTTGGGTTCTACGAACTCCAAGTCCACAGAATGAACAAAATTCAAATATGTTTTGGGTCCAAAGAGGAGACTAAAGGTGAGTGAGATAGCAAGTCAACGAAAATTCATAAGGGACACATGATGTAGATCCAATGATCAAATGAAAGATACATGACAATATTTTGTTGACTTCTTAGGAAGATGTTCCTGACAGATTTCAAACTCGCAAAATGTGCTAAGTTTAATAATGATCTTGGGTCTGAAGTGACAGGTCACATGCGGAGCTTGACAAGTCAATGGGACACACGGTGAATATCAAGGGGCTCAAAGGATGGAAACATGTACACAATCTAGTGTTCTCCAGGATAGATGTACCTAGTGGACTCCAAGTCCCCAGAATAAACCAAGGAGGATAAAGTTTTGAGTGCAGAATGAGGTAGAGCACAAGTCAACAAGGTCAGTGGTGGTGTAAATTAACTTGCAGCAATTAGTATGTTGTTCATTAATCTATGGTCATTTAATTATCAAACCAAGGGACATAGAATTTTAGTAGTGTCAGTTTTGTATGCATAGTTACAGAGAATTTGGGAGGTATGGAAAGAAAAAAATATCACTACTATACTTGAAAGAACAACGCTTTAAAGTAGAAAAAAATTAGAACTGAAAGAAAATGGTTTTTAAACACTATAACTAAGACAAAGCTTGTAAATTTTAGAATGCAGATAAAGAAGATAAATTACTTCCTAGGCTAACATGTAATGAAACAAATAAATAAAACTATGGAGGGGTTTAACAAACCACAAGTGGGCCCTTCCTTGGGTACTAATACCTCTTAAATCTTGTAACTAAAGGCTAATAAATAGAACTCAAATTTTTATTAAATTGGCATGAACATTAAATCAAAATAAATCTATGTATATCTTCGTGTATCAATTCCAATAATAACCTTTCCCTTTATAGTTCTCATTTACAACAAAACGTGAGAGGAAGAGTTCAAATATGAGTTTAACAAATTAAGTAAAATATATTTGATAAAAAAAGTGAAAGATCTCAAACAAAACAAGATATATAAACACATGTAATGGAATTAACAATAGGTGTTTAGTTAATTGATCAGTTCCTTTAGTCACATGTAACCTCAATCAATCATTTCTTCAATAGTATGGAATGGATAATCAAATCCCAGTTCTACATGTTCCAGTTGTAACCAATCCTTCAATGACACATACATACTTTAGTGTCATTCTTCACATTCCAAGAGATATTCATAACATGGATTCTTTGTTTTAGATGATCCCCTTTGGCTACATATGGGTTGTTGTGGATAGGTTATTTGGCTGCAGACAGTTCCTTTGTTGCATATAACAAGTTTCTTACAACCAAGAGTGACATCACACATATCATCATTCAAACAAATTATTTAAATCATAATAATAAATGCACACACAAAATACCGCAAAATAAAGATAACTACTTATAAATATAGTAACCGGTAATCATGTCATAAGTTCAAGTTGTGATGATGATGTTCAACAGTGTGACTGGCAAATAGAGGGACATAACTACAATGGCTTAACAAAAATATAGAAGATGATTTGTTTATAAATGATATGTACACAACTCATCACACCCCAGGCTTAAATTTTTAAATGTCCTCATTCAAGTGGTTCATATTTCTACTGTTGAAAATAACATTCATGCCTGAAATCAATTGGGGTGTATGTCCCTTCTTCTTCTTCTTATTGGAAGTAGCCACGGCTTATCATGACCATGTACATAACTCTATTCTATATCCTTTCACTGAGTGGTCTGTCACCTACCCATGGTGGTATTGGAAAGTGAAATATTGGTGGGTGATAGCCAATAGGAAACCAATTCTTTACACATTTAGTAACAATATCAATGTATGTATTCACTCTTTTCAAAGTTGGCATTATATTAGGGTAAGAGTGCAGCTATTTCCTTTGTAGTTCAGGAGATAAATCATTCAATCACATCCTGCATGCCTACCATAATCTCATGATCTCTAATAATTGCTCTGACTTTTGTGTGGGCTTCTTTTCTTTTTTTTCCACACTCTCCTCCTGATCACCTTCTTATTTACATATTTTCTATGCTGTTATGCAACTTCTACTGATTTTTTGGCCTCAACCTTGACAAACAATGGTTAGAACTTCTCTAAATTATGATACTCTTCCATTTTCCTTGCTCTATCTAATTCATTTTCAAAGTAAGAACATAGGGCTTTAAGATGGACATCTCCAATGTATAGGATTGGAATCCAATCCCTGTCATATTCAAGGGAAAACTTTTACAAATAAATCTCACATAATAAGATTTGTAGTTCATGGGTTCTATTATGATGTAAATTTAAGAAGATCCTAGCTGAGATGATATCATAAGGCATGTCAAAATTAATGCATGTGATTTTGAGTTGCAACATTGTCTCTTTAAATAATATAACATAAAAAATTGATGGAGGCATGCATTTAAATATTTCATGGGCCACCTAGACTATCTCTTCTTGCTTCTGCTTCAACATTTTAATCTGGTTTCTTTGTCCTTCTCTTCCCAATTCTTCCGTCTTGATGTGCTGGAGATAAGGGATTTTTTTTCTTTTTCCCATATTACTTTTAGTCTATTAACATAGGTATGAAATTACAACATCAAATAGTCAATATCTAACAATATAGTTTGTGCAGCCATCTCCTTACAAGGTGGTCTTATAGGTTCCCTTAGTGTCATTTCCTCTAATAAAAAAATTTGGTTGCAAGGATAAACATATAATTTCTTCCTACACATCATCATGTTGTATATGGTTCCACAACTTTATCAACTACTTAATCAATTACTAATGATCAATAATGTGCATGAATTTGTGTTTTTCCTTGTGCTTCTTCTTGGTACTCTATCATTTGTTCAACAACCACAAGCATTTGTTCTTGTTGAAATTTCTTCTCCAACTTCCTCTTCTTCTAATCTCTCTTCCTCCCTCTCTTCTGATGAATTCCATTCTCCATATCTACCTCCTCATTCTTGTTGGTTACATGAATTGTTTCCTCATGATTCCTTTTTCTTCGTTTTTCTTCTTAATAGAAACTCGTCATCTCCCATGGACTTGTTCATGGCATTCTAGCTCACGAACTATGGTGTCAAATTTTCCTATGCTTTTTCTTAGGCTCAAGGCTTCCCTTAATAGCTTCCTAAATAACTATCTAGTTATATGGGATATGTTTCTTATTAGGAACATCAAGAATTTTGGGATTTGTTTGTTTAATGGCCTGTGGGAACGCCCTATGTTGTGTAGGAGTGGAATGAGAAGATTTGTGTTTAGGCCTTGAAGTGGATGTATTCAGGAGAGGTTGAACTCTATAAGGGTTTCAGCTATAAAGATATTCTTTGGAGAGATAGGTACAATGTCTTCCTCAGCAAATGGAAAACTTTCAGAAGAAATTTGTTCTTGTCCAAGGTTTGGAGGTTGATGGTGTAGTCTCTGTTATGTGCTTATAGGATTCTCTTAGTGCTTCTCCTTTTTGCCTTGTTTCCTAATAAGATCATCTGTACTTTTTTTCTTGAAAAATCTCCCCACTATATCTAAGGATAATATCTCTATGAGGGTGGATGTTTCACTATATTTTTAGGGCTATAAGGAAATGGTGTGTTCAATGCAGACCCACCCTTATGTGTTTATCTACTCATTCTCCTTAACATTTCATACGATAAATTAGGTATGATTTACTTTCCTATAGTTTTCTTTAGATGATTCAATAACTTGAAATGAATTGTATTCAGTCAAGAATACCTTCCTTTAGAAGAAAATTATTCATTAATTAAAATTGTTGTTTGCAACCTCAGCCCATAGAGGCTGTTTAAGAATCAGGATGTTCTTTATGTACCTTTAGACTTGTCGGTGATGAATTCATCATCGTCAGATGTGAAAAATTATCTTCTGAGATAATTCTAGGTTTTCCTTTTCTAGGAAATGTAGTTCTCCTTGGGATGGTAGAGCCAGTTACTTCCACCAAAATTTCATCACTGAGTCTTACTACTAAGCCCTTCACCTTTTCCTTCCCATTATTGTAATTTGTTGGAAAATTCTTCAAAAAAACGTTGAAACCTATTGATGTAGTATAACCAACCATTAGCTTCTAATGCATAATTCAAGGATGGCTCAAAAGTTGAGAATGCTTAGTGGAGTTTATGCCTTATCATAAATCTCCTCCCATGGTTGATATGTATGCCTGCTCAAGCTTCAATATGTAATTCAATACAAGGATCTACTTGAAGGAATATTACACAATTGAGTTGTGTTGAGTTGTTTTAATATTTTTAAACTTTGGGACCGAGAGGACATGTATACAGGGTTACAAGTGAGATATAATTAATTGATGTGACCATGTGAAGCATGCAAAGTGAGGTGATTTGAAAACATTGGCTTATGTGGATCTGGACACATCATAGCTTGAAAGGAAGAGGTATTTACATGCAACACATGCATGATGACTCAACATAAATGCTAATTAATTATAATTATACTTTATTAAAGTGGATAGTTAAGTGTGTAGACACTAAAATAATGTCACACTCCCCTTCGGTCCCTCGACGAATAAACACCCTTCATCACATTCACCTAGCCATGGCCCCCTTCACCCCACTAATATTAATTTAATTAATTAAATTAAATTAATTCATTATCCTCACTATATATATTATTTAAATATCTTATTTTAAATAATATCCACACATATAATTCACTTAGACACCTCACCAAGCCAACTCAACCTAAGACCTATTCTTAGTAAGTTGCCATAACTAACTAAGACTTACCCAAACCCTAAAAATCAATGCCTACATTCCCTCTAACCACATTCCCGCATGCTCACAAGAAGCTCCCAGTCTAATCCGTAGGTTAACAACATGAATATGAGGAAATCAAGAGGATCTCCCTAGTTTAGTAAACCTAGGAAATCCCACCTTGACCGACGCCGGTTACCCCTAACTGTCACCAATTAAGCCAGAACCAGCCATCAGTTACCCTTTTAACCCCAAAACAACCTTATTCTCAAGGTTGGAGGTTGGAAGCAAAAAGCAGAAGGTTGGCGAGAAAAAAAACACATCTCAGAGAGATAACACATCTTCAGAGAGTGAATTTTAGTGAGAATCCGCATGCAAGGAAGGAGATCAAGCATCTTTTCCTGCACAGCCATCCCAGCCATGATCTGATCTAACCAAGCAAAGAGGAATGTACATGCAGCCCATGCAAAAGCTTTCCTTCAGTTGGTGATCACTTGCAGCCTTCAAAACCCCTCATCAACACCTCCATCCCTCACTCACAGGAATTCAGGACCTTAATCCAAGTAAGTATAACGTCATACTTTTCTGGTTTATTTCATTTCATCATCATTTTATCATCTATTGTTTACCTAGCCACCTATTGACCTTCTCCAACATTTCCACCTCCATATACCCATTAAAAACTCACCAAATCCTACCCCAGTCACCCAATACCTCATCCTGACCAACCAAAGTCCTTTGTGCAATCACAAAGGAGACCCAAAGCTTGTTCTGTGGCATTTCCAGATTTCCACAGTAACTTGAGCACCGGTTACACCTTACCATTGTCGGTTACCCTTAACCGACATTGAGTCTCTGTATTTTCCCATATAGCCCAGAATAGAGACCTACCCACCAAATTTCATCTCACCCTCATCCACCTGTGATCTACTTGAGACCTCTTTCAAACCTAAACAGAACCCAGAACCAATCATTTGACCTTTGGATTCTATTCTAGCTTAGCCTGTTAGATTAGATCTATTTCTTATTGTGTTTTAAGTGAGATACCTAAATCATTTCAAATTACAATAGGATTTACTTTGTTTACAACATTAAATTTTTTAAAACAATGGACTGACAACTATCTAGGAAGTATCACACTTCCTAGATCTAACATACGCTAGGCAGTTCACTACTCCATATTGTTTAATTCCTTCTTGGTGGTCTTGTTTTGCATTACAGGTAGTTCCTCCTAGCCAAAATGAAGCTCTCATGATCAGCTATGGATTCAGAAGTCATATGCATGTGCAATAACCCATCAACCAGCATTTGAATAGGTATTCCTCCTATGCCCGTTACCCTATCTGTTTCGTCAACACTTCAAAGAAACGATCTAAGAAATTAGGTGAAACATTTTGGCACGCCCAGTGGGACCCATCCAGGGTTCCTTGCATTCATTCATTTCTAGGAAAATTTGTGTGTTTTTTTCCCTTCTGAAAAGCATACACACTAATTTTCTTCCTTGGAAACCCACCTTTTCTTTCTATTTTGCTCTAAAGGAAACTTTTATTTTGGTGTAATTAAAAAGAACCATTTCTTCATGTTTTCTGCATTGTAGTGAAAGAGCATCCCTCTTCCTCTTCATCTTATTGTGTCATCCAATTTCACATCTCGATTTGGGCTTAAAAATAAGTACATTCCATTCTGATTTATTGCATTAGCTCACATTAATTGAGGGCAACCTATACGCTGGAAGTCATGCCCAGCTGATGGTTGATAAACAAATCGTAGAAAAGCACTTCTTTCCTTTTCTCTTTCTCTGAGTCTTACCAAACCTCACAAAAATTCAAAATACATACATTCTTAAACAACATCTTACCTGGAAGAATTTGTAGGTGATCACATGATCATGGCACAGTGGGCACCCAGCTCGCTGCTCTGTCGAGTCATACTTCAAAGCGAAGCCTGCCCCCACCATAACATACCTGAAACCTCACCTTTTAGATCTCCTTCTTTGTAGGAAGCCATCCTCACCAAAAAACTCTATTTCACAATTCATGTGTCAGTCCCTAAATAACATAAGCTAAACAAACATAATAGAAAGGGCACTCCTAGGATCACATTTTTCTTAGTATTTCTACTTGGCTTGTGTTTTGAGGTGAGAGATCACGTTCTTCACTTTTTTTGTTCATCCTTGCATGCTCCTCATCACAGCTGGTGTATTCTGGCTTCACCTGAGTGTGCTTGGGCCATATCACCATCATTCTTAGAATTCTGGGTCTGATTCCACACCATATTTTAATTCACAACCACTTTTCTTTCATCACTATTTCAATTTCACAGTAACCGTCGTCGGTTACCTCTGACCGCCATCGGTTATACCCAACCGATGTCGGTTCCAGGTCCTTTTGCTAACCTACTCAAAAGGATATTTTATTCATTTTCTTCCACTTTTCACAGTCCCTGTCACTACCATCATACCCATTGATGCTTTAAACATCATCAAATTTGGCATACCTGTTAGATTTCACCTTCTGCCTTATTTTTTACTCACTGTCTATTTTCTACAGTGACCGGCGGCGGTTACCCCTGACCGGCGTCAGTTTTCCCTAACCGGCATTGGTTAGCCTATTTCACATTCTAACCACCATTTGGTACCTAATCCACTTTTTTCCACCAGATTCACCTGTTCCTGCTATTCTCTGTGTCATTTAAAGAGAAGTAACCCTACATGATCAGTATTGGTTCACATGGTGTTGACCCGAAGACAAGACAAGTGCACTCATATTTCACGCCAGTTGTCTAACCACTCCCACCTAGTCCTTCACCAACTTCCATCTTATCACCAGCCATAGATCCCATCCAACCTATTACTATCACTACTGGAGATGAGGAGTTTGCACATGAATCCTTGACCAAAACCCTGCCGCACTTTATAATTTTACCTTTCCCACTCATCCACTCGAGATGCCTCGGGTCAGTTGATATATGGCTTGCCCATATCTATCCCCCTGACTCTCACTCCCACTCCCACATCAGCCCCATCTGGCTCTATGCTTCCTGCATCTTCCTTACCCCCAGTCATTTCACAGCTAGGTCCTATACCCACTATAATTGCTACATGTCTGCTACCTTCGTGGCACCCTACTACATCCACCATACCCATGACAACTACCCAAAACACAACCTCATCTACCCCTAATGTCTCACACATACCCGTAGCTACATTACCACCTCCAGTGTTGGTGACCCCTACCCCATTTCAGAATGTGGTCCTTTCCATTCCACAATCATTAGCCCCTATTGCCACTAGGGTTACCATGATGCTTCCACCCCCATATACATACTACCAACAAACTCCTGTTTCATCCATTATACACACCAGATATGTACCCCCTGTTTCACTACCTTCTTCTCAATCAACCTACATGGCATCCCCATACACTAGAGTGCCACCCCTATTATATGCCCAAAACCAACCCTCTCATGCTACAGGAGGCACCCAATCATCGCAACCCACCAACGACCTAATTAAATTGATGTTGGACAAGATGTAGACATTGGAGGCATCAGTTTTCTGGCTCCCACAACACTCTCACCTACGACAAGATTTTTCAATGAGCCCATTCACCCATCCATTCCTATCCGCTCATACCCCGTGCATTGGGAAATGCCTAAATTCAATCATTTCAATAGCAAAGAAGACCCGCAACAGCATTTGTGGTCATTCAAACAGGGGTGTTATCTGATCACTCATGATGATGCCTTGCTCTTGAGAACCTTTCCCATGTCCCTCACTAGACCTGCATTAGATTGGTATAGTGGGTTACCTAGACACTCTATATTCTCATTCAATCAGGTAGCCCAAGCCTTCTTGGATCATTTCTCTATCAATATCGTTAAGAAGGCTACCATGATCCGATCTATACTCCACACGTCAGTATGAGGATGAATCTATTGCAAATTTTATCGCTCACTGGCATAGCCTGATCAACCAACTTACCTTCTTACTGCCCACAAATAGAACTCATCGAGCTCTTCACATAGGCTTGTGCTAGACATATCTCACTGACCTTGCAGGTCCAAACCTTCCTAACATTCGATGAAGCATTCACTATGGCACAAAAGTTAGAGATTCGGGCCATCAAAGAGAAGAAAATTCAATTATGTACTAAGAATTCAGAATTCAAGTCGAATGATACCTCTTCTTCTTCTAAACCCCAAACCAATTATTCAAAAGCTAAGGGCACCGCTAACGCAGTGGTACTCAAGGCCGGCCCAGCACATCCATCAAATCAGGCTACCCCTTCATCTAATCTCTCACCTGTCCAGACTTTTCAATTCAGACAAGAGCAGCAGAAATATACCCCAATTGGGGAACCTTACTCTTTTATCTTAGAAAATCTTATCAAATCCAAAGCCATCACTCTTCCACCCATAAAACCACACACTAGTTTTGACCCTGCTCGCCCCATGCCCGCATGGTATAAAGAACATGCCTTCTGTAACTATCATCGAGTAAAGGGTCATAGTGACGGAAACTACATCACTTTCAAAAATATTGTCCAAGAAATGCTCGAGAAAGGCAAGTTAACTGTGGATAATCCTAATGCACCTACCAACCAAAACCTACACATCTTCAAGAAACCATTTCCCAACCATGCCCCTTCGTCTGATCAAACCGGTGAGACCTCAACTCACGATACCCATACCCACGAGGTTCACGCTATCTTTAATGACGTACCTGTCACCTCCCAATTACCCCATATTCCTTCCATAGAGGAAATCCTAGCCCAAAATCCTCCTTCTGCATTAGAACCAACCTCCCCTATTCCTTCACCCATAGAGGAACATCTTTCATCTCCTTCATCACCTATGGAGGAGTCTTCCACTAACATTGAGACCATCTCACCCCTGGCTTCACCACTAAGAGTACCTTTACCCACAGTACCTCCTCCACCCATAGAGGAGCACCCATTACCTCCTCCACCCATAGAGGAGCACCCATTACCTCCTCCACCCATAAAGGAGAACCTATCCGTTCCTCCACTTATAGAGGAGCTCCCATCATCTCCTCCACCCATCATAGACCCAGTTGAGATACCTTTGCCTCTTGGCGAGCATTCTCCATCAGCTACCCAGAATCTTGCAGACCTACTTTCGGCTCTCTTACCCACGGAAGCTGAAGCTAGCCAATTCCCCATCTCTAAGACACATTTTATGGGAATTTCCATTAGGTCCTCACCAACTCCACCTACAGATGTGTCGTTCTCACGTTTGGCTGATCACTTAGATTATGTGGATAGGCTCTACTATGGGGGCGCCTTTTACTTCCCATCTCAACACAGATGCAGAGATCCCTTGCTGATACCTCCACTATCTACCCAAAAATATTTTAACCAATAAACCAAACATAACCACCTCTATCACAACCCCTTCCATGACACCTATTATAGCTCAAACCACACCCTTACCCATAAGTCAACCTACATCTAAACCCAAATCCACACATACAACATTTCCTCAACTAAACCTATTACCACTTTAGGGGTCACCCTGACCACCAGCCTTACTCATCCACCTATTAAACTGGATTTAGCTACATCCTCCAAAGTCAACACCACACCTACTCCGACACCCAAACAGAAGAACCAAACCCATAGACCTCATAACCCAGCTGCACCAATCACACCTGCACTTATCCCGTCCGTCTTAGGATCTCAGCCTCCCCACATGGTCAAGTAACCTCCACCCACCAATAAACTAAAAAACACAACAACCCATTCCTTCCTCACAAACCTCTGACCTACCCAGACGCCCAACCTGACTTACACCTACACCTGCAACCTCTTTACCACCCATACCTCCAATACCCTCAGCTATTGCTTCACTACCCACTACACTTCAGTCACTGTCTCTCACACCTCAAGCATGACCCACGTCATCTACCTTCACAGCACCCCCGTTATCCCCATGGGTAACTCGCCCTCTTCCTCCATATTCTTTTCCTTCTAGACCTCGTACACCCACATCACCTTTACCCAAGAAGGTGCAACCCAAAAACAAAACTCCACTACCCCACAATAAGGTAGTCAAAACAACCACACACCCTCCTACCCGTCCATCTACTATACCCCTACCTAAAGCAAACACAACCGACACCTAAAACAATGCTCACACACCCAAACCCATAGCTCGATCCACTCCTCTTTCAAAAACCGTTCCTCGACAATCAACCACACCTACACCCAAACCCACGTTCACTTCCCATTGTGATCCACTAGCAGGGTCTTATGCCAAAATTTTAACCAACCTCCTTGAGACTTCTGTCATCACATTACCGCCACTCAGACCTTACGACCCCCTCAAACCCAAGCCAAAAGGGTTTGATGATACTAAAATTTGTCACATATCATCGTGTGTCAGGGCATGATGTGGAGAACTGTAACGGCCTTGAAAACCATCCTTATCCAGTTGTGTCCTCTAGAGGCCAACTTTGACGATGACGACCTTCTCGACAAGGATCCTGCTTCACTGAACACCCATTCCCACACTATCCCACTCAACAACCACAACCTCCACCCTCACAGCTCCTAGAACCACCCCCAAGATTTGAAATTAACATGGTTTGCATCAGACAAACTTGCCACGCCACCACCCCAATGTCATTACACCTAGCTCACCTCACAAGGCTTTTCTCCTCTGGTAGGTTTTTTCCCTTCATGTCGTTATACCACTCATCCTACACCTTCTCCATTTTCCAACTCCCCTCAAATCAACATGATACATGTCACTACACGTGCTTAGAAGGATAAGGGTAAAGAAAAGGTAACTGACCCACCAACCAATCCTATACCCAACATACCATCTGCACCCATACCTAAAATAACTATCTGTGGCCCCACGTACCCCATTTCTAATGGCGTCACACATCGCACCATGCTCAAACAATTACACCAATCTCCCCTCAAAATGTCCCTATATGACCTCATTCAAACCTCAGAATCCCATCGTCAAGCTCTCATGGAGGTTCTTCAATCTATTGAGGTTTTACCCAATGACCCTACACCTATAGCCTCCATTATCACACCCCATCATGAAGCATCTCTCACCAAATTACCATCTTCATCTTCACCCCACCCTGTTCACCAAGTGGCCTCCCTTAGCTTCTCAAAGGAAGAGATCACGCCACACCAAAACAATGACCCAGACCCAGCCCTCTTCATCTCTATCCACATCAATGACATACGGGTACACCATGTGATGATTGATGGGGGTGCTAACATTAATATCATTTCATCCCATGCATTCGCTCAAATGCACATACCTAACGATTACATGCATAAACATCTGGTCATGTTGTGTTCATTCAATGACGTTATCACCTCTAAAGTAGGCACTGTCATCCTCCACATTCGTGTGGGCCCCCACACTGTTCCAGAATTATTTTATGTCTTGGAGGGGGAATTCCAATATAACTTGTTGCTTGGCAGACCTTGGATTCATGTCATGGGTTGTGTTCCTTCCACTTTGCATCATTGTATAAAGTTTGAACACGAAGGACACACTTATACCATTCCAGCTGACCCATCACCTTTCAAAACATGCAACATGCTTTACCGACCCAATGATGTGCTCATACCTATCAAGTCGTCTACCTCTGTGACCACTACCGCTTCACCTACACCTCCACCTACCAGTACAGCTGCTACTTCTACCGCACATACCACCTCCATTCCTACCGCTACCATAACCTCCACGGCTGACCCATCAGCTTCCCAATCCGTTAACTCCACCGTTGCATTGACCTCCAACACATTATCCATACCGATTACCTACATACCCACCACTGATCCCTTGGAAGGTGTTTTTCAACGCCTCACTCTGGGGGAGTACCGCCTATATAGTGTCAACACATTTCTTACTCCACAAGAGTATGGAAGCCTTCACCAACACCCTCACTACAATCACCATATAGGAGAATGCCTCCTTTATGTTCCTCCTCATCTATCGTACTAGTCTCACCTATGGGGGACTTGATACTACCACTTACACACCTGAACCACCATCACAAACCCACCCATTTTTCGCTAACTTCTAATCACTTACCAATCGTTGTTTTTTCCCACACCTTCTTGCACCAATGTGCGTGGAAGGGTTTTGCTTTTGGCTTTTATGAGCAAGGCCGCCATTACCATTATTCCATGTACCACCCGTAAACATAAGAACTGTAGTGGTATCGGCTTCCCCAAACCACCTACCAAACAAGCCCGCATTGAACTCATTAAGGCCCACATCGAGATCAACATTCATACTCAGGACGACCCGTACATCCTAAAGATCAGACAATCTTTAGATACTGCTGAATATGAAGCCATCACTTCTTTTCTCAGAGATCATAACCACACTTTCACTTGGTCTTACACAAACATGCTCGGTATTGACCCCACCATAGTGGTCTACAATATCGTAACCATTCCCGATGCCAAACCCATCAAACAAAAGCTAAGGAAAATGCACCCTTGCATTGTTCTTCTTGTCAAAGAGGAACTTCAATGCCTTCTTTCCATTTCTTTCATCTTACCCATTGATTATCCTCATTGGATTTCTAACATTTTCCTTGTCACTAAAGAAACCAGGGGACTCTGCATTTGTACGGACTTCCGTGACCTCAACCTAGCCTGCCTGAAAGATGACTTTCCCTTACATGGTATTGACCAGCTAGTTGACCTTACCACTGGCCATGAGATGCTATCACTCATGGATGGCTTCTCGAGTTATAACCAAATCCTGCTTGCCCCAAAAGATCAACACAAGACCTCATTCATCACCCCTTGGGGGACCTTCTACTATCAAGTCATGTCTTTCGGCCTTAAAAATGCCGGTGCCACATATCAGCGGGCTATGACTTACATCTTCCATGATATCATGCATCACATATTGGAAGATTATGTGGATGATCTCTTGGCCAAATCTAAATGTCACTCCGAGCACCTTTCCATCCTCAAAACCATCTTTGACCGTCTCATTAAATATTGTGTTTGCCTTCAGCCTAAGAAGTGCATCTTCATGGTTCTTTCAGGAAAGCTCCTAGGATTTATCATTTCCCTCCATGGTATAGAATTTGACCCTGCTAAATTCAAGGCCATTCTCGAAATGCCTCCGCCTACTAACCTTCGACAACTCGGTAGCCTACAAGGTAAGTTGCAGTCTATTCACCGTTTCATTTCACAATTATCAAATCGGTGCCAACCATTTCATCATCTACTCAAGAAGGATGTCTCCTTTAAATGGGAGGATGACTACCACAAAGCTTTTGAGGCCCTAAAACAATACCTTCTCTAACCACCCATAATCATCCCACCTAAAGATGATCAACCTTTTTACCTATACATATCTGCTACCGATCACTCCTTGGGAGCCATGCTTACTCATTGCGATGAACAACACATGGAGCAGGTGGTTTATTACATTAGTCGTACTCTTTTGGACTATGAAACCCGATACAACCATCCCAAAAAACTTTTCTTAGCCTTAGTCTTCATTGCCACCAAAATCTGTCATTACCTACTTAACCACAAAACCTATGTTGTGACCAACACTGACCCCTTACACTTCTTGTATGCCAAACCTTATCAAAATCAGCGTGTCACACGATGGCTTATGTTTTTAGCTGATCTTGACCTCAAATTCATTCATCAAAAGCCCATTAAGGTTCAAGCTATCGGTGACCAATTGGCTGACGCACCTATTTCTGGGGATCAACCCTCTAATTTCAACTTTCCATATGAGTTGATTTCCACCCTTTCCCTGGATGAACCCCCTTACCAAATGACACTCTTCTTTTATGGTTCCAAGTGTCAGCATGGGGGTGGGGCTGGTATCATCCTCATTCCTCTTGATGGTGAACCCATGCCTTTGTTGTTAAAATTAGATTTTGAATGTACCAACAATGTTGTCAAATATGAAGCACTCATACTAGGTCTCCAAGCCGCCTACACCCTAGATGTCAAATCAATCAACATCTTTGGTGATTCTCAATTGGTTTTGAACCAAGTTAATAGTATGTACCAATGTTGTAATGAGATAATTCAAAAGTTTAAGCAACATCTAGACATACTTTTGACCACCTTTGACTGTTACACCCTTCAAAACATCCCACGTTCAACTAATAAATTTGTAGATACCATGGCCTGTTTAGCTTCCTAAATACCCACTTCACCTGTCGATTCTACAATCTTTATCACCATACAATGACTCCAATCACCTTCTTATTTACCTCATGATGTTTGCTTGATTAGAACTTCTACCCCTGACCTGAGTGACCTTTGGTATAAACAATACTCTGACTACCTTTCTCTCTCCATCTTATCTCCTAATCTCACCTGTAACGGACAACGCGGCTTCCTTAAAAAGGTCTCTCATTACGTTATCCTGTGGGGACTCCAGTATAAGTGCGGCTTTGATGGTATTCTCTTATGGTGCCTCACGAGTTTTGAAATTCCTTATACCATTAAGGAGGTTCATGATGGCATATGTGGAGGACACTTCAGTGGCCTTATTGTTGCTAAGCGTATTCTTCGCCTGGGCTATTACTGGCCAACCCTTAACCATGATTGTTGCAACTACATCAAATGTTGTGTAAAATTCCAACAACATTCCAATCTTCATCACACACCCAGTCATGCCTTACAAGTCACTTGTGACCTTTGGCCCTTCTCTCAATGGGGTTTGGATCTTGTCGGAGAAATTAATTCTCATTCGTCCCAACACCATCAATGGATCATTACTGCTACCGAATACTATACAAAATGGGTAGAATCCATACCAATCATATCCACAAAAGTTGAGAAAATATGTGAGTTTATTAACCACCACATCATTTGTCACTTTGGTGTTCCTCATCGCCTCATCACTGACAATGGAAAACAATTCAAAAACAAAACATTGCAAAAACTTTGCGATGCCTTTGGCATTCAGCTTAGTTTCTCATCACCTTATTACCCACAAACCAACAGCCAAGCCAAATCCACTAATAAAACCCTCAACAAAATTCTCATGAAAGTGGTTGATGATATTGGGAAGGATTGGCATACACACATTCCTTTTTCCCTGTGGGCATACCGCACTAGTATTCGCACTTCCACTACGACCACACCATTTTCTCTGGTCTACGGTACAGAGGTCTGTTCTACCTCTCGAAGTCCAGATCCCCTCACTCCACATTTCTCTCCATGACATGCTCACTGATGATGACTTTCATCAGGACCGTTTAGCACAGCTAGAGTTATTAGACGAACATCGTCTTAACGCTCTGGATCACCTTCAAGTTTACCAAAAATGTATCAAACGTGCCTATGACAAATGTGTCCATGAATGAACCTTCCAAGTCAATGACCTTGTCCTGAAAGAAAATCAACACATAACCAAAGCAGAAAAAAGTAAACGGGGAAAATTTTCTCCTAATTGGCTTGGACCATACATCATGACTCATACCTATGGATCAGGTGCTTATCATTTATCTTCTCTTGATGGTAAACCCAAACTTGAGCATCTTAACACCTTACATCTTTGACAATTCTATTGTTGACTCATCATCCTACCTCACCCTTTGTCTCTTTCCAAGCTCGTCCCTTGAGCACTACCCACTCCATACACCTCCCTAATGATTAAACAAGAATCATGTGAGTACCCATCACTAGTTACCTTCTCTTAAATATGTGTACCACGATGCTGCACATAGCATGATTCTCATGGATACTTTTCATCTACCTTTAGATGAGATCCCATGGTCATTTCACCTTGCCCTTTGAACAAGAGTCCTATCTTTCACCTTGGTCTTGTCTATGACTACAAAGACCTCACAATGGGACCAAACTCCTTGAGTCAAACTTCTAATAAAAAGATGACTCCCTCAATAAGGACATCTTCCTCTCGACAATTTCTGCTATAAATAGACTACTCCCACAAAGGATAGCTATGTAAAGCTCTTCAAAAAAAAAAACAAGAGCAACTGAAGCTTCCCGCATCGATCAGCTTCACGAAGACCTCAAGGAGTTCAATATTTTCCCATATAGACTTCCCGCATCGATCAGTCTATCTCACCTATAAGTCAAAACACTCAACCTTTTTGTCATGGACTTACCCATTGTGACCTCGGATCTCTTGCCCGAAGCGCATGCTACCTCATACCATATAAGAATTACCTACTCTTCACCCTTTGAACCATGCCCACTCTCATTTCCTCACTGCCTTAAGGGACTTCTTGGAACTTAGACATTTGGTGATCATGTGACTACTTTTCACTATAGAATAGTCAATCATGCAATGTCTTTAGGGTCTTACGTTCATCACCTCCTCCAAGGTATGATCTACTCGGTATGATCCCACCCAATCAGGTGGCTTTATTGCCCCCTTTATCTTTTAACCATCTTTGTTTATGTTTTGATTACCTTATACAGGACTTGGTCCTCGACGCTTACTTTTGGGGTAATCTTCTTCTTTCACCACAATCACCCCCACCTACATCATTTTACCTATAATCTACCCACACCTAGTATATCTAAACCCACAACATGCCCAAAAACCTACCAACTCATTTTCACACCTCCTCATTTTCTTCCCTAGCTTATGGGAGAACTACATTGGCCTGAGGTCCCTTTTCACCAGGACTATATAGGCAGCACTCTGAGGGCATGGGGCCCTTGGAGGTTAGCTCAGTTGTCCTCTACCCTAAACAATTCATCTTCCATGTTCCCCACCATTTACACCACATCTCACTTAGTTTCCCTTTTATATACAAAATTAGAAATTACGCCACGTACATAACAAGTTGCTTCATATTTTATACATTTATTACACCTACCATTTCTCTATCATCATTATGCATAGATTATACCACATCTCACATATGACCCATAGTATCATTCATTGCAAAAAATAATGCATCACTACTTCACCAACCTGACTCAATTCATGCCTATAACTTGACTCAACCATGCCTGAACCAAACCTAAATCATCCATGCCTACCAACCTGACTCGACCCATGCCTATAACCTGACTCAATCCATGCCTAGCCAACCTAACTCAACCATGCCTAACCAATTTGACTGATCCATGCCTAACTTAACCTAACTCCATCATGCCTAACATAATTTACATCCATATCAAAACAACAAACCCATATCTCATCTAATACAAAAACAAACCCATATCTCATCTACTACAAACAAAAAATCCATATCTCCTCTACCACAAGCCATAAACCAATATCTCATAAACACATCCATGCCTAAACCAACATAACTCAACCATGCCTAAACCAACCTAACTCATCCATGCTTACCAACCTGACACAACCATGCCTAACCAACTTGACTCAACCATACCTAAGTTGACCTAACTCAACCATGCCTAACCAATCTGACTCAATCCATGCCTAACCAACATGACTCGATCCATGCCTAAACTAACCTGACTCCATCATGCCTAACTCACCTAATTTCCATCCATATCAAAACAACAAATCCATATCTCATCTACCGTAAGCCATAAACCAATATCTCATAAACACATCAACAAATCACAAAATACCATGTATCTCATCATATAAATCAATAAATGTGTATCTCAATATACATGCTTATCTCATCATGTCCATCATCTCAAAATGTCGGCACACAAGTCGATATACAATATAAAATGTCATCGGTATACAGGTCGGTCTCATATATAGAAAAAAGAATGAATCAATACAAAATCTCTTTGACACGTAGGTCGGTATATGCTCAAAATATACAAATCACTTATACATCCTCACTGTCTTCGGCACATAGGCTGGTATATGTATTAAAAAAATAACTAGTATACATCAAAAACTAGGTGACCGCATATCAGGCATCTCGCCGGATGTCCTCCATCTCTGTGTCACCTATACCCTTGGCCTCCTATGTCCTTACGGGCACCTCACCTAGAGCTGGATGTTGTGCATTAGTGGCCTCTCCCTGATCGGGCCTCGGCACTCACTGACCTCTTGTGCTCTTCACACTGTAAGTGTGGGATCTCATCCTCTCACTAGACACCTGTTGTGCCCTGTACTCGGCATAGGATATGAAATCTATCCTTGGCCACCATAAGCTGGTCCTGATAGTATCTTGCCTCACCTAAGGCATCCTGTAACCTAGATACACGTATGGTTTATGGTGGCCCCATAGGTCTCGGCCCCTATACCTTCCCTACAATAACCTGTTATGTGCCTTCCTATGAATTGGGACCTGCTCCAGGTGCTTGTGGTGGTGCCCCCTTCACCTTGTGCATGTATCTAGGCCTGTAAGGCCCCTGAATCTGTGTCTGGTATGTGGTCAACTAGCCCCACAAACCTGCCACCTAAGCCTGTAAAGCTACCACCTAACCATACCCCCTGACCATCTCCATCTCCTCCATTCACCATCTGGGCCTACAGACTGGCCACTTGTACTTGTAGCTCTACTACCTATGCCTCTAAACCCTCTAGTTGTGTCTGCAGTATACCCAGCTTGGTAATTATGTGTAGCTACTTGCCCCTGTAGGGCGTCTCTCTGCACTGTAATGGTAGCTAGGTCTAGCTGCCCTGGTCTAGGTGGTATGGCTCGTAACTGAGCCACCCATCACTACATGTACCTTTCTATACATCCAACATCATCTATCCACTGATCCATTGGCTGCTCCTCCTCCCCTATGAGCACTATAGGCTGTGGTAGAGGTAAGGTCCCCTCCATGTCATCTCTCTGATATTGTGGGGAGGGTGGAGGAATGTCTTCTAAGATCCTGAACTGCCATTGGACAATCTACCTAGGATCATATCATCCTCTCCGGCACAAAACCCTATATCCACCTCTTGGCACATCTTGCCACTATACCGGTGGCCCACCCGATCCCTCTCCGGCCTCTACCATCACCAAATAGCTACTCGCAACCTCCGATCAATCAAATCTCTCACCCTGATCCTATGGACCCACTGCTCACCAGCCAAAACCTCGTCCAATCACACTACCAGCTCATTGTCCCATTTTGTCCAAACACTTTTCTCTCTTTTCTTACTTTTTTGTCATTTTATCACTTTACAAATAACAAATGAATAACAAAACACGTGGATTTTTTGTTTTTAAAACCAACTTAACCTAACCGATGTCGGTTACCCTTGATTGGCATTAGTTGTGTGCCCTACCTTACCATCGTCGGTTATCCTTGACTGGCATCGGTCACCCTCACCTGCACATTGCCCTCAATTTTACCCTTTTACCCTCCCCTACCTCATTTTTTGCCTCACCCAACCTTTACCCTGATCATTTACCCCACCCCACCTTTACCCAAACCATCTACCTCACCTTCCTAACCTCATCATTTACTACCTCCCTTTGTCCTCCTTTGGGGACTCATTATTTTCACCCTACCTTGACCTTACCCATGTCGTGACCTAGACATTTGGACCTGGACCATCGCTAGTGACCTTTGACCTCATGTGTTCGTTATACCTTGACATTGTTACCACTTTACCTAGCCTATTGTCATGACCATTTATCCTGACCCTACCTTTGGTGTACCGACACATACCTAAATGTTTTTGCACCTAACCTCTGTTGTGTTTCCTGACCATATCCTATACCTTGGATACCAGAATCACTTCAACCTTGTTTGGATAAACCTATCAACCTTAGACGATGTAGAGTTTGCCTGCTCTTCAACCTGGTAGCATGCTGTAGTTTATTCATGTGTGTGCATTTTACTATTGCTACCTTTGACCCAGATCCATTACCTAGATTTCCCAAGTAGAACTTTAACCCTTTCTCCCCCGTGCCCACCTGCCTTTTCCTCCCATTCACCATTTTATCAAACCACTCACCGATTCTGCCTGCTGGCCTCATCAGTTCCTGGTTTGAGGGGGATCACCTTCACCCACACATGGGGCAACCACATCTTATTTTTGTTAGCATCACTTACCAATACAAGCTACACAACAAAAAGGGGCAAAATGTAGACACTAAAATTAGGTCACACTCCCCTTTGGTCCCTCGACAAATAAACACCCTTCATCACATTCACCTAGCCATGGCCCCCTTCACCCCACTAATATTAATTTAATTAAATTAATTCATTATCCTCACTATATCTATTATTTAAATATCTTATTTTAAATAATATCCACACATACAGTTCACTTAGACACCTCACCAAGCCAACTCAACCTAAGACCTATTCTTAGTAAGTTCCCATAACTAACTAAGACTTACCCAAACCCTAAAAATCAATGCCTACATTCCCTCTAACCACATTCCCGCATGCTCACAAGAATCTCCCAGTCTAATCCATGTGGGTTAATGACATGAGATCCAAGGAAATCAAGAGGATCTCCCTAGTTTAGTAAACCTAGGAAATTCCACCTTGACCGATGCCAGTTACCCCTAACCGTCACTGGTTAAGCCGGAACCATCGTCAGTTACCCTTTTAACCCCAAAACAACCTTATTCTCAAGGTTGGGAGGTTGGAAGCAAGAAAAATAAGGTTGGCAAGCATTAACACATCTCAGAGAGATAACACATCTTCAGAGAGTGAATTCCAAAGAGACCACGCATGCAAGGAAGGAGATCAAGCACTTTCTCTTGCACAGCCATCCCAGCCATGATCTGATCTAACCAAGCAAAGAGGAATGTACATGCAGCCCATGCAGAAGCTTTCCTTCAGTTGGTGATCACTTGTAGCCTTCAAAACCCCTCATCAACACCTCCATCCCTCACTCACAAGCATTCAGGACTGGAATCCAAGTAAGTATAATGTCATACTTTTCTGGTTTATTTCATTTCATCATCATTTTATCATCTATTGTTTACCTAGCCACCTATTGACCTTCTCCAACATTTCCACCTCCATATACCCATTAAAAACCTCACCAAATCCTACCCCAGTCACCTAATACCTCATCCCAACCAACCAAAGTCCTTTGTGTAATCACAAAGGAGACCCAAAGCTTGTTTTGTGGCATTTGTAGATTTCCACAGTAACCGGCACCGGTTACACCTGACTGCAGTCGGTTACCCTTAACCGACATTGGTCTCTGTATTTGCCCATACAGCCCAGAACAGAGACCTACCCACCTAATTTCATCTCACCCTCATCCACCTGTGATCTACTCGAGACCTCTGTCAAACCTGCAGAACCCAGAACCAATCATTTGACCTTTGGATTCTATTCTAGCTTAGCCTGTTAGATTAGATCTATTTCTTATTATGTTTTAAGTGAGATACCTAAATCATTTCAAATTACAATAGGATTTACTTTGTTTACAACATTAAATTGTTTAAAACAGTGGACTGACAACCATCTAGGAAGTATCACACTTCCCAGATCTAGCATACGCTAGGCAGTTCACTGCCCATATTGTTTAATTCCTTCTAGTGATCTTGCTTTACATTACAGGTAGTTCCTCTTAGCCAAAAGGAAGCTCTCACGATCAGCTATGGATTCGGAAGTCATATGCATGCAACAACCCATCAACCAGCATTTAAACAGGTATTCCTCTTATGCCAGTTACCCTATCTGTTTCGTCAACACTTCAAAGAAATGATCTAAGAATCAGGTGAAACAAGTAGATTTTAGAATAGATCCTCTACAAATTGTATGTGTGCACCTGAATAGAGGAATAGGAACTGGCCTTCATCCGGAGAGCTCTCCCGATTGTAAAGTCCCACACTTTGGGAAAAGCTCCATGTTATGCAATCACACTGAGAGTCTCAACCCATTGAGTTACAAACATTTAGGGGTGTTGTGATTACGCATTAACAACTACTTCTTCACTTCTTCCTATGCCCCAATAATTCATCAATATGTTTTTCCTTTGAAAAATACTCCCATTTCAATTCAAGATGTTCTCTCTCCAATGTGTGTTTGATAACCAGGGTAACAAGACAACGGTGTGAAAGTGCTAACCTCCCTCTTTGTGATTCTTTGCTAATCTTTTTCAAGCTCTCATTTAAGAAATGAGGTACATTAACATGCATATCATTCTTCAGATGATTGAGTAATTTGAAGTGGATGTATTTAGTCTAGAATATCTACCATCGCAAGTAAAATACTTGATAATATAGTTGGCAATTTCAGCCCAGAGTGGTTTGAGAGAGGTTCTATATGTACATTGGCGATCATTTATGAAGGCATCATCCTCATCAGCGAAGTCTCTTCTATCTGCCTCTGGATTGAATTTCTCAGGGAAGGACTCGCCCTCTACAGGAATCCTAGTAACTGTAGCCAAAATATCATCATTCACCTCTACTATCAAGCCCTTGACTGAAGCTTCTCCATCTTTAAATGTGGCATAAAATTCTTCAACCAAAGACTCATTAAAACCATGGAATTTTCTAATGTAGTCCATCCATCCACCATTTTGAAAATGTTGTACGATTTATGGCTAGTTATGGATTAGGGTATGTTTAGTCAACTCATGGCGGATTAAATATCCCCCCATTTTTAATTATGCAACTTGCTTGGATATGGTACTGTAATCACATAGTTTTGGAGGAATGATAGAAAAATTGAATTATGGGGAATTGGTTGGAGTTTTTGTTTTTGAATTTCGAGACCGACTCGCATACAGCACAACAAAAGAAATATGCAATTAACTGGTTTGATTGCATGAAGCATGTGAAGTAAAGTGGTATGATGGAGTGGGATGACGTGGAATGATAGCTCACTGATTAAAGACAACAATGCATGATTATAATTAAATACATTATGGTGTGGCATAAATATTAATTAAAAATAATCATACTAATGATACTTTAATAAAGTGGTATGAGTTCACTTATCTCGAGGTATATTTAGGATGATGATTGCATATGCGTCATGGTAATTGCACCCTTGTTGCATGCTGATTTTTCTATGATGATGTAGATATTGTTGTGATGTTGTAAACATATGTTTCATTTGCATTGTAGGCTCCTTAATTAAATCAGATAATTCTCGAAGAGGGAATTTAGACCTATTGGGGTGTTGGTTGTCTCGATCATCACTTAGACATGTATATATTCCTTATTTGCTTCATGGAATCATGAGTCCCACCAAACATGAAAATAAAGCAAAGCTTTTCTACATACTGCTATAAATGCAACATCCAATCTTTACATTATCTCTGTGTGTGGTCCTTGTATTTTGAGTCAAACAAGAGGGCCTAGTCACCTTCTTGAAATTATCTTGTCTTGATGAACCTATGATGCCATTTGATTCTTTGCTCAGGCACTATCTTTGTATTATGCATAGCATGTCTTCTCATTTCATCCAACTCATTGAATTGGAGAATCCTCTACCTTTGAGCTTCAGAAAAATCTATACCTGGTTCAAGTGTAGTGCTTAGTGTCTTGAGCTCAAATTCAATAAGGAGAATAACAATCTTACCATACAAAAGTTTGAATGGTGTGAAGCCAGTTGTTATTTTCCATGTTGTGTTGAATGCCCACACTGGATCTTGAATTTTATCTGCCTAATCTCTCCTGTGGAGTGCAATAGTTTTTTTCAAGATGGCTTTTATTTCCCTGTTTCTTACCTTAACTTGGCCATTATATTGGGGATGATACAATGTAGAATTCCTATGTTTGATTTCATACTCTTTAGCTAGATCATAAATAACTTCAGCAGTAAAGTGTGTACCTTGATCAATAACAATTTCTCTTGGCACTCAATACATTGTAAAGATATGGTCATATAAGAATTTGACAACTTTCTCACTCCTCTAATTTGGAAATGCTTTTATTTCTGTCCATTTAGTGAGGTAATTTATGCATGCCAAGATATATTTCTTCTGCCAAGATTTAGGATCTATGGGACAAATGAAGTATAAGCCCCATTTTTCAAATGGTTGCAAGACTAACTAAGGCTGCAATGGCATCTCATCTGATTAGGTAGGCTTACCCATTCTTTGAAATCTATCACACCTTCAGGTGTAAAGTATTGCATCCTTATGCAATGTTGGCTAGTAATAGCTAGTTGTCAATACTTTATATGTTATTATTTTTGCAGCAAAGTGCCCTCCACAAGGCTCACTATGGAAGGCTCTAAGAATATCATATATTTTCTCATCATCAATGCATCTTCTCATGACATTATCCTATCCTGTGTGAAATATAAATCCAGCTATCCAAGAAAATTTCACACTTTTCTAAACTATGTATTTCTTTTCAGAATATAGGTAGTGTGGAGGTGTCTTACCTAAGACCAAATAATTGGCTATATCAACATACCAAGGTGTTCTGGTAGAAATGAAAAATAGGTGTTCATCTGGGAAAGAGTCATCAATTACATGTTCTTCATTATTATTCTTCATTCTTGAAAGAAAATTTGCTACAATGTTGTCCTTACCAAGCTTATCCACAATGGTGCCATCAAAATCTTGCAAGAGTAACAACCATCTAATTATTTTGTTGCTTACAACTGGTTTTTTGATCAAGTATTTAATTGCAACACGGTCAGTGTGAATAAACATTGGGTAGCCTTTGATGTAGTGCCTGAACTTATTGATAGCATACACAACTGTTAAGAACTCTTTCTCTATGACTTTATAGTTAAGTTAAACATGTTACAAGTTCTTGCTAACATAATAAATTACATAGTTTAGAAATCCACCCTTCTGTCCTAAAACAAATCCAATGGCATAATCTAATGCGTCAATATGGATGTGGAATGACAAGTTTCAATCATGTCCTCTTAAAATAGGTGTAGTAGTTAATATTGGCTTCAAGGTTTGGAATACAGTCTCACATTTTTCAATCCACTCAAAGACAATGTCCTTTCCCGATAATGCAAACAATGGAGCTTTCACCTTGCTGAAATCTTGTATGAATCTCCTATAATAATGAGCATGGCCTAGGAAACTCCTGAAATCTTATTGCTTCTTTGGTGTTGGAATATTTATAATGACAGATACCTTTGCTGGATCAACATGAATTCCATCAAATGATAGATAGTGTCCCAAGACTATACCTCTAGACATCATCATATAGTATTTTTTATTGTTTAATGACAAATTGTGCTCCTTTCATCTCTTCAAAACTTTGTCCAAATTCTTCATGACTTCTTCAAAAGTATTGCCATGTACTATAAAATCATCCATGTATACCTCCATCCAATCATTTTTTAGATATGAAAAGATGCTCAAGACTGCCCTTTGGAATGTAGAAGGTGCATTACACAAGCCAAATGAAAGAAAAAAAAATGCAAACGTTCCCCATGTGCATGTGAAGGTGGTCTTATCTTAATCCTCTGGTGTAATATAAATTTGATTATAACCACTATACCCATCAAGAAAAGAAAAATATTTCTTACCAACCAAAGTGTCAAGTACCTGATCAAAGAAAGGTAGTGGAAAATGATCCTTCTTTATTGATGCATTCAACTCTCTATAATCTACGTAGATCCTCCATTTTCCATTCTTCTTGGGCACAATGAAAAGGAGTGACATCCATTAACTATCTTGAATTAGATATATGAATCCAACATCCAATAATTTTTTTAATTCTTCTTTCACAATGTCTCTCACAGTTGGGTTCATTCTTCTTTGTGGTTGCCTTATTGGCTTGCAACTATCTTTGATATATATCTTGTGTGTGCAGAGCTTAGGATGGATCCCGTGCATGTCACCATAGTCCCATGTAAATGTTGTTTTGTGTTTTTGCAGAAGAACAATCAATAACTGCTCTTGTTGCATGCTCAACATCTTGTTCACATTAAGTGGCCTTCCTAGAGTGATTTCCACTTGCTTAGAGAGATCAATCATGGAACATAGATTTTTGCTGCTAACAGAATGTAGTATGTAATCATGTGGGAGAAGTTGATGAAGAATGCAATTCTTACCTCGAATGTTCATAGTTATTTGTTGTGGTGAATTTGGTTCATAGGATAGCTTAGACATCGTAATATGTCATCTACTTCTTCACTCCTTCCATAGTTATTCTTCAGGACGTTGGAAAGAACAATATCCTCTTCTCGTCCCTTAATTGTGCATGATTTTACCAGCATCATGAGTTTCTACACATAGATTTGGTCTTCTTCTATCTCCTCAACCCAAATGGTTTGATCTTCTTAGCTTGATTATAGGATTGTTGGTAATTAAGAGGCAGATTATTCCAATGTTACCCTCCTCTCCAAGGTTGCTACCATGATTGAGGGGGTTGTTGACATTGTTATTGGCCTTGAAACTAAGGTTGCCACTATTGTTGATATTGGTTAGGATATGGAGCCCAACCTTGAGGATTAGCCCAAGGTGGGGGTTGCATATATGGATTATTAGACCAATTTTGAAATGAAAACATATGGTCTTGTGACATACCTCTTTTTCTTGGTAGTCATGACTTCCTTTGAGAAATATATAAATCTTGTCCATCCTTTGTTTCTATCATCCTGGATTCAGGTGAAGCCTCCTTTTTTTCTACAATGTTGGCTAATCCTCTGCATCTACAATCAGATTTCTTTCTTCTGCATGCATGGAAGAACTCTATGAGTGTTGCTTATGTGTCTTCCTTTTTCTTTTTGGCATGCAAAGCATCTAATTGATTGGTCATGTCATTGAAAATCTCTTGTTTCACGTTCTTGAACTTGTTGACAATCTCTAACTGGGATATGTCCACAATTATTTTGGTAGCTAATCCACCTCTTGATCTTACATTTCTTATCCTCTTCATAGTGGCTCTTGAGTAATTCATGTAGGCTTCATAGATTTATTCAAAGGTAGCTTTTGAAATGTCTCCTACTCCAATCAGATCTAGAGCATCCATGTCCTCCTCACTGATTCCATTTAAAAAGAGAAATTTGAGAGATTCAGGAGGTAGTCTTGTGTGCCCTGTCTTATGAGCGCAGAACATGAATCTTTCTAGATAAGCTCCCAAGGTTCATCCTCCTTCTGTGCCATTTTGTAGATTTCATCACCTCCTCTACTACTCGGCCTGCAGTAGTCCTGATAATTATTGAGGAACTTCTCCTTCATTTATGCCCAAGTGGTTACGACATTTCTTCCTAAATCCATGAGCCATCTCAAGGCTGCATCCTTGACTTTAACAAGCTTAAATTTGTGTGCATATGTGGTATAATTATAGCTACTGCATAAAACATCAAACTTGAACAAAAAAGTGTCTGGGTCTTCAGTTATGGATCCATAAAAATTAGGAAAGGCTGAGGGAGATATATTCTTCATAGTAGAAAATTCATCATTATTAGTAAAAGGAAACTCAAAAGTAGTTGAAATATCCCTTGTCGGATACTACTTAAAAATGCACAAAATATATGAAAAATTGCAGCAAAGTAAAATACTGATTTTTACTAAAAATGTCTAGCTAGAACACTGAATGGTATTAAATTAATATCACACAAAATATTTTCCCGTAGTGCATGAAATTTTGAGGGATGTTTGCAACAGTAATAATCAACATTATGAAAACATTTTTTGGAATAATATATTCCTGCCAGAAAAAGTATAGTAATCCCTAGGCGGCTAAAAAACTTCAGAGGTTCGTGACCCTCTAAATACAAGAGAAAAAATAAAGGGCCTTTGGAAATAACATTAATAGACAAAGGAAATAGTGTTTCCACCTTCAAATCTAAAATGGACGACTGGAAAAACCCCCAAATAAAGGCTGCAAATTGCCTCGCTTGGAATGGGGTCAGGAACTGAGGGAGGCACCTTCAACGTGCTACCACACCCAGCCCAGATGGTTGTCGTGAGTCTGATCTAGGTCCCCTCTGATTGTCTTCCCCAAAATCCCCCAAAAATCCTTGAAACCCTTCCTCTGAACCCTTTGGAAATATCTCTATAGCATGACCCAAAAAGTAGCTCTAAAATGACAGACTAGGGTAGATCTCTCACTATCGAAGAATGCCCTACTAGCTAGGGATGGGTCTCTCACCACCGAAGCTAGGGTCCTTATGGGATTTGACTCCACAAGCTATAGAAACGTGAAAACAACAGCTGCATGAGAAGAGGCTAAAATTATGTGACAAAAAGTGCCTTTTTCTTCCTTCCCCGTCTCCTTATATACTTTTATTTGGCAAACAAGCCCCCATAACCCTAGGCACATTTTATTCCATGGAGGGGCCACTAACATAAAAGTAACTATAGTTACTTTTTTCCTTTTTGAGTCATCATGTCCAAAAGTGACCCCCAAATGCCAAACTAGGATATTAAAACCACGGGGCCCCTTCCCAAAAGCTTCCAGCGTCCACAGCCCCCCTGGGTCTGACCACGTTTTGGGCCCAACTTGGCCCTTGAGCCATTTGGCAGAGGAAAAAGGGGACATTACATTCCTCCCTTCCTATAGGTGATGGGATGCCTATCCTACATGAGAACTGCCCCAACACCCTCTTTTGATGCATCACACTCTAGAATGAATGGGTGGGAGAAGTCTGGTAATGCAAGGATGGGACACGAACTCATCACCTCCTTGAGGTGATCAAAAACTTGTTGTGTTGAGTTTGTCTAAGAAAAATCCCCCTTCTTGGTCAAATCGGTCAATGGAACAGCCAATCGAGAGAAATTCTTCACGAACCTCTGGTAGTATGTGCACAACCCCACAAATCCTCTCAATTTTGTCAATGTCCTAGGTGGCGGACAATCTAGGATTGCTCGTATCTTCCCTCTATCCACCTTCACTGTACCCCCACCAATTACGTATCCCAAGTAAAGAAGTTCAGTCATGTCGAACTCACACTTAGAGGCTTTCGCATATAACGAATTAGCTTCTAATATCTCCAATATCTCACCCAGGTGCCTGGTATGGTCCTCCCATGTCCTGTTGTAGACTAAAATATCATCAAAGAAAACCAATACAAACTTCCGCAAGTGGCGGTTGAACACATGATTCATACAAGACTGGAATGTATCTGGAGCATTAGACAATCTGAAAGGCATCACCAAGAATTCAAAGTGACTGTAATGGCATCTAAACGCTATCTTATGCACATCCTACTCCATGACTTTGATCTGATGATATCCAAAATGCAAATCTGTTTTTAAAAAATAGATTGCACCATGTAGCTCGTCCAACAACTCATCAATGTGTGGTACGGGATACTTGTTCTTTATTGTCATCTTATTTAAGGCCCGATAGTCCATACACATCCATAGGGTCCCATCCTTCTTCTTCACCAAAACCACTGAAGAATCAAAAGGGTTAGAACTCAGTCTAATATGCCCCATATCCATGAGCTCTTATATAGTCTTCTCGATCTCATCCTTAAACCATTTGGGGTGACGGTAAGGAGAAGTGACCACCGGTCTAGCATCCTTGAGCTCAATCACATGCTCAAATCCCCTATCTGGAGGTATTCCTGGAGGTATGTCACCAAACACGGCACTGTGTTTGTCCAATAGGCCCTATATATCCACATGGTATTATTGTTGTCCCTCCTCTGATTTCTTGGTTGAAACCAAACTGTGTATTGCCCAATCCACCTCGTTGTGCCTATAGATCCTTTCGATCCTCTTGGCTGTAACAACTCGGGGTGTCCCTGAAGATAAGCCCCTCAAGATCACATTCCTCCCTTCAAACTTAAACTTTAGCTCCATCGTCTGGAAGTTAGTTCAAAATTCACCAAGGGAATGGAGCCACTATACCCCAAGCACTATGTTGGTCTCTCCAATACCAACAATATAGAAATTATTGGTGACTGTATAGTTACCCATTGTGATGCTCAATTGGGGAACCCGTCGTGTGCATCTCATAGAATCTCCATTGGCTACAACCACATTGAAGCCCTCAAATTACTCTATCTGTAACCCCCACCTCTTAACCAATGAGGCATCAATAAAGTTGTGGGTTGCCCCACTATCAATGAGTACCACCACTTGTTGTCCCTACAAAACTCCCCTAACTCTGAATGCCTTGTACCTCGGGGTACTAGACAATGTGGCGATAGTCTCCTGAGGGAAAGTATCACTATCTTGCTCCACACTCGCACCATCTAATGCCTCATCATCATCATCATCCTCAAATGGTTGTGTGTCCAACTCCTTGTTGCCATCACTCTCTTCGAAGACCTCTATGTATTGGGCCCTCCCTCTACCCTTGCAATCGTGTCTTGGGACCCAATGTGCGAGGCAATCAAAACATAGTATCTTTTGCCTCAATTCCTCCCTGTCCTCACTAGCTTCGAATGGTCTCTAGGATGTGTCCTTCTTAGGTGGAGGTACCTTCAACTGCGAACCCTCGATCCTTGAAGGGAAACCCTTAAGATGCACTCAAGATGGAAACCTTGACTTAGGAGTGGATAAGCCTAGATCACGAGCTCTTCTAATAGCCTCATGCAACAAAGAAGGCTCAAATGCCCTCACAAATCTAGCGAGAGCATCTGTCAAACCTAATTTGAATAGGGAAATCAACCTCATCTCTGTAATATCAGGTACTATGACTGATAGTCTTTAAAAATCGGTGATATACTGATCCACAGAACCGGTCTGCCTTAAATGAGTCAACTCTCTAAAATACCTGTCGAGGTCCCTCTTATCAAATCTTCTCACTAGCCTCTTTATGAACTCTACATAAGTCGTGATGTATAGGTGTCCCTGTGTAATCAACCCATGATGCCACCAATCATGAGCATCTCCCTCTAGATGTAAGATTACAAACTTAATTGCATCTTCCTCCCACATAGGATTCAATTCAAAGTATGTCTTCAACTTCTGCACCCAAGACTATGCAGTACACTTCTTAGAACCGTCGAAATGTGGAACAGAAATCTATCCCAACCTCCTTTGCATCTCCGGTACCTATGCCTGGTAATCTCTCCTAGGTCTACTGCCAATCTTCATTTTGCAATATTCCTGGAATGACATGTTGTCACGAAAGCCATCACTTAAGGTCTGGTACCTTTCCCAACAAGACTCCTCCTCTACGACATCCCTTGGTTGTCGTACCTGTGAAACTTTTGGATCCTTCAAGAATGAAGGTTCGTGAGACCCCAGAGGCATAGTAGAAGAATAGGGGTACCGCTGTCCTGAATGTCCACCCTCACCTCTTTGACCATATTGTCCCCTGTTGCTATTTTCTCCTCTTTCCACATGAGTATCAAACTTGTCCTATGCTAATCTCCTAGTGAGCTGGCTTAAATAGAGATTGGTAGTCTCCTCCTGCTTTACCATGTTAGTGAAAAATTGTTTCATCAGCTCTACCTCTATATCCTCATTGTCTTTGTCCCCCATCTTTCAAACCCAACAAGCTGGAGAAACAGTTACTTTGATACAACTGAAATATCCCTTGTCAGATACTACTTAAAAATGCACAAAATATATGAAAAATTACATCAAAGTAAAATATTGTTTTTTACTAAAAATGTCCAGCTAGGACAACGAATGGTATTAAGTTAATATCACACAAAATATTTGCCCGTAGTGCATGAAATTTTTATGGACGCTTACAACAGTAATAATAAACACTATGAAAACATTTTTTGGAATAATATATTACTGCCAGAAAAAGTACAGAAAGCCCTAGGCGGCTGGAAAACTTCAGAGGTTCGTGACCCTCTAAATACAAGAGAAAAAATAAAGGGTCTTTGGAAATAACATTAATAGACACAGACAATAACGTTTCCACCTTCAGATTTGAAACGACTGACTAGAAAAACCCCTAAATAAAGGCTACAAGTCGCCTCACTTGGAATAGGGTTGGGAACTAAGGGATGTGCCTTCAATGTGCTGCCACGCCCAACCTAGATGGATGTCGTGAGTATGATTTAGGCCCCCTCTGATTGTCTTCCCCAAAAACCCCCAAAAATCCTCAAAACCCTTCCTTTGAACCCTCTATAAATATCTTTGTAGCACGGCCCAGAAAGTGGCTCCAAAATGACAGACTAGGGTAGATCTCTCACTACCGAAGAATGCCCTACTAGCTAGGGATGGGTCTCTCACCACCGAAGCTAGGGCCCCCTGTGGGATTTGACTCCACACGCTGTAGAAACGTGACAACAATAGCTGCACGAGAAGAGGCTAAAAGTATGTGACAAAAAGTGCCTTTTTCTTCCTTCCCCGTCTCCTTATATACTTTTCTTTGGCAAACAAGCCCCCATAACCCTAAGCGCATTTTATTCCATGGAGGGGCTACTAACATAAAAGTAACTATAGTTTCTTTTTTCCTTTTTGAGTCGCCATGTCCAAAAGTGACCCCCAAACGCCAAAATAGGATATTAAAACCACGGGACCCCCTTCCCAAAAGCTTCCAGCGTCCACAACCCCCCGGGGTTTGACCATGTTTTGGGACCCGACTTGGCCCTTGGGCCATTTGGCGTAGGAAAAAGGGGACATTATAGTAGTTACCCCATTTTGGCATTTTGGTCCACTTCTTCCGCCATATTTGGCTGCTCAGGAGCAACTTTACAAATTTCACATGGAGGATGTTCTTCTACTATCAAACCTTGTATAAAGGAAGATATATCTTCTTCAAAACCTGTTATGGAAACCTATGTTACTTGTGGATTGGGTAGACATCTACCATGGACATCTCTTAGACGGTGCATGCATCAACTACTCAACTTGCTCAACATACATTAGTTGGGGGGGTATGGAGGTGAATTTCCTAAAACTTAAATTGCTTCTAAGAAATGAAAAACCTCTCAAAAAACCTTATAACTTGGTAGTATCCCCGACAACGATGCCAAAAATGGTGGTGTAAATTAACTTGCAGCAATTAATATGGTGTTCATTAATCTACAATCATTTTATTATCAAACCAAGGGACATAGAATTTCAATAGTGTCAGTGTTGTATGCACAATTATAGATATTTGGGAGGTATAAAGATAAATTGTTGTCACTACAATTTGAGAAATAAAAATACTTGGAAACAAACTAGATTCTGATAGGAAGAAAATACTATGACTAAGAAAAAATATGTGAAAGCAAAATATAGATAAAGGAATTAATTACAACTAATCTAATCATGCAATAAATAAAATCAACAAACAAAGGAGAGGGTTAGAAAACTTCAAGTGGGCCCTGCCTTGGGTGCTAATCCCTCCTAAGGCCTGTGACTATAACTATTGAACAAAACTCAGACTTTTTATTGCATTGGCATGAAGATTACAATTGGAAATACAATAATTCCTCTATTTATTGATCGATCCCCCTACAACATTAATCTTTTCTTTTTTATATATCTCATTACAACAGAAGTGAGAAGAAACATAGTTCTACTAGGAGTTCAAATTAGATCAAGTAAAATATCTTACCCACACAATCCGAATATTGGATGCATGCAACATAATTAATTAATAGGTGTTTACATATCAATCACATAACTTAAATAATCGATCGATTTGATCAACCAGTTCCTAAATCATGAATTAAATCAGTTAGTTCCTTGTTAAGTCATAACGGATAATCAGATGTTGGAGTTGAGTCATCTCTTAGTTATCATGTTTTAGCTGTAACTGCTTCTACCATCGACACACACAAACTCAATTGTTATGTCCATGTTCCATGAGCTCCTCAGGATCATGGCTTCATTCATGTGTGTGACCTCCTTTGGCTATGGGCGCCTTGTTGCATACAGTCCTTTGGTTGCATGCGAGTTGCTGCAGACGCCTCCTTAGCTATGGATGATTCCTTTTTTCTACAAATGGGTTGCTGCGTATGGATCCTTTCGTTGCATATGAGTTGTTGCATATAACAAGTTTCGTGCAAACAAGGTTGGCATGATATAAAGCATCATTTAAACACATTATTGTAATCTAGAGAATAAATTTGTACTCACAATACCACAAAATAAAGTAAACTAGTAATAACTATATTAATTAATATCCATGCCATAAGTTCAGGTTATAATGAAATGTTTGAGCAATATCACAGGGCAATACAAGTGCAGGGCTATAAATGGCTCAACAAAATATAAAAGATGAGTTGTTTAGAAAGGAAATTAAACAACTCATCAGTCAACAACCAAACAAAGGATGACACATGACATGATCTCAAGGGAAAAATAGAGACACATGGCGTCATTTTGTCACCTTCTCAAGTGATTGCATACATAGGACTTGAAACCTACAGAATAAGTCAAGATTTAATGAGTTTGAAGTTCACCTGGTCAAAAGGTAAACACGTAGGAAAATTATAGACACGTAGGAAATCCCTGTAACGAATCAAAAGCTGCCACATGTCAATCATGCATTCCTCATGGACTATAAAATTTCAAATGGCCATATCTTTCGATCCAGGGCTCTAAATTTCACAAAAATGGTCTCATTGGAAAGGTTTCGTCGAGCACTCCACGTTGAAATTGCTTCACATTCAAAAATTGATGAAGTATTCTAGGTGAAAATGGTAGAAAACAATCCATGTATTAGAAAAACACATGCATGCGACTCATCTCATCATCCAAAAGTTTTAATATTAGAAGAACACATGCAAGAACAAAGGGAAAGTTGTTTCTTCTATCTTGGGAGTATAGTTTTATTTTCAAAAGACACAATTAGATCAAATCAAATAGAGAAGGCTATTTTTTATAAAAGTAGAGCAAACAAAATAAAACACACATGATTTTCCTATCTTTAACTCAGACTTGCATGTTTGAGCGCTCTCCTCCTCTCTCTCTCTCTCATATTTTCTTTAAAAGCTTCTGAACACATTGTAAAACATATTTTTGCCTCTTTATTTAGTTCTTTGGAGCAATTCAATTTTCTAGGTGAGAAAGCAAACGTCAGAGTGATTCTTTGTGCTTAATCCACCTCTTGGAGCAATGAAGGAGTTTTTTTCACTTTCTACAGTCCGTGTTTAGTGCGTACTTTGTTTTAAGTTGTATTTATATTTGTGATACATGTTTATCCTTGATTTATCAGTTTAATATTTCATGCCTTCATGTAGTTTTGTGTGAATTTACAGGTCCTAGATCGTGTTTAACATGTTGTATACAAGATCTTGTTATGGAGCCATCTGTTGCCCCTTTTTTATCTTGTCACAACTCATCCCAAACCCTTATATGAATCACTTTTTCTTTGGTACAGTCAATTGTAGTTAGTGTATGGTGTGTTTGGATCTCATGCTCCATCCGTGTGATCCAAATAAGTCTGAGATCCTCAAAACATTATGGTGTATCACCATCCTTTTCTTAATTTTTCCTTCCTTCCTTCTCTCTTTTCCTTGTTAGTTTTGGTAGAATAGAGTAGTCTTAGTAGATAGAAATAGTATAGGTGTTACACTAGGGGAACCGACCCTCTCTGGAGACTCGCTTCAACATACAGGTCACCCATAACCTAGGAATGTTTCCATTTTGCCAATTGAAAGGAGAGTTATCACACTATTCTCCGAAGGGTGCATTTCAAAGTGACAACATCAACATCAAAAAAACCATGATACCCATCTTCTCTCTACAAAGGAAAAAACAATAGTTCAACTCCAAATTCAAGGGATACTTTCTTGAAGTGGTATCAAAATACAATCATCTTGACATAGAATTTCATAACAAACTCACTTGGGAGACAAATAGAATGCAAAGAATACAAGGTGGATGGAAAGCTCTTCGTGCACTAGAAAATAGGTGTACGAATTCATAATTGTGGGATTGGAAGACCACTAAGGTCTTAATTGAGTTAATTTTCACCCTAGTGGTCCTATATGGGTGTGAGATATGGGACAACGATACTTCATGTTTGAAATGGAGAAACAAAATGAATCCAAAAATACCTAATCACAAACAACTTTAAAAACAAGGCCTCGGTTCCTTACGAAATACTCATAGTAGAAACAAACACTTTCCCTTTAGAAGTAATGACTATGACCAGGTTAAATGCTACTTGAAAAGAAATAGAAAATGTGGAGAATGGTAGGTGGCCTAAAGTAGCAAAGAAAGAAAAGGTACATACAAGAAAGAGCTCATGGATAAAGTGAAACAAAAAATGGATGAGTAGATGGGCTGTTCACATAAAGGAATGTTCAAACCTTACCAAATAAGTAAAAAGCTATGTGAATGATAAGTTTAGAATAATCATGTGGAGAAAGAAAACAAGAATGTGATGACAACAATATCTTATAGAATTCAACCCAACCTATCAACATCATGATGAGAAAAAACATAGGAGCGAAAATCAAATGGAGGGATAAGATAGCCATATCTTATATATAGATTGGTTCTCATAGGGTCAAATGTGAGACATGTAGATGAGTGACCCCTAAGGAAAATTGAGAGCAAAGAATATATTTGTTTTGCATTGCACCGCATGACAATTGAGACATAAAAGCGCTCCATTTTATAATGCCCAACCTACAATGACATCTAAGCCAATATACCAAAATATTAAGAGTTGATGCCACGTGCAGGTTATTTGAAGATATGAGGATAAAAGAGATGGAATCACTGCTAACTCAAATCAATACGAGAAGGGACAACCTTGTTAAAGAAAAAAACCCATCCCTCAAATTATGTTTCGACAAGTGTTTGAGACTTGCCACGTGAGAGCTATATCAAGAGATGAGAATAAAAGAGTTGGGGTGCTGCTAACTAAATCAATAGGAGAAGGAACAACCTTGTTAAAGGAAACAACCCATCCCTCAAATTATGTTTTAACAAGCGTTTGGGACTCCTATAATAAAAAATAATCTCATTGACCATTAAGTCTCGTAAATACAACTAAAATCCTTTCATTTTATTTCTAATATTTTTAAAAAATGCAGTTTTTTTACCAATGCAAATTTGTTATCTTAAAGAAATATAACTTCCAACACATCAACCAACCAAGAAACTTGTGCCAAAAAAATCTGTAGAAGAGACAAAATAAGGGAACCTAGGTCCTAGACTCGGATATGGTTAGAGTATTCTACAGACAGTGGAATCGTGAGCAGCCAAAACATAACCGCAATGGTAGCGTATATTTAAGCAACTCTTAAAGAAACTCCAAAGATAAAGAAGAAGAAGAAGAAGATATCTAATGTCCACGAGGCTACCAAAGACAACCTACGGGACAATAGATCTTGCTAAAAATCTTTCTGAATTCAGAGCTCCTTTTGGTGAGTTTGATAATCAGCTCCCCTATTTTTTCAACCATATTATCTCCTGCACGAGACTCCAAAATACAAATTCTCTCTTCTCATACCTCTTTAGGTCTTTTCCATATCCCTGTTCCACACACAAGACATTGTCCATGGACATCCCCTCCTCAAAATCATTAATTAATACTTTGTTTTATAAATGTGGACAAAGCCCTCATCAAAATCATTAATACTTTGCGTATAAATGTGGACAAAGGTAGCATAGCTGTCACGGTACAGTACAGCTACTAGTGTAAATGATGAACACAGGATGCTTAGAGGTCCCGACTACCCACACAAATTTGCATATACTCAGCGTCAGCAGTCCAGCAGGTAACGAATTATTACATACTTTTATTTCCGTTGCGAGGGAATTTAGCGGAATAGATTCCCGGAAACCTCAACACTAAATCGAAGAAATAACGAGCTCGGGATACCTACCAAATTCAGAAATGATGTATTAACCAAAATATTCAAATGATTGTTTGTCAGTTACTTCTCCACAAAAACTGATTAGCCCCACACCCGCATGATATGACCACATTCTCAAGTTTGGGTTCCTTAAAATTCTCCTTAAACATTGAAAATAATAGAGCTAACCCAAATTCAAATTTGTTTACTCCATTCCACCACACCCAAATTCCAATTGTCTGTCATTGTGTCCTGTGCATGTCTGCTGTTTGAATTATAATAGAATATAAAAGGAATCTGTGAGCAGCAAATTTGTCTTGTTTCCCCAAAACAAGTACTATTCTCTTTATAACTGCAACATGCATTTGCTGGAGTCCCCTGTCTTTCTGCCACACCTATATCGGCCTTACAATTATAGAAGAGTACTTTTATTTTTCTTTTCCGCCATTTATTCTGTACAAAGTCATCTCTCGCACTCGTGGCCCCGTGGGTTCTTGCTTCTTTTCCTTTCCAGCCTGTCCTCCTAACGGCTAATGTAATTAAAATTATTACAGTCCACGTTTAAGCCTGTAAAATTTCCCACATTTTGAGGGCTTATGCAGGTTTTTAAAATTCTGATTGAAATATTTAATAAGATGAAAAAGACGTGATCTTGATTTGGGTATTCCAAAAGGAAATGCCCACATTGGGGATTTGCTGGGAAATGTTTTATTTTCTTATTTGGGAGATAAAGCAGCGATATTGTCAGGGAACCCATAAGTTGATAAAATTGCCTGCAAGATTTCTCTGGTTTTAGAAACTTGGGATATATCATATGAATAAGATTTGAATCTGTTAATGGTATAGCTAGTCTTGCTTAGGAGGGTTAAGGATGGGATCCAGCAGTAGCAGAAATGTAGTGGCATCGTCTCCATCAGAAGAGGCAAATGATCCAAGAAGGATAAAGGGGCAACATAAGTTCCATTCTGGGTGTTTTCGCCCCTCTCCGAGTTCACCTTCATCTGATAAGCCTGTGGTGTGTATTCTATTCTGTTATCATTGAGAGGCGTCTTTGATTTGTTTTCTGAATTGTTTTGTTAAGATGCATTCAAGATTTCATTGTGTGTAATATAAATGCCCGAGGCAGAGATGGGGATGACCACTTCAGGCTAATAATCTTAAAATAGGAAAGAAACCCAGAACAAGCCCTTTATTCAATCGGTGATCCTGGTCCTTGTTTGCTATAATTAGGTGAAATCCTCTGTAAGCTGCGATCCTATATTGTCACGGGACATCTGTTGTAATTGGTCATGCATTAGGCCAAGCCTGCTTCCTGACATAAACTATGATTCAAATCTTCTGTACACCTCTAGCACCATTGGATATTTCAAAGCGTTTTCCAGACGCCTGTCTTTAATGGATTTTTCTATTTGCGTCTCAACCTTAACAATTGACTGGAAAATATGGTTCTTCCACTGATTTTATTTGATCCTAAGACATCCCATACTGTTTGTGAAAGTAGACGCTTTTTATGGTTGATACAGATGCATTGTGACTAGTTTTAAGGTATAGGGTGATATTCCATTTTGACTCTTGATGATTGCAAATCTCTATTTCGTTCAGGGTATAGCCTGTAATTACCTTAAATTTTTAATCTCTATGTTGGCTGAAAAATATCCCAATAATTTTCTTGTTGGTTAAGTTGTTAGTTTGACCAATTTAAGCATTTTTTTCTACATATCTATAGAATGATCTTGCGAATGCCATTCCAAATGACCTTCCACCATTCTTTCTGCTAGAAATAGTTCTCCTATTTTTTCAAACTACCCTAAAGCTTTTCTTCTTGTAGACAGTCAAAAACTGTTTTTGTATCGATCAGTATTCCACAATTTGTAACAGAAGACTGCTTACCTTTCTGTAATGAAATTGAAATTCCCCAAGGCAGTACTACTAAACATGGGAGATAGAGGTTGTCCTTGATCATCCTGAGGAGCTTGCACATATTGATTCTGATGTCATAAACATCCCGAGGTGCTTGCACATATTGAATCTGATGTCATACTCCATTTGTTTCATTTCAAGCTTTGTACTGGTCTTAATATAATTGCAGACTAAATGTTTCATATATTTGTTGCAAAATGCCAAAAACTGTGTGTACACTGAAATGGAGCAATCCATCCTTGCTTTTATCTGAGCAAGAAAATATATAGGGAGTTGAAAAAACATTTAGAGCTTTGGCCTGATTTTGCGGTAATGGAAGAAATAAGTATAATGATATCTATTGTATTCTTCCTTTTGCAAAAAATACAAGGTCAAGATGATTAAGTTTAATCTAAATGCTTTAAAATCACCGATTTTCAATCCATAACTTATTCATGATGTAGTGTTCGCGCTTTATTTGTAATAACCTTCTGACTAAGCTATGGCAACTATGCTAAAGCAAATATCTCAATTGAGGATGGTCATACTGCACGTGCCTGCATCCAAGGTGAAGGACAATAGATAGAACTGTTCTGGATACACCCAGGGGAGAATCTTCAAGTTGGTTTCACATTGCATAGCTTCCCCTATACCAGGTAATATGTTTGAAAAATAGGTTTTATATGATGCTAATTTGTAAACAGCAAGTTATGAATCTGTAAAGAGATGGTTTCAGAAAAAGTGAAGCAAAAAAAAAGGTGTGGCTATTTGCCGCTTTTGCAGGCAGTAGAGATGACCAACAGCAGTCAATGGGACAGGTAAAGTACAAGCCTTTCAACAATATTAAAGGAAGTGCAAAAGGTATCGTCAGACTACTTTCTAACAAAAGAAGTAAAACATGCATGACATAGCACAAGTGCAATATAGCTGTGACTAGTAGCTGCCCAAGGAGTGGGATGCTAAGTAAATTGATATAAGCTGTAGAGGAGGAGATATATGCAATGAGTCTTTTACCATCCAAGGTCAGGTTCGAACTTGTTGAAGTGAAATAATTCGTAATACAATCCAATGTGATGCACATAGAGTGTAAAATATTGGCTTACTGAGGCAATCGATTGCCAGGTCTATGTGGAGTCTTTCTAGCGTAATTACAAGGTGAATAAAATGGTTGTTAACTTATCTAGAGCATTGAAAGAGCTTTGCGAAGGCTACTGTGTTTTCTATCCGGTGTGCCTCACAGATCTAGAAGCATCTCTGCCACTGATGAACAATCTTGCATGCTACCTGGATAGAGAGTCAATTTTTGTACCACGAATTTCTCACAAATGAAGAGAATACTATCAACTGGAAAACAAAGGAAGGTCAGCAAACATATTTTTATGGAGGGGCAATGCTTAGGTAGGATCACACTTACTAACAAGTAATTAAGTGTTTAGCTATGGTCGCTGCAGGGGCCATTTTGTATAAGCTGATATTTTAGATTAAAGCAATACAGCCAGAGCAGAATAAACTAAAGTTCAATAATTTCATTAAAATAATTGGGTAGATACTTTGAGATAGTCTTAATAACCGCAAGATTTATAATTGTCTTTGACTGTTAACGGAAAGTCTAATGTAATGCTGCTCAAACTATATAAAATTGGACAACAAATTTATCTGCTTTGCCAAAATTTCCATAAGACCTGTAGGCAACCCAAGATCAGCCCAACTTAAGAATTTCTTGAAGTAGGAAGTGTCAACATTGAACAGAATGCACTCAATCCTGAAGATAGTGTGGAATATTTTGATCTGAATAATAGGCATTGGACATGAGTGGATTTGTATGCTGTATGAAAGTTTAAAATTAATGATAGCTTCTGTAATCTAGCAAACAGAATTTAATTAAGGTATCCAATTCCTCTAACCTTTCTGAATTTATTTCATCTTTAATCTCTGCGGCATCTGTTCAATCTAATGAACAATTTTATTTCAGGATAAATTACTGTAAACATTTGTGAGACTTTGTCTATTGGCAAGTATGGTGAAACTAGTGTACTTAGAATCAAAACTATTTATCCATCGTTGTTGTTCTTTGCTTGTTATCTGGAGGATAGGAGAAAATATTTTCACTGGAGAATTTCAGATTCCTGATATGGCTTGATCTCTTTCAGATTTCTGCCTCCCACCAGGACGCATGTAGCCAGCCCATGGTTGCTGGAAGCATGCATGAAGCTGGAGGAAATGCTGATCCAGAGAAGTTTCTTAGTGGAAAGTTTAAGTGCATATCCGAGTCTTACATAAAAAGCAACCGAAGAAGTAAAAAGAGGCTTTTTCGTTCAATTTCTCACTCAAGCACGCGCTCCATACAATTTTGTAATGCTCAGGCATCAGAACCTTCAAGCAGCTTTGTAAGTAGAAGTTCAAGCAGAGGGGAAAGTAACTCTGCTAACACTCACTTTTCAAATGGCACTAGATGCAATAAACATCATTCCAATATCAGATTAAGCAGGGCCACAAGTTTAGGGTCATCAAAATCATATTCCTTATTCGCAAGGCGACTCAGGAGCCAGCCATCAATCATTCGGCAGGACACAGGAATTGATGACGGTCACTTGATAAATGGTACAGATCAACACAGAGTGCAGGGAAGCAGGCCACATAATTTATGTGAAAGTAGACCCAGGCAACAAAGTGTTATTTCAATGCAAGTAAGACCACAAAAGTATGACGATCATCCTTCAGATACGCTAGAAAGGGGAGATGCATTTCTAGAATCTTCTAATGTTGTGCATGCTGGCAACAGAAGTCTTCATCAGAACATGACTTCTAACATCAATCAAGGTGCATTATCTGTAATTCATTCTTCAACTTCAGCAGAATCAATGGATGCCAGACAGATTCATAGAAGAGGGGCAACTGAGCACTACGAAAGCAATGCAAATTTCAGAAGGACACGCAGTGTTGGGAGACTTCGTGACAGAGTGCTTAGGAGGACAACATCATCTGAAGGCTCGTTTAGCATTTCTCAAGGAGATGCAGTGGACAGGGAAACAAGAAGACATAATCGGAGAAGGTTTTGGGAAGCCTTAAGTAGAGCTTCCTCAAATAGGTATGCTGGAACACCACCAACTGTTGCACAGGATCGGTTTCTTCACACCCTAAGGTCTATGAGTGCCAGTCGGAGGCAACGGGATGACAGGATCCAAATGAATGACAGCACCTCTAGTTTTAACAACAGCTTACTGGAAAGAACAAGGTTGAACCTTGAGGAACGGAGGCGGAGAGCAAGATCTCAGGTTTGTTATACTTTTCACTCTATTTACTGTTGCCATTGTACAATGCTGAAAGTCATTTCTTTTCACTACAATTAATTCTATTTTAGGTCCGCGCTTTGCATCGTTTAAGCAGCAGCTTTGAGAATTTAGCGGGGCATGAGAGATCATGTATTTTAGCCGGACACAATCAAACGGCACATTGCTCATGCCAAAATGTTGGACGGGCAGAAGATTCAAATACCAGTGCAAGCATCTCTAGAATTATCATGTTAGCAGAAGCTTTGTTTGAGGTTTGAAACAATGTGTTAGACTGTTGTTTTTCAAACCAAAGTATGCATTGAAATATGCTATCCAATATAATAATACCCTGGTAATGGATGGATTGTTTGACTCAGGTTCTTGATGAAATTCATCACCAGTCTATGGTTTTGTCCTCCCGATCCTCAGTTTCTTCACTTGGATCATTCCCTGCTCCTGATGATGTTGTTGAGTCCATGCCAGTGCGGGTGTACAGCCAAAAGAGAAAAAACATTAATGAAGATGCTGCACAGTAAGTTCACAAGTTGTACGGGTACCCTTAAGGCCTTTGTTTGATTAGGGGGTTGAATTAACTATCATTGGCTTCATTTTTCAATAAACATGTTGAGCTCTTTGATAGGCGCTTAGTGGCAACATTAAAGAAAAAAGCAATTTGTGTAATATCTGGAAATTCACTCGATAGCCTTTGCATTTTCTCAACTATTCCCAATAGGTGCTTTGTTTATGTTCTTTGAAATTCTGCAAAGTGTGTATACTATCTAGTATCAATACATCAATTGCACAACTTTATACGGTTCTTGAGAACAAAGAAGGCGTATTTATTTCCTATCCTTAAAATGTGATGGCTAAAATCTTCCATGTTCATTCGGTAGTAGTATGAATCCCTTCAATTGTTTTCTTTAATATGTTTCTTGTTGTCAAATGCTTGTGGCATCTAAGATGACAATTCACTGTTCCCAAGAATGCCTTTCTCTTTCTTACTGGATTCTTAGATTTCCATTACGCCTTCTTTCATGAATGGCAGTTCTCACCATATTTATTTTTGATCAGGTGCTATATATGTCTTGTGGAATATGAAGAAGGAGATTATGTGAGAGTGCTACCTTGCCATCATGAATTTCATCAACTTTGTGTTGACAAATGGCTGAAAGAGGTTCATAGGTACGCTTAAATAGTAAATACTTATTTATAATGATTTTATCAATACTATTTCTAAATTCTTTGTTTTAGTGCCAATCTTCTTTTTGATGCATTTTTCTGTTGTCAGTGGATTTTAGACGATTTTATTCTCATGAAGCAATTAATATTTTGGAGAGTATGGTAAATCCAATTTGGCGGGCATTTATATTACCTGTTGTATGTTAGGATTTGGTTGAATTTGGTCAGAAATGAATCCTCTTCATTTCCATTTAATGTCTTAGATGTGCATTAGAGAGAAAATTGAAAAAGTATTCAAGTTTGGTTATTACTTTCATTTTCTCCACATGGCATCTTCTGATTTAAAGCAGACAAACTTGTTAAAGATTCGTAAAAGGAAGCTACTATTTATGATTTTTAAGCATGACATATTCTGGAATCAATTCATGAGTTTGGTTGTGCCTCTCTCTGAATTGCCTACTGTTATCCAAAATGAGCCCCCTGTTTATTTTGGTTAACTTACCTTCATTTTCCCTTTGCTGGCACTTAAACGAATTTTTGACATGCTTTAGGGACTCAAAAATTTCTGGAAATGGCTCCATCAGATAGAGAAATTTCTCACCTTTCCAGAAAGGTAAAATTTTCCTTCCAACTCCTTGTACTTTTCAAGTTATGACTCGGTGGAGTTTTTGTGGGAAAACTTCCCTGGACAGGCCCGCGGCCAATAAGAACGTGCCACGTGGCGGCGGGGGTTGGGACAGCGGAGCGAAGTTGAGAAAATTGCCAAGGAGTTGGCGGAAGGCACAAAGGGCAACTTTTGCCCGCGGATGAAGGAGTCGACACGTGTCTAGTCGGAGGCGGAAGTTGGAGGGGCGGGGAAGTTTTTGGTTTTTCGCCAAAATTTGTAGAAGGCGCAAGGGGGAGATATTGAAGGTCATGCCCGTGGCTAATGAGGAAGCGACACGTGGCAGAGGCAGAGCGGGGCGCGGGGGTGTTTGGGGATTTTTTCCCAAAGCGAAATAGAAGGAAAAAAGGCAGGTTTAGCCCGTGATCCCATCAGCGAATGGGAGGGTGACACGTGGCCACATTAGCGGCGGAGGTCGGGCCCGAGGTAAATTGGGAAATTTTCCCAATGAAAATTTAAAGGGTGCAAAGGGCGAAAAATAGAAGTGTGCCCCCGCCAAACAACCAAAAAGCGCCATGTGGCAGTGGTGCGGCGGGGTGCGGGGATTTTTTGGGAAATTTTCCCAAATTCAAAAAATGGGAAAATTTTAAAGTTTCTGACCGCCGACCGATTTTTGCCTTAGTTTTGCCCTAAATTTTCAGAGGGCCATATCTTTTGAGCTAGAGCTCGGTTTTTCGCATTCTTTATATCAATGGAAAGCTGTTGAAATTCTCTACACGATGGAGGGTTCAATTTTGGATTTTGGTGAAGATTTACGGGAGAAAAATGGAAAAATGTCTCTGGCATGCAAAAACACAGAAAATGATTCCAACCACCAAAATTAATGAAGTACGGGCCTCTGTTTTGCTCTGTAAAGCAATGTACTTCGAAGCATGGGCTTTTTTATGGAAACCCATCACTTTGTAGGCCAATTAGATGAATCTTGTCGGTGGTTGAAGTTCCAAATCAGATTTGCCCGCATTTTCTCATTTCTTCCATTCTGCTCGATGATTAAAAACCAGATTTGACTCATTTGTAAAGGTTCACTATTCTTCTCTGCCTCTCCCTTCTTTTCTTCCCCAGGGTTGAAAATGGAGTTTGAACCTCTTCCCCTGCTCTGTAATGGCGTTTTTTGCCTCTTATCCGTGAAATGATGTTTTGCGCAAACTTCTGGAGCAATAAAAAACGTGTTTTGTGATGCATTTGTCCATCTTTGTTCATTTTTTCTTGTTTTCTTCTTGCCTCTCTTCATTGTAGGTTTTGGAGCTCTGTTCATGGAGTTTTGGAACATTTTTTGTGTGAAATCCATCCTTGGTTTTGTGATGCACTTGTCCATCCTTCCCATTGCTCACCTCATCTTGTTCCATGGCAGTTTTGATAGATGTTCAGCATTTTCCTTCTCTGGTGTATCACCGTTTTAGTGTAGGCTCTATTTTTCCTTCTTTTCTCTCTCTGTCTCCTTGGCATAGTTAGATTAGGATTAGATTAGCTTGCCTGCATTGGAATAGCTTGTGGTAGGTAGTTTAGGAAGAGGAACCAACCTTCTCTAGCGAGCTTTCACCATTTGCAAAGGTCCCACACTTTGGGAAAGCCCAATGTTGTGCATTCACACCAAATGACATTGCCTTAGAAAAGTAGATCCATAGGTCATTTTGGGGGTGCTGTGAATTTGCTCTAACAATTTTGGCACGCCCGGTGGGACCTTAGAGGTCTTCCACTTCATCTTTTGCAGGTTGGTGTGTTCCTGTGAAGATTTCAGCCTTTAGAGGCAATTGCAAACACATCTGATGACTCCATCTGGTAAACAACCCATCTCTGAAGTTGCAGACCTTCCTTTTCATTCATTTTTCATCCATTCTTCCTTCCATCTCTTCCATCTTCTTTCATCCCATGAAGTTGTGCAATCATGACTTCATTTCCATAATGGAATTCACATTTACAACAGCAGTGCCATCCAAATCCACCTCCAACATGCCTTACAACTCCTTCAAATCAGCATTTTGAGCAGATTCAAGATCAACATGCATACCCATATGAGCAGTAGTGCCAAAATCAGTTTGGCTATGGTTCTTTCCAAGAGCAGGGGTATGCATACAATGAAGACAATCAAATGCAAGATGCTGATTTGTTGGAGAAAATAAAAAAAATGGAGATTGGCATGGTGCAATCCAGGGCTCAAGCACAAATGAAAGCATTTGGAATCGGTTGTGGAGCACCTTGTCCATGGGTGGGACCTTTTCCAAGGCATTACAGCCCTCAAGAGAAGCTTGACTTCATGATTGCAACGCTGCCATTACTTGCAAAGTGGACCGAGGGAATAGAGGTGTATGGGAGGAGTATTCAGCAACCTTGTCAATGGGTAAGCACACCATCTCATACTATTTCTTTTCCTCTTTCTCAATCTATATCATTTTAGCAGTGTCAAGCTTCAAGTTTCCCATATGCTGCCCCAAATGTTGATCCCATTTCTCCATCCCCTAGTCTTCCACCCCATCTCAATTCTTCTATCCTTTTCCCTTCCAAACAGCCACTCCCTACAAAGAAACAAAAGTTTCTATCTCCTCCAACACCACAAAAATTGCAAAATAAATTGAGTTACAACCCACCCCTCCTCTTGCATTCCCAAATCCATGTTGGGAAGATAAAAATCAGAATGCCAGTCAAGGAAAACAGCAGCAAGAAGAAGAGCCAAACAAGGATGAAAAGATTAAAAGTTTGTTGAATTTGGCTCTTAAATTTGGGATTACAAAAATCCTCTTGATGGTGAAACCAATAGAGGAGGTTAGAGTTGAAGAACGAGTGGTGGCCAAGGCTGATTTTATTGTAGCAGAAGAAGAGTAAAAAGAAGAAGTAGATCAACAATCAGTTTGCTCAGAATGTAGTGTCCGTGTTGGCACTCTACTTGAAGGAAATGCTGGTCCAATTCAAGTTGCACAATTAGCCATGGAAAGAAGCTCTGAAGAAGATCTTGCAGTCCCAACTTGTCCTCTAGAGCAACAGATTGAAGAGTTTGACTTGACAAACTTCATGTTAGAGGAAGAGTTCAATCAAGAGCAAGATTGTCGTCAAACAGCAGAGGCAGGAGAACCTGCTCCAAATCCAAAAGAAGAGGAGCACATTCCAGCTGTGGGGGAGAAAAGTGCAGATCCAAAGGCTTTGAGCGCAAAGTAGACTATAGAAGAACCTTCACTTCTTTCTACTTCATCTCTCTCGAGTTCTAGTGTTGAAGAAGAGTTTGATCTCTCAAACTCAATGTTGGAGGATGAAAGAAACCATGGTGATCAAGTTGCAGATCAAGAGAACACCATGGGAGAGGTTAAACATTTGCAGCAAGACAACAATGAGGCAGTTTACCTGTCTGATTTGGAGGACTATTTTGATGAAGAAGAACCGGTTGAAATCACACCATTTTCTCCTTCATCATCCACATTCCAAACACAAGAACCTTCTGTCATGGAGGAGAACTTTCATTTGCAGCAGCCTGCATCTTATAGCAGCTGTTTGGAATCAATATTGGAAGATTTAAATCTTCCATGTTCTTCATTGGAGGAAGAGAAAGGGCAGAAAATTTCTACCATTGCTTCCACACCATCCATTCAAGAAACTCTACAAGAAGATTCCATTTTTGGAATGGAAAATCAGAGTTATGGGCATATCAAACGGATCAGACCTTGCCCAATAAGGTATTTGGCTTCATTGGAGCCAAAGGAGAAGCCACAACTAGTCATGCTTGCCTCTAAGCACGAGGATGATATGCAAAGTTCCAAGGATCAGCTGCCATTCCTCTTCAATCCAAATGTAGAGCAACTAAAAGAGGTATTGGATTTGTTTTCAGTTGACACCTTGCTAATTTGGGTAGAAGACTAGCTTCTTGTTGATTTTTCACTCATCCTAACAGCCATGATCAGCTCCAAATCAATTGCATGGTTGCCCATTTTGAAGAAAGGAAGCTATTTTGCACAACCAGATGCAGGGTTTGTTTAGCTCGCCTTTGCTTCCAGTTAGAGTAGAGTAGGTAGGTTTGCTTTCAGCAGAAGAAGTGCTTGTGCACACTCTGCATGTTCCATTTGGAGCATGTATGATTTTTAGTTTTGTACATAGGTTTTGGTGTTGTTGTATTGCTCTTGTACAGTCCATTTCAGTGGGTTTTGGTGAAGATCAGCTCCAAGTTTCAGTGGGTTTCCAAGTGGCTCAGAGGTTAGATTTTCATAGTTCAGATCAGAATCAGTTTATCAGGCTTGACTCCATGCCCAATGGATGCTTCAAAGGCCATTGATCATTCATCTAGCAGGCAGATGACCCCTGACAGTTGCCAAAATTGTTATCCAAAATGAGCCCCCTGCTTATTTTGGGTAACTTACTATCATTTTCCCTTTGCTGGCACTTAAATGAATTTTTGACATGCTTCAGGGACTCAAAAATTTCTGGAAATGGCTCCATCAGATAGAGAAATTTCTCACCTTTCCAGAAAGGTAAAATTTTCCTTCTAACTCTTTGTACTTTTCAAGTTATGGCTCGGCGGAGTTTTTGTGGGAAAACTTCCCTAGACAGGCCCACGACTGATAAGAACGCGCCACGTGGTGGCGGGGGTTGGGACGGCAGAGCGAAGTTGAGAAAATTGCCAAGGAGTTGGCAGAAGGCGCAAAGGGCAAACTTTTGGCCCATGGGCCCGTGGATGAAGGAGGAGCCGACACGTGTCTAGTTGGAGGCGGAAGTCGGAGGGGCGGGGAAGTTTTTGGTTTTTTGCCAAAATTTGTAGAAGGCGCAAGGGGGAGATATTGAAGCACATGCCCGTGGCTAAAGAGGAAGCAACATGTTGCAGCGGCGGAGCGGGGCGCAAGGGTGTTTGGGGATTTTTTCCCAAAGTGAAATAGAAGGAAAAAAGGCAGGTTTAGCCCGTGATCCCATCAGCGAATGGGAGGGTGACACGTGGCCACATTAGCGGCGGAGGTCGGCGGGAGGTAAATTGGGAAATTTTCCCAATGAAAATTTAAAGGGCGCGAAGGGCGAAAAATAGAAGCGCGCCCCCACCAAGCAACCAGAAAGCGCCATGTGGCAGCGGAGCGACAGGGTGCGGGGTTTTTTTGGGAAATTTTCCCAAATTCAAAAAATGGGAAAATTTTAAAGTTTTGGCCCGCCGACCTGATTTTTGCCCCAGTTTTGCCCTAAATCTTCAGAGGGCCATATCTTTTGATCTAGAGCTCGGTTTTTCACGTTCTTTATATCAATGGAAAGCTGTTGAAATTCTCTACACAATGGAGGGTTCAATTTTGGATTTTGGTGAAGATTTATGGGAGAAAAATGGAAAAACATCTCTGGCATGCAAAAACACAGAAAGCGACTCCAACCACCAAAATTAATTATGGGCCTTTGTTTTGCTCTGTAAAGCAATGTACTTCGAAGCATGGGATTTTTTATGGAAACCCATCACTTTGTAGGCCAATTAGATGAATCTTGTCGGTGGTTGAAGTTCCAGATCAGATTTGCTCGCGTTTTCTCATTTTTTCCATTTTGCTCGATGATTAAAAGCCAAATTTGGCTCATTTGTAAAGGTTGTTCATCATTCTTCTCTGCCTCTCCCTTCTTTTCTTTCCTAGGGTCAAAAATGGAGTTTGAACCTCTTCCCCTGCTCTGTAATGGCGTTTTTTGCCTCTTATCCGTGAAATGATGTTTTGTGCTTTGCTTGTTTTCTTCTTGCCTCTCTTCATTGCAAGTATTTGTGCATGTTTGAATGTTCATTGCAGGTTTTGGAGCTGTGTTCATAGAGTTTTAGAACATTTTTTGTGTGAAATCCATCCTTGGTTTTGTTATGCATTTGTCCATCCTTTCCATTGCTCACCTCTTCTTGTTCCATGGCAATTTTGATAGATGTTCAGCATTTTCCTTCTCTGGTATATCACCGTTTTAGTGTAGGCTCTGTTTTTCCTTCTTTTCTCTCTCTGTCTCCTTGGCATAGTTAGATTAGGATTAGATTAGCTTGCCTGCATTGGAATAGCTTGTGGCAGGTAGTTTAGGAAGAGGAACCAACCTTCTCTGGAGAGCTTTCCCCATTTGCAAAGGTCCCACACTTTGGGAAAGCCCAATGTTGTGCATTCACACCAAATGACATTGCCTTAGAAAAGCAGATCCATAGGTCATTTTGGGGGTGCTGTGAATTTGCACTAACACCTACCTCAAGCCTGAAAGTGGGAGGTGATAGTTATATTCAACAAGGACTTTTAATCCTTCTGCTGGAGTTTTTCTTTTTGAATAGCATCATTCTTGATCATAATGTTGTTGCCTCATTAGTTTGTGTTACAATGCCGAAAATCTGATAGCTCATAACTACCATGTTTATAATTTTGTATTGATAAATTAAAATTGCAAGGTTGCTCCTATTATATATTTTATTTGTTCAGATTATTTTCATGTGTTTCCAAGCCCTGAGCATCAATATATCTTGTCCTTGTTAGGAATTCCTTTTAGTGTGTTGTTTTAGGACTATTCTGATTGAGTAGTCAGCTGGAATGTTTTTGTGGTTTACAGAAGAATAAAGTTAAAACTGGATTTGGTTAACTTGTAGCAGCATCAGACTTGATTTCTTTGAAAATGAACCAGAAAATGTGCTTGGTAGTTTGTGGATGGTTGCTAAGTTTTGTTTTTCTGGCTATAGCAATTTTGTTCTTAGGCTGCTTTCAGGATTCTGTGGGCTTTTTAAATACTGATTTTAGGTTGTTTTTGGGACTATTTTGGGAATTGTGAAGTTTTGTCTGGCCTTTTTGTGGTTTCTTATGCAATTTGCAAGATTTATCAGCTTTCAAACCTGCAGGCAGTTGTAATTCCGTGGTAGCAATCTAGGACACTTAAGAAATAGAACTCACCAAGTCATAGGAAGAATTATTGGAAAGCATTGAGAATGTGAAGAATTTTCCTCACACGATACATTATGGAAAAAGTTACTGCTTTTTTTGCGGCAGTTTAGAGTTCTTAAACTCCCACCAAAGAACATTGTCAGGTCTACTTTTGATTATTAACAGAGAACATTGTCAGGTCTATTCTGTTAAAATATAACACATTATATAGAATGTAAAAACAGTTATGTAGTTGTTCGGTTGGTAACTGTTCAACCACCTCTCTCTAAATAAATAAACCTCTGCCTGTATCATTTGGACAGTGCAGATTTTGCCTTTTGTATTCTTTCTTCTTTGTGCATCTTCCAACATTGGTATCAGAGCCCCAAAGGTTGCAGTTCAAGGAAGCCTTCAAGAGGCACGAACAGCAAACTCGAGGAAGCCCTAACAAGGCACGAGTTTGGCAAAATGGTTCGAGGGCATCGTGGTTCGAAGGTGTAGCCACCAGCAAAGTCGTGGCAGTCGCAAAACCTCAGAGGAAAATGAAAACGTGAAGGGAAAAATGTGGGTCGCAAAAATCGTGGAGTTGCTCAGGGATTCATGAAGACGCGTGAAGAGTAAAAACGAGTTGCAAAAAAAAAAACATGGGCATCGTATGCACAGACGAGGGCAGAACCTGCAAAAATCGTGGGTTTATGCACCATTTTTGACCATGCGTCAGAGGTGCAAACGTCGAATAAGGCAAAGGTAAGAATCCGTGAGCAGAGTCAAATCTTTTGGTTTTGGTAAAGTGTTTTTATATTTTCTGCTGCCACGTATATGCATAAAATATTTTCCCACAGCCATGTATATTGAACTGGAGAAATTCATTTGGTATTATTCGTTGGACAAAGGATACTTTATTAATTGTGAGGCAAATTATTATTATTTGTTACTTTGGAATAATAAAATGGCGAATATTTCACAGTCTTGACGTCTGCCGGAGACTCGTAAAAATTAATGGGCACTAATTTTAATGTATGGAGTCATAAGATTTTAACGGTCACGGAAGTTTCGGGATTGTGATAAAATAATCAAGGGTGATGAAAGTCGACCAACGACGAACTTCGAGAATTATGACAAACGTCATAAGGAAGCGTTATTGCTTCTCAAGTTATCGGTGTCGGATGATTTGATACCGAAAGTGCGGAATGCCACTGTGACAAGCACGTTGTGGACCAGCTCTGAGGGATAAATATCAGACGTCAGAAAAGAGTCGGGTTTTATACTTGAAAAATATGCTCTTTTCCGTAAAGTTACAAGACGACGGATTGTTGTCTGAGCACCTACTTTGGATGAAAGACCTCTGAGACTAGTTATCTTCCATTAACAAAAAGGTGGACGACGATGATATGGTGGCTCTGATTTTGAACAACTTACCTTCTTTATATGAGTCATTTGTGGAGGCACTCCATTTAATGGCTAAAAGTCAAACTCTCACGTTTGACAAGTTGAGTTCCTACCTGTTGTAAAAGGAGCGGAGACAAATTCAGGAAAAATCTAGTTGTGACCAATCAGATAGTGCAAGCTTGTCACACAGTCAAAGGGAAAGTGGAAATGTCATTCTGGTGAGTCCTCCACTCGGTATCAGGGTCACATGTTATTACTGTCACAAGGTAGGGCACTTTAAGAAGGATTGTCGGAAGCGGAAGTATGATCTTTCGCAAGCAGAACAAAAAGCCATGTGATGAAGAACATGTGGCAGCAGTTGCAGAAGAACGGGATTCGGATGACATATGCTCTTTATTGTCTTACGTCATCATGCTCGCATGACAATGGTACTAGTTGTTGGATCATTGACTCTGGCGCATCTGCACACTTTTCATGTCATAGGGATTGATATGTTTCATTTAATGCAAATATAGATTTTGAATTAGTAGTACTAGTTGATGGATAATCACTTGCAGTAGAAGGGATAGGGGATATATGCATTGTGTTAAATAATGCTCATACATTGTTGGTACGGAATGTTAGATGGATGTACCTTCTTTACAAAAGAATCTTCTATCTATTTGTCAATTAACAAAGAAAATCCTAACATTTATGAAAGGATTTATGTGGGAAGAAGTGCGTTGTTTCTGATATGAAACAGAGACAGATGGTTGCCCTTGGTATTGGGAAAAGTCCGCCAATATCGGCTTGTTGATCCTATTACGATCAACATGAATGCACTTGTTGGTAGGAATGTTAGATATCCACCTTCTATACAAAAGAATCTTCTATGTATTCGTCAACTGGCTGAACATGCCTTGGGAGAAAGAAGTGTGATTGTCTCTCATTCTGAAAAGAGACGGATAATTGCCCTTGGTATTGTGGTAGGTGGTCAGTACTCCACTATGTCTGAGACTGCACTCAACATGAATGCATGTGTGGAGGAAAGCTCCACCATTCAGGATGTGCAGGAGGTACAATGCCTTCGGAGGACAGTAGCATTCGTCACAAACAGTTGACTTGGATACAGTCAAACTACATGCACCTATTGTGGAAAGACCTTTCCACTATACTAGGTGTACGGGAGGCGGAAATGCCTTGGCAGGATAGATTTCCTCAGACGGAGGAGTTGGTTCTGGACGGAGACTCCTACTACTACAAATGCATTGACGGTGCATGGTGAGATGGCATGCCCAGCCACTCACTCAGACTTGCTCGAAGGACAGTAGAGCATGACCAGTTTGCTCATTGTGTTGTGAACGATCTTTCCCAACAGAGGGGGATAGATGAGCAAATAGATAAGCGGAGTTGGTTATTTCTCCTGTTGAGACGGAGACCACTACTGAGACGGAGATGGTCACATTTCTCCTACGTATCGCAACTCACTTCTGACTCCTGGACAGATGGTCACATTCCCCATGCTTTCCAGAAAAGGTTTGATAAGCACTACACGGTGTTGCAAGGGCATGATCGAGGTGACTTAGATTGTAGGCTAATTTAGTCTCTGTATAGACTCCAGCAGGCTACACAAGCCTAGAACAGATTTTTCAATCCACCTCTTCGAGTTTCTGATTCCAGCACCTTGGAGATGGGGCTGACACTCTCAGCCATTGATGATTCATCACTAGTCAATGACTCACGAAATGACGAAGAATCAGTGGACCACTTGCCATATCCTCTGTTCACACGACCAAATTCTTGTTTTGCGGTTCGTCTATCCATTTCGAAAACTGCAACACAACAATGGACTGCTGATTTCAAAGTACAACCTATGGCACAGTCTATAGATCTAATGACTAAACATATGGGCTTTAAGACATTTGTAAAATTTCGAGACAAACTTTGGCATTGTTTCCGGTTTAGTCATTAAGAGGGGGTGTTGAAAATATAACACATTATATAGAATGTTTAAACAGTTATGTAGTTGTTCGGTTGGTAACTGTTCAACCACCTCTCTCTAAATAAATAAACCTCTGCCTGTATCATTCCAGACAGTGCAGTTTTTGCCTTCTGTATTCTTTCTTCGTTTGTGCTTCTGCTAACACAAATTACCCTTGCTGATGATGTCCATTCTTCCAATCTCTTTTTTGTCCGTCTTCTTTGTGTTGTTACTGATCCTCCCCATATGCAAATTTCTAAGCACTTCATCTATCCCTTAAGAAGAAATCTTCCTGTACGGTATGCTAACCTACTGAGTTTGATCCTAGTCATAAACAAACGGTGAAAGGATTGAAACTAGATTCTTCCACACTCTCATGTCGAGTTAAAAAATTCTTCAACTGCGGCTCCAAAACTTTCCTTTTGTTTGCCCCATTTGCTGCTTCCTATTGGATAAACTTTGTGAATATTGATAATTTATTGGAGATCAATTTATCTTTTCTGGAGGGGTTTTTTAAGAAGTATAATACTTTCGTTGCATTTATGTTTGAAGTATAGTTGTCTTGTGCATCTTAATTCATAATACAAATGTGTTTTTACAGAGCCAAGGTACCTTGAATGACAATAGGTCTTTGTTCATATTTCATTAGGTTAAAAAATGGCATTCAACTTTGTAGAGCCAGAACTCCTCCAGTTCAGACTCCTCCTCACAGTATCATGTCCTAATAGGCAGAAGTTGTTCTAAAAAAAAGTATTGGATTCAAGGATTGTCCTGAAGGAACCACTGAAGTAAGTTAATACTGGTGAGCATACATGAGAAGAACAGAAGCTTATCAAGCAGAAAGTTCTTACTTGTAGAGGTGAGATCAATAATTTCCAAATCTGGATTGCCAGAAAATAAAACATCTAATGGTGAATATAGTTCAAGGAGAAATGCTCTGACATGGATGGGATGATAGCTAGGCTTCTTGCCATCTTCCCCCATTCTCCAGGATCAGCAGTTATTTCATGCTTTTGAAAACACGGGGACAGATTCCTTTCAGGAAAAAGCATTAGCAATCTGCTATCTGATCATTTTCATTCGACATGGTCCCTGCCTATAACATGCATCGCTATTGAAGGGCTTAGCTACAAGTTCAGTATCTCACAGTAGTCAAATGTATTCGGTTCATAGTTGTAGAACACTGGGCAATTAAGAGTTGGTAGTATTGACCCAAGTGGGATTGTTGGTCTTAGGTACCTGCATACCAATCAGAAGAGGAAAACTTTGAACTTCTAAGTCATTGTAGCCTGCATGGGACAATGTTTTGATTTATCTATTGAAAAAATGAGGGATTAGATTGGGGTCCCCTTTATCCGTTGCAAGAAAGCAAATTATACATCTTAGTGCGTAAAACAGAAAAGATACGTGGCCATAACCTACTGCCTCTTTCACCATAAATACAACTATAATTGTAATTTGAAGTCGGTAAAGCAGCAGCATGCGACAAAGGTGGCCATGCACACCTGCCAAGTTGCTTTTTGGGGACAACCTTCGGTAAGTAAAGTCACTCCCACAAGCGCATCCAAATTATTCATTATTCTTCTATCAATACCAACTTTAAACTCCGCCAGCCTGCTGCTAACCCACAAAACAGGCTACCCCAACTCCACAAATACCACTCTGCCAGTGCCACCAACCACCACTAACTCCAAATCCGCGACAGAAAAGCACCACCACCAAAAATTGCCACCTAGGAAAGGCTACAGGGAGGAGAAGAAGCTTACCATGCAGAGGGGGCAGGGGGCTAACAGAAACCACACCCTCACACCTAGCCCGACTGCCACACCGATCAACACTGATGCATGACTTTTTTTAATGCAGAGGGTAAAGTTCCATAAGAATCCATCTATATCCTGAGAATGATTTCATAAATTTGGGTGATGCCAAAGAAATTCCGGGACATTATCTTTGGCAGCTAACACAAAGTTTACTTGGTTAGTGTAGTTGCACACATGCCTAAATCTGTGAGTTGTGAGAGTACATGGAGGACCTGCAGATATTCCTTACATCAACAGGGTCTTTCTCGCTCAGCAGTCAACCCTCCAGACTTTCTACTTCTCTTTCGCGAACAAGGCTTTGTAGCAAACACTTCCCTAACCACCTAAAACCCAGAGAAATCCACTGTAACATTACCTTCAGCCTTAAAGTGATTGACTTTAGTAACTTATGAGGTTCTGTCTTTGACAATGAACGTCGATGAAGTGCACTGCTAAGCCCTTTACACTATTTCCGTTTCTTCTCCAACGGCGTCATTCGAATTCCAATTTGTCATGATGCCAAAGAAATTCCGGGACATTATCTTTGGCAGCTAACACAAAGTTTACTTGGTTAGTGTAGTTGCACACATGCCTAAATCTGTGAGTTGTGAGAGTACACGGAGGACCTGCAGATATTCCTTACATCAACAGGGTCTTTCTTCTCCTCAGCAGTCAACCCTCCATACTTTCTACTCCTCTTTCACAAACAAGGCTTTGTAGCAAACACTTCCCTAACCACCTAAAACCCAGAGAAATCCACTGTAACATTACCTTCAGCCTTAAAGTGATTGACTTTAGTAACTTATGAGGTTCTGTCTTTGACAATGAACGTCGATGAAGTGCACTGCTAAGCCCTTTACACGATTTCCGTTGCTTCTCCAACGGCTTCATTCGATTTCCAAATCCTGCTCACCTTCAAGAACTGAGGATTTCACCAGAGCTTCCAATGGAGGCCTCCAATCAAGAAGCTCTTGTGAGCTTTTGGCAAGAGAATCTCCACCTCCTCATGAGTAGACAAATACAGCATCAGGTGGAATGCCTCCCACACCACCGCAAACTCTTTCAGCAGCAGGAAGTGATTGGAGCAAAAATGATTTTCACTATAAATTGAAAGGAGAAAAAGGCAGTAGAGAATCACCGCCAACTACCTTAGAAAGTTGTTCCTGATGGAATCCACAGTCGGCTTTACCCCAGCAATGTTGTCCAATCCATTTCACTGCAGAACTTGCCTGAGAAAGTCCTCTCCTAATCCATCCATTTCAAAATAATTTTGCAGTTTCTTGGAAGATATCATCCCACCCAATGCCACATTAACTCGAGAAGAGCTAGCACCAGCTACCATTGAAGCTTAAGAGAGAAAGCAAAGAACAGCCAAAACCCAAACTCTGAGACCAAATAAGACTTAATGGAGCTATCAGAACAAAGGTGCGTGAGAAAAGATGATGGAAAAGCAAATTACTGGTTTTCCTTTGCCCACTGTTGGAGAAGTGTGCCAGGCTAGTTTTGTTTTTCATCGATGGCATGTGAGGTAAGCGCCTTCAACCTTTCACACTCATGGGGGATACCATCTCATAATTGCTTGATCTTAACAGGATTTTAATGGTCCTCATTAAAATCAACAATGGGATCGAAGTCACCTCCAAAAAACAAATTACCTTTTTTCAAGACAGCCTCACACTCTAAAAAACACTGCCCTCAAATTCATCCTGCTAACTGAGGACAAGTTGAATTATTTTGCTTCTTGACAACCTCAACCTCTTGTTCCACCATATGAACCAATCCAGGCTAATCTATTGGAGGGATTTCTCAATTTTTGAAAAAATCATGTAACTCAAAACCCACTCTTAGCAAGGATATCCGCAGGGCAGATTGCTTCTTGGTAGCAATAGAGAGAAATCTGATGAAACATCCATTTTAATTCTTAACCCTGGCGGGAGGATGTAGCTAAGTTTACACTTAAGGGTATTCCCTCTATTCATAGTGTTAATAAGTAATTACTAACATTGAGTACCCTTCCACCACCAAAATTTCTACCCTATACACACCTTCGAAGGCCTTCCATGAGAGCTTTTGTCTCTTGTTGCTGGACCCTAATGAAAAATAAAAGGAAGAAGCAACTATGAGTAACCCTTGTTGTGAGTGCAAAATACATCCCAAACCAGATGACCCCAGGTTTTCATGGGAGGCTCCAACAAAGTTCCATTTATGATCAATTTATCCAATCCTTTGACTCTCAACCCATAAATGAGGGATTAAGACAATAAATGTTATAGCATATGGTAACGAATTTTTTGTAAGGTTCAATAAGTTTGAAATGTAAGCCATTGCGAAACTTATGCTTCCACTATTTGGTAATTTCACATTCAGTAGTAAGAGTTTGGGATGTTTTTTGTGAATAATTATGCCCATAGGCTTTCTACAATGGCAGCAAGGGGTGAGATGTAATAGATCAAGTGTGTTCACTTTTATTTTAGACCTTAAATTTGACGTCCATTTGACATTCATGGGGTAATTTCATCCTTAAATATAACGTCCATTTGACTGTCACTTTTTTTTTCTCCTGGAGAAGTTAATCGAAAAAAAGTAATATCTTGGCCATACGGTAGAGTTTGGGGCCCTTTTTTTAACCTAGAAAGATATTTTCGAGTCTGGCACAATGGTGCAGCTAGATTGATGTCATTTGTAACCAGGCAGTGGGAAATTGGTAGAGAATGTAATGGAGTTATTAATCGATCTGTTATGTGAAAAATCCAAGATATGAACCTTCAACTTGATCTCTCTCTCAGATAGATGTCTATAGAGGTGTATTCTCCCAAAGATGAATCCCATAGAATCATAATTCCAATTTGAGATGCATGGCTTACTGGCTTTGTCATAAAATGAAATCATCATTTAAGATAATAATTCTAAGATAAGAGGGAAGGCCATGGCTATTTTTGAGGTTTCTGAAAGAGGGAACTCTCTTAGGGCTTTGGAGGTTATGTGGCTTATGTATCCTATCATGCATATGCATCTTAGTGAATATGAATAATTGCATATTTCCTTATTCTTGTCTTTTGAATGTAAAGCAATAAGTTTTAAGCTCATTTTTTCTATTTTCACTGTGACTTCAGATTAGTAATGGTCCACAGACATCGAAGGTGGGTCTGTATTGTCCATCCTTGGGTTAGTGATCGAATTGTCTTTCATACGATGTTGGTCAACCTTTAAGCATGGTGCTCGAGTTCTATCAACTGTAGCTGCTTCTATTTATGAAATTGACGTCAAAAATCTTGAGATATGTAGAATCAAATGTGTAGGTTGAAATTGAGCACCCCAAGTTTCCAAAACAAATCACGTTTGAACTTTTCTCATTAGATGTAATGAGGCTCCGTTTGGAGCCCATAAACAATAGCTTATTGTTAATCAGATAGAGCCTATTGATCAAAGTGGTTTTTTGGGTATCTGATTTTAAGGACTGTTTTTCTGTCATATTGTCAGAATGAGCTGTTTGTTCCAGGGCATATGCATGAGTTCAAACAAAGTATCTCACAACATTTCTTCCTCTATATTTTGCCGTTCTTATTGATCTACTGTGATCTTAACAAGTCCACAGATTATTGGATTTTTCTTATTCAAGTTTCTTTGTTTATCAAATTATCTTACAGCTTTCCTTCCTTTATATTTTGCTATTCTTATTGATCTGTGATCTCAACAAGTCCACAGATTCTTGGATTTTTGTATTCAAGCTTCTTGGCTTTTTGAGTATCTGATTTTAAGGACAATAATTGTCCGTTGCATGATCAGAATGAGGCGTTTGTTCCAGGCCGATATGCATGAGCTCAAAACACAAATTATCTCACAGCTTTCCTTCCTCTATATTTTGCTATTCTTATTGATCTACTGTGATCTTAAAAAGTCCACAGATTCTTGTATTTTTCTTATTCAAGCTTCTCCATCAATAGTTTATCAAAAAAAAAGAAGTTTCTCAATGTGCAGTGTTCGTGTTTATTTGCTTGTAGAGTGTTTTTCCAGCATAGAGCAGTATGTTTTCCATTTTCACCCTTAAGCTATTAAGCGTTGCTCATAATTTGTATGGTAGGCTATGTTTTACTCTTTTGAATGGACTTAAGACTGCAGAGGAATGCTTATGACTAAATTTATTGCTTTTGTACAGAGTTTGCCCACTTTGCAGGGGAAATATATGTGATGGTGACCTCGGAGCACATGCGGATAACTACTCATAAGGGTGCCATTGGCCTTTCAATGAGACAGGATTAAACAAAACTCCAAATATGGTTTTGTGATTATTCATAGTTGCCAGGAGATTTAGATTCAAGGATGGGGACCCTGTACCCAAATCTCCTCGTGACTATATTTAAATGTAATATAGTTGCCAGGAGATTTAGATTCAAGGAGGGGGACCCCGTACCCAAATCTCCTCGTGGCTTCATAAACTTAAATGCCCTATTTCGAAATGACTTCCCCTCTCTTGTATCCCATGCCTCATGGTGATTATGCTATTATCCAATGAATGAATATATCTATTTTTTTTTGTAAATATTTGTATTTTATGAAATTGGTCTTTCCAATGCTTCTATACAATAGTGCATGATTACCTGAGGTATTAAAACTCAATTGAATTCGATTAAAGATTCGTAAACCAAAATTACATATAAGCAAATCTAAACTTTTAAATTGTGGCTACTGGGAAAATGTCCTGTACTGTTTACTTTAGTAAGAAAACAGACGTTGAATTATCAATTACATCTTCCTGTGATCAAACACATCAATTTTCATCTGGGTTTAAGCCACTTGAAGAAGCAATTACATTTGTTGGGATAGAAGGGAGTGGCCTATTAGTTGAGGATTTCCTTCCACTGTTATACTTCTATTGCTTAAGCATCATTGCTTTAGGTCTGCGAGCCTAGCCTCAATCCAAATCGAAGTGGGTCATGTGAGCCCCATTTTTACTTGTCCTCTTCTTACCAAGTCTCGTGTGTTGCATCTTGTGTTAACTGGTCTTGTGTGTCGCATCTTGGTTTACTGCTCTTCTTGTCAACTGGTCAAGTTCTACAAGGGTAAATATCGGAGCTTTATTTTTAATTAGGAAGAAATTGCTCAATTTGCTTTTCAATCAAAATCAAAACAGTATTGTTGTTACCACTTCTTATTATGAAATCTGTGTTATTTTATTTACATAACCAACATTTAAATCAGCAGTATAAAAGGGCTTTTAAAAATACTTTTCATTGAATTGGAATGTCTTCTTAGGATGGGGCCATCTTTAAGTGCATTGTTGGAGCAGGAATGACATCCCCACATTTATAAATATAAAAGAAAGAATAAATTTTGTTATAAAAAAGATATATATTGTGGCTAGTCATGTTGTTTATTGTTTGTAGTTAATTTTAAGAGTTACCAATACACATGTACGCTAGAATATACGCAAAAACTAGCAGCATCATCTGTGGAAGGTTGATAGGCACACATTTTATTGATGTCAATCGGCTATCACATACAAAAGTCAAATACATTTATTGATATATACTATGAATTAATTTATGCAATCTCAATCAATTTGACATAATTTTTGTTACGACAATGGGACTTGCAAGAAAAGAATTTGAATCATAAGAGTGTTGTGATAGATGGACCGTCTTTCACAAATAGAGCTTCTATCATAAGAGTGCATTTAAAAGCAATTACTAATAAATAACATTTTTTTTCCATTGTAAAAATAAATATTTGTGAATGTATTGATGAAGAGTAAACATTGCATTAAACTTCCTTGAATCTTATTCATTTTTTAAATAGTTCATGTGTAGTCTATATGCTTCCACATTTTGCAATATATATGTCTAGCAAGTCACTTGGAACTACAAAATATAATAAAAATATATGCTTTCATTTATGCATCCATGGATGTCCATTCCCTATTCTAGAAATTCTCAATTGTCCATATGCTAGGAGGGCGTCGGAAAAGGATTGTAGAGACTAAATTTACACCTTTTAGTTAAATTTTCTAAAAAGTTCTCATTGCCTATTCAAGAGGCCCATCTTGTACGTATCTTGCAATTGTCCCAATCCATAAGACCCATTTCTTTAAAAAGCTTTAAAGTCTGGGCAAGAACAACATTTTGTGATTAAATGGAAATCATAACAAGAGTGCCTCTCTTTTAGACATTTTTTAAAAGAGTTCGAGTGTAGTGTGTATGCTTTAACATCAAGCAATAACATCTCGAAAAAAATGCATAGGTTTTGATTCTGATTTGATGGATTTCTTTACATTATTCTAAAGCTCACAGTTTGGTATGAGTTGGAAAGATGTTAACAAAGACCATTTGAATTTGGATTTATATGTAGTAGTTGCATTTGCTAAATAGTTTTGAAAGACTTATAGCAAGCCCATTTTGTGTATTTTATGTGATAATCGTTGTAGTGTTCCCACTAGGCAACTTACTAAAAAGTGTAATAATATATTTTTTATTAGTCACACCTCACTACTTCTTAGCAAGCACTAAACATTTGCATATATTCAATTCAAATTTAGTATTTATTAGTAAATCCAAAATTCAGAATTACTCCTTTCCGTAATTATTAAATAGCAAGTTTTAACTTCAAGAGTCAAATGTACTTTTTCATAAATAAGTGCCCCAATATCCATACAAATCCGTATAATTATTTCAATAACTCATCCATCATTTTTCAATACATAATGAAGTGCATCCAATTCCCATTGTCAATAAGTACAATCGAGGCAACAAACCTGCCTCATAACTCGTAGGTGATCATAAACAAACATCTAAAGTCTCTGTGTATATGTATCAATGGTGCAACTGTAAGGAGGGAGAGCATCATTGGAGCATTTTACCATCCAATTGCAAACCTCAAAGGATTCCCCTTCACCTCCCTTTCAGATGGTGGCCATGCGCTTCAATGAAGGAGGCAGATAAAGACATTCAACTATCAACAGAAGATAGTGAAAAGAGAACCGTGTGTATATATCTACCCACGTGCATATAATGGTCAATTAGAAGATTCCATTACCCATTACTATCTCATGATTTCGACTATATAGAGAACAAGGGGTAAGTGAACACAAAATGTATATAACAAAATAGCAAGTTTTAACTTCAAGAGTCAAATGTACTTTTTCATAAATAAGTGCCCCGATATCCATACAAATCCGTATAATTATTTCAATAACTCATCCATCATTTTTCAATACATAATGAAGTGCATCCAATTACCATTACCAATAAGTACAATCGAGGCAACAAACCTGCCTCATAACTCGTAGGTGATCATAAACAAACATCTGAAGTCTCTGTGTATATGTATCAATGGTGCAACTGTAAGGAGGGAGAGCATCATTGGAGCATTTTACCATCCAATTGCAAACCTCAAAGGATTCCCTTTCACCTCCCTTTCAGATGGTGGCCATGCCCTTCAAGGAAGGAGGCATATAAAGACATTCAACTATCAACAGAAGATAGTAAAAAGAGAACCGTGTGTATATATCTACCCACGTCCATATAATAGTCAATTAGAAGATTCCATTACCCATTACTATCTAATGATTTCAACTATATAGAGAACAAGGGGTAAGTGAACACAAAATGTATATAACAAAATACATTACTTTGGCCAAAGTTTTCAAGCTTGAATGATAAGATAATATTGTATAGTTTACACTAACTCATAAGATTTGTCTTCCGTCACATACACAACTATCTCATTCATGATTTCCAATGTTCACACTATACTTAGGATAGGAGGGAGGATTCACAAAATGCAAAGCTCCTTTTGTGACCCCTACCTCATATTCCGAGTCACATAATCAACAAAAATTCATCTTATATTCACAAGTGTTAACTCACCCATGGTTATAAACAAGTTTTTTGACCAAAATAACACAAAAAGTTTACTTTAATTTCATTACTCATTAATTCAAGGTCATGTCCATCTTCAGCAAAGTTCATTTTTACCTTAACAATTATGACCATAACAATATAGCCTTTTTGTGCACATAAGCATGTATGAAAGTATAGACTATCTGTATAAATGTTTATACGTGCATTGAGGAATGAAAGCACAACCATTGCCAAGTGATTCAACTAAGTAATGTCACATAAAATAATAACTGTTTGCAGCTCTTTACTATTTATTGTTTTATCGCATAATTCTCATAATTTCGATTATTCTATAATATAAGTAGTTCATGAATAAGTCATGCTAACAAGTTTGTGCTTAGTTATTGCCATCAATTCAACCACGTTTATCTTCTTTGCATAATATAACACTAACTCATAATAATCCATAACTTGTTTTATCAAGGTTTGATCAAGCACCTAGTGGGTATATGTCCTCATGCATATGGTAATCCATATGTGTGAGAACATATACTTGTCTAGGTTACCAAGATAAAACAACATATCAAAACTATCATCCACGAGAGTTATCTCTACAAATCATAATGATTTAAAGAGTGAATTTAAGTAGGAAGAATAAGTGTAATCAATAGTCACGTAGTTTGTTATTGTTTATTACTAGGAGAAACTAAGGCTCAAACTTAAGGGTTTATATATTTTCAAACATGTTGACCCGAAATGAGTTTAAATTAGATGCACAATGATAAGAACTAAAGCTTTATAAGTATATCTCATCTAAAGGCTAATTTACCCTTTCATATTGAAGTAGATAACGTCAAACAATCAAGAGTTAAATAAAATTCATACTAATTCATGACAATCCCAAAAATGAGCTTTCAATTTCTGACACAAGCTCCATCTCAGATATTCAAGCAAATGAATGCAACAACCCAATGAAGTTATCATTATAACAACAAAACATCAATTTCTTAGGCTCCCTTGATGTGCAAAAACATACCTACAAGTTTAAAAGTTACTAGACACGAATGGGTTCATAAAATCATATTACATTTTCTGTTACATAGTCATTTACATAGTCCAAACAAAGTCTCATATTTGACTCAAATCAGTCATAGATATACTTATAACGAATTTTCATGATTGGAGGACTTACGATTAATCAAATGATGTTGGTACAGTCCATAAATGGACTTGGTTAAAAACATAAACATTCAATAGAAATGCTCAACCTAGAAATGGGTTTTCTTACAACCTAAAATTCCCCAATTCAGAAGACCCAAAAATGGGTTCAAAAGAAAATCACCTCAAAATAATGATAGTCCAAAAAAGACTTAAAAACTATAAACAATGTGTATGGCGGGTAAAAATGTGTCTAGACAACATGCACTCATATCATCCGTTCAACTAGGGTATCGAGACAATGAGTAAGAGACACACTAAGAACGATACACAACAGATAGAATTCAAAGGGGGTACATGGACAACTAAGATTACATACCCAAAGGGAAGTAAACCTTACACTAGGGCAACCTAGGGTTTCCAAAGAAAGATTGTTGGTCAATAGGATAAAGAGAACCAACAACCAGACAAAGGTAAAGAGGCAAATCTTGCTGCATCAGAGGTAATGCAAGATGCTCTTATTCTTTCTTTAGATAGTAGAATTGAATAATGAGTTTTAGATTCAAGAGCTTCTTTCCATGCAACCCCTAATAAGGGTTATTTTAGAAATTATGTCCAGGGTAATTTTGGGCATGTCTATTTGGGTGATGATGAACCTTACAGTATTACTGGTAAAGGGGAAGTTCATCTAAAATTAAAGAATGGAAATACATGGGTATTGAAAGATGTGAGGCATGTGCCAAGCCTCATGAGGAATCTTATTTCTGTAGGGCAACTAGGTGAATTTGGTTGCATGGTTACTTTTATAGGAGACTCTTGGAAAGTCACCAAGGGTGCTTTTGTTGTGGCAAGAGGTAAGAAGGTAGGAACATTATATTTATCTACTTGTATTATTGATTCCTTTTCTGCATTATCTACTTTAGATTCAGATGCATGCATGTGGCATAATCGGCTGGGTCATATGAGTCAAAAAGGAATGTAGATCTTAAAGGCTAAGGGTAAGTTATCAGATTTGAAAGATTTAGATCTTGATTTCTGTGAGCATTGTATCTTTAGAAAGCAAAAGAGAGTGAGATTTCTCAAAGTTGGGGCAACTAAGAAGGAGTAGAAATTGGAGCTTGTACACTCAGATGTGTGGGGACCAACTCAGGTAGCTTCTCATGGTGGATCCCAGTATTATGTTACTTTCATTGATGATGCTACAAGAAAGGTACGGGTTTATTGTATTAAACAAAAATATAAAGTTTTTGAAACTTTTAAAAAATAGAAAACCCTTGTTGAGAATGAATCAAACTTTAAGTTAAAGTGCCTTAGATCTGACAATGGTGGTGAATACTGTAGCAAGGCTTTCAATGATTATTGTTTAGTAAATGGGATACGTAGATAAAAAACGGTTCCAAGAACACCACATGAGAATGGTGTTGCAGAGAGAATAAACATGACAATTATGGAACGTGCTAGAAGTATGAGGATACATTCTGGATTGCCCTTGCAGTTTTGGGCAGAAGCAGTTGATACAACAGTTTATTTGATTAACCGTGGCCCTTCAAGTTCACTAGATGGAGGAATACCAGAGGAAGCATGGAATGGAAAAGAGGTAGATCTTTCTTTTCTTAAAGTTTTTAGTTCATAAACTTTTGTGCATGTTGGTAGAGAAAATAGAAAAAATTTGGATGCAAAATCCAAGAGGTGCACTTTCATTGGTTATTGATCTGGTGATTTCTTTTTTTGTTTTTGGGATTTAGAGAATTCTAAATTTTTTAGGAGTCGTGATGTTGAATGGAATGAAAAGAGAATGTACATGGATCAAATTTTGGTACCCAAGGATGAGAAAATTGAGAAGTTTATTGATGAAAATGAACTCTCGGGTTTTAAAGAAACACCTTTAGAAATACATAGTAACCGTGGTCGGTTAGGCCATGACCGGCATTGGTTAGATGAACCGCCGACGGTTACAGAGGAGCAAAACCGGCGTCGGTTAGCCGAATCGATGTCGATTAGAGGTGACCGGTGTCGGTCACTGTCAGAAGTTGATACTAATGTCCAGGAGGTCCAGATTGAGCCTCAGGTACCCCAAACTCTTGTGAGAAGGTCACAAAGGGTAAGTAAACTTCCAGAAAGATTTTCACCTTCTCTATTTTATCTATTATTGACTGATAGTGGTGAACTAGAAAGCTTTGAAGAAGCAATGTAGGATAAAACTCACGTTCAGTGGGAGCATGGCATAGATGAGGAGATGAACTCTTTGGAACAGAACCAAACTTGGGATTTGGTTAAATTGCTAGCAGGAAAGAAAACATTGCAGAACAAGTGGGTTTACATAATTAAGGAAGAAGAGAGTGGACAAAAAAGGTACAAGACAAGGCTTGTAGTAAAGGGATTTGCACAAAAGGCAGGTATTGACTTTGGTGAAATATTTTCTCCTGTTGTTAAGATGACTTCTATTCATACTGTATTGAGTTTAGTTGTAGTAGAAGATTTACATTTAGAGCAACTAGATGTGAAGACGGATTTTCTTCATGGTGATTTGGATGAAGAGATTTATATGCAGCAGCCGCTTGGGTATGAAGTCAAGGGTAAGGAGAAATTAGTGTGCAGGTTGAAAAAGAGCTTATATGGGCTCAAGCAAGCTCCAAGGAAATGGTACATGAGATTTGATAGTTTTATGCATGAGCATGGTTAAAGATGTGAATCTAACCATTGTGTTTATTTCAAGAAGCTTGAAAATGGGAGCTATATTATTTTTTTACTGTATGTGGATGATATGCTTATTGCAGGATCTAGTATGCAGGAAATTGGTGAGCTTAAGAGAAAGCTAGCTCACACGTTTGCAATGAAGGATTTGGGAGCTGCAAAAAGAATCCTTGGCATGCAAATACATAGAGACAGGAAAAACAAGAAATTGTATTTGTCTCAGGAGGCTAATATTTACAAGGTGTTAGAAAGGTTTAACATGTAGAATGCAAAACATGTTAGCACACCTATGGCTGGACACTTCAAATTGAGTAAATATCAATGTCCTTCATCACAAGAGGAGGTCAAATACATGACACGAGTGCCATATGCTTTAGCAGTTGGAAGTCTCATGTATGCTATGGTTTGTACAAGATCAGACATTACATAGGTAGTGGGAGTTGTGAGTAGATATATGGCTAATCTAGGTAAAGAGCATTGGAAAGCAGTCCAATGGATACTCAGGTATTTAAAAGGGACATCTAACATGTAGTTATGCTATGGAGGTTCGGATATGGTTGGAGATATGGATGGTAGGAGAAGCACTACTGGATATATTTTCATAATAGGTGGAACGACAATTAACTAGATTTTGAGATTGCAAAAGGTTGTGGCTTTGTCTACTATACAGGCAGAGTATGTTGGAGCTATAGAGGGTAGCAAGGAGATGATATGGATGAGTAGGTTCATGAAAGAGTTGGGAAAGGAGAAAAGTAATTGTAAATTGTTCAGTGATAGTCAAAGTGCAATTCATTTGGCAAAGAACTCAACATTTCATTCGAGAACAAAACACATTCAATTGAGGTATCACTTCATACGATAGGTATTGAAGGATGGATAGTTGAATCTAGAAAATATTCATACGAGCAAGAACCCTGCGGATATGCTAACGAAGCCATTAACAAAGGAGAAGTTGGAGCTACACTCCACTTCTGTTGGTATTCGAGTTTGAAACTTGAAGAGGAAGAAACAAATCTTAGGAGGATCCAAGAATGGTGCGGTATAGGTATAATGTGCAGTAATTAATATCCAAGTGGGAGATTGTTGAGTATGGAGCTAAATTACTCATGTTTTAACATGCAAATAGAACTTGCTGGAAGTTGACAGTAACCGGCATTGGTTAGAGTGTGACCGGCATCGGTCAGGGAAAGTTGGAACCAGTGACGGTTGGGCAGAACTGGCATCGGTTACCTGTGCGATGAGTTTTTAATTAACTCTCGGGATTTATTTCTATTTTTAGCATTGGAATAGATTTAATGAATGTAATTGCATGGCTAAGTTCCCTAAAGTCTTAAACAACTATTTAAAGCATAAAGCTAGGGTTTAGAATGAGAGGATTGATCATAATTACAAGATAATTATGTGAGAGAGAATTCTTGGTGAAGAATCAAAAAAGGCTTGAAGGAAGAAAGTACTAAACATCTGAGAAGTGTAGAAGATTGTAAATCTTCATTGTATATCTTGCGAAAGCTTTGGATAATAGATTGACTTGTTTCTTGGTGGACGTAGCCCACACTGGGTGAACCACGTTAAATATGGTGTTGTTTTGTATAATTATTCTGGTAGAATATCCACTTTTATTTGCATGCATGCTTAGATCTGATATATTGTTTGTACAACCGGTGTGCTAAATCCAACAGATCTTGGGCTTTGTTTGTGACTTTTGGCAACGTTTTTCATTTTTATTATTTTTTGAGTGTTTTTCTTTGTGAAACTCCCATAGGTCAAGTCCTTCACCAGTATAGTTTGTTTTATTGCCTGGAGTATCTGGAGATCATCTACGGTCACCATGTCATAAGGAATCAACCTCAAGAAGTCAGCTTCTCTTTAAAAAGATGAAGTCGTGCACAAAAAAGCTTCTTCTAGGAAAGTCACATTTTTGGGAATGGATGGATTTAAGTTGCAGTGGGATTTTTGGTCGCAACAGGCAGGTGGGATTTCTGTACCTACTTTGTAAGGTACTTTTTCCCATGAAAGAAAAATCACAGTCAGCTGCTTCCAGACCCAGTTTGGTGAGAATCAAAGGCAAAAGAGTCAACTGCATGCAGAATATGGAAAAATAACAAAACTGGAAGTGTTGCACCTTTCTTCTAATTTATGTTCCTCTTTCTTCTTCTTTTCTTCGATAAATTAATTGAGCGATCATTTAAATTATAAAAATTAAGTGATTGGTTTAAAAGCCATTACTTGAAGAAGTCAACTACTTAGAAATAGGTGGCAAACATGTAAAATAGAAGGTTCTATTTTTAGTTGCAAATCATGGATGTCATGCAAAGAGGAATTCCAAGAGGGAGATTTCCAATTGTTTCCTTTACAACTTCCACATGTACCAGTTCACTAAAAGCTTCCTATTTGTAATTTTCCCTCTACATGCTATAAGTAGAGGAAGAACCTATGAGTTACAATAGCAAAATTTGTAAGCAACATTCTGGTGTTCCAGACTTTGAGCTGAAACCCTTGATAGCTTTTTGAAAGCAGAGGAATAGAAAGGAGGCAGATTTCCAGAGAACTTTGTGTCAACGGTGCATTTTGTTTCTTGTTTATTTCTAGATCTATTCATAAAATTTGTGTTATTCTAGATCTAGATATGAAAGTTTCCTTTGCTTCTAATTTTGTATGTCAAGAACTATTTATTCTATCTATGTGCATGCAATCAACTTTGTAAACTATTGCTTGGGTTGCACATCCTCTCTACTTTCTTCTGTTTCCTATTATTTTCCTTTTCTGCAGATTTTTCCTTTCTTTTATAGCTGCTTACTTGCTGTAGAGTCGTATAGCTATGGTTCATGAGTTACATGGTTAAAGTAATACCCACATATATATTAGGATATAGAACTGACGAAATCTTACATGGGAGCCTCACCAGTAAATGAGGGAGATTTATCTCATGACTACCTAGGTTTTCAGCTATGTAGAAACCGAAGTAAAGCATGCAAAATAAATTAAAGAACTAAATAACAATATGCTAACCTAACATGTGCATAAAATACTAGGCTAACTGATGCATAAAGAAAGAGATAGGAGACTACTCTATACAAAATGACATGCCAGGTTAGAGAACTTACTTGTTGGGGGGAGGTCATTGATGGATCTATTTCCCAAAGGATAATACACCAAGAGAGAATAGCTTTTGGGTGGAGAATGGGAAACACTCATGTCCTAAGTCACTATAGGTGACCCAAGAGTGCAAGCAAACCAATCCAACAAGAAGCATATCCAATCCAAGAGTCAAGGTGCAAGAAATCCAAGAGTTGAGCGAGCAGATGCAAGTTGGCACAAAAGAGAAAAGAAAATAGTGAGTTCTTGAATATCTCTATGATGTGATGATATAATGATGAAATTGTGGTTTTGGTATTCATATCAACGCCATCGTCCGCGGGTGAAGGCATAAGCTAGGAATTTGAAAATGCATCGAAGCAATCACCTGTAGGCGATGGCGTCAGCTAGGGCATGGAGATGGTAAGTGGTTTGTGCAAAGTGTCATGAAGAACAAAGGCAATGTGAAAATAATATGGTCATGGTCATGTAAGGTGTCAGAAGGGTGCAAAGAAATATAAGAATAAAGGAGGTGCATAAACAAGACCAAAATCTATTCTTTCTCTATGTATCATCCCTAACCCAATGGTTATGTGAATAAACATACCCCTATCCTAGAATGATCCCCTTAAGGCACCCATTCCTAGAAATATATGCATAAAAAACCTCTAACCTGGAAGAGAAATTGGTAGTAACATGTATGAAATATATGCATGTCACAATAACAAAACATGAGGTAGTCAACGAAAAGAACGATGCATAACACCAAAATTGAAAATAGATGCTGAAAGTAAATAAAGGGCTAGCTGAAATGAAATATACCCAACAATTTGTACCTGATAGTTTTCGATCCTCTTGTCACGTATGGGAGAAATCCATGCTACTAGAACCCTGAAGAAAAAAAAACTGAAAGGAAACACTAGAGAATCATCAGTAAAATAAGACATAAATCACCTAGCTAGGGGCCCATGAGATGGATGTCATGTCAAAGGATCATAGAGATAAGGTGTCATAGTGCCAAAGTGAAGCGGCTAGTAGCAATGTTGAAAAGTGTAAAAAACTGTATAGTAGAAGCTATAAAGAGGTACTGTCATAAAACCCGAAGGTGAAAATAAATAGATCATGGATGATTAGCCCAAAGGGAGAATAATAATGCTGAAAAGTGCAAAAAATAGTGAGGTAGATGTTATAAGAATGAAGAGGTAAATCGATCCAAGCAAGATTATGAGCCTAAACGAGGATGCATAAGACCACGGAGATTCCATAGGAATAGACATGGCGAAAGTGTTGATGATACTGTTATATATGGTTGATGAAGTAGTGCATTTGAGAAGAAGGATGATGGATGGTAGCTGAGTATCAAATCTCTCGAGCTCCTTCATGCATGATTGTTTTTGAGAAATTGAGCACTTGGTGGTTCTTTGAAGATGTGGCCCCTCATTGGTTTGAAGGCAATATGTATTGGGACCAATGATATCCTTGATGAGGTAAGGACCCCACCATTTATGGGTGTATTTTCTTTCTTTTTCATGGGTATAATCAAGATTGAGGACAAGGTCACCCACGTCAAAAGTATGCAGGCGAACACGTCTATTATGCTCCGTGCCCATGAATTGTTTTTGCTTCTGATTGTGAGTATAGACACGATCACACCGCTCTTTTTAAAAGGTCAATCTTGTGAAGGCATGCTTCACAAATTTCCTCATCTAGAATGATGATGCAAAGGGATATACAGAGAAAAGGGAGTTCCACGTCAAGTGGAAGGACAACCTTGGATCCATAGGTAAGAGAGAAAGGTGTTGCCCTAGTGGCCATACAAACACTGGTGTGATATGCCCATAGCGTAGGATATAACTTTGTATGCTAGTCTGTATGTGACTCATGAACCATCTTTTGAAAGATCTTATTGATGATTTTTTTCATAAATTCAGCTTGTCCATTGCACTGGGGATGGTAAGGTGTTGAGAATTAATTTGATCTTGAACTTGGTGCAGAGCCACCTCATCTCTTTGCATTTAAAAATCCCACCATTTGTTATATATGATGATGTGGGGAATTCCAAAGCAGTAAATGATTTGGTTGAAGAAACATTTGGAGGTAGTAAGTCTAGGCATGTTGGTGAGGGGCATGGATTCAACCCACTTGGTGAAATACTCCGTGGCCGTGATGACAAAGACATGAAAATATTGAGAGCGAGGGAGCTTTCCCATGAAATCCAATCCTCATATGTTGAAGTGCTAGGGAGTGGCAATGGGTTATAGCTCAGTCAAAGGGGAATGAATCAAATCATCGTGATATTGGCAAGGTTTGCACTTTTTGGAAAAGGAATGAGCGCTAGATTCTAGCATAGGCCAATAGCAACCCATATGTAGGCATTTACATGTAATAGTGTGACGGCTACAATGGCCACTGTAAGTGCCCCCATGCGCTTCTTTTAAGACAAAGGGAAACTCGTCCTTGTGAATGCATCGGAGTAGGGTAACTTCAAAGTTCTGATAATATAATATTCCATCTTTGAGCACATATTTGAGAGCCTTTTTACTTATTCGCAATCGTGCTCGTGAGTCCATACTATTCAGGTAGGTTTGATATTGGATAAATTGGTGAATGCTTGCATACCAAGGATCATTTGCAGGGGCATCTGATTCAATTTGGAAGATGTCCTAGACACATTGGTGATGCCAGGTAGCGGGGGTTTGATGAATTTATATTAGGGGAGTAGTCTCATAAGAATCATAATGTAACTTGAACCATGTGGTAGTTGTGGCCAAAGAGTTATCTAAGGCATTGTGTTCACTTAGGATTGACTCAATGGTAAATGAGGTGAAGCATGGTATTAGCTCTTGAACTAGCTCATAATAGGCTTTAAGGTTTTTGCTACGACATTGATATATGCCACTAACCTGTCAAAACACCAATTGAGAGTCCCCCATGACATGGAGATAAGAAATATTCATGTCGAGGGCAGTTTGCATGCCTAGGATAAGAGCTTCATATTCAACCATATTATTGGTGACCTTGAATTCTAGTTGATAGGAAAGAGGGAAAGTTTGGTCGAACGGATTAGAGAGGATACAACCTACCCCAACTCCTTGAAGGCATATTTCTTCATCAAAGTGTAACAACCATGTATCCTCATGTAAATCAACAGTAATTTATTCTTCAGTGATCTTGGTGTTTAGTTTAGCCTTAGGTGAGGGAGGTGCTTCATTGTTGGCATCAGCGGACTGTGCCTCAAGGCCGACCATAAAGCTAAAGAAATAGTCTTTGATAGAAATAGTGTTGTTGATACCCTCAACAAGGAGGATTTTTATTGGGTGCTGGAAAATGGCTAAGTGTTGAAGTATACAGAGGCACACAAGTGCATGTGGAAGGGCTACATGAGAAACATGCATGGATGAATGAAACAAGATGAGCATGCGGGATGACAGGGTTTATGTGTAGGAGATGGAACAAAGTGCACATGAGGATCGCTGCAGGAAGGCAGAGGACTTAGTCACTTTTTGAAGTATTGGGCTAAATATAGACATGGAGTGTGCGACACGCAAGGGGGTTTTATAGTCAAGAAGAGTCCGATTTTTGAGGGAGGAAATTACTAGTTCAAACTTACGCATGAGAGCTAATAATAGGATTATATTTAGAGTTAACTATAGATAATCTATTATTAGGCGAAGCTTACATGCTTCTTTAGTTATCTTTGTAAATGACACATGGCTATTTTGAGCATGCAGCCTATTTTGAGAGTGCATGGGTGGTGAAGGGAAAGTCCCCACCCCCTATATATATGTATTAATTTTCATGGTTTTGAGACCGAGACTGAGACCTGAGATCTAGATTGTAACAGAGTTATGCTTCTGGTATGTTTTGTACGCATGAATTTGTAATGATACTTATGGTGTATTCAACTCTGTGTTTGTCGATGAATTAATATAATGGATCATTATGGATGGATATTGATTGTTGATGTCTCTACTCATGGTTATTGTATGGTGAATCTGGTATTAATCCTTATGTGATCTATATGTTTACTTATTATGTGTGTTTCCAAATTGATATCATGGATTGATTATTGATGGATATATGCACTTTGATTATGGTTATTATGAACATGCATGCTAGCACCCTGGTAAGACAGTAACAAAGAGGGACCTGGTACCTTTGCATGCTTCGGGGTGAGCACTCAGATATGTCTGAGTGATGTGTCAGCATGTCTAGGGTTGTTGAGTGGGAAAATAAGACTACATTTTGGTTCTATTTTTGGGACCTATTTTTCAAATTGTTTACCACGATGTTGCATGATGATGGCATATTGGTTGACTCTTGCAGCTATTGAAGATTGGGTGATTGACAGACAAGATCAGTTTTGCACAAAGATATGGTTCTGGACCTGATTTCAATGTGTGTGCATGGGTTGAAGAACATATTTATCATGAGCTTTATGAGACATTATTTTGTTGTATTTCCAATAGAGTTGTATGAGTGGTTGTCCATGCATATGCATCAAATAAAATGATGGAGTTACAGACCAAGGACTTGGACACATGAAGAGTATCAATGCTTTGTTTGATGTAGATGAACCTTGGACACGTGTTTTAGATCATTGGTGGACCTGGTGTTGTGCGCAGTTATACTTTGGAGTATGTTGTGTCTATGTATTCTTGTCCAGAAGTTACTGAGTTTGAATTTTTACGTGAGCCCAGAGGATATTACATCCGCGTTATATTCCTTTGGCTATTAAGATCTTGATGGTGGTGTTGAGTTTAGAGTGCCTCCCTATGGCTAGCTAAACATCCCACCATGCATAGGGGTAGGAGAAGGTGTGGTGAAAGATGGAAGACCTTGCAGCAGAAAGGAAGAGAGAAGAAAGGGTGGCTTAAGTATAATGAAGTGTGGGAGAGGGAATTGGTGAAGAAGCATGATATTGAGGAGTCTATGGAGTTGTAGAGGATGATGTCTCGTGAAGGATTTGAAGCTCATGTGGAAGATGTGGAGTCAAGAGCATCAAGCTCTCCCCACTTAGGAAAGCAACAGTAGAGAATCCCCTCCAGCTTTCTGATGAGAGTGCATCTATGATGAGGAAATATCTAAGGACCGCAGGTGTGCATTTGATCCCACCTGGTGACCTAGCCCTTGCGCTTGGTGTTAGAAGGAGTTTCCAAAGTAACTATTGATAAACAAGTGCGAGTGTAGGTAATCCAGTAGGCTTTAGGTAGATATAATTTTCCTTTGAATACAAAAGTGCATCATAACACATACATCTATAATAGCACATACATCATCTTTGTCAAATATTTGGAGGATCTGATTGGAGGAATATTTTCTTGCGCATCATCAGGATAGAGTGTGGGCATGCAGTAAACATTAGGAACATGTTTGGAAGTACTACAACTTTGCATACTGTTTGGAGTTCAATTTAGTACTACTATTTGGGATGCAAGGAAGTACATCCACTGGTTTTGTGAACTTTACCTGGAGGTCATTAAGATGGAGGATCAGGAGGCTCAGGATCAAGTGGATCAGGTGGTTCTGTGGTGGAGGAAATACTGGTGGGGGTTTTGGTTCTAGATCTAGAGGACAAGGTCCACATCCCATTAACAACCCTCATCAACCTCAAAAGTTTATTATGAGATGTCCCTCCACTTTCCTAGAATATAGAGGTATTGAAGATGCTGTAGAGCATGTGCACAAGTGTGATCAAGAAGATTTTTATTATGGCATGCTAAAGGAATCACTGCTTCAGATAGAAAGGCAAGTCAATTTGCTACTACTCTTCAAGGGCATGCACATAATTCTGGTACTAAAAAAGTATGACCACACCAGACTGTGGTGGATTATGATGCTTTACGCTCTGCATTTCTAGTTAAAGAGTTCCATATCCTTGAGTTTGAATAGAAAAGTATTAATACACTTAAGGACATTAAGCAAGGCTTATCAAAAAGTGTTTAGGAGTATGATGCACATTTTAAAACTTTTTTGTCAAAATCTTTGTCTTATGACATACACCCTAGTCAACATGCACAAGTGGTTTTTTGGATGGGATGTTGACTCCATTTAGAAGGGTACTATCTCATAAGAATTTTTTAGATCTACTGTGTGACACTTTGGATTAATCAAGCTCTGTATTTGGAATGCTGAGGCAGTTGGGAGTGTGGACACTAGAGTAAGTCCATTTTTAGAAGGCAAATTTATAGCTATGGTGAAACAATTAGAAAAGCTCTCTACTAATTCAACTCATGAGATGCGTAAGTGGATATATGGTGTACAAATTGTGAGGTTGAAGGACATACTAAGGATAGTTGTCCTCGCAAGTTGGTGCATGCCATGTTGTTGGATTGTGAGATTTTTCATTTAGACCATGATGCAAGTAGATGTCCTCTTTTGTAGTGCATGATCTAGAAGAATGTGTCTATGTATTGTAAGATTTGTAAAACTCATACTCATGACACTGTTAATTATAGAGTGATTGATCATATTCATGAAATCCATTGAAACTGGTGTGCACCAGACTAGTGTGGCAAGTGGATCTAAGGAACAAGGAGAACAACATAATGAAGGGCAATAATGGGATAACATAGAATAGAGGCTTCTATGGGGGATATAGAGGCGATGTCACGGTGGTGGAAGAGGAGGATTTCCTAGAGGAACTTGTTTTACTTGTGGATCTCCTGATCATTATCAGCATGAGTTCCCTCAGAATGTGGTTTTCTCATGGTGTGGAAAACAACATAAATTTGAAGAATTCCCTGACTTGTATGAGCATATGAGAAAGCAACACAAGCAATACAAGGGAGCAAGTTATGATTAAGATACAACACATGGATGGAGATCAATGGATGCCAAAGGTTGGACTTAATTTTGAATTACAACCAGTGTTAGTTACCACACACACTGAGGCTACGCACACTCGATGAACCTCTAAAGTATAAGCCAACTATAACAAAGAAAGAAGTAATTAATGCAAAGTACCTTGATGTTGAACATCAGAAAGAAGTTTACTAGAGACTATGGATGTTATCAGGAATTTACAAGGTGAGATTCAGAGCTTGAAGGAATAGGCACGCGTGATGGAATGATCAAAGAAGGTTTAACTCCCACAGAAGGATGTATAGATGATTTAAAGGAGGTATGTCAAATGTTTTGCCAAGAGAACATAATCCCCTTGTTAGGAGAGTGGTTGAGAGAAAAATTACCATGCGTAGGTAATGAGTGTGAGAGGTAGATACTTCATGCAAATATGCCTCCCCATAATCATGAGTATGATAAAGAGATTACATTGAATGCGGTTATTGATGGATGGCTTCTAAGAAACATTCTGATAGATACATAGGGTGCAGAAGTTAATGTAATCATGTTGGATGCTTGGAATCAGATGGGCAGACCACCATTACAGCCTTCTTCAAATGTGTTGTATATGGAAAATAAAACTAGGGCTAATCCTATTGGGGTATTAAAATATGTGACTATTATGATTCAGGGAGCCAAGTTTACTAGGGAATTTGAAGTATTGGAGCTTGCTGAGAGGCAGATAGTTTCCCAACATTACTTGGGTGCCCTGGTGTTATGCGAATAATGCAGATTTGTGCTTCAACAAGGGGTACATTAGCTTTGAGAATAAATAAGAGCATGTCATTATACCTTTGACAGATGTAAAGGCTACCCCATATGTTGAGCCTTTGAGTGAAGAAGACTTGAACAAGATATACACATGCACAATCAGAGACCCTGAGGTGTAGTTGAGCCATCTAAGGAAGGAGTGATACAATGGGATGATGCTCATTTAGTTAGTGATACTACAAGTATTGCTTGTGACAACTGGGTGCATGGAACATATGAATTAGTTGGGCAAGAGATTAAGAATATTGTTACTCATGTGATTAGGCCACACCATTAACAATGCTTGAGTCATAACTAGGTACCTCATTACACTGGTGAAGGGAACCCTGATGTATTTTTTCACGCCATGGAAGCCCAGTGGAAGGATGAGGGTGATAATAATAAATATGCTGGTTTATACCCTATACGGGACAACAGTGTTGGTGGACTACACATAGAGACAACCTATTGGAATGACGAGAGGTGAGAATCACCTTTTCTACTAGGTTTCTAAGGAGAAATGTACCTTCATAGATATGTGAATTCCATGGGAAGTCCCTTGCTTCACACCACATCTGGGAATGTGAGAGACTTTGGATGAAGGGGCAAGAGGCCTTACCACATCACTCTGGGTACATAAGTTCTACGCCACCCTAAGCAGCTCAGTGCACGTGCATGGTATGTCCATGCATAATTGACACAAGAGATAGTTAATTGGCAGGAGATGACCTCAGGTATGATCCATACTTTTGATTACTTTTCTACTAAACCTCATGTCAATGAAGCACTACAGATTATGAAGCAGCCTTACTTTGGGAGATAGCATGAAGGATGAGGAACTTCTTTAGACATGTTTGGAGAGTTGGATTTAGAGGGTGCCTTGACCTTGAAGAGACTAAAGAAGAAGAAATGGTCCTACACCTGGGAAGAAAAGGAAATGGGTAAACTGGTATGCATAGTAAATGATGATGATGATGAGGAAAACAACTTGGATGTTAACCACACTGAAGGTACACATGAGGTGATGGAAACATAGTAGATGAGAAGGCACATGTATCATGAGCCTATGAAAACAAAGAAGGTTAACATTGGGATAGATGCAGAACCTAAAGAAGGCCATTATTGGTGATTATTGGTTATGAGTAGGAAGTGGCTAAGATTATTGATCTCTTGCACGAATTTCAAGACTTATTTCCATGTGGCTATCATGAGTTAAAAGGAGTACACCCTTCTTTAGGTGAGATGAGAATCAAAACTTAAAGAAGGCATGTGCCTGATTAGGAAGAGACCATACAGGATGAATCCTAATCTACATGCATTAAGGTAAAGAAGAAATTGATAAGATGTTGAAGTCTGGAATAATTGATCCCATTGAGGAATCTGAGTGGGTTAGTCCCATGGTAATAAGCATAAAAAAATATGGGAGGATAAGGATTTGTGTGGATTACAGGGAGTTGAATGCTTCATGTGTTATTGATCCTTTTCCTACCCCATTCATCAGAGGATATATTGGAGGGATATTAGGGTGTGCGCATGATATCTACTCTTTTACAATGGATTTCTAGGTTATCATCAAGTACGCATAAAGGAAGATCAGGAAAAGACAAATTTCACCACTGAGTGGGGAAGTTTTTCATACACAGTTATGCCCTTTGGGTTAAAGAATGTGCCTACAGTATTTTCGTGCATTGTTGTACATGCATTTCAAGGACTTCATTCATAAGTTTTTATAGGTGTATCTAGATGATTGGACCATGTATGGTTTGGTTAAGGATCATTGTGAAAATTTGAGGCTTATGTTTGAGAGGTGTAAGAAATTGAGCATCTCTCTGAATATTAAGAAATGTATCTTTGCGACACCTTTTAGCACTTTGCTTGGGCATATTATTTGTAAGGAAGGCTTGTTGGTAGATCCAACCAAGGTCGCTGTGATCTTGGGATTGGAAGAACCTAACAATCAAAGTGAAGTGTGCAGATTTCTTGGACATACAGGGTATTATAGGAAATTCATTAAGGCTATGCAAATATTTCCATGCCCCTGGAGGAACTTTTGAAGGCTAAAGGAAAATTCTATTGGGGAAAGGCACGTAACAACAAGATGTTTGAAACACTGAAGGAAAGGTTGACCACTACACCTATTTTGCACTTTCCTTCATGGGACAAACCATTTCATGTTCATGTCGATGCTTCTGGGATGGAAATTGGCATCATGTTAGCATAACCAGGTGAAGGAATTGTAGACCACCCTATTTGTTTTGCAAGCAGAAAGTTGACACTAGTTGAACAAAACTATACAACTATTGAGCATGAAGCTTTGTCATGATTTACATGCTGCACAAGTTTAGACAATACTTATTGTGATACACTCATTTATCTTCTTCATAGATCATATGTCACTTAAGTATTTGGTCAACAAGCCTATTTTACAGGGTGCATTTGTAGGTGGATATTACTATTTCAGGAGTTTCAGTTTACAGTGATTGTGAAACCAGGAAAAAGAAACTCAGGACCTGATCATTTGTTGAGAATCAATTCTGGTGAGGATGCATAGAGCAATTGAGGACAACAATGCCAGATGCACAACTATTTATATTGAATCATGCACCCACCGAGTTGGAAGATATTATCATATTTTTACACATTAGACAAGTGCCTGAGGGAATGAAGAATTAGAGAAGAAACAACTTGCAATACGCGTGACACCTTACCAGTTGATAGGTGGAGATTTTTAAGTTAGGTCATGATGAATTTTTGCACCGGTGTGTACTAGAGCATGAGCGTGAGGAAATAATGGAAGAAGCTCATGGTGGAATTGCAGGAGGTCATTATGTGTGGAGATGACCACTGCACATGCAAGATTCTGATGGTTGGCCTTTAGTGGGAAACCTTATACAAGGATATTAAAGAATATGTCAAGGCATGTGATCATTGTCAGCACCTTGGGAAGCCTGGATCTAGAGATGAGATGCCTCTGAGGCCAATTACAAGTGTTGAACCTTTTGAGAAATGGGCGATTGAATTTTTGGGTCCTATTTCCCCACCCGCATGTAGGACTAGCACACGCTACATTATAACTTGCAAAGACTATCTGACAAGGTGGGAAGAAGAAACACCTACAAAGGATTGCACGGTAACTACTGCAACAATGAGATTTCTATGGGAAAACATTATCAAGCATAGGTATGGATGTCTGTTGAGCTTGACAAGTGATAGGGGTACTTATTTTCTTAATGAGACCATCAGTGAATTTTATTGGTTGAGTTTATGGTGGCACACCATAAGACAACACCCTATCATCTACAAGCCAATGGAATTACTAAGGCTTTCAACAAGATATTGGGACACACACTGACAAAAAATTGTGATGTTGGAAGGAAATACTGGGATGATAAGGTATCTCACCACTGTACTTTGGGTATGATAGGACTACTTACAAAAGATTGAATAAATCCACATAAGAGAGGAATAATTGGTGTTTGGTGCAGAGGTTGTATTTCCTATGGAATTCATGTTGCCATCCCTACATATTTTGTGCACAGGAGGAATAGATGATGAAGTAAAGCTGTGGAAGAGCACATAGACAAACTATGTAGTTAGATGAGATAGCACAGTGGATTTCCTAGCATGGAGCCAAAAGACATAAAAATACAATATAGAAGGCATGTCATGATAGACATATTTGGAATAAGGATTTTGAGGTGGGAAATATGGTTCTTCTGTATGATTCAATGTTTTCATGCCACCCAGGGAAGTTGAAAGTTCATTTGTTGGGACCATTTGTAGTAACAAAGATATTAGAATCAGCTTACGCTTGGATGGCACTTTATTTCCCAATTACTTCAACTAGACTAAAGAATACTATATATAAGTCTTAATAGTGTTTATAATAAGGTAGTAGGTCCACTTAGATTAGATTTCAAGTTTCATGCATTTCCTTTTCATGTGTTTCTATTATAGGGAAAATGAGCCGGGATCCTGGGTAACCATTTCAGGGCTAACTTGCTTTCATGGGTTTCAATCCTTGTATCTTAAAATTCAATTTTCACACATTTGTAAGCATTGCACAGGGTTTCTGAAAATGGCTCCATTAGATAGGGTATTGAATCTTAGGTTCCAGAAAGGTAAAAGTTTCCTCCTAACTCTAAATGATTTCAAAGGTCAAGAGTGGTTTTGGTTTGGGTGTCAAGTAAATTTCCCTTACAGAAGGCCCACGGCCAATGAGAAGGTGCCACGTAGGCAAGCGGAGGTCAAGATAGGTAAGGATGGAAAATTTTCCAAAGCTAATGAAAAGGGCGCAGTAACCTATTTTGGCCCACAGGCCCGTCAGAGGATTTGGATGGAGAAAAAGTTGTGGAAGGTGGGTGTGCCAATGAGGAAGCGAGACATGTCCATGATAGTGGCGGGAGTCGGAGGCGTGGAGGAAACTTTGGTTTTTTTCCAAAGTGACAGAGGCACAAATGGAGAAAAGAAGCATGCCCCCACCAATGCAAATAGAAGCTGACATGTGTCATCAGAATGGCAGAGGCGCGGAGGTTTTCGGGAAAAATTTTCAAAAGGTAAAATTTTAAAGTTTGATGTTGACCAAATTTTGACTCTGTTTTCACCATTTTTGCCCTAAATCTTCAGAGGGCCAGAAATTTCAATCCCTAGCTCATATTTTCACATTATTTATATAATTGGAAATGATGTTGAAATCCTCTACATGGGTTAGGAGGTTCTGATGGCGGTTCCCTTTTTGACTGGAGACTGGTCGGAAGAAAATAGGACCAACATCTATGTTGGAAACGTCCCCAATAGTCTAAATTTATGAAGAATGGGCCTCTTTAGTTGCTTTGCAGAGCAATGACTTTGGTGTATGGGTTATGTCCATGAATTCCATCACTTTTTAGGTGAGATTGAGAGGGATTTGGTGGGAGGGGTTGGAGTTTTAAATTAATTTTGCCCGTGTTTTTCCAGATTAATACTCATTCTGTTCGAAATGGTTAAAGTGACAGATTTGGTCATTAATAAAAGTTATTCATCATTCTTCTCTGCCTCTCCCTTCTTTTCTTCCCTGGAGGGGGTAATTAAAAAATAGGAGATTAATAAAAATTTGAAAGGGGTCATCCTATTACTCTGTAATGGGCATTTTTGTCTACCTCTTAACCAGTATAGGAAATAAGATGTTAAATAAAGCCACACCTTTTCAATTGGTGTTTGTGAAAAGCAGGTTGTCCATCTCCTACTTGAATTTATGATTGTTTTCTTCTATGCCTATCTATGCATTGTAGGTGGATTTGTGCATGTTTGAAAAATCACTTGAAGAGTTTTGGAGCTTGATCATGGATTGATGGAACATTAGATGAGTGACACGTCATTATCACGATGGAGATAGAATGACACTTGTCCATCAAGACAAAAGGCATCACCATGATAGTTTCATATAGGGAAAAAATAATTTGATAGATGTTCAACATTATGGTTCCTCTAGTGTATCACCGTTTGAAGTTTAGGCTCTATTTTTCCTAGGGAGTTCCTTCTCTTCATCTGGTTGGACCATAGTTAGATTAGGATTAGATTAGCTTTCTTGCAATGGAAATAGCTTGTGGCAGGTAGTTTAGGAAGAGGAACCATACCTTCTCTGGAGAGCTTTCCCCATTTGTAAAGGTCCCACACTTCAATGGGAAAGTCTTAAGGTTGTGCCCTCCACTACCAAATAAGTCTTCTTGGAGTTTATAATAAGGTAGTATTTCCATTTAGGTCATTAGATTTCCCTTTATGTAAATTTGCATTTATATGTGTTTTCTTTCATCGTTGTTATGTTTTGTAAATTTAGTTTAGTGTTTTGTTGTAATAAGCACATTTGCACACCAGTTGTTGATTACTATCTATTGAGTTCATGTGTGGAGGATAGCACACAAATTTAATGTGGGGTGAATTATAAGAAAAAGTGAACATAAGAGAGTTGATGTTTATAGGGGCCTAAGAACTAAGGAATGATACATGTCGATAATGATGTTGTTTGCTGCAGTATAGTGTCAAGGTGTCATAAGAGGAATAGTGATGATAAAGACAATGCCCAGATGAAAATCCAAATATGATGAATAAGCACGCAGTGTAATGTGAGGAAGGAAATGTATGGGGAACTAATTTGTATAATTGACATAGAGGTTTATGTACTTCAATCCATGGAGTGCACGTAAGGATGTATGCGGTTGGGGAAGTGGTTTATGCACCTGAAGGTTGCAGCTGCTACGAGCAATGGAAGAGTGATGAAAACTGTGGTAAAGGTGGGAAAAAGTGGAAAATTTGAATTAAATGCTAGTGTAAAGTGGTATTTAGCAAGTAATTAATGTGGGTAAAATTTAAAACCTATAAATAGAGCGTCAGGGTAAAATCATTTTTACCTTAACTTGCGAGAAATTTGTGAAGTGATTTTGTGTGACCTAGGGAAAATTGAGTGATTGAAGGAGAAATCGAGTGCAGAGTTGAAGAATATTTAACCAGAGTGTGAAAGAAAACATGGTCAAGTGAAGTTTAATGTTTCAAGTGGATAGAATCTTGCAGGTTGAAATGGTGTGGTGTGGATTTGAAAGGAATCATGACCTTTTGGTTAGGGTTTCAAAGAACTAGGGCACATAATATAGAATTTGAGATGGGAAGTGTATCATTGTTCCATCAAAGGTTTGTGACAAGAAGACTAGAGAACTAAGGGTAATGCAAGGCACATGTTAAAGTTTCAAGGTCACACAACTAAAATGGCACTGAGGAAATCATTTACTGTGTCACCAAAGAAGAAGGATAAGGGTAAAGAAAAGATGACAATGTACCATATATATTTAGGAATAATGGTACACAAAAATGCAAACCCAAATGAAGTGTTGATGGGAAAAGAGTGGGTGTCTCATGTCAGGAACATGGCCTTGAGTGACTATAATCATCGACATAGATTTAACAGCACGCGACATGGTGATCAGAGACTTGTTCAGTGCCTATAGAGGAGAGAACACCATGAGGATAAGCCCGTGTATGATGACAAGGTGAAGAGGTTATTAGAGAAGGGTGGGCTATTACAGTTATACGATCTTCCATTCTTTTGGAATCATTAAGAGATTATACCAATGGTTTATGTCACACATTCACGTGGACTTATTCAACTTTGTAAGTAAGTAGGATATGCACATCACCATCTACAATTAATTGAAAAATATACTGGTCTGATTTATACAAGATTCACATTTGAGGAAGACCTAGACATGTAACGCTGAGGTAAAGAATACTTCTAAGGAGTTTGATTATAAAAAGGGAGGGTGTGTGATGGATATCACAAAAATCAATGATCCTATCATGACGGATGGCTGTGTGGTTCTCACAAAGTTAAACAGACAAGAAAGGTGGACTCAAGTGAAATAAATGTTGGCTTTATGTATGCAAGAAGATACACCAATGAAGGAATAATATATAACATCGCTTCATTCATAATAGAGGAGACCATTGAAGTTGCATATGATGGAGATAAAATAATCTTTGGAAATTTTTTTTTCATGATAGTGTTTTATGAGATTGGGGGTGCCTTGATGGGCCAAAGGATAATATATGGGAGTATCCTGAGGAAGACCCCTCTCTTGAAAAATGTTGTTTACGAAAGTATACCTATGATTTGGTAACACCAACATACAAGGACAAGTAGATAAATGGTACAAACAGGATGTGTAATGCATTCGACGCAGAATGGAAAATTTTGAGCAAGTTTCTTATCTTTAGATGGTATTTCTGAGTTTGCAGGTCTATCAACAATTATGTATTAGGAGGTTCACATTGAATGATGGTACTAAGAGCCCATGGTGTCAAACTTCCATTTTATTTTATAGCAAAGTACTTTTAGAGCGCTGTGAACAAGGTTTAAGGAAGTGCACAAGTTAAAGTTAATTGATATAAGAAAAGTTTAGATGAAGGAGTACCATGAGATAATTCTAGACACTTTTCTACCACAAGAAGAGTGCCTATGAGGAAAAGTATGTATAAGATAGCATTCATGAGGTACAAACCCGTTACATTTCCAATAGCTTTGGCAGTGAAAAAAACATATTTATCTAGGACCATAGTGGTAGATGGAGTGTTTATGGTTTAGATTAGGTAACCATTTTTAGGCATACTTCCTAGCCCTGGAATCATGTTAAAAATGGTATGAATATATGAGTTTGAGAAGAGACTCCCATCATCACTGGAAGTGAAGCATGGTAGCAACATGATAATACTAGTGTACATAGCAGGCCCGTTATGGTAGACATTTACGGTTAGGTAAGTAGATCCAATCACATATTCATGAATGAGCTACTGCCAGAAGTAAGAAGGTCTCCAGAATCAGAAAGAAAACACGGATTGTACTAAGCTGAGACTTTGAGTTAGAGAGTTGTAGACATTTTTGGAAGAATAGATTTTTAGTATGGTTAGAACTGGTAGAGGATTTTATCATGATTCTTCTTGACAATTTGTAGGTCATTAATGAAGAAGGAATGTAGCAATACTAGAGCTCATTTTTTGAGTAAAACTGATGTTATGGACATAGATAATGAAGTTTTTGAGGGAAAAGTGTGACTTGTAGATGCTCATTGAAAGGTTGTTTACTTTGCATGGGGGACCTACAGAACATGGAGTTTGGTATAACATTTTACCCTGAGATAGTTATGCAATATTTTTCAAAAATAAGTTGCAGGGTAGTTTGATTGTCACATCTAGTTTATGATTGATCGTTAAAAATATAAGTTGTTTTGAAACCCTAGTTAAAAGTGACTTACGAGGAAATTCATCATAGGTGGAGAATCATGTCTTACTGTATTTTTTGAAAAATGTGATAGGGGATAGAATACGCGAGGTATATGAATACACTCCATAGGGACCTAGAATACATATGTATTAGAGACCCATGTGAATATTGTGGGCCCCACCTATTAGAAAATGTTTATCTCTAAATCAAGTTCATTTTTCTAAAGTAATTTTTTAGTCCAAAGAGGAGGTGCTACCGTGCATAAATTGAATTTTTTTTTATCCTTGGAGTTTTTTATAAATTTCCATGATAGTTGTCAGATCATGGTTTATCTTATAAATGTCAATCCAGTGTGCCCTGGTTTATGAAGACTAGTTTTTTGGGGTTATTTGAGAAGTAGATCTTGTTGTAAGCAACCCCTGGAATTGCAAGAGCTACACTGTGGAGTTAGAACTTGATCACAAATGCAGAAATTTTTGTGCTCACTAGTTCAGAAATGTATTTCACACTTGCATATATTTAATTTTTTTTTTTGGAATATAAAGGCACAATTGCAAGAAGTTATGACCTATTCTTTAATGGTCAAATATAGATGATGCTTGGTCTAGGAGTGTCACAAGTTAGCTTCATGAGAGGTAAGATGATAATTTTGTACGTTATTCACCTACAGGTTTTTGATGGTTTGAATGAGTGATTAGACAAACATGTGTAAGGGTTTTTCATGATTTTTTTAAAGAAAAATGGAATTGATTTTGGAGGTAAATAGAGCAAGTTGAGGTGGAGGTTGATTCCTTGAGTCTGAGAAGCTTAAATAAGTAGTTGCAGAGATATGACCTGGTTAAATCATACTTCTAGTTGATCGTTGGAAGGACTACATGATATTTTAGAGGAAAATAATATTCAAATCTTTATTTCTCGGGAGAAATGCATTACATATCTTGGTGTTGTAGGTTACATTATGATGAGATTTGATGGATCCATCCAGCTCCTGATTTTTTGGAGATAGAATTTGATCTTATCTTGTATTCTCAAGTCCTAATGATTAAGATCTTCATCTCCACTAGAAGATGGAGGTATAAGATGCATGAGATGAATGGATTTTATGCTCTTATATCAGTTATATAATGAAGATTTGATCCCAAATCTGGGGTTCCTACTGAATGTGTTTGGAGGTCTTGAACAAGTGGAATCATAAGGGTGAAAACTAGTCCTCTACATTATTGTAAGGAGGATTTTTCTGGGAAGCTTTGATTTGGTGTACCAGGACACCTTTCTCGGATGTTCCATTTGTACTGTATGCTATGTTTCATGAGATATAGAAAAGCTTTTGAATGCTTGATCTAAAGGTCACGGTGGGATTCCAATCGAGTTAATTACATGTTCACTAAAAGTTGAGCTCTATATTGATGTGTGCTAAAAGGTATTGTAAAGGATGAATGAGATAAGGTCATAGAAACACATTGTTTGGTGAAGGAAATAAGCCTCTCTTATATTTTATGTTATGACTAAATATGTTTTTGGTGAAAGATAATTAATAACGCATCGTATGGTACACTTTTCCTATGTCACTAGTTGATCACTAAAAGTGTGATGATATCTCTGGATTGCTAAAAATTGTAGATCATTTTTATGAGGTGTTTGTTAAAAAAATTTCTGATGAACAAAAACTTCCAGGTGATGATTTTCCATTTGACTTTATTTTTTTGTGTTTATGGAACTTTTAGTGCTTGTCTGATACACTTTTCCTCAGATTTCAGCTCACTAAAAGTTAGATCTCTCTTTATTGGTAATACCTATAGAAAATTTGAATGAGGTTTTTGTTAATCACATTTCTATGAACAAAAACCTCTCTCATATTTTCTATTTTACTTTTATGTTTCTTTTTATGGAACTTTTAGTGCTCGTCGGATACACTTTTCCTCGGACTGCAGCTCACTAAAAGTTAGATTTCTCTTTATTGGTAATACCTGTAGCAAATATGAATGAGATTTTTGTTAATAACATTGCTATGAACAAAAAAATCTCTTATATTTTCCATTATATTCTCTGATCTTTCACAATTCCTCAAAAAATGTCAAAATCTACTTAGTTCCGGAACTAAGCCTGCGAGTTTCAGAGTGAACTTAAAATAGCTATAACTTTTGCATACGATCTCGGATTGAGATGATTTTATTTTTTAACTTGCATAATTTTTTGAGAGGAATCTGAATATGAAATCAAATTTGAGTTTAGATACACTATTCATGATCAATTCCATTTTTCTCAATACTAGCATTATCTTTCCTTTATGGCTTACATACATAAGAATTTGCATATTTTCCCAAATAATCAATAGGATTAGCCAAAAAAAGATAAAAAAATATTTCCAAAGAATTAACAAGATATATATCCTATATTCTATCTTAAGCAAACTATAAGTTCCTAGATTACATTTAAATCTACTTTCAAAGGTAACTTGGAAGGAAAAAATAATGGTAATTTATGAACAATTTATGGCCTCATCATGAGTCACATATCGATGTGCCATAATTTGAGGTAAGCACTCAGTCATTACTAGATACTTGAGATGGGAAACCTCTGGAGATACATATCTGATATTCAATTCCCAATAGTTATCATATGAGAAAGCATGTAACATGCTTAAAAAGCTATTGGTAGAGGTATGTGCCAGACTTTTTGATAAGAAAAACAAAATAAGATTTATGTAGAGGGAGCTGGATGAGAAGAAAGAGATATGGGAAAGAGACAGGGAGATAAATTAGAAAGAGAAAACTATTGCACAATTAAAATAGGAATATAGGGAAGAAAAAGGGAGAACACACACATAATATAAGAAGGTAGAATGCATCACTGATGTAATCTTACTAGCACGCTCGGATTGGTAACCTTATGAAGATACCTTTTACGAACAAATTTTCATTGTTTGGAGGATCTAACGCACATAATTACTACTCAACAACCACCTCTTGCATTGGATTCTGTAGAGGATGTATTGGCGTGACAAAAGCAATAGGTTAAGGACCAAATAGAAGCTACAATAACACAACATGATGAGCTAATAAAAGTAGTGAAGGCAACTACTCATGTCTCCAAAGTTGTTTATGAAAACTGTGAAGATAGGGATCATGTAGTAGGACTACTTGTTTCCAAGGATGAAGCAGATATGAAAAAATTCTAGGCCAAGAACAAAAGGAACATTGCAATACCTAAAAGAATATTGGATAAGGTTGAGAAAAAGAGGGAAGTAATTGATTTATTAAGGCCTCAATTAATAATAAATTAAAATAAGTCTACCCCCAGGTCACGTGCATGATGGACACACTAGTTGATGTAGGGAAATAACTAGAGACAATGGTCAAAATGCTGAAGGCACGGGGTGAGGACTTGGCTATTGCAGAGGTTCCTACCATTGTGGGTGATGCCCTTACTCAAGAAAACAAGGAGTTAGAGGGATGAAAGACATTGGAAGTATTGGTGAATAAGGAATTTCCCCTTCTTTTTTCCCATCGAAATTTGGATTCTTTCATTCTTTGGCAAGCCGTGTAAACATTCTTTATTCTTTGATTATTGGAAAACTCTTTACCATTCTTTACGTGAGTGTTGCCAAGGATGGACAACATGCCTAGTGTGGGGTAGTTTTGGTTGCCATAAAATGGCCAAGTGTTGAAGTATACAGAGGCACACACGTGCGTGGAAGGGCTATAGGAGAAACATATAGATGATTGAACAAGATAAGCATGCAGGATGATAGTGTTATGTGTAGGAGATGGAACAAAGTGCGTGTGAGATAAATGTAGGAAGGTAGATGATTTAGTCAATATTATCCATTTTTTACACCCCTGCAAAATGGACAACTTAGCAGGTGAGAGCATTGACAGTTGATGGGGGGAAAAGGAAATGATTCACAATATTTTGGGTAACTCATGTTTTGTCTTGGCTGAGTTGGTCTTAACTTGCGGAAAATGGTTGAGCTGGTGGTTAGTATTATTATGGAATTAGAGGAGTTCAAGGAAGTGTTAAGAAAAAGGGGATATAATATGTGGAATAATCCCTCACAGAATCATAACAGTAGAAACTAATATGCATAAAATATTACAGATCTCAAATAAAAGTGCAGAATAAAATAACACAACACAAAGAGACAATATTTAATGTGGTTCACCCAATTTGGGCTGTCTACTAAGAATCACTTGCTTATACTTTATTACAAGACACCACTCTCTCAATACAATACCCAAATCTATTTGGAGCCATGCTCAACAAACTCTACAAAATTCACACCCAAATTTAAAACACATCTGCAATGTTACATGATATATACCATATGCATAAAACCACATAAGTAGACAAATGCTTAAGAAGTTTTACAAAACCATGGGTATCAAAACCATGGGCCAAAACCGTCCCATAAACCTATGGGTCAAAAATCCCATCCATATGAGAAAAGCACGTTTCCCGATATATCGGGCACGTTTTAAGGCCAATTTATTTTTTGGGGGCTATGCCCCCGAACCCTTGCTACCCCTGGATCCCCTCTCGGGGCCCGGCCCGGCCTCGAACCCTGGCAAGACAACTGTGGAAAGTGTACAGTACTCTTAGTGTACAATCTTCAACACTTTCACACATAAAAACATACTCCACAACCTAACAAGAAGTCATACGATTCATGGTTAGACCACCAGCTAACCCGGGATGGACAAGTTATACGGATGCAAGGTTAGATGGGTGGCTCGTTGACGCGGCCAGTAGGAGAAGGTTGGTTAGCAGGGCTGGATGGCCATCCAACCCCATTGGTTATATGGGTAGAGATATACGGCCGTCCAACCCCCAAGTTAGATGACCTATAATGTCAGATGGTGATCATCATGTTGGGCAACCGCTACTGGGATGTAAAGGCATACAAGTTAGATGGTCATCCAACCCCCAAGGTTGGACATAAATGAGGTTAGGCGACCTACTAAAATATTGTATGGATCATGGTTAGATGACTGTATAACTTGAATATGAAGGGCGAATAGCGTGCCAACCAATTTTTTTCTTAGAGAATGTTGTGCACCCATGAGGATGGATGTCTATCCAACCTAGTAGGGTTGGACTACCAACACAGTTGGATGAGTCAAAGGGCAGGAAAAGGTAGGTGGGAGAATGAAAACTCAACAAAAAAATTTAATGAAGTATGACACCCATGACTACCCTTGCAAGAAAAGTACTAAATCGTATGGCTCCCTATGCCTCTTTAATTCATCCTTTTGGTTGGTGGCAAAGTTTTCCTATATATTGTAAAATCCACCTCATTTTGAGAGGAGACTTTCTGTAATGCAAAGGAACTCTATCAAAATTGTTCCAATTACATTGTGAGCCAAAGGCCTTGAATTTTGGAATTTTAAAAGGATTTTTCCTTGTGTCTATATTGTAATGGATTGTACACGTTTTTAGCAATAAAATTGGTTTTTTGTGGCTTTTCTTACGCTAATTTGAATTATATTGCATCTTTTGCCCCCCATTATATGTGTGGGTATATTGTGTATGTTTTATCTCTTTGCAAGATCTTTAATTTGTTGTGCTTCATGAATATGTGGAATTAAACACTGTTTCAGACTATGGCACCTCCATCTACCCTCTCCCACTTTGTTTTCTCCCTATTTTTCACTCACTTAGATTGTCTCACCCTTCCTTGGTGCATTACCTTCCTTTAGAGTAGATTTAATTTTTATGCATTCTTGTATCCCTATCTCCTTAGAAAGCATTAGGGTAGGATTAGATTAGTTTTCCATTCTCTGCACTTTGGAGAAGTTGAAACTAGGTTTGGATAAGAAGCCAAATTTCTCAAGAGGATTATCCTACTTACAAGGTCCCACACTGTAGGATAATCCTATATTATGTAGGTTACACTAATTGCCTCACATATAAATCACAAACAATTAGGGGTGCTGTAATTTTGTGATAATAGTCACTTTTAAAATTATTGGGATAAATATAGACATGTTGTGTGTGACATGCAAGGGGGTTTTATAGTCAATAAGAGTCCATTTTTAAGGGAGGAACTTGCAATTTGAACTTATGCATGGGAGATAATAATAGGATTAGATTTGGAGTTAACTATAGATAATCTATTATGAGGCAAAGATTACATGCTTCTTTAGTTATCTTCTTAAACTGCACATGACTATTTTGAGCATGTGAACTATTTTGAGAGTGCATGGGCAGTGAAGGGAAATTTCCCACCCCTATATATTTGTATTTATTTGCACTGTTTTGAGGACCGAGACTGAGCCTAAGGTATCACTGGATTGTATTAGATTTATGCTTTTGGTATGATTTGCATGTATGACTCTTATGAAATTATTTGTATGTATTCAACTCTAGTTTGTGATGAATTAATATAATGGATCATTATGGATGGATATTGATTGTTGATGTTTCTATTCATGGTTATTGTCTGGTGAATTTGGTATTAATACTTATGTGATCTATATGTTTGTTTATTATGTGTGTTTCCAAATTGAGCTCATGGATATGATTTTTAGAATGGAATATGCATGTTGGTTATGGTTATTATGAACATGCATACTAACACCCTAGTAAGACAATAATAAAGAGGGACCTGGTACCTTTGCATACTTTAAGTGAGCACTTAGATCTGTCTGAGTGATGTGCCAATGTGTCTAGAGTTGTTGAGTGGGAAAATCATATTGAAATTTCCTCATCAAGTAGTGCATTGTGAGGAGCAGGGATGGGAGCGATGAATAATTGGTCTATGATAAATTGACCTTTTACCACTCACTGTGTGATGATACGAAGGTTAAATTTCATAAGATGAGTCATCCAATTCCCAATTTGATCTGTTAGAAGGACAATGTTTGAGAAGAAGTGTTGTAAAGGATCCATGCAAACAATTACGTAGGTGGTTTGGTAAAGCATGTAATGTTGTAGTTTCGTAGCTAGGTAGTAGATGGATACACACTACTGTTTGATGAAAATCTATCACATATCATAATCCAATGGGGCCCAACTAACATAGTATATGACATGCTCCTTTCCTTTTTTGTATTCCTACGCTAACATTTCCCCTAAAGACACTGGTGTGGACGAGGTATATAATAATAATGGTTGATCAGGAGAAGGAGGTTGTAAATTTAGTAGTGAAGATAAAGATTGTTTTATGTTATCGAAAGCTTGTTGACAATATTTGGTCTACTCAAGTTTGGTAGCCTTTTGGAGAAATTTGTTTATGGCATGTATATGATAGGTGAATTCAGGGATAAATCATCGGATTGCCCTAAGATTTATGAGGAAAGTCCATATGTCGGCTATGGAAAATGATCGTGGCATGTCAAGGATAGCCTTAATCTATGTTGGATCCACATTGATGCCATGTTTTGATACTAAGAAACCTAAAAGTTTGCTTTGAGTCACCGCAAATATGCATTTACTGGGATTGATACAGACCTTGTATTTGTAAAGACACCCTAGGGTGATGTCTAGATCATGAGCATGATCGTCTGTGTGTCGATATTTGATGAGTATATCATCCACATAAACTTTGACTATTTTATGTATAAGGTCATGAAAGATATGAGTCATGACGCATTGATACGTTGCGCCGACATTTTTTAGCCTGAAGGGAATTTTGACATAGCAAAAAGTACCCCGTTCTATTGTAAAGGTGGTATTATGTTGATGTTCAGGAGAGATTTTGATTTGGTTATATCCCGAGAACTTGTCCATGAGAGACAACATTTTATACCTTGCCATAGAGTCAACGATGGCATCATGGAATGTAAAGGAATGTTATCCTTAGGAAAAATCAGGTTGAGATTTCTGAAATCGATGCAAATACGAATGGTGAGAGTATCTTTCTTCCTAAATAGGACAATTTTTTGTATCTTTTATCTAACTGGCGTAGTGTCAGGATAAGTGATGATGTTATGAGAGACAATCTCAGGATTAATGTCTGACATGTCGGCATATCCTCATGCAAATAATTCCTTGTGTTTTCTCAATATCTCAATGTGATGCTCGTGTAAATGGGGTAAACAATCCCCAAGCTTGACTACATATGAGGGGTTGTCATCATGTTTCACATTGATGGTTGATTTAGCTAACATAGCATTTCCATCTTGGAAATGGTATGGAGATTTATGAAATTTAGCTGCCTCATCCTGACAAGGACTGATAGTCGCAAAATAGTCATCAAAGCACATGGATGGCTTGGGGAAATTCCCTAATTTATGATGGCTTTGAGTAAGTTTATCCTCTCATGCGTAGAGGAGATATAGAATAGCCTCATCATTATCTAAATTGGGGAGAGGGTCATGATATTCCATGTCAATCTTGAGGTCCATGTATCATTTTCCATCTTGGTGTTGTTTATAAATATTTTATCACACGTCTAATACCCTAGCATCTAAGGTAACCTATTTAGGAGAAAAATCTACAATGGCCATGCTAGTAGCACAGGGACCATTGCTAACTGTAGAGGTTGGCTTAGAAGCTGATTGGGTGGTGGAGTTGTTGTAGGAGCTAAAGTTTCCTTAGGAGGGTAATGAGATGCATAATCATGGATTTTCTCCAATACCCAAGGAGTGTTCAAAAGAGGGGGATTAACGGGAGGCACATAATGAATTATTTCCTCTTTGTCCTCACTATCACTAGTATCATAAATAGGAGGTCCATAAGATGAGTCGATGGTGTTAGATTGGAATCACAAGGATTTTATTTGGGAAAAGGCATGATGGTAGTGTAATACTTCCAAGTGTCTAGACTCAACTTGTGAAATGATGTAGTATTCGTCATCAAAGGGGGAAAGGTAATATCTTCGTCCTTGGATTAAAACACATCCTATTTAGCCATGGCACCAATATTTCTTAAATATCAAGGCAAGAGGTGAGGGCGATCAGAATAGATTTTCACAATTCCTAATCCATTACATTCCAGGCAGTTATAAGTTGAGGCATGATAAACAGGATCCTCTGACTCAAGTTGTGGTGGATACCGATCCTGAGGTAAGAGGATTGGAGGTAAACGCTACACAATATCATTAGGTAATATATTCATATTGACCTTGGTTTGCAGTTCATTAGGTTTTTCGTCATCAAAATTTGCTAGCGTAACCTAAATTTCTTACCTAAGATCAAAGAGTTTTGGATATGGAATGCCTTAGATATTAGGAGCAGTGGGCATTAGGAAATGGTAATGGAATATCCCAAGGATTGGGATTGGACTCATGCCTAAATATGTTGGTTATTTTGAATTAATTTAATACACTGGTACCCGGGCTATGCGACTACGTGCATTCGATGTATCTAAGGGAGACCTAGTAGGAGATTATAAGAGAGAGGATGATATAGAACCATAATATTTGTGTGAACCATTTTGAGTACAACTGTGATGGGAAACTAGATGCATCCTATGGGTTTTTACTTGTTTTTGTCGAATCCACAACAAGTTAAGCGAGTGGGTTTGAGGTTATCTATAGAAAAATCAATATTTTTGATTAGAGAGTAGGGAACTAATTTAATTCCTGACCCTTCATCCACAAGGACTCTACGCATTTGAGCATCATGGATAACAATGATAATGAGTAGGGATGGGTCATCCATGCAAATAATACTTCATCTGTAATCATCTCATCCTCCAAAAATTCCAAGGCTAAACAATCCCAATGTGAAATTTGTGGAGGTCATTCCATGGTCTCTATGTGATAAATTTATGGGGTTATAGATGTGGAGGGAGATTTGAGGGCCTCCATAGGAGAATTATTTAAGTTTTACAATTGTTGAAGAAGAAATTTGTGATGTGAGGATGAAGTATGCATGAGTTCCATAAATGGAATCTTGCATGTAAGAGAATTTACCTCATATAAAAAATTCTAGTGTGGCTTGGAATAACTCCCTTGTCGATACCATGGTAGTGGATAAATAAAAGAACTTTCTAAGAATGATTGTGAATTTGCGTTTGATGGAGTTATTTTTTTGGAAGAAGAGGGAATGGGATCTTTTCTTGGTAACACTATTGATACCATGGGTAAAGACTCAACTGTGGGAGTGGGCTCCACCATTGGTGGATCTTTGGATGTATCAAGTAAAGATGGATTATCAACATATTTATTTGGTTTAATAACAATATCTTTATGGGAAAGCTTACACCTATAGTTAGTTTTGGTGGAAATGAAAAATTGGAAATCTAAGAAAATTTGATTGTATGAGTGTTCTATGGTACCCACAACATTCTTTGTAAGATTTTTATGGTGCTGATTTTGATGACTGGAGCGAGATATGTCTATAGAATGATATTTTTCATAAAAATCTTGTATGATGGCAGAGTAATCGAAAGAGGAACCAAGGAAGAAGTTGAGGGATGCCTTATTAAGGTCTTTGCAATCACCATGTGAGTGTCCTATGGTTGTATGCCACCAAAAAAATAAATCACCGCTGAAGTTATGCAAGGTTTGTTTCAAAGGGGGAATTATCCATGGAGTGGGAAACATTTGAAGAAGTTTGGTATGAGATAAAGGATTATAGAGGGAGGTGCAAGGAAAAACCTGATGTGACCCCACTCCTTTCTCTTTAGAACATATAATCCCATGTGTTTTTCCTTTAAGTTTAGGTGATGAGTAGGAAGTACATCCAAACTCACACATAAGGCGATCTTGTCTTTTAGCTTGTTCGATGGCTTCCTCTAACGTGTTAGGAGAGAAAGACCCGTCCTTGTATTAGAGGGTTGGTGTGAGGGCCTTAAGAAATATTTGAGATAAGATTTTACTATCAAGGTTATGATTAGATTGTATGGACAAAGATTTCCATTTTTTAATAAATTCATGAGCTGATTCATTCATTCCTTGTTTAAGATTTACAAATTTCTACAAGGTATTTTTGGGTAGATCATTTGACTAAACCTTCTAGGTCAACTATTGAGTTAGGAGCATGCTAATTATACCTTTATAGAGCCTCACCCACTAAGGTTTTCACTAGAAGCTTATTTGTTGCATAGGTATTATTTTGAATCCATTATTTATAGATATTTCCAAAATTTTTGACGAAGATGGCTGGATCCCTAGAACCATTGTAAGATATGGTAGGGATAGTCTCTCCTAAATCCATGGCTACGATATATGGAGCTAAGGGTTAATTTTGGACAGTTTGCAACGTCTTGTTTTAGATTGGCGGAGGAGGAATATGTTTTCTATGTGCATCCACCAATGGAGGAGGTGTGAAGGAAGGTGTGTTGGGCACCACACTTTGAGATGTTATTTGTAACATATGATTTTGTATTTGGATTATGATAGCCATGTAGTAACTTGGGATAAGGCCATTTGATCTAGGATCTTAGTTATCAATACATTAGGATCTATAGAAGAATATTGGAATTTATTTGTAGGTACTTCTTGGTGCTCATCATGTTCATTGGTAGGGGTTTTAGGAGACTTGTTTTGATAATTCATGCATGCAAGAATTTGACTATGATAATACCTTTGTAATTGAGGTGAGGCATGGTCATCTCCATGGTATCAACAAATATTTTTCAGATATTTCCATCCCGATTGGGTGTAATATATTCACTGTCATTGAGTTTTTTAATGGTGCATCTTGGATCTATATGCTCAACCTCAACCATATTACACTAAGATAAGTGACCTTGTTCTAAATGATCATAGAGACAAGGTGGGGACAACAGAGCTTCATGGGAAAGACTAGGGAAACTAGGAAGATTATCATTTTCGAGATTAGAATTATAACACTTAGGTAAGTGAAATGAAAGTAAGGCATGAATGAATAACCCATGGGGAAATTTAGGGGATTTAACTAAGCCAAAAAGATTCTGAGAAGAGACATTGGTGTAATCTAGAAAATGAAATTAGAATTATGGAAAACTACAATCTATACACAATCAACCCTATACAAAATTTACACACAGGCCAATAACATGAAGGGGATTGAGATAAGACAAAAGACAACCAAAACTTTATAGAGTTTACACAGGGTTGGATAGCATCAGGAAATAAATTGCATTAAGACAGAGAGAATCGACCCTATACAAAATTTACACAAGGTCCGATAGTGTTGGGAAAAATTGATCTGTAGGGATTTTTTTTATTTTTAAGGACTGAAATGAGAAAAAACTGAAAATGGATGATTTTAACAAGATGTGCTTAATCAAAAGGTATAAAATAAGATTCATGTTGGGTTTACCAAGGATGTATGGTAGATAAAAATGTGTCTAGACAATATGCACTCCTATCATCCATTAAACTAGGATATCGAGGCATTGCATAAGTGACACACTAAGACAAACACACAACAAATAGAATTCAAAGGGGGTACATGGACCAATAATATCACATAACCAAAGGGAAGTAATCCTTACACTAGGAAAACCTAGGGTTTCCAAGACCCAAGGTCAAAAAAGAGGAAGGAACCCTATTGGGGTATCAACAATACGAGGGTGATTAAGAACAAAACAAACATGAAATATCTATGTTAACCGAAGTAAAAAATGCAACATAAAATAAATAACTAAATAAAAAAATGCTAACCTAACATGTGCATAAAATACTAGCCTAATATATGCATAAGCAAAGAGATAGGAGACTACTCTATGTACAATGAAAATTTAGGTTAGAGCACTTATCTGTTGGGGGGCAGTCACTGATGCATATATTTCATACAGGATTATACACTAAGAGATAATATATTTTGGGTGGAGAAGGGGAAAAAATCCCATCCTAACTGACTATAGGTGATACAAGAGTACAAACAAAGCAATTCAAGAAGAAGATCTAATTCAAGACTCAAGGTATAATAAATCCAAGAGGTGAGTGAGCAAATGCAAGTTAGTGCAAAAGATCAGAGAAAATGGTGAGTTTCTGTATATCTCTATGATGTGATAATATGATGATGAAATTATGTTTTTAGTATTTATATTTAGGCCATTGCCTATGTGAAAAGGTGTCAGCTAGTAATTTGATAATGTGTTGACGAAATCGCCCATGAGTGATATCGTTAGCTAAGGTAGGGAAATGATAAGTGGTGTGTGAAAAATTTCATGAAGAACAAAGGTAATGTAAAATTAATATGGTCATGGTCATGTAAGGTGTTGGAAGGGTGCAAAGAAAGGAGAAAAATAGGTGTATAAATATGATAAAAATCTATTCTTTTTCCATGTATCATCCCTAACCCAACAATTACCGGAATAACTTTACCCATATCCCAGAATAAGCCCCTTAAGAAACCTATTCCAAAAAATATATGCATTAGTGAATTCTTATCTAGAAGATAAATTGTTAGTAACAGGTATGAAAGGATAAAGTGTGAAAAATTAGGTGTATACACAAGGTTTTAATAATGCGTCAGACCCAAAATGGGTTTAAAACTGCTATCAACAAACACTACAATCAAGGGTTGGACTTCACACACTTTTGGTTTCACTTCATACCTGATAGGGATGCCACATAATAATAATACAAAAATAGTAGACCCAAAATGGGTTTAAGAAAAGGAACAATGATCATGCAAGAGTCCATATTGTATTAAATGAAAATGTACTCATTTTTTCAAATGCCAAACCCAAAATGGGTTATATAGTACCATGCATAGGAGTGCTACATAATCCAATGAATGGGAAAATAAAACAATGGAAAAAGTGAGATGACACAAGTTGGGACTCCCACCTCACTACAAAATCACATAGTAAGCTGCATAAAAAATTTACAAACTTCTATTTATATCAAAGCCTTCATGACATCTACATGCAACTTCTCATTAATGAATTTACAACTCTCTCATGGAGCTTTTACAGAATTTTGTGTCTCTCCTATGGACCTATCCTAGACTAGCTACACACTATACTTGGATCTCATGGCATACAACAACTTAACCACACTCACTTGGATTTCCAAGAGTCTAGCTTATTTATCCTCTCCTACTAACTACTTTCTCATCATCATCAAAATAGTAATCTTGACCTCCTTTTATAGCCATGGTTTCCTATTTCTCTCTCCTCATAGGGTTTCCTTTAGCAGGATGGGTCCCTCCAGTTGTGTCTTGTTTTTCCTTCTTATATTAATATTTATGTTGAATCATTAATTCTACAAGATACCTCCACTTAGACGCTTGCAAGGTTTGATCCATGCTAGTTTGGTAGTTAATTTTATTTGGCTACCGCATCCGATCAACCACCTTTGTCAGGATTTATCAATTGGTTTTTGTAATATGTCATGTCAACTACCAAATCATTTTCACACCCCTTTTAAAACAATTCTTCATCGCACTTCTTCTTTGTTATTCTACACACTCGTGGTATCAAGCTACAATTTCACCTCTTCTCTAATGCACCACTTCCTCTCGAGACTTATCAAAACATCTACACAAATCTTTGCCAATACATACCATTGCATAATACCTTCACTCTTCATTATGAACATCCTTCATAGTCTCCTTCTTTGTGAAAAACTCCATCACACTCCTTAACTACCTCTAGTCACCCACTTTGCATGAAAATACCTCCACACAGTACCGTGCACTATTCTCTTGAAAATTGCTTCTTCCCTTCTTTTCTTCACAATTTATTACACATCCAATTCTTCTCCAAGCCTATTCAAAATCCCACGTACTATTTATGTTCCCTTCTCTTATTTCACACTCCACATGCACTGTAATTTCCTCCTCTATCAATTGTGTAAAGTCTCCACACAATCACCTCCTTACTCTTTCATGCATTTTCTCTTCATTCATATGTGATCTCCATCATTGTGCACACCTAAACTTAGCCAAAAATTTTGCAGGATTACTTTGTTCATAGAATACTCCTACATCAAACACCTTAGGTTAAAACTTGATTTCCACCTCAAGTAGATTGAGGGAGTGGTAGAACCACTCTTCATACTATTGGAATAGATAATATCGAATTCTTCATCCAACAAGATTGTTTCTTGCTGATTTAATAAAATTAAATACAATGTAAGGGAACTGCTGATCAAATAAATATAACAATATTCAAGCAAGATAGATCTAAAGAAGTATAAGCAAGAGTGATAGATAGGATTTGTAGAATGACTCATCTTGTATCTGTAGGTCTAAACTGATTTAGTATTGGAGATTGGTCTTGAAGGTAATATTTTTAGTTGTGCAAGCTCTATATTAGAAATTGGTGATGCAACCTAGAATTTACTAGGAAAATCCCAGGCGATCTGGCACATCACTTAGCCTATACCGAGCATTCACCCGAAGTGTGCAAAGGTACCAAACCCATCTTTAGGGTTGTTGTAGCAGGATGTTAGCAAGATGAAGACTTGTTGTATTCTGATCCATAATTAATACATCATTCTATAGTGCATGTACAAATCTAATTCTAGAGAAAAATAGACTAAATGATAACCATGATGAAATCAAGTATGTAAGAACCAATTATATAGAGGATTAGTACTCTGATTCAGCCAATACACTCCATTATATTAAAACATCGAAATACACAAAAGCTTCTTATAGTAATAACATCATATGCTTATGCACGTAACAATTCCGACAACATAATATCATAATAATCCAGTCCTTACAGATCACTCCTATACTACGCAGTTCATTACATATTTATAAGGGTGGGGAATTTCCCTTCACCACTTGTCTAATCCAAAATAGGTCACATGCTAAAAATATCCCCGTGCCTTTACAAAAATAGGCTCACGTGCAAGAATGCTAATAATAGATCTCTCCTAGTTAACTATCGGTCGCAATTCTATCTTTATCCCACATCCATACAAAGCACTCCTTATCCACTCTTCCAAAAATATCCGATGTGTGTCACATAAGTATTCATCCCATTTGTGTGCTCTGTACACCATCTTTCAAAAATAGATCATAATCATGAAAATGGCTAAGTCCCTTATCTTTCTTTGTCCTCCGCACGCGATTCCTTTTTGATCATCCCGCACTTTTGAATGCACTCTACTCATTTGTGTGAATATCCTGTATGAAATCTGATAAGGGTTATACATGGTATGCTCAAGAATTGGATTGCAACGATTTTAGGGAAAAAATTTCTATGAGAGGAAAAGGCTGCTTGGGTGCTAACATTTGATCTAGATGTCAGTGTTTATGGAAAAACTTAGGTTTTATTTCTTTTTGTGTCACTTCTTGTCACTTTTTGTTCATTGTAGTTCATGCCAAGTTCACTTTACTTCTAATCTATTGTACTTGTACCAAAAAAAGAAACCCTAACTACTTACACAATAATCAAACACACATTAGATGAATAAAAATATGCATATGCTTGGGTTGGACTGGCCTCTATGGTCACCCTAATGTGATTTTCACCGAGCATTGGACCACATTTCAGAATTAATGTAGTTTTTGTGTGTGTGTGTGTGTGTGTGTGTGTGTGTGTGTGAGAGAGAGAGAGAGAGAGAGAGAGAGAGAGAGAGAGAGAGAGAGAGAGAGAGAGAGAGAGAGAGAGAGAGAGAGAGAGAGAGAGAGAGAGAGAGAGAGATTAAAATAATGCCCCTTGAGATAGGATGCCCTAATGTTAGTTGTACAAAGACATGAAACCTAAAAATACTTTGTCCCAATGTAAATGTGTGGTATGTAATTCAAAATAAACCCTCTTATGTAGTGCCAAAATGCATTCCTCGGTGTAGTAGATAGAAAATATTAGATCCTTGCAATAGTATGTTCCTTTTTAAATTCTTGCCCCATAATGATGTTGAATAATAAGTGTACATATATGATTCATTTGTTTAAGTTTCATCGTTAACAAGTGAAAGGCTGACCAAGGGCAATAAACAGAGTTAAGAAAGAAGTAATTTCCAAAAAATTAGCAAAAGAGAGAAAAGTGGACAAAAGTACCCAAAGGGGATAGTAGTGCCTGAGCGCTCTTGTACCTTATGGGTGGTCCCGTACAGGGTGCTAAAAAAGCTAAATAGTAAAATTAGAGCTGAAAATGATGGCAGTCCATATGTAAAAATGTAAATTGCAAGGAAAAAACAACAAGCAATAAAGATGAAAAGGATAAAAGTAATGTCAAAGAAAAGTAAAGGGTTGTTAATGAGTAATAATCTTTCTTAGGAATCACACATATAAATGAAGTATTTAATGGCTAGATGTACATAGTAAGTGCATGAATTAGTGACTACATTTTCTACCACTTTATGTTGGCGAGTAAGGATTTGGTAGCATAAAGTAGAAAAGATAAGTGTACCTTGGAGAGTCAAAATAATATTATACCCAGTAATGTGTTGAATGAGTGTTGTAGAATGTTGAATGGAAGAGTGAAAAGTGTGTACTATGGATTTATAAGTGAAGGGAAGGATAAGGATCATTGGGGTGACCTTTCCATGTATGGGGTGATAATGTTGTGTGTGTGTGTAGTTCCTTAGAATATCATATTTTATGGAGCACGCTTGAGATTTGATTCATGGTTGCTTGTGTGATTTGCCTTTGTTGGGATAGGATGGGACATGTAAAAGAAAACAAGTGTAGTCAATGCTCCAGGGAAATGTAATTGAACGTTAACTTGAACTATATGTAAAATGGAAATACATATTTGAAAAAGATAAACTAAGGGGTTAGAGTACACCTAAAATGTTGAAAGAGAAATGGGAAGAAATTTGTACCTACTTGTAGAATTGTTGTTTAGAAGTTGGTTGTAAGAAGAAAAGGTATTTTTACATCCTGTCACCAAACCAGGGATTTGAGTTTCTCAACACTAAACTTCAGATTTAGGTTTCCTATATCTATTAAGCTAAAGTTAATTGGGAGAGATCATATACTTTTCCCTCCAACCATTAACGCTTTCCCTAGATAAGTATCACTGTAGATGATCACAAAACCAATTCATAGCTTACCTTAGTTTTCACATTGTTGTAGGCATATCATTGTCCTGCATATTCCCTAGGTACCACTTCCTTATTTGTTCCTTCTTTATTTCCTAATTTGGTTCTTGAGTAAGTAGTTAGTTCCTTCTTAGTAATTGATTACAATCTGAAACTAATTGTGTAACTGCTAAAAATGGAGAATACTGTAACTATTGTAACTTTTTATTACTATTTTTCCCTAGGACAAGAGTGGCCATGTGGGACATATTGGAGCTTGAAATTGCACCTTGACCAGAATCAAGAAGATTCACGATTTTGAGATAACATGGGATGATATATGTAATGTGGGTCATGTAAAAGTGAGATCAACCTCTGAATAAGTTTGACTTCCTCTAGCAATTTCTAATGCTAACACCACTCCTACTATAGGGAAAACAACTATCTAATCATAATCTAACAATCCAAGGGATCATGGTGAGAGCTAAAGGGTTAAAAGGATGCATAAATGAAATTCAAGATAAAATTTGTGATATCACCAAAATAAAGGGGATAAACACTCTATGAGGGATAAGAGAGAAGGAAATGGAGAAGGGAGAGGCTAGATAATTGACACAAAACCAAAATTACATTTTACCATCTGTTCTCACATGAAACATAACCAAATGAACTTGGAAAAGGGAAAAGCATGCACGACATACCAAAATTGTAAAGGAGAGGCAAGAATTTAAATAAAACAAAAGCATAGGTCACAAAATTGCCACAAATACTAGAATTTATTTCTTAAAAGGATGCACAGTCCATTACAACTAAAGAAGAATGAAAAAATGCATTTTTAGTCCAAATGGGGGTCTGTAACTCAAAATTGTTAAGGAAACTATTTTGACATGGTTCCTTCACATTTTAGAATGACCATCCTTATAAATGTGCATCATTTTACACTATATATATAAACAAGAGAGAAAAAGAGAGGGAAAAGAGAAGGGCATGGATTTTTATAGTTGTAACCACCAACAAATGTATTAAATGTGTGAAAAAAATCATGGGAACCCTTATAAGACCATTTCAACACGTCCTTTTTCTTGTAAGAGAAGGTAAGAGCCCCATACTTCATTAAATATGGTTATTGATCCATATGAAACTACTCTTTAAAAGCCAAAAATATTTTCTCCCTTTTATCCAACTAAACTCCATATATTCTTGAATCTAATGATGCCAAATTGAAGGGATTGAGGAGACCTTTCCAATCAGACTAATTTTGTAAGATTTGGAGTAGCAGAGTGAAAGTTATAGCCATTTGTAATTTTACAGCGTAGGAGGAACATGAGAATTCCATGTGGAAATATACACAAGTGTTGCTTCAACATCTCTGACTGCCAAGCTTACCAACTTTATGCTTTTTAAATCTGAGATAAGCCTCTCAATGTAGGCAATCCATCCTAGATATGCATATGTTTTTATCAGAGTGTGATATTCACAATCTTACTTGTCTGCGATGAATCTTAGGTGGTGCGCATATGTGAACTAGTGAAACGATGCCTAGAAATAGTGTGCTATGAAGGCATATGATAGTTTGAACCAAGGGCTCCAAGCTCCTTCCTTCATTGTAAATCATGTGATGCAAACATGTTGGTAGATCACAAAATGTACTACCTTACCCACCACTGAAGGTAACTGTTTGGGTATATGCCACTCCTCTTCAAACAACACACGGTGCCTATCATACCACATCTTTACACTCTATTTAAATGGCCCACTCATGGTCCCTTCACATAAGTATTTACCAAATCTCTCTGCTAGAGATTTATTCTCTGTGGGATACTCCCAAATATTTTCTTTGGCCCATCGGGCAATCCAATCTCCAAAAACACCAAAGACAATAAAATAGTGCTAAAAATAATTCTTTCACGTGTACGCACTTATTCAATGATTGTATTCAATATGTGATCCATGATATTGTAGATCACTCCTTGAGACATCTTCCTTGTAACGTGCAACCACATTGTATTCACTTGCGACCACCTTTCTCGGTCATTCAACTTTGTTACTAGATGTACAGTTTCCTGTACCACTGGGTACTTCTTCAATTTATCAATGTCCATACTGTGCTGACCCTTAGTATATCCTAGCTCCTTCCTTGTCTCCAAGATTGATGCTTTATCTATTAATTCAATCTCCATATCTGCTCCTAAGGTCCTTAATCATGTCACTATTAAAACCAAGGCGGTTGTGATTCCAACCCTCCATCCGGTGAAGTAGAAGAAGTCCTCATGGACTATGCTCATCAACCATCGATACAATGGTTCATGATTTCCAAAGTATGGCAGATCGTATAACTGGTAGACTCCAATTTTCTTTAGTAACTTCTGTCTAACATTATTTTACACTAACATGTATTCTGCTGTGCACCTATTTGTTTTTCATGCTTAACAACACATCTAGTTCCTTCTTATTATCCGATGTGCGATGGTTGTAATCATTGATCTTACATTTACAGATGTGGGAATCCTATTCTTGTCTCACAATCATGCCGTTTGGATACTACATTTATGAGAAATTACTCTCGGGAGCAATTTCTTCTTCCACTTCAACCTTCTTCTTCCCTTTTACTCCTCCTGTAGGTGATTTCTTCAGCGAAATTTGAAAATTTCTCCTTTCTAGCCTCTGTAACAAGAAAGTTAAAACCCTAGTTTGAATCTCCATGCCCTAGTGGAAATTATGTGCCCTATCTCCTTCGTAACATGTCTACTTCATTCAAACCCTTCACCTATGGGGACGTAAGCTTCTCTTACACATAAATATTCTCTCCACGTCTGGTTTCACACTCTTCACACCTCAACATGACTCACTCAGCTCGTTTGCACTTAGCTCTTTTAAAATTATCATAACTTCAATGGTAAGAATGAACTCACATCCCATCCTTATATATATTTTAAAAAATTTAGTGCATTTATTGCTCCTTCACCTACCAACAATCCTCTCATTAATCGACCATTTTTCGTTCTTTCCGTGTGGTACATATTTGCCCCCAAGCTTTAACCTTCTAATGGAACTTCCTACCTTCTATCCGTGGAATTCTCTTCAGCATGCCTCCATGCACATGAGTACCCCGCCATTGTGCCTTCCCTTGGTAGTTCCCATGGCCCCTACCTACCTCGAGTTATAATTTTTTCTTCATTCATTTCCACCTATGGTCCTCATTTCTAGAAGCAATTTTTTTTTTCAATTCTCCAACTTGAATAGAACCCGTAGTAGTTTATTCCTTTCATGTGTACTTATTTTCAATAGTCCTATACTTGGATATCAATAACCACCCCACACTAATTATATGTGCAGTCCTCTATGCATATAAATTCTTCAAATAGTAATTAGCTTCTGACGCGCAAATGCACTTATGACACAAAAACACTAACTAAATTGGAAAAGTATAGTGATGAAGAAGGAAACACATTAAGTAAATACATAATTTAAAACCTAATCTAAATGGAAACACTGCCTTATTACAAACACCAAGACGACTTATTTATAGTAGGGCTTTGGCCTACTCCCATTGAAGTAACCGAGTAGCAGTGTTCCATCAAGTGCCTCTAATTTTCAAGTTCATGTTTTAAGTATGTGAGTGACAACATACGGCCCCAACTAATGTACCTAGAGTTTTCCTTGATGGCACAAAAACTTAGAATCATAAAGGAGCACCATCTATTCAATCATGAACTTTTTATACCTGATGTGCCTGTCATGCCATGCTTTTTACCTGGCATTTTCTTGTTTTGACTCCAATGTGCTATTTCTCGTCACTCATCCAACTTGATTAACTTTTCAATCTGTTTTTTTAATGCTTGTTAATTAGCTATACCTCTAGCATGCATAATACACAAAGAAGGTAATATGAATTCCAGAGGAAGAACTGCTTCTACGCCAAACACGAACTAAAATGGTGTGGCTTTGTTCATTCTTTTGTAGGTTGTTTGATATGCCAAAAGTATTATAGAAACTTTATCATCCCAATCCTTTTTCCAACATCACATATTTTTGTCAACGTTTGGCTCAAAATTTTGTTAAAAGCCTCAACAATCCCATTTTCATGAGGATGATAAGGTGTAGTCTTATGGTGTGCAATCATGAATTCATCCAATAAAATTTTGATTGTCTCATTCAGAAAATGTTTTCCCCTATAACCGGTCAAACTCAAAGGGCATCCATACCGTGTAATAATAGTTTCCCATAGATATCTAGCTACTGTAGCCACTATTCAATGCTTTGTAGGTGCTACTTCTGCCCACCTTGTAAAATAGTCTATGCAGGTAATGATATAGCGTGATCTAGTCCTACGTACAGTTGGTGAAATAGGACCCACAAAATCTATAGCCCATTTCTCAAATGGTTCTCCACTAGTAATAGGTCTTAGAGGCATTTCATCTCATTGACCTAGTTTCCCAAGACGCTAATAGTGATCACAAGCCTTGCAATATGCCTTATAATATTTATACTAGGTCTCCCACCATAATCTACATAGTAGAATCTTGCACGTAGTGGTGTCACCTGCATAGTGGCCACCTACAATACCACTATGAGCTTCCTCTATGATGTTTTTGCATTCATGTTCCAGCACCCAATAGATGACACAATACTTCATCCCAGCCTAACTTGTACAAGTCACCGCTAATAAACATATAGGGTGCCATACGTGTATAGCAAGTTGTTTCTTCTCTAAGGATTTCATTCCTTTCTGGAGCCATACCTATTCATAGAAAGACAACAATGTCCCCTAAATCTGATAGCAGTGCGTTGTAACCTATATAGTTCTGCATCTAGGCATGGTATCTTCAATGGCTTGTGCCTCTTCTCCTGGACTGTATTCTAGATAAATGGTCTGGTCTAGAATTACGTTTCCCTAGTTCCACCACAACTGTAAAATCAAATTCTTGAAATAAGAGTACCCATTTAGCATATGTGACCTCTTTGAAATGGGCATGTTTACCAAATAATTCAATGCCATGTGATTTTTATAAAATACAAATGGTGTAGCTAGTAGGTACTGTATAAATTTATGTAATGCATAGATCATTGAAAAAGCTTCATGTGCTCTGTAGTTGTATAATTTTGTTCTATGCAGGAGTCAAATTTCTACTAGCAAAATAGATAGGATGATCTATAATACCTTCTCCAGGATGAGCCAACACCATGTGCCAATGGTCATGCTAGAGGCGTCCACATGTACATGAAATGGTTGGTCCCATGAAGGAAAGCATGAAGAATAGGCATGGTATTAAGTTTCTCCTTCAATGTCTCGAGTGCTCGCTATTGTAGTTCTCCCCAGTAGAATGATACCTTTTCCTTTCAATAACTCCTTTAAAGGTGTGACAACCTTGACATATCCCTTTGTGAATTTTCATATAATACCCTGTGTGACCACAAGAATCCACTGCACCTCACTTTGACTAGTAGGCACTTTTAGGTCTGATAATAACTGCAACCTTAGCTAGATTAACCAAAAAATCTTCCTTTACAGATTATGTGTCCTAACAATATTCCAAATGTTGTAGAAAATATGCACTTCTTGATGTTTAAGGAGATACTTAATTATATACATCTTTTAAACATTAAGTGTCAGATTGTCATAATGATCCTTAACAATTCCATACATTTTTCAATCACCTAAATAAACCTGCAAGAAGTTGTGAATAAAATCTTTGAACGCCTGAACAACTAAGCGTGAAAATACAGTAGACACATTATTTCAGTCCAAAAGGCATCACAGTATAGGAAAACAATACCCCATTCAGTAGTAAAAGTAGTCTTTTCCTAATCCTTCTGGGTAATCCTGAACCTAATGATACCCAGAGAACCCATCTATAAATGAATAGATTTCAAACCCTGCAACACCTTCTAGGATTTCCTCTAGTTAATGGAGTAGGAAAGGGATCAATCACACATACAAAATTTAGCTCCTTGTAGTCCACACAAATCTTAATCTGGCCATCCTTCTTGATACTGATCACCATTGGACTAACCCATTCTGACTCATCTAGGGGCTTGATGATTCCAGAATTCAACATTTTTTCAATCTCTTGCTTTGACCTTTTCATGCAAATTGGGGTTCATCCTGTAGGGTCTCTTTCTAAATGGGCGCGCACCTTCCTTAAGATTTATCTTCATCTCTCCTAATGATTTATGCATGCCTTGAAGTTCATGGTACCTCCGAGGGGATAAGTCTTGATAATCCCATCGTAACTAAATGATTTTTTGTCAACTTTAGAGTCTGACCAATAGTCTCCAATTATGGCCTCCTTAGGCTCAGGATCTGATCTAATATTCACTTTCTTTGTCTTCATAAGCTCATGATAGGTGCACATGGTCTTATCTTCACTTTACAACACCTCACGTCTACTTGTTGAATGGTCTACATACAAACCTTCTACTTCTTCAACATCCAATGTTCCTCCATGGCGTGCATGAACACAATATGGTATCCTTCTCCGGTGTAATGAGGTACTGAGTTGTTACCTATTCTCCTGATATAATGCAGTCTATTGTCCCTAGTAAATATGTTCTTTACTTCACACCCTACCAACTCATAAGTGTTGTGAGCCCAATTATCACAAGCAACACTTGTAGTATCGCTAATAGACTGTGCATCCTCCCACTGAAGGATTCCTTATTTCGATAGCTCATGTGCCTCTGGGTCCCGGATCACACATACATAAATCCTATTTAGGTCTTCCTCACTTAAGGGCTCAACATAGGGCGCATATTTGCCATCTATTAATGGGATAATAACCCTTTCCTCCTTATTTTCAAAGCTTGATATAGCCCTTATTGAACCGAAGGATCAAAATTATTTGCATAGCAATAAGGATGCCCCACTAGAGCCAGGAATCTATCTGCCTCTACCAGTACTAAGACCTCAAAATCTCTAGTGAACTTGGCTCCTTGTATAGTAATGGAGGCATATTTTAAAACACTCATGATGGGATTGGCCTTGGTCTAGATTAGCCATTAAAAAAAACATTCAGAAGATGGCTGCAATGGAGGTCCTCCCCATTTGTACCCATACATACTAAGTTAAGAACATTGACTTCTACACATGTATCAATCAATATATTACTCAATAATCCACCCATCCACAATAGTCATTTAGATTGATCTCCTTGTCATTATCTAGCCTATTCGGGGGAAGATTTACTTGTAGGATATTCCATCCAATCTCAATACTTGCATGCAGAGTGTTTTCCTTTTAACCAAATCCCTAACAGTGGAATGATATTCTCCTTGTGCAACCTATTTACACACTTCTTTCAAGTCATCCATATCAGTATTGGACCATCTCTAATGCTTTCTTTCACTCCATCTTTCTGTGATTGATCCTTTAAATATTATATTTCACCCTAAATATTTCATGAGTACCTCCATGGTTTCCTGGATGAACTTCCTTCTGATGGGCAAGGATCTAGGCTACCATGCATGTAGAACCTCCTCCTTAGTGATAGTAGGCTTCTTCTTCAATGCTTCTTTGGCATGCACGCTGCTTCAGCACCGGATAGTGATCCTTACTTGATAATTCCTCAGATTCTGGTTCCAACTTGGGAATCCACTAGTTTTCCATAGCACATTGTATCCTAACCATCCCTACGTGCCTTTGTTTTCTTGTTTATGCTTCATGCTAAGATGCTCATACAAGTACTGGGAATTCTTGATAACTATGATTCCTCCCATAGAAAGAACATGTAATATTTTGAGGACATTCGACACCTATAGTGGTCAGAAGATATGCATGTCTAACATGTTCCGCAATGGGAACTTGCCTCGTCCACTACCATGACCTTGTCCTCTGAATCCACCATGGTATCCTCGACCTCTGCCACAACCACCTTCAAAATTCCCTTCACTCCGATCATAGCGTGCTTGATTGTGATCCTGATCCTGATGCTTATTCTTACCTTTAGAGTTATCTAAAACTCATGTCTGCCATACACCAATATCTATAGCATGCATGGATCTGAACAATCAGCCGGTAGTCTTCCATTTCATGAGTTGTGGACCTACAAATTTTAGAGTAACAAGAGACATTCTTCCTTATTGCATCATTGTAATAATGGGCAGTGGATAGTATCATGGTTTAAATGACATATCTCACACTCCAACAGTAATGAGAGTACATGCTCTGTGGGGGAAAACTATCCTTTGTGTGAACTTCCACTTCATAATTTATACACTAAATCCCCATGCATCGTCTCATGTGTTGAATTTTCCGATAGCATTTCTCAAATTGCTTTGCCATAGCTATGATCTGTACTTCTAAAAATGGGCTTACCCCAATGTCTATACTTCTAACTGTCTCAATGCATGTAAGGTCTGCTTCAAGTGGTTAATGCAGATTAGTATATGTCTTATTTGATAGCACCCTCCTAAAAGGGGTAATCATACCTCCAACAAACCATTGGGCATGCTGGCTCACATAAATATCATAGGAAAGCTTAGATAACAATGCATTTTGAAACAAGCATCATACTCTTTGACACTCTTAGTAGTACCGTGCTTAATATCCTTGAGCACACTTATACTCTTATGCTCAAACTCAGGGATGTGAAACTCTTTAAGGAAAGCATATTTTAAAGTTGTATAGTCTACGCAAGTCTGATCAAGTGTCAAAATTTATGTACCAACTGTGTGCATGCCCTTCTGATCATAGTAGAAAATTGACTTACCCTGCGCTCAGAAGTCTGTGATTCCTTTGGTGTGCCACAATATTTCACACATGTGCACATGTTCAGCAGCATCTTCTATGCCCCTTTACTTTGGAATACAAAGAGGCATATCCATGTAAATACTCTGGGGTTGGTGCAGACCTTGCCCACCTGATCTAGAACCTCATGTGTTTCCTCTACCTCCAGAACCACCTGATCCACCAGAACTAGAACCACCTATACCGCCTGATCCTGAACTTGTATCCGGAGTCAGACCAGAAGATGTACTCCCCCGTATGTCCTGATAGTAGTACTAAACTACACCCCTGATGGTCTGCATGAAGTTTTACTACTCCCCAAAAGAGAGTCTAAAAATATCTACGTGCCTGAATTATGTGTAGAAGATACACCTAAAAAGGTAATCCTCATGAGAAAAATGAAAATACATTTGCATTGATACCATTGATGTGCTTCTTATATGACTTACTCCTACTCTCCCACTACCTAAATTAGCTTGTTGACTATTTGTTCATACAAGATACTAGAAGACCAAGCATAAGGGCAAGGTTATCTAGGTAGATTCAAATGCGTGACCCATGACCTAGGTCATCTCTGCTGGCGCGATTCTACATGAGGCTGAGGGGGGTTCCCTGTCATGCTTTCCCAAATAGGCGGAGTTCATGATGTTTAGGTTCCACGTCTTCTATGCATGAAATTAAAATCCTTCTCAAAATCCATCTCTCTTCACAATGCCATTCACTCTCCACACATGTCACGTTGCTTCTCTATCTCCCTCTCTCGTACCTCATTGTACTTAAGTCATCTTTACTTCTCTCTACCTCTCTATCGCTAGGTCTACCATCTTCCACCAAACCTGCTCCTGCCCTCATGCATGGTGGTGTTTTAGTTAGCCATCAGATTTGGTCTCCAAGTTCAGGGTTACTATCAAAATTTTGATCACCAGTGGAATGCCTTGCAGGTAAGTTCCCCTGGGATATCATAAAAATTGGAATTCAACTACCTTTGGGCACAGAATAAGTGGAAATTGAGTACTCCAAGATATAGTTGTTCAAAATACCAGAGAACCCCAGTATCCATAACGCATGATTCCAAATCAAGATCAACATCATAAAGGGTCTGAATTCTTATTCCTACATCCATACAAGTGTGTGATACCTCCAATTCTATTTAGATGCATAAGAAACCAACCACTTGTACAATTCTACCAGAAAGCTAGTGAAGAAGATCTCATACAAATAATTCATACAAATTATTCTCCACCCACGTGTGTGCATTTTTCAAACTCAAATCCAGATGTTGAACCTCCATATGCATATTCTTCTTCTAGGTCATGTATCCACTCCTCAACACTTGCTAAGGTCAACTGATATGTCTTCATCATGAACCATCCTGAAAGTAACTAAATGAAAATAGAGGTCCCGACAACATAACCAATGATGCAGCCTAGAATTTACTAGTAAAATCCTAGGTGCACTAGGCACATCACTCAGCCTAGACTGAGTACTCACCTGAAGTGTGCAAAGGTACCAAGCCCCTCTTTAGAGTTGTTGTTGCAGGATGTTTATATGATGAAGACATTAATGCATTTACGGTCCATAATTAATACATCATTCTACATTGCATGTACAGATGTATATTCTAAAGTATAATAGACTTAAATGATAACCACGATGAAATCAACACATGTAAGATCCAATCATACTCAAGATTAATACTTTGACTTCAACAAATACACTCCATTACATTAAAACATAATAAATATACATAGAATCTTCATTATAATAGATAACACCATATGTTTATGCGTGTAATCAGATTCTGGCAGCATAACCTCACAATAACCCAGTTCTCACATACCACTACTATACTACTCATTTAATTACATATTTATAAGGGTGGGGAATCTCTCTTCACCACTTATCTACTCCCAAAATAGGTCGCATGCTGAAAATAGTCTTGTGCCTTTACAATTACAGGCTCACACCTGCAAGTGTGCTAACAATAGATCTCTCCTAGTTAATTATCAGTCACAATTATATCTTTAGCCCACATCCATTGAAAAGTGATCCATAGCAACTCTTACCAAAAATAGCCAATGTATGTCATGCAAGTATTCATTCCCATTTATGTGCTCCGCATGCCATCTTCCAAAAATAGATCATAATCGTGAAAACAGATAAGTCCTGAATCTGTGTCTGTCCTCTGCGCATGATTCCTTTTTGATCCTCCCATACTTTTGAATGCGCTCTACTCTTTCCCATGAATATTCTGTACAAATTTTTCTAAGGGTTATACATGGTTTTCTCAACAATTGGATTGAAATGATTTCAAGGAAAACATTTCTGGGAGAGGAAAAGGCCACTTGGGTGCTAACATTTGATCTAGATGTTAATGCTCATGGAAAAACTTAGGTTTTATTTCTTTTTGTGTTTGTAACACCTTTGATAAACTTTCATATTCCTCTTTTGCATTGCAAGTGTTGAAATGTGATTTTATTTATGAGGTGTGTTCCTTTGATTTTTTAAGATCATGCTTGCCATGGATAAATCATTTTTGCTCTTGGATTCGTTAGGACTGGAAATGTTGTTGCTTGCAAGAATCCATTTTCACTTTTGATAGGTGAGTTGTAATCTGGTAATGATGGTTGCAAACTTATCTCTTTTTAATTAATACATCCTTGGATCAATTCCATTGATCCAAGGTATGTTATAAATCTTCTTACTGATCTGAATGGAAAATTGACATTCAGAGGTTGAGAGACATAATAGACTGAAATTTGGTATGTTTACAAATTCTTTATTGTCTTGTAAGATCGTTCCCTGCATTCTATTGTATGTTTTGTGCTCGAATATTCTTGATTGATCTCAACAGGATGCTTAATGGCGTTAAGCATGAAAAGAGGCCTGCATCATGACTATTGAAAAAATAAAATAAAAACTAAGTCCTATACCTATGAAATCTATCCTAGTGGGATTCTAAACTAAGGTATTTAGTACCTATCTGCTACCTATGTCTATTTTGTTGGGATGACATCCTAACCTAAGTTGTTTGTACTAAGTTGGAATAAGGGGGAAATAACCTAGGTGATGCTAGATTATTTCTAACCTAATACTTAATACTATTTGGTTATGAATTATGATCTAACCTAAGATGACTATTTACCTATTGTAATGTTTATAACCTAAGGTAAATATTTTTAAACTAGCCTATGGTCTATCCTAAGCTAATGGTATCTATCCTAAACTAATGAAGTGTGGAAAGTGGACATAAGGGTCATATGGCAAATGGGAAGCTAGGTGGTAGTTCCTAAGCTATTAATGTGATTTGATCTTGGGAATTAAGTGACAGTGTACTACCAGATTAGGAAAAGGCATGAAATTTTGAGGAATCCAATGTGGAGGCATCACTAAGGTTTAGTGATGCATGAAGAGTTAAAATGGGCCTTCACCAATTTTGGATGGCGGTGGAAAGGAGAGATAGGTGGGAATTTGAGAGTAAATGACATTAATGAGTCTTGGTTTTTGCGAGAAAAACCATCTTGGAAACAATGTGGGTGGATTTGTTGGGGGTTGTTTGGTCTTGCATGCTTTGTGATTTTTGCTCTGCATAGAGCTATCTGGTTCTTCAAACCAGCAGTTCAATTTTCACTTTGTGGCTATTTTTGGTTTCCCTAGTCTATTTTCGATTTAGGGAAAGTATATGAGGCATTGGGGAAAGATATTTTTAGTTGTTGATCTTGTTTGGAGGAAGAATAAGAGTTGGAATCTTGGCTGGAAGTCTCCTTCAAATTAGTAGAAGCACTATCAGGCATGATAGGCTATACCCATTAAGATTTCTTGCTTTTCTCTAAATGTTTCATTAAAATAACTCTGGCTCTCATGAGATAAATGTTTTTGGTTATTGTTATGGTTATTTTATCTCTTGTTGTAAGGAATCTCTATGCTTTTGGTTTTGGGACCCTTGCATGATAACGTGAAGTTTTGGGTGTTTTCTCTGAGTAAGTTTAAATGTGAAAATACATTTGGAACTATAGAGACTTTTGTGTTTTGATTAAAATATGCGTTCTGGACTGTCTGCTCGCAAAATTTTTTTAAGTAAATGGTTTTTGTTTTGAGCTTCGAACTGGAAGTCTCTTTGGAAAGTAGAAAATAAGTGAATACTTTTCTCTGATGCATCTTTGAGTTTTAAAAGTTGTATTATTTCTCTTTCGGTCTGTCTGGGTTGATATTTCTAACCTTTTTTGCATGAACACGTATTTATATGAAGCAAGGAAATGATGTCTTGTTTCTTTATCTGTAATGGTAAAATGGCATTGTTCAGAATAGATACCTTTGATGGTTTAGAAAGGTAGTTAAATACTCTTTTAAACTATATCTTGTTTTGTGAAAATTTAGTACTTATTTTTCGGGACTGTATTGTATACTTTTCTCTATAGTATGAACTTCAAACTTTTTGTTAAAACAAAGATAATTGGAGGAATGTGGTTTATAGCATTGTATGCATCTTAAATTTCAACTTGACTTTTCTATCTGTACTGAACTTCACTTCTTCAAATTTTATATTTGACAGAGCTGGGTAAGTTATGGTATTTGATGTTACTGATACGGTTTGAGATCGTAAGGAAAATAGAAGTAATGTTTGACATTAAACTTTGCATTTGGTTTTGTATTCTCTATTGGAACTTTTGAAAGAATTTATGGGTTTTAAAAAAAAAAAGGGTTTTGGAATTCTAATTGTTAAAACAGTGGTGATTAAGCTCTCGGTTCAGATCCTTTCTATTGAAGTCTTCCTTTAAAAGTATGGAAGTTAAGTTTTGTTAAATGGTGAAGTTCTATTTGTTTGAAATAAACTCTGTTGATTGAATCTCTCCAATGTCGTTAAGGTGAATACCTTCTTAGGTCCTTGTTCAAAATTCTTAAGTTTGATTCTCTGTCCTTTTTTTGAACTTGGATGAGGTGATGCAGAACTTACTCACTAGAACTGGAAACTTATTTTGTAGTTTGTTAATGCATAATGTTATGAGAAGACTGTGGAAAGTTAATGGGATTCATTTGATGTGTAAGAAAATTTTGGGACTGATATTTTTGGTATGTTGAAAAACAAAACCATTCCCATTTGGTTACTCTCTTGATATTTGTCTATTTTTGTGGAATCAATGTCTTGTCGATTTCAGATCGTTGAACAACTGAGTCTTGTCCCTTGGAAAGGAAAACTTACACCTTTCTTTGTCTGATTGTTTTCAATGGCAGAGTCCTATTTCTCTTTTGATGCATCTTTAGGTAAATTCCTCTGATGGTCTCCTCTCTGTGCACACAATAGATAATATGACCCTTCTCTAGATGGATATGAGTAAGAAATAATCCTTTTGCAAATCTACTTGTTTGATGGAACATATGGTTTTAAATCACTGACTGATATTCTCCAATAATGTTGAATAATTCATAAGGGTTGCAAGTGAGTTTTTAACTGTTTTAATTCTCTTCCTTCTTGGATTGGATTGAGATCCCTGTTAGTAGTTGTTGTCTCTTAAATGATGAATCTCTTTATTGGCTTCCTTGTTTGATTCAGTTATGTACTTTCTGAACCTGATTTCTATCTCTTAGAAGAATGGCGAGTTTGTGGATAGTCTATTATTGATTCTTCTTCTTATTTATTTAAGTTGTAGGATGTTGACTCTCCTTTTCTGATGATGCATATGAGAATTTGGTTTAACTGAATGATAAAGGAAATTGTAAATTGTGTACCTTTCAATTCGTTCTCCTTTATTTTTATAAAAACATTATCATAGGTTTAGTGGAATCAATTACATTACTCTTATTAAGTAATTGATTAATAACTATTATTAATTTCTCCTCTACTTAAAAGTGTATTTAATAATTGTTTCAGTTATTTAACATGAAACATTGTTGTTGGGAAATACTTATCTAGTATTGATAAGAGACCTAATCTAAGAACCTAGGTTACATTATTTGACCTAGAATTAGGCTGCCACAACTGAATTGTGAATCTCTTATTTATTTAAGTTGTTGGATGATTCATCTTAAAAATGTTACGATGATAAAATGAACTTGACTGTACATGTTTTATGGAAACTTGGTAAAGATGACTAGGAGGTCTTTGATTATGAAAGTAACTCTTTTTGTATTATATAGTAAAGTTAAATTATGTATTTCAAATTCAGAAATAATTATGAAATAATTAAATGACAAAGAGTTGTTGTTTGATATAAATAAGTAATTGTTTGGGACAATACTTATCTGATATAATGTAGTAGTTTTCTGAATTATATTATGATCTTTTCTTAAAAGTGAATTCAGACTTATTAATTGTACTTCTTTTATGGTTGTTATTACTTATGCTTATTTGTATGATACATTAATTGTTTCATTAAAGTAGAGTTGTTTTAATGGAACAATTAGTTGAATGCACTTCATTTTAATGCTTAGTGCTTATCATGCTCAGTTCAATGAACTAACCTGTGCTAGCAATTTTTGCAGATGGACTTCGTAAGTGATAAAAGAAGGTAAATTTTTTTATGATGTATTGGATGATTTAAAGTCTGGCTCTTTTGTAAAGAATTTTCAATTCATTCATGAGTTGTATTGAAAAATAAAAGTTGTATTCTTCTATGATCTTAATGCTATTTGACATGCAGTATGCCTGAAATGCATAGTCTTGTAAAGTGTATATTTTTATCATGATGAATTGTAAATTTTTGGAGACTGACTTCAAATTGTTGTGTAAATTCTCTTGTACTTTTTATGAAGGAAATTGGAATGCTATCTTCTCGATATTATTCATATCTATTTGTATACTTACTTACTGTTATCATTTAATAAGTTGGATAAAGGGAATAGTTCAATCTCCCTTACTAAGATGCAACTTGCTAAGTTGCATAAGATGTCATTCTCTATCTAAAATAATTATAGTATAATAATGGAATGTGTAATGGACATATAATTAAACTATAGGAATTGTGAAAGATAAAAAGGGTATGATAACCCTAACACTTAATCATGTAGAGGAAGACTCTTCCTCTCTCAAAAGAATGTAAAAACAAAAAGAATGGTGTTTATGATCGTTAATCATTGTACTTCATTTTCTATGAAGTCTACTCTAGCTGAACCTATGTGGATGCTACACCTTCTTTAAAACAATTAAGTTACATTAAAGTAACCTTATGATGTTTTTTGTCCTATTTTTGGATAACTACTTGTTATGCCAAAGTTAATGAACATAAAAGCAATCAGGAGTTAATGAAGTTATTTTAATATTAAATCAATCTAATATGGAAGAAGAACTTAAGGAATGTTGGATTAGGGTTTAGCAAGGTTGACTGTAATCTAAGTCTTAATCCAAATTTAATTAGTGTTAATGACATCCTAGGGGTATGTACATCGTGATGAAAGAGTTCTGAAGGATGTTGGCACACGCCAAATGTAGGACTGTACCTTCGAGAAGACTAAGAAATTCTCAAGGATACAATGTTGCAGTTGACATGTGGCAACACCCTTACGCATTTGTTTCATCTAGATATACACACATCTAGACTTAAACTTAGTTTCTCTCTAGGTCAAGTTAGTAGCATGATTTGAATAGGAATTAACTTTTTATGACTCAGGGTACCTAGGGCACATTCGATCGACCTTAGGTCAGTTTGAGTATGTCCATATACCCTAAGTCATCATGAGCGTCTCCCTATAAAAAATTATGTCACTGACCTGGGTTAAGGTCAAACCTTGGGCAAGTGGACTGACAGAAGTCAGTAAAGACCATTCTAGATAATAGAAGAGTGAGGTGAAGGACATATTCTGATTTGAAAAACATGATGTATAGGAATAGTAACATGAACAATATGTTGGAAATATTTGGCCAAAGTATCGCAAGCTACTGATTGCGTTGTCCTATGTCACCTAGTTTAAAGAAACATGATGTCAGATGAATATTGGTAACAAATATTTAGATAGGTTCTTTAAACAGACCACTCAGTACCTGGAATAGGGTGAGAAAACCAAGTATATGTAGTATACATAACATATTCCATACTTAAACACAAACATGAGAGATCAGTTAGAAACCGAGTCATGAAATGAGAGAACGATAGTTTACCGAGTCATTTACAACTGCATATGGTTATCTGTTATGAGATTGATTGGCATGTAATGTGTGTTCTGAATGATGTTTTATTTAGAACAAAGAACATTGTGTTAAAAAAAATCCCTTGTTTCTAAAGTCTTAAAATGAGAATGTTACAGTGTCACTTCTTATCACTTTTTGTTCATTGTAGTACACGCCAAGTTCACTTCACTTCTAATATGTTGTACTTGTAACTGAAAAAGAAACCCTAGCTACTTACAAAATACTCAAACACACATTATATGAATAAAAATATGCATATGATTGAGTTGGACTGAGCTCTATGGTCACCCCAATGTGATTGTCACCGAGCACTACACAACATTTCAGAATTAATGTAGTTTGTGTGTGTGTGTGTGTGTGTGAGAGAGAGAGAGAGAGAGAGAGAGAGAGAGAGAGAGAGAGAGAGAGAGAGAGAGAGAGATTAAAATAATGTCCCTTGAGATAGGATGCCCTATTGTTAGTCGTACAAAGACTAGAAACCTGTAAATACTTTATCCCAATGTAAAAATGTGGTATGTAATTCAAAATAAACCCTCCTATGCAATGCCAAAATTCATTCCTTGGTGTAGTAGATAGAACATATTATCTCCCTGTAATAGTATGTTCCTTTTGAAATGCTTGCCCCATAATGATGTTGAATAAGATATGTACATATATGATTCATTTTTTAAAGTTTCATCGTTAACAAGTGAAAGGCCAACCAAGGGCGATAAACAAAGTTAAGAAATAAGTAATTTCTGAAAAATTAGTAAAAGAGAGAAAGTGGAAAAAAGCACCCAAAGGGGATAGTAGTGCCTGAGTGCTCTTGTCCCTTATGGGTGGTCCTATACGGGGTGCTAAAAAAAATAACCAGTAAAATTAGAGCTGAAAATGATGTTAATATGTAAAAATGTAAATTTCAAGAAAAAACAACAAACAATAAAGATGAAAAGGATAAAATTAATGTCAAAGAAAATTAAATGATTGTTAATTAGTAATTATCTTTCTTAGGAATCATGCATATAAACGAAGTATTTAGAGGTTAGATGTACATAGTAAGTGCATGAATTAATGACTACATTTTCTTCCACTTTATGTTGGTGAATAAGGATTTGATAGCATAAAGTAGAAAAGAAAAGTATACCTTGGAGAGTCGAAAGTAGATTGTACCCTGTAGTGTGTTGAATGAGTGTTGTAGCATGCTGAATGGAAGAGTGAAAAGTGTGTACTGTGGATTTCTAAGTTAAGGGAAGGATAAGGATCCTATGCATGACCTTTGCATGCATGGGGTGATAATGTTGTGTGTGTGTGTAGTTCCTTGAAATATCATATTTTACAGAGCACACTTGAGATTTGATTCATGGTTACTTGTGTGAATTTCCTTTATTGGGATAGGATAGGAACTATAAAAGAAAACAAGTGTAGTAAATGCTCTAGGTAAATACAATTGAACTTTAACTTGAACTATATGTAAAATGGAAATACATATTGGAAAAATATAAACTAAGGGGTTAGAGTACACCTAAAATACTGAAAGAGAAATGGGAAGAAATTTGTACCTACTTGTAAACTTGTTGTTTAGGAGTTGGTTGGAAGAAAACAAGGGATTTTTACATCCTGTCACTAAATGAGGGATTTGAGTTTCCTGATACTAAAATTTAGATTTAGGTGTCCTATCTCTGTTAAGCTAAAGTTTATTGGGAGAGCTCATATAATTTTCCCTCCAACCATTAATGCTTCCCCATATATAAGTATCACTGTAGATGATCACAAACCTGATTTATAACTTACGTTAGGTGACACATTGTTGTAGGCATATCATTGTCCTGCATATTCTCTAGGTGCAACTTCCTTATTTTTTCCTTCTTCATTTCCTTATTTGGTTCCTGAGTAAGTAGTTAGTTCCTTAATAGTAATTGATTGCAATATGAAATTGACTGTGTAGCTACTAAAAATGGAGAAGATTGTAACTATTGTAACTTTTTTGTAACTATTTTTCCCTAGGATAAGAGTGGCCATGTGGGACATATTGGAGCTCCAAATTACACCTTGACTAGAATCAAGAAGATTCATGATTTTGAGATAACATGGGATGATCTATGTAATGTGGGTCATGTAAAAGTGAGATCAACCTTTGAAGAAGGCTGAATTCCTCTACTAATTCTTAATGCTAACATACTCCTACTATAGAGGAAAAACACCTATCTAATCCTAATCTAACAATCCAAGGGACCAAGGTGAGAGATAAAGGGTTAAAAGGATGCATAAATGAAATCCTAAGCTAAAAGTGGTGATATCAAAAAAATAAAGGGGATGAACACTCTATGAGGGATAAAAGAGAAGGAAATGGAGAAGGGAGAGGTTAGATAACTGACACAAACCCAAAATTACATTTTACCATCTGTTCTCACATGAAACATAATCAAATGAACTTGGAAAAGGGAAAAGCATGCACAACATACCACAACAATAAAGGAGATGAAAGAATGTAAATAAAACATAAGCATAGGGCAGAGAATAGCCACAAATAATAGATTTTATTTCTTAAAAGGATGCACAACCCATTACAAATGAAGAAGGAAAAAATGAAATTTTTAGTCCAAATGGAGGCCTGTAACTCAAAACTATTTGGGAATTTATTTTGACATGGTTCCTTCACATTTTAGAATGACCATCCTTATAAATGAGAATCATTTTACAATATATATATATAAAAGAGAGAAAAATAGAGGGAAAAGAGAAGGGCATGGATTTTTATAGTTGTAACCACCAAAAAATGTATTAAATGTGTGAAAAAAATCATGGGTAGGCTTGTAAGATCATTTCAACACATCCTTTTTCTTATAAGAGAAGGTAAGAGCCCCATAATTCATTCAATATGGTTATTAATATATCTAAAACTACTCTTTAAAATCCCAAAATATTTTCTCCCTTTTATCCAACTAAAATACATATATTATTAAATCTAATGATGCCAAATTGAAGGGATTGAGGAGACCTTTCCAATGAGACTGATTTTGTAAGATTTGGAGTAACAGAGAAAAAGTTATAGCCATTTGAAATTTAACAGCTCAGGAGGAACATGAGAATGTCACGTGGCAACCTTTTATTTGCCACTAGGATTGCCTTTATGTGCCTACGTGTTTCCCTTAACTTCCACTCTTCCTTGCATCACCATAGATCTGAAAATTTATTGAATTTGGTTCATTTAGTGGACTTGGAGTCCACTTAATGATTTTCCATTGAAGAGCACAAGAATGTTGACATGTGTCTTTTGGGAGTTGGGAAGTGGTTTGCAAAAATCATGTTGAATTACGCTCTGACTTAACCCTTTTGACCCTTGTGGACCTGAAATTGTTATCATCTCCCGTTAATTCTGTAGATTTGGAGTCCATAGGATGTATTCATTTGGGAGACCCATGATATCACACCATGTGTCCCTTATTTTTCCATGCTACTTTTAATTCTTAGCCAATTATTTTTAACCTTAGTCTTCTACGGATATTTAAATAAAAAATGGTTAAGTACATGAATAAATAAGTTATCATAATATCCAGGGGTTATTTTGGATAACATGACACTTTCTCCCACTTCTCCTATTTTTACTGGGTAGTTCTATCTAGGTTGAGATTTGTGGCCAAGTCTGTTGTTGGCCCTGTTCTATAGTTGATTTCTATTCTGTTCCTGTTGGATATAGTTATGTAATTACTGTTAGGAACACTATAGTTTATTGCTCACATTATATGACCTAATTATATTTACTGTGTTGTAAATTACACTTACTAGGTTGTATTACCTAGGTAAGTGGTTAATTTGTTACACCCGTAAATGTGTTAAATGAGTTATTTTTTTATATCGTCTTCTTCTTTAGCAGGAAGATAGTTTTCTATTGTTATGGCTATATAATAGCCTTCATACTATTTTATAATATACATAAAATATTGAATATGATTTTCTAATTGGTTTTACTATGTAATTATCTGATCCATTCTCAGCATCTAGTATCAGAGCAATGATAATCCATCCATGAGAGTTTTTTTAATTTTTATTTTGAATAACAATACATGATGAAGCAGTATGAATCATTAAGATTCAACAATCTCCATCTGTCCTCGCTTTTGCTGGCCACTCCAAAACTTGAGTTTTCCCTGCATTCCTGATTATAATTTACAATGCATAGTATGTATTTTCATGCATGCATCCAAGCCACATGACAATTGGTTTGCTAAATTTGTGTTTGCAAGTATTATGGTAGCTGTAGAGTTTTTAATGTAGAAGTGCATAGAAATTGTGTTGTTTTGTAAGAGAAATTTTTTATTAGGTTTTGGATCTGTGTGAAAACAATTAAATGAATCCATATTGAATAACATGCATACATTTTGAAGGTATTCGAGGATCTAGCGAGAAGACTCCACCTTCATATATGCACCTATTCAGATCATAAAACTAGGAAGATTATGGAAATGTACCACTTATTTTCATTGTGAGATATGTATATGTCAACTCATATTTTTTTCTTTTCATACAATCATTCCACACAGATTTTAATTTATTTATCATTTAGATCTAAGTGTGTTAAGTTGCTGCAAACTCATCAATTTTTACATTCATATGCCAAATAGTTCCTTTTCTATGTGATTTATTTTCATATTTACATATGCTATTATTCTATCCTCCTTTGGCTTGTCACAATGACCTTGTATCATATGTCCAAATCCATACATGTTTCTTTTTTGGTTGATGATCTTTATGCTACACATTTCTATTAATAAGTTGTATCATATTCTCATCAATATTGAAAATCTCATAGAAAATATTTCATGAATCTTTACAGTTTGTGCATTTTACACTCTCACTAAAGTTACTTCCACGTGCGTATTGATCTAGATCATTTGGTATAATTATTTTAATATTATTTTTTTCATAGTGCTAAGATTTTATAATTCTCCTAAAATAATAGTTGAGTCTCATTGTAATTATTTTTTCAATTTAGATGCTTGAGACCCCCATAGATTAAGTTTTATTTGAAAATAATTTGAGAGTAAAAATCAACACTACATGTCCATGTATCCATAAATTTGTATTTATGATTTGTAATTGTGTTGTCTTGATTCAAGATAGTGTTAATATTATATTACTATGGTCAAAAGTGTTGTAAATTTCTATAGGAAAGCTTAAGCCAATGTTAATTTATGTTATCATATCATTAGTATCAAGAGTGTCATTATGTGTCATTTTGTGTCCATAAAGTGTCAAGTTAATCAAATAGGGATATTTGTTTATTGTCTAGTCAAAAGAGTTAAGTTGTCAAAATTGTAAAAATAAAAAAAATTGCCTCAAAGACACATTTTCGGTTGAAACCGACGTTTGAGTTATATTTGAGGTCCATGATCAAATCCAGCTAAGCCAGTAGCATGATATTTGAGGATGGAGGAAAATGGAGGTTTGAGGTCAATAAACGACCTCTCGCCAGTCACCAACAACAAGGCTACATAAGGGTTTGGTGACATGTGTGTTTACATTTTGCTTTCAGTTTTTATAGCGTGCTTTCTGTTGTGTTTTCAAAGTTCCTGTTTCAGTGTGCTTCATATTTCAGTGTTCCTATTGTTCCTATTTGAATAAGTGGAAATTTCACATTGAGGTGGAACATGATCTAATGTTCCATTTCCAGTTTTTGGTTTGTGTGTATGAGAAAATATTTAATATATTTTCTTATGTTATTTCCTGCGGTGAAATGTGATGAGGGCTGATAATAGTGATTAGTGCATCATGATGTGGTTCTAGGTAAAAAACTTGAAAACCTTCATTTGTGGTTTGTGGTAAACTAATTGTAGAAACACCATTCTTGGTTGTTAGTAAACCATTCAAAAAACCATCACCTTATGGTTTGTGGTACTCCAAAAGCAAAACCACCATTCTTAGTTTTTGGTCAACCGTTTGCAAAACCATCCTCGAAGTTTGTGATCATCCCGTGAAAATCACCAGATCATGAGTAGGTGCAAGTAAAAGTGTAGGTTTTCCTCATGTTATCACTAAGGGGGAAATGTTAGGAAAACTATAGTTTATTACTCACATTATATGAGTTAATTGTGTTTACTATGTTGTAAATCACACTTACTAGGTTGCATTACCTAGTTAAGTGGTTAATTTGTTACACCCGTAAATGTGTTAACCAAATTATTTGTTATATTATCTTCCTATTTAGTAGGAAGATAGTTTGATGTTGTTATGGCTATATAATATCCTTCATACTATTTTATAATTCACATAGAATATTGAATATAATTTTCTAATTGGTTTTACTCTGTAATAGTCTAATCCATTCTTATAAATTACTTTCTATAACTGTTGGGAGGGTAAAAATATTAACCCATTGTTTTCCCCCACTTGTTTGTGGTGCATGAGATGAACAAAAGAGAATGGAGACCAAATGAGGAAGGTTGAAAATTATATTCATATTTGATATAGGGATTCATGTAGGGGGAATATGGATTACACTTGGTAGTTACCATGGTGCAAAAAAAAAAATTGGAACATGCTAGCATACAAGTGTTAGTGATAAACAAGAAATACACACATAAATAACAACTAGTAAAATCATATAGGAAAACAACAAACAATACCACAATGAGGAGCTAGTTGCATATATGGGACACCACTTAGGATATCAAAAGAAAATCAATTCCATCAAGGCTTGTGCAAAAAAGGAAACAAAAAAACATAGGGAATATCTCATAAACAATAACAAACAAGATACAAGAAAATTAGACAACCATTATTAGGAGTCCTACAAGGAAAATGTTACACATGAAGCACCAGTTAGCATGTTAGGAAATATAAATAGTATGCCACAATGTAATGTCTAAATATATGAATGAAAATGTGAAATATTGCAATGATAGAACCTTATAGTAAGTGGGAGAAGGTAGGTTCCGCTAGGAGCTTCAGTGGGACTAGTAATGGATAGGGACAAACATCATACATCATGTAAAAACTTGTGAGTGACCTGCATTCACCTCAAGATACCATGTGAGCGCACATGTGTGTATCAAAAGTGATAAAACATAATAGGACCCGTAGTAACATGATAAGAAAAGGTGCAATATATAGTAGTATAAGGAACCAAGAGTAAATCCAATCAATATTTAACAAAACATGTTTTTAGATTTTCAATTGTAAATATGTGAAGGATACAAACTAGAAGGGAGGAATAAGGATGTACCCCAATGTGTATATGTAAATTAATGTTCATGTAGGAATACCCTAAATAGTGAAGTATAAACTAAAAATAAGAGTGTGTTATCAGATGGTGCAGGGGAATTATGATGCCCCCAAGTGTGAATGCCAAAATGATCTATACATTGAGAGTACTAGGCAAGGGCTCATGATCAGGTGATGTTAAAAGATGAACATGAGGTAAGGATATAGAGTCATGTGATAGTGCATGTAGCATAATATGTGGACCAAAATGTGTCATGCATGTGGAACCACTACAATAGGTAGAACATTGGGAAACAAAAGAGCTAGTAGAGAATAATGTCAACATAGTGAGAGGAAAATTGTATAGAGTCCAAAATCCTAATTGCATGAGTAGGAAGTGTAGAAACAACAAGGATGTTCCCATTAGGAGAAAATAAAATATATGTAACTTTGTACTTGATGGAAATAGTGGAAGGAGTAAGGAAAAACATAAAGATCAATATATGAGTCAAAATATGTGTAACATATGTAATGCTAGGAGGCTCATTAATATCGATGTCAAGTAATGGAGGGAGAGACACAAGACTCAACATAAGAAATATGTGAAATTTGGAAAGGTTGGAAGCATTACATTTATATTTAGTATCCCATATGATCATAGAAATAAATAAGGAAAGAGAGTAATTGATTTCCCCCATGGATGCAGAAAGATGATTAACCATAGTAAACGAGTCATGCATAAAAGCTTAGAAAGTGAGATCATTATGAATCATTATCAAATTGACACATTGTGTTCTAACTCATGATGAGGAATGTGTGGAAATTTATTTAACATTAGAATCATTAAGCATATGATCATTAGAAGTACATTGAAAGTGAGACATACTGGGAGGAATATCATATGTGCTGATAGAAAGTGTATCATGTAAATCAGTAGCATTGTAGTCCATTAGAGGATACTAATGATGTGCAATATAAGTATTAACTTCACCATTATGTATGATATGGGTATCATAAGGAGTAGAAACATAAAGTGTGGAATCTATTATAAAATTATCCATGAAAGATTATATGGCAAGGGAATAATGTGATATGACATGGGTAAAAATAGATTCATGCATAATATGTAATCAAGGATGACCTAGAAGGATATTATAATTGACATTATGAGGCATAACATGAAATAAAATGCCAAGATTGTAAGTTCCTAAAGTAATGGGTAGAGTGATTTCTCCCAACAATTGCTTAGGTGTGTTATCAAATCCACGAATATATAGAGTAGATGGAGTCAGATCAACAACATAAAAGCCTATTTTATGGACAGGAAATGTTGCACATATTAAGAAAAGATCCATTATCAATGAAAGCACACTTAACAAGCACATTCTGAATTTGAACATGAACATAAAATGGAGAATCATTCTTATCAATTGTATGGTAAGCCATAAAAGAATACTACATAAACAATATAGATAAACAAATAGATTTGTATTGAAAGTGATGTTGATTAAAGAGTGATTGTCGTCAAATGAATAAAATGACCATATTTCAAAATAGATTTTTAATTTGAAAAAAATAGGTTTGTTTGAATGTTATGAATTGAAAGAAAAACCTCCAAGGGATTTGTCAAAAAGTGTATATTTTTCAAATTATTTCTTAATTAGTAAAATTTGTAATTTTAGATTTATGAAAATTGGGCTGAAAAATATGGAAAAGAAAAAGAGGTTTTGGTTAAAAATGTAACAATGAAAAATAACCTCAAAGGAAATTGATTTTTTTTTTATGATTGAGATATGAAAAAAAAGGTGATTTGAAAAATTAGGAGCCCTAGAAAGTAACCCAAAGGGTAGGATGAAGCATGAAACCCTAGGAAAATTATGGAAAACAAAAATAAATCCATTAAAGAGCATGCAAGGGATTAGGTTCACCAAATGATTCAAAATTATGGAAAATAAAAATAGATTTTTGTTAAAAATGTAAAAAAGGAAAAATAAACTCAAAGGAAATTGAAAATAGAGTAATTATGCTTGAGATATAAAACAAAAGGTGATTTGAAAAATTAGGAGCCCTAGAAAGTAACCCAAAGGGTAGGATGAAGCATGAAACCATAGGAAATTTTATTTAGATTTGATTTATGACAGGTGATAAATGGAAATCAGGTTTGGATATGAAGATAAGATGAAGACATGAACCCTAATGCAACTAGAGTTTGGATTTGGAGAAAAATGGATCCATTAAAGAGCATGCAATGGATTGGGGTCACAAAATGATGTAATAAAATTAAATATGATATAAGGACATTGCTGATAAGATAAATATAATATTATTCAATCAAGCTCAAGCTAAATAATTACAAGAAAGAGTGATAGATAGGGTTTGTAGAATGACTCAGCTTGTATATGTAGGTGTGAATTGATTATAGACTGGAGATTTTCCTTGAAGGGAATATTTTGGGTTGTGCAAGCTCTTTATCAGAAATTAGACTATAGGGATCTGAAGGATAAAGTATCCTATGAGGACAAGGCCACTTGGGTGTTAGCATTTGATCTGGGTGTTAGTGTCTATAGAAAAACTCATGTTATAGTTATTTCTATGTTGCTTCTTGTCACTTCCTGTTGATTGTAGGTCGTGTCAATTTTTCTTCACCTCTACTTTTTCATACCTATACCTCCAAAAAAACCCTAGCTACTTGCATAATATTAAAACACCCATTAAATGAATAAAAATGGACATATAATTGATTTGGAATGACCTCAAGGCTCACCCCAATGTGATTATCATTGAGCACTGCACTACATTTTAGAATCACTGTAGTTCTAGTGTGTGCATGATTAAAATAGTGTCCCTTGAGCTAGGATGCCATAGTGCCGGTTGTACAAAGAATATCAGTCTAAAAATACTTTTTCCCAATGCAAATATGTTGTATGGAATTCAAAATAAACCTTCCTATGTAGTGAATTATAAAGTGCTAAAATGCAGTCCTTGCTGTAATAGATAGAAATTATTAGTTCCTTGCAATAATATGCATCTCTTGAAAAGATTTCCCCCTAATATATATATATATATATATATATATATATATATATATATATATATATATATATATGATTCCTTTATTTAAGTTCCATCAATAACAAGTGAAATGTTGACCACAGTGATAAACAAAGATAATAAAAAAGAAACATACCAAAAAGCAAAAAAAGAGAGAAAGTGAACAAAAGTGCACAAAGAGGATAATAGCACCCAAGAAATCTTGTCCTTAATGAGAATTCTTGTACATAGCGATAAAAAAGGTAAAAATGAAATAAAAGGTGAAAATGATGTTGAATGGTATCTAAAACAGTAAGTTGCAAGTAACAAATAACAAGGAATAAAGATGAAAAGGATAAAAACAACGTCAAATCAAAGTAAAGGGTTGTTAATGAGTAATTATCTTGCTTAAGAATCATACATATACATGAAGTATTTAGAGGCTAGGTGTACATATTAATTACATGATTTAGTGACTACACTAGCCTCCTCATTTTTCTTTCGCCTCTTCTAATCCTTCATCACATTTGATCTATGATGCCTGTGTGCTACCTTTTGTGCTCTTGTGAGCCTCTACCCACCATAAAAAATACACCTCCTTATAGTGCATCTCATTCTCTTATCTTTTGCATGTCTCTTCTTGACCCTAAAATTCTACCTCTGCCAAAATTATTTAGGATGTTTGTTCATCCTTTCCCATTTATTCTCTAGGATTATATCTATTGCATGTTCATATTTCACACACAGGTGTTCTTTTGTGCCTTTTCTTTCCATGCCCTTATCTTCTTTATGGAATATTCTTATGCAGTCTCTCCTCTTCTTCCTCCATCATGTTTCCATTTTTTGGAAACTTCTCTAATCATTGTTATCTTCCATTTCATATCTCCCTCTCACGCATTGATATCTTCATGCGATTTTGGGCTTGGACCCACCATAGACAATCCTCATGCTAGTTTTATTCATTCTATTTTATTTCCTTTATACTTGTTCCCTCCTTTCTTCTAGGTCGCCATCCATTTCACATTTACTCCACACATTTTTAACCTTCATGCCTAATACATCTTTGTGGTATTTCTTCTCTCTTCACCTTTTCCTAACCCTCACTAGGACGAAATCCATCTGCCTTCACCTAATTGGGATTTTCTCATCTTTATTCAACATGTGCATCCATAAGCCTTTGTCTACCCACCTACAAAACCCTCCTCTCGTTTATTTCTTAGATTATTTAACATCTTCACTCTTTTGGTGTATTATATACTTTTCACACTTTTCCCTCTTTTGGTTGTGCTTCCCTTCTGAGCATGCCCCTTCTTTTGTGGCTATGGGCCACCCTTCCTCTCTTCCTTAAGAAGATTCATTCTATTATGCACATAATTCTTGGTGATTCTTCTTTACCTTATCCTTTAATATCTACTTGGATCTCCTTCACCTCCACTTATTTCATTGTGCTATGCTCTTTGTACAATTATTCTATAGCCGTATCCTTGCACTACTCTTATTTTGTTTCCTTTAGGAAAAGCTCATCTCCTCTTCACATTTATTCTTCATTGTTGTAGCGCCTTCCATTATGCATGTGATCTTATCATTTATACTCTCCTTTGAGATCCCTATGGACCTATTTATCTCCTAGTATGTCTTATTTTATGTGCATTCTCGCTACCTTCTCTGCAAAACACTCTTTTTTTCCTTCAAGGAATTTTTTTATCCTCTTATCTCTGATTCCTCTAGAAATGTACTCACATTACCACAAATTCCTTCATCTGTGCAATATTATACATTTATTAGAGTTTATTTTCTTATACAATCTCATTTGCACACTCCTTTCCCTCAACTAGGGACCTTGCTATCTCATACTCATTTCCCTCGGTTAGGACTTCTCCCTTTGTGCACCCCTTCTCAAACTACAAAATATCCTTGTCCATTTCTTGGAATCTTATCTCTTCTTACCATTCCTTCTCAATGTCCTCCATACACGACACCAAGTCATGTATATGATTGTGGTTCCCATGACCATAACTTTCTCATCTCCTCCCTTATCCACCTGCACAATATATGTTTGTACTACCATCATGATGAAATGAAATCACTTACATTTCTTCTATTATTGCATTTTTTTATTCACACAATCCTAGTTGATTCCATCTTATCCCTTCACCCTTTTATAAATTTCTGATTTGGCCTCCTTCGTATTCTTCTTTGCACCACCTTGTTAGAATTCTGCACCTTCTTGACCTTCATCTCCTTTGAAGACTACCATGTGGATTTGGTGTTATGTGCCTTATTCTCTCAATGGTGGTAGAAAAGCATGTTCCATCCTTGTGCACCTTCAAAATATTTTCTTTCCCACCATATAACATCTCTCTTTCATATTATCATGACCTCCCCAATAGGATATGTCATGCATCTATCAGAATAATATTGCACATCACTTTATTTGGCGAACCTCATGATCTTCATATCCACTTTGCTTTTATCATGCACAATGCCTTCCCAACCTTACACCAACCCAACCACTTTGTATGGGTTGGGATGTCTCCTGCATGTCAATCCCAATATCTACACCATATCCTCCGCATCTAAATTTTTAATTCTCTTGTTATGAAACACCACTAGGAAACACTTTCCATTAGTCTTATACCTTATGTAGAATATTTCTATCCTATCTCCATGTGACTCTACCTTGGATATTTTAATTACCTGATATTCTCTTCAGTTCTATTCAAAAATTCACACTTGGCCACTCTCATTTCGTGTGTTCTCTGTGTAATTACTTCTACTGTGTTGGCTATCTCCTCAACACACACTAGGATATTCAACTATGTGATGCCATCTATCTTCACACACATATCAACATTCATTGAATACTGAGTGTTGGTCTCTTATCATAGAAAACTTATCTATTGGCCTTCTTTCTATTGTGTACTACTCACACAATCCCAATGAAAACCATTTTATTGCATCATTGAATCTCCACCAAGTATTTTCTCTTCCTACACATTTTTTGTGCTTTATACACACGCCTCACATTCTCACACTACCATATACTCACTAAGTACTTCATGGATTCTTTGTTATTTTTCATTGCATGACATCTCTCCTTCCTCACCAATTATACAAGTTTCAATAATTATTTAATGATATTCCTCCTCCAGTTTGGTACTCACACCTTTGAGCTTTGTCATGATTTCCTCCAAAATCCTCATCATTATTAGATCTAATTCACCTCTTTTGGGTGACAACTTGTATCTTTTAACTATTTCAATGATGCAATCTACTATTTCCTCTTACATTATCTACCCACCTTTCTCATAGTGGAGAACATAATAACTTTGTTATCTTCCTCGTGTTTTGTGTTCTTCCTTCTTCTTTTATTCTTCCTCATAAAAAATAGCCCACTTTGATACCACTTAATGCAAGCTGATACTCCCACTTCCCTACAAATTCACATAGTGGGATGTACAATCAAGTTACAAAATTCTATTTATGTAAAAACCTTCATGACATCTACATGCAATTTCTCACTAAGGAGCTTACAACTCTCTCATGGAGCTTTTATAGATTTTAGTTTCTCTCTTATGGACCTAACCTAGACTAGTTACACCATATACTCAAATATCATGGCCTATAAATAGATAACTTCCCTCAATTGGATTTCTATAACTTAGACATATTTATCCTCTCCTGCTAACTACTTTATCATCATCATCAAAATGATGAACTTGACCTCCTTTTATATATGTGCTTTCATTCTTATTTCTCCTCAAAATGTTTCCTTTAGAAGGATACATCCCTACAATTACATCTTGATTTTCCTTCTCATACCCAAATTTATATTTAATCATTAATGTTTTAAGATACCTCCACCTAGATGCTTCTAGGTCTGATCCATGTGAGTATAGTTGTGATTTTCTGACTACCACATCTGATCAACCGCCTTCCTAAGGTTTTATCTATCAATTTTCCTAACATGTCCTCTCAAATGTAAAATCATCTTCATACCCCATTTCATGCAATCCTTTATCATACATCTTCTTCATTATTCTACATACTCATGGTCTTGAGATACACTTTCATCTTTCTCTCATGTATCATTACCTCCCAAGACTTCTCAAACCATCAACACACCTCCTTCACAATCTATACAATTATGTAATACCTGTTCTCATATTTCTACATGTTCTTTATAATATCCTTCTTTATGAAAAATATATTTGCATTCCTTATATGTCTCTAGTCATCCACTCTATGCCAAAATACCTCCACAAATTATTTTGCACCATTCTCTCACTCACCCTTCTCTTCTCTACAATTTCTTGCATTTCCAACGCTTATCCACACATATTCAAACTCTCGTGTAATATTTATGCACGCTTATCTTATTACGTACTCTATACATGCTATACTTTCCTCCTATATCTATTGTGTAAAGTCTACATGCTTTTTTGGACTCACCTCCTTACTATGTAACATTTCCTCTCTTCATTCCCATGCACTCTCCAACCTTACGTGCACCCACACTTAGAAAAATTTTGTGCAATATTTCCTTGAACCAAAGATATTCCTACATCACTAGATTTCACTTACAGACCCTACAATATGTTTTAATAGTTTTTAAACTATCCATTTCCACATTCAAGTGACAACCCAAAATGGGTAAACATATTAGTTACAACTGAATCAAATTTACTTAAGCCCATGAATGGGTATTAAATTTTTTTAAATAAACAAGAGTGTTGATCCAAGAACACTTGACAGAAAGCACACAAGAAGTCCACGTGGGAAATAAGGTCATATTTAAAGGTGCAAATGGATAGGGAGAACACGCATGTAGAGTATAAGTTCAGCTCTTTGGGACTTAGCAATTTTTCACTCATGAAAGTCTATTTTTAAAGATGGTGTTAGATTACACAAACGAGCAAGAGACGTGTGCGCAACACATTGGCTATTCTTAGAGGATTGGATACGAAGCACTTTACATGGAAATAGGCCGAAAATAGATCTACTACTATCTAGTCAACTACAAGTAGTCTATTGTTAGCGCACTTGCATGTGTGGCTAGTTTTGTAAAGGCACATGGATAATAATAGCATGTGACCTATTTTGGGAATGGATAAGTGGTGAAGGGAAAGTCCCCACCCTTATATATATGTAGTAAACTATGTAATAGAGAAGGAGGAGATATATACAGAGATATGTTGTTAAATATGTTATGATGCATACTAATGTTATTATAATGAAGCTTCTGTATACTTATTGCATTGAATATAATGGAGGATATTGGCTGAATCTAAGTGTTAGTTCTTGTGTGTATCTAAATCTAGTATGTTTTTGATCTCATCATGGTTAGTACTTAATTATGTTCTCCCTTAGGTATAGATATAGTATGCTCTTTGGAATGATGTGTTAGTAATGTGAACTATATATATCTCTTAAGTCTTCATCATGCTAACATCCTGTAACAACAACCCTAAAGAGGGACCTGGTACCTTTGCACGCTTCGGGTGAGTGCTTAGTTTAGGCTTGAGTGATGTGCTAGCACGTCTAGGGTTTTATTGGATTTGTATCACTGAATTCTAGGCTGCATCATTGGTTCCATTGCTGGGACCCTCTTTTTAGTTGTTTTCAGGATGGTTTGCGATGAAGACATACTGGTTGACCTTAGCAAGTGTTGAAGAATGGAAACGTGATCTGGAATAAGAATACACAATAATTCAACACTAGATCTAAGTTTAACACACGTGTGGGTGGAACAAAATCTGTATGATAGTTTATATGAGATTTTTTTCACTATCTTTCTAGTAGAATTATACAAGTGGCTGAGTGCTTATGCATCTAAGCATGGAATTAGAGGTATCGCACGTGCTTTTCTGGACACAGGAAGAATTCCAGGCCCTTTATGATGCTGATCTAATTTGGACTCAAGCTGTGGATACATAGTTCCGTGGTTCCTTGAATAGTTATATTTTGGAATACTCAATTTCCACTTATTCGTGTCCATAAGTAGCTGAATTTCAGTTCTTACGATATCCAAGGGGAGCTTACCTACAAGGCATTCCTCTAGTGATCAAGATCCTGATGGTAACTTTGAATCTAGAGAGTAAACCGATGGCTAACTAAACCTCACCACATACAGGGGTAGGAGTCAGGATTGGTGAAAGATGGCAGACCTAGTGGCAGAAAGGTAGAGAGAGGAAAGGATGGCTTAAGTATAATGATGTGTGCAAGAGGGAGATAGAGAAGCAACATACTATTGTAGAAAGTATGGTGTTGAGGAGAGAGATGGCTCATGAAGGATTTGAAGCTCACGTAGAAGACATGGAGTCAGAGCATCAGGAACTCCCCCATCTTGGAAAGCATGACAGGGATCCCCCTCCAGCCTCACATAGAAGCATGCCAGCAGAGACTACCTGGGCCGTAGGTGCGCATCTGAATCCACCTGGTAACCTAGCCCTTGTGCTTGGTTTTCCAGTATCTAGTATGACAAGTAATCGGGAAGAAATTTTGGGAAGTAAGAAAGCAAGCACATCAATGGTAGGGAAGATGAATTCATTATTATTTGGAGGTGTGTTTTCAGGCACATCATCCACACAGAACATAAGTGCGTAGAATGTTGGATTCACCTCTGGAAGTGAAACTACTTCACAGACCTTAGGGTTCAGTATAGTACTACTATTAGAGCACAGGGGAGTACATCTACAAGACCTATTCCAACTACAAGTTTGGGATCAGAAGGCATAGGTAGCTCTGGTTTAGGTGGATCTGGTAGAATCTGGAGGTAGGGGAAACACAGGAGGTTCTGGATTAAGTGGGCAAGGTCTGCACCAACCCCAGAATATTTACATGGAAATGTCTCTTCATCTTCTAGAGTATAGGGGCATAAAAGATGCTACTAAACATGTGCACATGTGTGAAATATTGTGTGCATGTAAAAGGAATCACAACTTCTAAGTGTAGGGAAAGCCAATTTGCTACTACGTTACAAGGGCACGCACACACAGCTGGTATAGAAAGTTTGACCCTGATCAGACTTGCATAGATTATATGACTTTAAAGGATGCATTCCTTAAAGAGTTTCATATCCCTGAGTTTGAGTAGAAGAGTATAAGTGCGCTCAAGGATATTAAGCAAGGCACTACTAAAAGTGTTAGAGAGTATGATGCATGGTTTAAAACATTGTTATCAAATCTTTCTTATGACATACACATAAGCCAACATGCACAATGGTTTGTTGGGGGCTTGATTACCCCTTTTAGGAGGGCATTATCACATAAGATGTACATTGATCCACACAAAAGCACTTGAAGCAACCTTGCACACTGAGGTAGTTGGAAGCATAGATACTGGGGTGAGCCCATTTTTAGAAGCACAAATAACAGCAATGGTGAAACAGTTGGAGAAACTATCAGCAAATTCAGCTCATGAGATGCACACAGGGATTTGGTGCACAAATTGTGAAGTAGAAGGTCACACAAAGGATAGTTTCCCTCGTAGAACAATATGCTCATTGTTGATGGATTGTGAAATATGCCACTTAAACCATGATGATTAGCCACTGCCCATTATTACAATGCGTGATAAGGAAGAATGTTTCAAGCTACTGTAAAATATGTAGGTCCACAACTCATGACACGGAGGACTGCCGGCTGATTGGATAGATCCATGATGCTATAGATATTGGTGTATGAAAACATGAGTTTTAGATAACTCTAAGGGAAAGAATGAGCATCAGGACTGAGGAGCACAATCAGGTGTGCTATGATCAGAATGAGGGGCATTTTGAAGGCAATTCATGGCAGAGGTCGAGGATACCATGGTGGATTTCAGAGGATGAGGCCATGGTGGTGGAAGAAGTGAGTTTCCTCATGGCACATGTTATACATGTGGATCTCCTGACCACTATAGGCACGAGTGTCCTCAGAATATTACATGTTCTTTCTGTGGAAATAACCATAGCTATGAAGAGTGCCTGGACTTATATGAGCATCTGAGTAAGTAACATAAACAAGAAAACAAAGGCACAGGGATGGTTAGGATACAACGAGCTGTGGAAATCAATGGATGCCCAAGATGGAAGTAGAATTTGAGGCACTACAAGTAAAGATCATGACCCATGCTGAGGTGGCACGTGTTAGGGAAGCATTACAACAGAAGCCTACCATCACTAAAGATGAGGTTCTCCATGCACGGTACCCAGATCCTACCTATCAGAAGGAGGTTTATCAAGAAACCATGGAAGTTCTAAGGAATCTTTAGGGTGAGATACAATACTTAAAGGAGTAGAAGAAAGCATCAGAGATGGTCCAAAATAATATAGATGACTTGAGAGAAGTGTGCAAATTGTTGCACCAAGGAGAACATCATTCCACTGTTAGGGAATTGGTTAAAAGGGAACACTCCATGCACAAGTACTGAGACTAGATGACAGATCCTACATGTAAATCTCCCTCCTCATAGCCTAGATTATGACAAGGAAATCACTCTGAATGCTATTGTGGATGGGTGGCTTGTTGAGTAATATACTGATTGATAGGCAGGTGCGGAGGTCAATGTTCTTACCTTGGATGCATGGGTACAAATGGGAAGACCCCCATTGTCAGCCATCCTCTAATGTATTATTCATGGCTAATCAGACTAAGGCCACTCCCATAGGAGTTTTGAAAGATGCATCCATTACCATACAAGGAGAAAAGTTCACTGGAGACTTTGAAGTTTTAGCGCTAGCAGAGTCGGATAGCTTTCCAGCTCTATTGGGGTGTCCTTGGTGCTATGCAAATAATGCTGATCTTTGGTTCAACAAGGGCTATATCAGTTTTGAAAATAAAGAGGAAAGGGTTATTATCCCTTTAACAGATGGAAATTCCATGCCCTATGTTGAGCCCTTAAGTGAAGAAGATCTGAATAGGATTTATGTACATGCCATCCGAGATCCAGAGATGATTGAACCAACCAAAGAAGGACTAATTCAGTGGGAGGATGCATAGTCTATTAGCGATACTACAAGTGTTGCATTGTGATAATTGGGCTCACAACACTTATGAGTTAGTAGGGCATGAAGTAAAGAGCATATTCCCTCGAGGCACAAAACCACGTTATGTCAGGAGGATAGGTAACAACTCGGTACCTTGTTACATAGGAGAAGGGGATCCCATAGAATTCCTGCATGTGCCATGGAAGAAAAATGGATAGATCCACTGGAGAGAAGAAATATGCTCGCATATACACTATGTGGGACAATAACATGCTGGTGGGTGGTCCACAGGGATAATCTGGTCGAATGGAATGAAATTGGGATTGCTCTTACTAACTAGGTTCTTTAGGAGCAATGCACCTACACAAATCTATAATTATCATGGTAATCAACCTGTTCAGCACCACGTTCAGAAGTGTGAGAGACTCTGGACAGAAGGGTAGGAAGCTTTACCACCTTCGTGCTATGGGTGCACTAGTTTTATTCCACTTTACAAGGCTATGCACGTGCTTGGTATGTATATGCAGAACTCCATAGGGAAACTAGAAATTGGCAGAATTTAATTGCAAGAATGGTCCAGACGTTTGAATTTTTCTCTACAAATCCTCCAGTGGAAGAAGCATTAAAATTTATCAAGCGCTTAACTATGGGGGATAGTGCCAAGGCTGAAGAAACTCCTTCAAGGAATTATTAGATAAAGAGGACTCAGGAGCATGCATCTTGATAAAGAACCAGAGGCCGATGCAACATTACTTCAATGCGCTTACCTTGAGAGAGAGAAAGGAAAAATGGTCTACTTAGTGGATGACTGAAGAAGTAGATAATCTAGATGTAAACCATTCAACAGGAAGGTGTGAGGTATTGGATAGTGTGGATAAGACCATACGTGCCTATCATGAACCTATGAAGACAAAGTGAGTGAATATTGGAACAGATACTGAGACTAAGGAAGCCATAATTGGAGACTATTAGTTAGACTCTGAAGTGGAAAAAATCATAGAGTTACTAAGGGACTACCAGGACCTATTTCCTAGGGGGTACCATGAACTTAAAGGTGTGCATGAATCATTAGGGGAGATGAAGATAAATCTTAAAGAGGGTGCACACCTAGTTAGAAAGAGACCTTACAGAATGAACCCCAATTTGTGTAAAAAGGTCAAAGAAGAGATTGATAACATGTTGAAGTATTGAATTATCAAGCCCCTTGATGAGTCAGAATGGGTTAGTCCAATGGTGATCAATATCAAGAAGGATGGACAGATTAGAATATGCATGGACTATAGGGAGATGAATGTTGCATGTGTAACAGATCCATTCCCTATGCCATTTACTGAGGAAATACTAGGAGTTGCAGGGTGTGAAATCTATTTGTTTACAGATGGGTTCTCTAGGTATCATCAGGTTAGGATTTCCCAAGAGGATCAAGAAAAGACTACATTTACTACTGAATGGGGTAGCTTCACCTATACTGTAATGCCCTTCGGTCTAAAAAATGCGCCTGCTGTATTTTTGCACATAGTTGTCCAAGCATTCAAAGAATTTATTCACAACTTCTTACAGGTATATTTAGACAATTAGAACAGTGTATGGATTAGTTAAGGATCACTGTGACAATCTACGCTTAATGTTTGAATGGTGTCGACAGTTGAGTATCTCTTTAAACATCAAAAAGTGTATATTTTCTACACCATTTGGGATACTTTTAGGACACATAATCTGCAAGGAGGGTTTGTTTGGTTGATCCAACAAAGGTTGTAGTCATTATAGTTCTAAGGGAGCCTACCAGTCAAAGTGAGGTGCACAGATTTTTGGGTCATACAGGATATTATAGAAAATTTATCAAAGGCTATGCCAAAGTTTCCACACCATTAGAAGAGTTACTAAAAGGGAAAGGTACGTTCTACTGGGGAGAACAACAACAACGCACATTCGAGACATTGAAGGAGAAACTTACTACTATGCCTATTCTATGTTTTCCTTCATGGGACAAACCATTTCATGTACATGTTGATGCCTCTAGCATGGCCATTGGCATGGTGTTGGCCCAACCTAGAGAAGGTATTGTAGATCATCCTATCTATTTTGCTAGTAGAAAAGTGACTCCTGTAGAATAGAATTACATAACTATAGAGCATGAAGCTTTTTCAATGATCTATGTGCTGCATAAATTTTGTTAGTACCTACTAGCTACACCATTTCATATTTTATACAGATCACATGGCATTGAAGTATTTGGTAAATAAGTTTGTTTTACAAGGGTGCATATGTCGATGGGTGCTCTTATTTCAAGAATTTGATTTCACAGTTGTGGTAAAACTAGGAAAAAGTAATTATGGACCAGACCATCTATCAAGAATACAGTCAGGAGAAGAAGCACATGAAATTGAGGATACCATGCAAGATGCATAGTTATACAGGTTACAATGCGCACCATTAGAACTAGAGGACATTGTTGTCTTTCTATATACAGGATGGTACCAGAAGGAATGAAATCCTTGGAGAAGAAACATAGCTTGCTATACGCACCGCACCTTATATGTTAATCAATGGTGACTTGTACAAATTAGGTCATGATGAGGTATTGCACCATTGTGTATTGGAACATGAGTGCACATGAGCATTATGGAAGAAGCTCATGGTGGAATTGTAGGTGGCCACTATGCAGGTGATGCCACAATGCACAAGATTCTACTCATTGGATTATGGTGGGAGACCCTCTATAAAGATTGTAAGGAATTTTGTAAGGCATGTGACCATTGTCAACATCTTGGAAGACCAAGTCAGTGAGATGAAATTCCTCTGAGACCTATTACTAGTGTCAGAATTGTTTGAGAAATGGGCTATAGATTTTGTGGGTCCTATTTCACCAGCTGCGTGCAAAACTAGATCACGCTACATTATAACTTGCACAAACTATTTGACAAGATGGGAAGAAGTAGCACCTACTAAGGACTATACAATGGCTACAACATCCCAATTTCTATGGGAAAATATTATTACAAGGTATGGATGTCCTTTGAGTTTGACCAGTGATAAAGGCACACATTTTCTTAATGAGACAATCATAATTTTATTGGATGAGTTCATGATTGCACACCATAAGACTACACCCTATCATCCTTAGGAAAATGGAACTACTGAAGCTTTCAACAAAATTTTGGGCTAGACATTGACAAAAATATATGATGTTGGAAGAAAGGATTGGAATGATAAAGTATCTGCAGTACTTTGGGCATATCAAACAACATATAAAAGGTTGAACAAAGCAACACCATTTCAGTTAGTGTTTTACACAGAAGCCATTCTTCCTATGGAATTTATGTTACCTTCTTTATGTATTGCATGTGCTGAAGGTCTAGCTGATGAGAAAGCTTTAGAAGAATGGATTGAAAAGATAATTCAACTGGATGAATGTAGAGCCATAGCACGATTGGAGTCAGAAGCAAGAAAAGGCCAGGTCATAAGGCATGGCATGACAGAAACATAAGGAACAAGAAGTTTGAGATTGGACAAATGGTACTTCTCTATGACTCTAAGTTTTTATGCCATCCATGAAAACTTAAGGTACATTGGTTGGGGCCGTATGTTATCACTTACATCCTTGAAACATGCACTTTCTAGTTAGAATCCCTTGATGGAACACAACTACCTAGTTACTTCAACGGGAGTAGGCTGAAGCCCTGCTATAAATAAGTATTCTTGGTGTTTGTAATAAGGTAGTATTTCCATTTGGATTAGGTTTTCAATTCTGTATTTCCTTAATGTGTTTCCTTCTTTGTTGCTATGATTTATCAATTTAGTTGGTGTGTTGTGTAATAAGCACACTTACACGCATGAAGATAATTACTATATGAAGCATGTTTATGCACAGAGGACTGCACATACTTTTAGTGTGGGGTGGATTGTTGATATCTAGGTATAAAATCATGGGAATTAAAAAGTGAAAGGAATAAACTGGTACGGGTGCTCTTCTAGTCAAAGGATTGCTTCTAAAAAGTGACCAAATATGGAAATGAATGGAGGGAAAATATAACGCGAGGTAAGGAGAGGGTATAAAAACTACCAGTAGAAGGTGGAGTTATTATGTACTCAAGTGCAAGGAAGCACACTGAAGAGAAGTCTGTGACCAGAAGGTAGAAAGGTGTGCTAGAAGGTTATAGCTGGGGCACGAAGATGTAACATGTGGAAAGGATGGAATTGATCAATTAATGAGAGGATATTTGGTAGGTCAAGGAGCAATGAATGCATCAAAAATTCAAAAATTTATATAAGGATGGGATGCGAATTCATTTTTACTATTGTGATTAAGAGTATTTGAAAAAGAGGTAATTGCAAATATCTGAGTGATCAAATTGAGATGTGAGAGGTGTGTAACTAGTTGTGACGAAGAGATATGTGTGTAGAAAGAGCTTGCATCTCTAGTGGTGAAGGGTTTGAGTGAAGAAAGGTGATAGAGAGGAGCAAGGGCATGTGATTTCACCTAGGGCATGCTGAATTGAGCTAGGGTTTGATTTAAAAATGATAGAATTCAAGAGGATAGGATATATAAGGGATTTCAAGGTAGAAATAGCACCCAAGAAAGTAGTCGCGAGAGGAGTGAAGGGAAAGAAGAAGATGGTCAAAGAAGAAGAGGAGATGGCTCCCAAAAGTAATTTTCCTAAAATACAATATCCAGAGGGGGTTATCATAGGCTAGGAGTAGGATTATCATATAAGAAAAAGCAAGGTGAGTACAACCACCATACCATAGAGAATAAGAAGGATCTTGATGCCTTGCCGAACTCAATGAAAAATAAATCCACAACGGAAGACATGCTGGTGTATGACGATGTTGATAAGAAGCTCTTGCATAAGATTGAAGTTTACCAACTATATGAGCTCCCTTACTTCGGGAAATCTGAGTCCTTGTACTAGTGGCTCATGAGCAGAGTGTATGAAGATTTTTTCTACTTTTTAGGATGTAGAGCCATAATTTCAGCCACGCTCATCTCTATGGTAACGGGATTGAAGGGCACAAGAGAAGATTTGTGAGATGATTTAACAGACAAGGACATAATATTGGAGACCAGAAAGGAGTTGGGGTACACAAAGGGTTTGTACGGTATGGACATTGATAAACTAAAGAAATATCTAATTGTGCAAGCAGCCGCACATCTCGTTACAAAGCTAAATGACTAGGAAAGGTCGTTACAAGTGAATACCATGTGGCTGCACATTACCAAAAATATTTTGAAGGGTAGTTTACAACATTCCGGGTTAGATTACTTAATCAATCGTTAAGGAAGTGCGCACATGAGGAAGGATAAACTTTGGAGCTGTTCTATTGTCACTGGTGTTCATGGAGATCAGAGTACCTGATGGAATAAAAGAGAAGATATGGGAGTATCCCATAGAGCACAAGTCACCTACAGAACGCTTCAAAAAGTACTTTTGTGAAGGATCCATGATAGAACAGGTCAAACAAAGGGTTGAGAAGTGGTACGATAGGCTCCATGTGGCCTTTGAATAAGAATGACACATCCCTAAGGACTTCCTTCAGTGGTTGGAAAGGTAATTTAGTTTTCTGTATACCAACATTTTTGCATAGTGTGGTTCACCATGAAGGATGAAGCATGGATCCCTTGGTGTAAGTTACCATATGCCTTCATAGCAAGGTACTTCTAGGCATCGGTACACATGTTCTCAGACGTGCAGCACCTAATGTTCAATGCGGAAAATGTAGATTGTGACTACCACATGCTAAGGAAGAAATATGTGTATCCAAGGCGAGGTGTATATATTGAAATGTTTATTTCAGATGTATTGAGCATTAAACCACTAAGTTTGGCTATGGGAGATATTAGGGCAGCACTGGTGTACCTCAACCTAAAGCCAAAGTTGGAGAATAAAAAGTATGTGGAAGATGAGTTCACACTTCTATCACCACTAAAGGGTAAGAACACGATGGAGAACATCCCAGTGCCTAAGCACACAAAGCCAATTGAAGTGGAAGATGAGGAGGATGAGTGTGAGGATAGTGTTTGTTTGGAGCATAGAGGTAGAAGACATCCTAAAAACAAGGATGAAGTTGAGCATGCCACTACACCACCTCAGCCACAAGAGGGGGATGATGAGAACTTGGATGCAGTCCAAGGAGAGCACAAATTTAAGAGAGTGTTCAAGAGAATAAGGATCTAGGGTGTTACTCTGTAAAAAATGCACAAATCACCCAGGCTCTCTCCACAAAAGGAGATAACCATGAAAAGGAGAAGGAAATCGAAGTTGAATGAGGAGGTAGAAGATTCAAAGGAAAGCATGCCTAATTATCCTACACTTCCAGAGAACATAGAAGAACAGAAAGATGAAGAAATGAAGCAAGGAGAAGAAAAGGAAAAGGGAACAAATTAGACAGTTATAGAGACTACTCAAGACATGGAGGCATAAGTCCCAAATATGGAGGCTCAAGTTACTAAGTAGCAAAGGTCTAGAATAAAAAGTGGAGAGCACATTCCACAAGCCATGGGTTATGTAGAGAACATAAGTAAAATTGTTCGTGCCCATTTCCAGAGCATACTGTCACAAAAGGACTTATATAGTTGGAAATTAATGGATGAAGTTATGCCTACAATATGCACAAGGAAGTAGTTATCATGTTCCATGCACACACACATGGATGAGCTAAATTTTGATTTGTGTGAGGAGTCATGCATATCAAGGAGGTTGAAAAAGACACCTCAGGTTAGACACACGATAGTAAAGCCTACGGTCATGTTAGATGAATAGGTAAGCAATGTATTGGTGAAAGTCTCAACAGAGGTGGTGAGGTAGGATATGGACAAGGATGCAAACAATTAGGGCTCTCAGGGAAGAGATTAAAACTACAGATGGAGAAATAGCACACCTAACGTAGGAAAGAGACCTTAGTGTAGAAAAATAACGTTACATTTATCAACATCCCAGAGGAAATTGGTGATAATGTTGTAAGGGCTAGGACACACTTGGAGCCAAAAGTACCAAAGACATTTCCTTCTGTAATACACTATGTAGGTACATTGGTGGACCTAGTGCTTGAATATGAACCTCTGTGCATGCCAGTGCCAAAGGATCCACCAACACAAGAGGTAGAGTGTGAAAATGACTCAGTGATGTAGAAGATTACATCATATGAACAAATGTTGCAAGCACTACAAGAAGAACTGAAGAAAGTAGACCAATCCTTGAACATATGCACAGCTCTAGAGGTGCTCATAAACATAAAAAACTAGTGAGAACAATGAGGTCCAGAAAGTGATGAAGGATGAAACATTGGGACCGCAAAAAAATATTATGAATGGTTAAATAGAAGTGTGAGGCCCTGACAATAGCATAAGAATCACACAAGAATCAGCTGGAAGAGCTTGAGAATCTCACTACGTAAAATATGGATTTACTAGAGGGAAGGATGCCTGCAATGTCCAACATTGTGTTAGTCTTACATAATGAAAAAGGGGAGATTACGAAAGATGAACTAGAGTCTATTGCTATGGGCATTCCAGAAAGAGTAGTGGAAGCAATCACTGAGTGGCAGACCTTGGAGGCCAAAATAAAATTAGAATATCCTGAATTAGTTGTTTAGGTTGCAGAAGAAGAGATTGTAGAGTAAAAACATACTTTCCATTCTTTAATTCTTTACTTCACATTTGGAGATGACCATTGTCAAGGTGATAATGAAAATTAGCGTGGGGTAATGTTGATTAGATAACACTTGACAAAAAGCACACAAGAAGTCTGCATGGGAAAGTATGTCATATTTAAAGGTGCAAATAGATAGGGAGAACACACGCATGAAGCAGAAGTTTAGCTCTTTGGGACTTATCTATTTTCACTCATGAAGGTCTATTTTTAGAGGATGGCGTTGTAGAGCACACAAATGAGGTAGAGACGTGTGCACTATTAGCCATTTAACCTACCTTAAAGAAATATGTTAGACAATTTTTTTAAAAATCCTTTCTACAATGAAATTCTCTAAGGCCCGAAATCTGAAATTTCTGATCTTCAGAATTCGGAGATTTTTCTCTTTCAGAGTTTAATTGCTTGGATTTTGGAATTGAATTTTTAAGCCCTTTGAAGTTTGAAACCCCAAAATTGTAAAGTTTTAGACTTTCAGGATTTTGGGTTTTAGAACTTTTGGGCTCATTTATGAGTTTTTTCACTTTCGGACTTCCGAAGTCTGAAAGTCTGAAAATTTCAGACTTTCGGGCTTTCGTGGTTTCAGAAATTTTTGGCTGTCAATTCACATCTTCATCTCCAAATCTCTAAAAGTTTGAAACCCTGAAAGTCCAAAATTTTAGACTTTTCAGTTTTTGGGTTTCAAACTTTCAGAGTTCTCCATGTAATTAATTCTTCACCTACCTCCGTACGGATTAAGTTTTTTTCCATTAATATCGGGTTTTCTATTTAAACTCACAATTTTTATGTCATTTTCAATTGAATTTTTTACTCTGACATTCTGTTTCTTTTACTTTGCGACATCCTTTTCAAGGTATGGTGATTTATTCATTTTATTTTTGGTTTAAGGTCTTTTATTTTGTTTCCTTCTCATTTGTTTTCTCTTTTGTCTCCCTCTGTGTATCTTTTGAAATAACAAACCCTTTATTCACCATGTTTTGCATTTTGAGTTTTCTTCAGGTATTCAGAGTTTTTCAAATGATCCTCTCGAGTTTCCCATATTTTTTCTCAAACATTCTCATTTTTCAGGGTTTAGGAATTAACATTGTTTGGCAAAAGTCCTTTCCCTAATTTTGGCTTCAGAGAAATTTTTCAGAGATTTCTTTCAGAACTTTTGGCTTCAGTGTTCTTTTTAGAACTTTTCAGTTTATGACTATGAAGGTTTTTTCTTTTGGGTTTTTAGAGATTTTATTTTTGAGATTTCTCCAACTTCAGCTTCTGAAACATAAGGCTTGATGTCTACTTCCACTTCAAAGGGAAAATAAAAGATGAAGTAATCATTTCTTGGGGTTTCTCCTCACTCCTTCCTATCTTCTGACTTAGGGAATATGGGGGGACCACCGACCTATGGAAAATTGATTTTCCAAATTTCTGGGAAAGAATAAAGGATCCAAACAAGAAATCATGGATGCAATCCATCTACAACAGTGGGATTTCCCTTACTACTGATTTTACAACATCCATGCATTACCCAAAGTTCATTTTAGCTGTAGCAACCCACTTTGACAAAGAATCCATGTCGGTCAGAGATAATGATGATAAGGTAGTAATCCATTTGGACCCATACTTCTTAGAATATCTACTCAAAGTTCATGATGTTTAAGATTACGCCACAATTTCTCCCAAAGTTAGTAGTGGAACATTGGGACAAGGAAGAGGAAGTATGCTAAAAAATCATGATGAAAACTTATCTGGCCAAAAGCTTAACCAAGTTATCCAAAACTATGCATCAGTTGGATTTTATTCAGGAGGCCAGTGGTCTTATTATGCTACTAAGAAGAGTTTCAAGTCTACCTTCTACCAAAGGAATGATAGGAATGGATGTTTTTGTACATCACTACCATTAAGAAGAACAATGAGTTTATCTGATGGGTGGAGCATATTAGTAGCTCCATTTGCTATCAATTGAGCAATGGTGTCAGCTATGAAAGACTTTATACATGACATCATTTATGGTGTTTGCTGCTGGTGGTATGAGAGATTTTTCTGATTTGAATAGCAGAGGTGTTCACATCACTTCCCAAATATATGAATTTATCCCTAACTCACTCTGGATGAGGGAAGTAAGAATTTCCACATAGTAAGTGACGATTTCTTTACTGTCATCCACTATCATTTTGGTAAAGAACTATATAATCAGAGGATTTTCGATGAAGCTTTCAAAGAAGTATGGGAATGGGGAGCAATGTACTTTCATTTCCTATGTTCATCTATATCCAGATTCTAGGTCTTATAGGTGCCCCAAGAAAATTTCCAAGGTTTCCTATAGACAAATGGATTCTATTGGAATTGGTTTGGTAGTTATTGGATTATCATCGAATCCAAAACAAGAGTCACAAAGCAGGAATGCATTTCCTTATTTTGATTGGCAGGTATTCTTACTCAAATGTTCATAGGGCTAAAAATGTTGATGCAGAAGTGGCCGAGGTAACCCTACAAAATTTTCATCCGGGGACCAATTTTGATTATTGGGGAAAATTTGGTGAGACAGGTAAGTCCAGTACCCATGTGCCCCAATTAGAGAATATATGGATTAATTGTTGTGATGATTATATCATCCATTAAAGAGATTATGAAAGATTGAACCTTGACAAGGTTCAGAAATTTGGTTTGGCTGATGTGCCAAAGGACATGCAAGACAATGATGAGGTTTTAGATTCATCATACAAGGGTGATAATGTTGCTAATCAACTACTGTCATGGATTGATTGGTATGTGGAAGAATGAATCAATACAAAGGAGAGGGCGGGACCCATTCTAAAAAGGACCGTCAGTTGGTTGGCCACCTTGGGAATCTCACCCAAAGAGGGAGATCAACCTACAAATACAAGAGCTCTACCAACAATAAGCCAACCAACACCCACTAATGGGAAAGGTCAACTCAAAAGGCTCCTACAATCCCAAATATTATTTCATTTGTTGTTAGAAGTTATTCTTTTTCTAAGGCACCTATTCCTAAGGTTATGTCTCTTCTAGCACATACAATAGAAATAGTCAGAGTTAGTGATTCTCCTGGTGCCAAACAAGATCAATAATATTTTCCTCCTCTTCCATTGTCACTTTCAACCTCAGTTCCTTCCACTTCCACAATCATTTCTTCCTTTCCACCCCCTTCTATGGCCCAAGTATTCTCATCACTTCTAGGTCTATCAACTGGGAAAAACATTGGGTCACCCATTTCCTCTTCACTTCCCTTAACACTCCCATTTTCTTCAATCATACCCCCTAGCATTGTTCTATCAACTCCTATGGCTGTCCTTACATCCACGTCATCCATCATTACTAATTCTTCTCAAATGCTAGCTGATGTTTCAAGTGATCTTGTTTTAAAAAATCTTTCATGTATTGGATCCACTACTCTATCTTCATTAGCTTTAGCCATACTAGAATGGTTGTTTAGGAAAAATCCCAAGCAAAAGAAAAAGGTACCTTTGGGATATGTTATAGATCTCAACATAGTGGAGCATATGCCCAAGCAAAATGCCAAGAGACCATGAACTATGTCAAGTTTGATAGTTAACCCATATGGAGAACGGGTGATATAAGTTGCCACCCCCTGTTAAGGGGAAAAATAAAGAAACAATCAAAGATGCAGACTATCGGATCTCAAAATTCTCACTGGGAAAGGCCACTCATGAAGGAGCCAAGAAAGATGTGCACACTACCCTTCTGGATCTTTTGGAAAAATATGACAAATATAAAGCCACCAAAGATGAACTCAAAGCCAAGGTCGAGTAGCTCACTGCACTGCTACGTAAAGTAACCCAACCCACTCCATCTAATAAAGTCTCAACTACTATGTCTATGAAGATTTCATCTACAATCGATGATATTTCTTATCATGAGCTTAAGAAGCTAGGCCAGAAAGGGAGATCAATGAGGTGATGGATGGAGATAATTCTACAGGAAGCTAATCCCTTAATCAAGGAGGCTGTTAAAATATAAAATGATTTATAGGTTGGGAAGGCTGCTATTTGCAAAATGGATGAGGCTTTTCCAAAGATAATAATAATTTGGATTTAAATTTGGAAACATGGAGTGAGATAAGAGAAGAAGATCCCGACTTGCTTCTTCAGGAAGAGGTGATCGATGATGCCTCAAAATTATTTGAATACTAAAAGGCCATGGAATTCTTGGTGCCAAGTATTGTAGGATTTAATCAAGAAATTGGAGGAGAAAAAAGTGGAAATCACAGATGCTCTGAATGACATCTTAGAATAATTTGATATTGCTAATTGAAAATTCTTCAACAAAAACATCAATGTTCTTCCTGAAGATCAAATTAAGGAAAATTTCCAGGATTTGGTGAAGCGTGATGATGAAGTCACCAAAATTTTCAATAGTGGATCCATTGTCCAATTGGTCTTGTGCCTAAATTTTATAGGGAGGATGAAGAAGGTTACGAATAATCTTCGAAGAGTGCGAGCCAAGATCACAAAAGAGATCGAGATGAAAAATGTAGTGAATCACTACGCATGTGGGCTTGGAGATGAATAAATTTAGGGAGTTATCAAGTGCTTCATTGAGTATAAGCACTGAATGGCTGTGTGGGAAGGAGAACAATAGAAAATTGTAGGAGGGGAAGGTGTAGCGGAACCAGGCCAAAGCTAAACGGCCATGAAAATACAAATCCAAGCTCCAGATTGGTTGAAGTTGTAGGGTTGACTGAGTCAAACCCTTGCAATAAACTTAATATTTTTATAGAAGCATGTTCCCTTAATTTAATGATATGTATATTTTTAGTACAATGTTAGTTAAGGGCCCAACTGTAATGGCTCAGCCAAGGAACTTATAAACAATAGAATGCTTGAGACAAAGGGAGGGGGATTATTTTTGGTAGGAGTTTCTCTTCAAACTTGGAAGAGTACCTTAGAGATTTCTAATTTTTTTAAAAATTATATTCAGAGGTACACCTTGCTATTGGAAATATGATTTATTGTGTTGAATGGTTAATTAATGTTTACTTTGTGAATTTACAATTCCTTAGTGTGAGTGATTATCTTACCTTTATTTCAGGTTATCTATTTCATGTTGTGAAGGAATAATGCGATTATCTTTTATGTCAGTTGTGAAAACCTTATTTTCCTTCTGTATTAAGTTATATCATCATTATCCCTAGTTGCAGAAATAGATGTTTGACATATGCATGTGTGGTTTCCTCATGATAAATTAATTGTGTGTTGAATCTAATTTGATCTATCCTTATGTATGCTCAAGTTTAACGAAGAAACGTATGCCCCTGGCTTGTGGTATTTTGTACCCTTTTGAGTGGAAATAGGTGAAGGTGGTTAGTGATGCAAGCATCCCTCCCACACTAACCCTTCTAGATATTAAACATCCCTTAATTTGGTGCATCACCACCATTAGTATAGTTTAAGTTCTACAAAATATCTTTCCTTAAAACTCATGAAGATGTTAGCTTAGGATTAGATCGTCATTTTATTACACTAGGAGTAGTAAAGCATTCACTTTAGAAAGAGGAAGCTAGCCTTCTTCGGAGGTTCACTTTGATCCCAAGTCCCACAACTTGAGAGGTGATCCCATGTGTCCCAATCACACTAAATGTATTGTTCACATTTTGGCCTTTCGGAGGGTGTAGTGATTTGGTGACAACACGCGAAATGCATTTGATATTCTTGGAGGATTGGATATGAAAAAATTTGCATGGACATAGGCTGGAAATAGATCTACTACTATCAGTTAACTACCAATAGTCTATTGTTAGCACACTTGCATGTGTGGCTAGTTTTGTAAAGGCGTGTGGCTAATAATAGCATGTAACCTATTTTAGGAATGGATAAGCGGTGAAGGGAAAGTTCCCACCCTTATATATATGTAATAAACTATGTAATAGAGAAGGAGCAGATATATACATAGACATGTTGTTAAATATGTTATGTGCATACTAATTTTATTGTAATGAAACTTCTGTATACTTATTGCATTGAATATAATGGAGGATATTGGCTGAATCTAAGTTTTATTTTTATGTGTATCTGAATCTAGTATGTTTTTGATCTCATCATGGTTAGTACTTAATTCTGTTCTCCCTTAGGTATAGATCTGGTATGCTCTATGGAATGATGTGTTAGTAATGGAACTATATGTATCTCTTAAGACTTCATCATGCTAACATCTTGTAACAACAACCCTAAAGAGGGACCTGGTACCTTTGCATGCTTCAGGTGAGCACTCAGTTTAGGCTAAGTGGTGTGCCATCGCATCTAGGGTCTTATTGGATTTTTATCACTGAATTCTAGGCTTCATCAAAGAGAAAGAAAAACTAGTACATGCGTGTGAAATAAGATTCCCAAAAATGATAGATAGGTTTTCCCACTCACCAAAAAAATGCATTCTCCTTCTTCTCTAAACTTCCCCTATTATCCTTCTTCTTCATCGTGGTTTCCATAATGAAAAATCACCAAAAAATAACCCATATTTCCAACCATTTTCCCACAAACGTGGTCCTTAATTCTCTTCTTTCTATAAATAACCATCATGGCATAGAAAGACTGTAATAAAATAAACATTGACTTATTCCCACTAATGCCTTAAAGAATAGGGTTTTCTAATACATTTACAAATTCCCAAAAATCCCACATGGCTAGAATCTAGACTAACTCATTCACACAACCATAGTGGTATTCAAGTTATAAGGCAAGGTCAAATGAAAATAGTTTCCACAAAGGCTTAAAAATTCAATTACAATCCAATATCCATGTAAGGTTATATGTATGGTGAATCAATTAACATGAGTAGCTAAAAATATTCTACAACCATCTTGAATTTTATTTAGAGTAAAAATGGGAGGCTCTAATGTCACAAAATAACACATTATTTAAAACACGATAATATTAATGTGATGTTTAAACATGCGTTATGGCATAGAACATCAATATGAATCAAGATGAGAAATACAAGGTGCAGGCATGAAAATGACCACCAAATATTTAATTAAACCATAATAAGTTTCCAAGACATTAAGACATACTATCCATGATGTTTCCATCAAGTTTGAATTCCAAAATATGCCCTAAATGAAACAATAAGGCACAAAAATTAACTATAGTTAGTGGGAGCTAAGACTCTTGAATGGACTGAAAACTTAATATAAGTAGTTTGTTTACCAAGGAAAGTTGATATAATCATCTATTTAAAAAAAAGGAGGAAACCAATTTCTAAACATTTCAGTGATGATGTACACTCATAGGATTAAGTTGGAGGTGGTATGCCATCTCGAAGTAATACAAGAAATATATATCGTTACCACACTCCAAAGCGGTGAAGAAAATAAAATTTTCCAACAAAAGCATCATATCCCAAATCAACTCACGACATAATAATGAAATCAACTCATCATATATGTTGGAATTTAGTTACCATCCCATGAGTGTGTGAGTGGTTCTTATTTTACCTTTTTTGTATCGATTCCAATGTTTTCGACCTACGACCTTCTCCCCAATGATTTTCCTCCCTCTTTATCTTGAGGGGGAACTTGTTACTAAATTCACCTCATTTAATAAATGGGTCGTTATTTTGTTGCATCCAAAATATTAATATATCTCAAATATAATGAAATTCATAATGCATATAATTTTAAGCTAATTGCTACACCATAACATCCATGTTATTACATCTTTTATTACATAATAAAGCTAAATTTAGTATTTCCCTAAATAGTATGCAAAAAGGGATGTGATAACCACAGTCTAGGACACGACATATCTTTGAGGAATATATTTATAAATATTCATATCATAGTCAATAACACCCTTTTGTTCATATAATCCCATCATAGTATTCTATTAAATTGCATTTTTTACAGAATTTTTTTTAACACTTTAGAAACATCTATAAAAATACTACACTTGACATGCATAATCAAATACTTATTTTGATAAAATGGACTTGTAGAAAATATAAATATGTTTTCTTTCCTGTTTTCAATACTCCTAATATTAAATATGATTAGATAAAGATAGTGAGTTCATATGATTAATGATTTTCATATGCTAGTTCCATCTAATGGGAAAGAAAACCTCATCATAATATCAATTTTGAACATGAACAATAATAAGTTAATTCTAGAATAATGCATCTACTTTCACACCTCCCACTTGCACTAGAAAAAATAATTACTGACACCTATTGCATTTTCCAATCAAGGCTTCTCCCAAAATCAATGAAAAATAGAAAATTATGTTTGGATTCATTCCTACCAATTGCATATAGAATTATTTTTACATATTCATCAAGAAAACACTTTCAGGTATTGATCCATAAGCTGGCCAAGATTATTTTCCTTAACCAAAGACCCTTATAGGAATTTTTAATTTACTTTAGATTTCACACTGAAATAAATCAACTTTAATCAAATGAAATGCAATAATAAGAACCACAATGCATAAGAGTTAATAATAGAGTTTAGCATAATGCATACGTCTCCAGGTTCGCAAACTAGCTGAACCAATCCATTATAACATTTCAAATATAAGTACATAATAAAATTACATTAATACAATAGATGTTCAACAAAACTTGGTGTTAGTCGATCCTTTAAACCCAATGGTCTTGGAAAGATCTATGATCTCACATAGCTCCCCAGTTTTAACACCTTCAAATGACCTCTACTCCGATGTACAACAAACTAACCACTACATGGTGCTAAGTTAGACAATGTATGATGTTGAATTCCCTCTGTTGCTTGACCTCTAACCTCTATGCAAAGCTAATTCTGGTGCCATTTGATTCAAAAAAATCTAAACTGGTCTTAAAAAGCTCAGTACTCTAACTAAGTTCCAGACTCATGTTGATTCAACAAAATATGAATTGGTCTTGGAAAGCTCATTGCTCTAGCATAGCTCCCCAATTAAACATCTCCAAATGACCTCCACACTTCTGCTACATAATAACTAATTGCTACATGGTGCTAAGTCTCTAGATGTCTAACAATGATGATCATTCCCCACTCTATTCCATAGCCCTCTAGTATCTACATAGACCTAATATTGACCCTATGTCTGGTTTTGATGATAATATGATTCCACTCTATTTCATGACCTCAATCAACCTTTACAAAGAGTGAAGATCTGATCTGATGTCTTGTCAATGAGCTCAAAAATGATTTTGACTCTCCTCCGCGACATCCAAGCAATTAACTTGGAGATACATATGGCATAATAAGAATATGATCTTCAATATATGTGTAATTCTTAGTGCTACATTATGACTATGAGCTACATAGTGGTGTCTATAGGCTCCATCAAGTCCCTTGGCTTCACAATCGTGTCTCTGGGCTCCCCTAGGAGAATAAGGCTTCATTTCAACCTTGACACTGTTGGCAAGTTAACAATAATAAATCCTGAATTTTACAATAGTTCTTATTAAATAATAAGTCTTATCATCATGCCTATAAAAATAATATAGGTATTATATATCATCAGTGCCTAATAATAAATATAAGTCTTCATATTTTCTCCCTCAGTGCCTATTAAAATAATAATAGGGTTTATTATTCTTCCAACATGGCCTTCTTAATTTCCTAATGCCTCACAATTCTTCACCTCCCATCATTCTCCTTTTCCTTGGATTGAGAGGACTTGTGTGTTCTTTGGAATGGAGAGTGGGCCTTTATATTGGCCTTAGAGGGATCAAGGAGTGCGTTAAATAACATATCCTCAAGAGTATTCTAAGTCTTACAAGTGTGGCATAATAGTCAGGTCATTTTTTCCTAAATGGTCAGGGTTCTAATCCCCTTTCCTTTACACTAAAAACCATATCTATTATGAATAGAGGATATCCCGCATATCCTTCAACCTTCTAAACTTGGTGGAATGGTAGGACACCCGAGTTGGAATTTCTAGGTCATAGGTTTGACACCTCTGCCTTCGCTATCTCACACCCTTTATTGTTTTGGGCATGTTTTACCACCACGTCACCTACCCACTCATGTGTCCGCCATTGATTTTCTATGACCCTGTTATGTCTTCTACTGAGTTGTTTGAGTCCTCCATTTGTGTTAGGTCCTCATCCTGCCAAGCTAGATCCCCGTCATGTCTGCTGAGTGAGGGGTTTTTCGTTATGCAGAGTGGGAGAGATTTTAATCCCACATGCGTGGGGATTTAGATGTGGAAAGGATTGAAATAAAATTTGGCCAACCATACAGAGCATGGCTTGGGCCATGTAGAAACATTTATTTTTCCCAATATTGGGTTCACCAAGTTGGTTGTGTGTAGCTCAGTTTGCTCGGTCAATAAAACTCACTCCTAGCTTAATGGAGCAGCTTAGTCATGAATCATTTGAATTCAATGCCAAGTTGATAAGTAGTAGTAGGACACATGGTGGCTCGAGGACCCATCATGTGGTTAATCCTCCAATTGACTCAATGCATATCTCACACATAGCTCCCTTATCAACTTGACTAGTAGCTCGATGAGATGATTATATAACTATGGTGGTTAGGTCCCCCTCTAAAACAAGAGTGGACCCCATCATTGAAAACCTTTTAGCCAACCAAAAAAGACCATTTTTATTGACCAAATTCCCAACCTTAACTTTTTCTCCATGACCCTTGACAATGCTGTAATGAATACATGCCCAAATGAAACCTACCTAGTCAGTACTTTTCCTGTGCTTGGTCTATGTCCTGCAAATGTACCGTTCTTTCATGAATTACATATGGAGAATCCAGCCTCCATTTTGCACATTCCAATGGGCACATGAAATATTGCAACCTATAATTCCATAATAAATAGGTTTATGGAGATTCATGAAATTTATACCCTCCTATATGATCATTAGATCAAACCTCCCAATTGAGGAGGATTTTTGTACAAAAAGTATTCATTTCCTTCACTCCTGAACCCAAAAATCTATGTTGTCTGTGAAGAGATATTTGTAGCTGAAATGATGGCCTTTGAATTACTACTCCTCAAATATGAAAATCATTTTAATCCTTGGGACATGTGGCACTTGGGCTCCCTGCCTTCTAATGTTCCACTATGATGCCAAATCAGGATGAATATCTCCATCTGGTATTCTTGAGGGCTCCATATAGAGCTTTGATTACTAATGTTGCAAGAACACACTAGGCATGATAAACCTATCGCGAAGTGTCTCATGGTTTGGTGGCTCCACCCTTCTACACAATAACCATGTATTACAAAGTATCACACTAGTTTCTTGTTGTGCATGTAAAACTTAGTCAACAAGAAAATTTGATATACTATAACAAATAAATTTCCCTTGCAAGAGGGTATTACAATTGTGAGTATATCAAAATAATAACACCCAAATTCTATCAGAGACTCAATCCTATCTTGCAGATATTGATTTTCTACTTCCACAAATTGTAAACATTTCCTTAATTGAGAATCCTTCTTTGGGATATAATATTAACTGGTACAAGTCCATCTCACTACTACTATAGGTGAAAACCTAGTTCTCAATATTAACTTTATAATAGATTTGAAATCTTATAGGTGATATCTTGCTCTGATACAAAACTTGTTAGGAGATTAGCAAGTTTACAGATGAGATAACCTTCTCTGATACCAAACATGATCCATAAACCAACCAATATTTTTTCTTGACCATGAACCCTTATAGGAAATTTTAATTTACTTTTGATTTCACCTCAAAATAAATCAAATTTTAAAAAATGGAATGCAAGAATAAGATCCACATTGCATAAGAGTTGATAATAGAGTTTAGCAGAATGCCAACTTCTTTAGGTCCACAAACTAGCTAAACCAATCCATTATAAGGTTCCAAATATAAATACATAATAAACTTACATTACTACAATGGATGTTAAACCAAACCTAGAGCTAGTCAAACCTATGAACCCAATGTTCTTGGAAATATATGTTCTCTCACATAACTCCCCAGGTTTAACACCTTTAAATGACATCCACTTTGTTGCATGGAAAATTAACTGCTACATGGTGCTAATTTGGAAATTGTCTTATGTTAACTTCCCTTTACTACATGGCCTTTAGCCTCTATGCAGAGCTAAGTATGGTGCTAGTTCATTTGAAAAAATCCAAATCGGTATAGGAAAGATTACTGCTCTAAGGTAGATCTCAACATGAGTTGATTCAAATAAATCCAAAACAGTCTTGGAAAGATCTGTGCTTTAGCATAAATCTTTTGATTCGACATCTTAGGATGACCTCCACACTTCTGCTACATGGAAATTAACCGTTACATGGTGATAAGTCTCTAGATTTATGAAAATGATGATGATTCTCCAATATATTATGTTGGTATCCAGATTTAATCTCCTTCACAACTTGAACAACATCATGAATCTGCACAAGACACTCAAGGATAGATAGATGTTTTTTATGTTGTTTGTAGCTGAGGATCACACCTATCTGCTTGTTTGCATTCAAGAATTGAGGGAGTGGACAACACCTTCATAAGGGTTTTGATCTAACCCTCACTATTTTAAGTTGTGCCTATCAACCAAGGTAAGAGAACCTATATTGCAGCCCCTATATGGTAAGAAGATGGAGATATCCTTGTATTTTGTGTATGATGTGGAGGAGGCTTTGTGAAAACATGATCAAATATCCATTATCCAAACTCAAAGGAGTTGTCACTACTAAATGATGGAAATGTTCTCAAAACAAAGCTAGAGCTGCTAAAGACATGATAAAACCCTGATCAACTTTGTGCATTTTTGTCAAAGGATTGAATTCGTTTGTGGACACATGATGCAGATGCAGGGGTATTGTAGGTAGGATGAGTTAGTTTAATGTGAAATTATGATGAGAGATGTTGGGAAAAGAGTAGTTAGGAGTCATTATTTTCTTTGGGAAACCTTGCAAAAGAATTACAACACCTGAACAACAGAGATATTTCAATGAATTTGAAGTGCTCTTTCAACCAGGATGTGTGCACATATGGATGCCCAAATCTGCACTATTCCATACAAAATTTGATAACCTGCCACAAAGGCTTGAAGTAAAATATCAATAAAGCATTCAGAACCCCTTCTTAGATCATGTCCTAAGGTGCACCCAAAGGTTTACAAATACCCTCAGTTTGCAAGGAAGGTAAGATGAATTTAAATCTGTTTATCTCCACTCAAATGAATGCTCTTCTGAATGGATTATTGTAGATGCCTTCAAACCCTCTACAAGAAATGAGACCATGCATGAACAATAAAGATCCCAAACACAAGATTGCAACATGAGCATGGAACACAAATTGAAAACATACTGAAATACAAGTGCATGCAAGCTTTGCCAAGAGATAAAACCAGTTAATCCAAGAATTTGATCAAATATATCAGCAAGGGAATGTTATTTCGACAATCTCAAAACTTGTTGATGGCTTTATAGCTGAAACCAACTCAACATGATGAACATTTGATGCAAAAAAATAATTGAAATGGCTCTCAGGCAGTTTCTCCAAAAAGGAAATGGATTTCTTCCAGTTTTCTCTGTGAAAATTCTTCTCCCTTTTCTCCAAAATTCTCAACAGACCCTTTAAAATGTTTCCAAACTATATCATATACCCTATGCCAACTTGGATCCTTGCATCCCAAGCAAAGAATATGCCAAAGGGATCAAATTTGTTACAAAACCCTATCCATTTGATGAAAAATGATATAAAACTGTGAAACAGCTCGCCAAATGCCAGAGATGCACAAATATTTTAAAATATTGCATGAAATCAGATCCTTATCCATCCTAGGGTCATGTTTTTGGCATTCCACCATGCCAGCATGCATTTACAATCATTTTTCACCTTTTTCTCTCATCATTTTTAACTCTGCAACTTTTCATTTTTACCTTTCACGTGTTTTTCACAGGCTGAGAAAAATATCTCACGAAAAACACTATAGGACACCAAATCAGCTCAAATAAATGATGCCGTTGTGTTCAGAAGGCCGAAGGGATGTAGATTCATATAAAATTTCATGTGTTTTGGTGTAAAAATGATAATTCCACACTTCTTGGAGCTCCAATGGTGCCCAAAAAATGAAAATGCACAACAACCGTTGATTAAAATCAACTTTGAAATGCCAGCCTTCCACGTGGCAGATGATACCTTTCCATATTCTTCCTCTTTATCTTTGGATCAGGTGGGACATGTGTCCAAATACCATTGGACCGAGCCTCCAACTTAAAAAAATGTGTTTTGAACCTTTTCTGCCCTTGGGAAAATTTTGAAAATTTTCCTCGCGAGCCCCTGGATGCGCCACGTGTCCTTCTGTGGGCCTTCATCAAAACCATGGGCCAATTTGATGCATTTCACCACTTTTTGAGAAAAAGGATAATTTTCTAAACATTCTCCGCACCCCCGAACACCCACTGCCGCTTATGCCACATGGCGGTTTCCTATTCGCTGCGGAACTGACCCCTCCTTTTATTCCTTTACTCCTTCGCGAGTCACAAAATCCCTTTTGGGCCCACACTTCTTTATTTTTCACTTGAAACATGTCATGTGTTGCCCCCCTGATTGGATGTGGGGCCACACCTCCAAATTTTCCCACGGGCTTATTTTTCACCTTAAGATTTTTCGCTAAAATTTTGCAAAATTTTCAACTTTCTCTCCGCGCTCCAAACCTCTGCCAAATTTAGGACACGTGTCCTATTTTTGTTGGACGTGGGCCTATTCTTCATTTTTTACTCTTTAAACATAGAGGCAAAAATTCACAAACATCCTCCTCATTAGGTTAGTTCCCTTCCTCCATTTGACATCCCCATGTGCATACATGTCACCTTCTCATTAGGTGTGGGCCATCGGGTCCAAATTTTTTCCTTTTGCATTTTGAAACCAAATTTTTTCAAATTCTTCTAAGTTCCCACTATTTCGGTTGATCTCCCTAGACATGTGTCACCTTTCCAATGGTTCCGGGCTCACGGGCCAAATTTTCCCCTGACACCCCGAGCCAAAAAACACCAAAATTTTCCAAGTCCTTGACCATCCACCTGGCCCTCCTGGACACGTGTCATCATGCCATTCACTGTGGGCCTTCAGGAAAAAATTTAATTTTGAGAAATTTTTCCAAAATGGAAGAAATTTTTCCTAAGTTACTTCTGCCACCCGCCAATCCTCGACCAATCAAATCAGGCCACGTAAGCACATCCCTGTGACACTGCGGGGCCACGGGGAAAAAATTTCTTCCGACATCCTTGAGTAAAAAACAATAAAAATTTCCTAACTCCGATGCTTCCTACTTGACATCCCTGTGCCATGTGTCGTGCTTTCATTGGGTGTAGGCCCTCGGGCTAAAAATTGATTTTGAGAAATTTGTAAAAATGAAGGCAATTTTTTTTTAAGTGACCTCTGCCACTCGATGCTCCATCTGTCCAATCAAATCATGCCATGTAGGCACAGTAGGCAAATGCAGGGCCGCAGAGTAAATTTTCCCTTCACCAAAAATTGAAAATTTGACAAGTTATAACATTCTTTCCGACCGCACCCGACTAATGAGAGACTACCATGTCAGCATAGAGTTTAAAATGATAAATTTGATGGCCCGAGAGCACATCAAAAACATGAAAAATTCAAGGAATGCCCTAGAAACTAAAATTTTTTGACAGGGAAGGTAGAATTATTCATTTTAAACCAACTGAATCATCTCTTGACATCATTTGCGACCTTGGGATTGGGGAAATACTTGCACAAATTCATAATTTGATCAATTTCGAGCTCTTTCACGATTTGGCAAAGGAGAAAATGGTATAACCCGTGAAAATGAATAAATCAAGGCACAAATGGGGGGGGGAGTAACTTGGATTTTACTTCAATCTAGGGTAGAATAACAACAATGAGGGAATTTGAAAGCATTCAACTGGAAAAAATGAGTTACAGATCACCAGCTCGAGCCACATAGGACATTTTTGGAGTAAAAAAAATGGAAGCATGGAAAATTAGAGTAAAGTGTGCAAACCCATAAATTGCACCAACATTGGCTCCTTACCTGGGGATGGGCACTCCCAGTGAGTGCCACAAGAATCACAGATGTAGACCAAGTGCCAAAAATCCATTGGGAAAGGAGTCAAAACATGTAGGGCAGCCCAAAAACTAGAATTTTCACCGAAAAACAGACCGAGAAAACCACAACAACAATGGTTGCCAAGGAAAAAAGGGAAAACCACAAGCCAACAACAGCAAAAACAAGGAAAAGACAAACAACAACAAGGGCTGTACAAAATGTACAACTTGTGCATACCTCCTTTGGGGATTTAATCCAAAAAGTGTTTTAAATGTCTGTCCATTAACAGGCAGCTCTAACAAATCCCCATCCAAATCCTTGAGAAAAAAATGTATTTTCTCCAATCCTGATATCAATGGCATAAGGGCCCATCCATAGAGCATCAAATTTTCCATGCTTACCCTTGTCTTCATGCCTACTATCCCATAGCAAAACTAGATCTCTAACACTGAAAGCTCTAGGGGTGACCTTCTTATCAAACAACTTCTTCAATTTCTCCCTAAACCTGACATGCATTTGATGAGAAGCTCTCCTTTCTTCATCCAACTCAATGATCTGATTGATTCTTGATTCATATGGGCCATGTTCTTGATCTTCCAACTGCTGGGCAAAACTAAAAAGTGGATAATTGCAGGTGTAATGGCAGCAAAGCCTGAGTTCCATACACCAGTTCAAATGGGCTTTTACCAGTTTCTCTTTTTGGAGTTATCCTATCAGCCCAAACTACAAATTTCAACTGTTCTCCCCACTTCTTCTTGTTGATTTCCAAGGTTCTTCTAATGATCTTGAGCAAGTTTTTGTTACTTGATTTAGCTTGCCCATTCCCTTGTGGGTTGTAGTTTGAAGAATAGGTCAGATTTATCCCATATTCATTGCACATTGCCATCAAAGGCTTAGCTCTAAAACACATAACATTATAAGACACAATATTAACTAGAAACCCAAATCTGCATATGATATGATTCAAAAAGAAATCCATTACCACTTGGTGTGTTGCCTTTCTAGATGGAATTGCCTCAACCCATTTTGTAAAATAATCAGTTGTTACAAGGATCCATTTATAACCAGCACTAGAAGGATCTGAAATCTCACCAATAAAATCCATTCCCCATTGTTTGAAAGGAGCTTCAACTGATACAGGATGCAAAGGAAGGGAGCCTGAAGCTTTCAATCTTCCTGAAAAACGTTGGCAACTATCACACCTTCTAACCAGCTAGTTTGCATCTTTGAAAAGAGTTGGCCACCAATAACCAACTCTTAAAATGTTATGTGCTGTCACTCTTGCAGACAAAATGTCCTCCACAAACTCCCCCATGTAAATCAGTGATCAACTTGGGAGCTTCATCTTCAGTTATGCATTTCAAGAGGACACCTTCAGGGTTCTTCCAAGCCAGCCCAAGGTCTGTTATGACATATTTCTGAGAAGCCAGCTTGAGGGATCTTTTCTGATTTTTATTTAAGTGACTGGGACAGCATAAGTGCTTGAGGTAATAGACCACATCCTTGTACCACTCATAAATCATCAATTTGTCAAGGAGATCTGCCCTTTCTTCCCCTAGTTGATTCACTTCTACATTCTACAAATTACTCTCAGCCATGAGTTTGGCAAGACCTAAACCTCTTACCAGCTTTGTTGTTTGGATATCCATATCATACTCTTGTAATTTTTTAACCCATCTACATCTCTTGCTTGATATCTCCATGTCAGATAAGATGTCTTTAACCATGGTGTGGGGAACATAAGCAACAACCTTTGAACTCAAAATGTAGGGCCTGAAAATATTTGTTGCTTTTACTAATGCAAATGCTTCTTTCTCCATAATTGTGTACCTCAATTCAGCTGCTTGTAAAGCCTTGCTAAAGAAATAAATAGGCCTCTCAGCTCCATTTTCATCCTTTTGTAGCAAAACTGAAGCAATAGTAAATTCAAATGCAAAAGAGAAGATTTGGAAAGGCATCTTATAGTTTGGAGCTGCCAAAATAGGTGCATGCTTGAGTGCATCCTTTATTCCTTCAAAAGCTTGGATGGAGCCTCCTCCCACTTAATAACTTGATCCTTTCTTAGCATGCTTGTTATTAGAAGAGTCAACTCTACAAAATTGGAGACAAACCTTCTAATGAAATTGATTTGGCCAAAGAAAGATTGAATACCCTTCTTGGTTCTTGGCACAGGCACCTTGCTGATTGCTTCCACTCTCTCAGGATCTATCATAACACCTTCTTTAGACACAATATGCCCCAACAAATTGGATTTTGGCACACCAAAATGAAACTTCTTTGGATTAAGTGAAATGCCATACTCCCTACATCTGATCAACATCTTCTCTAGGTGTTGCAAATGGTCTGCTCGCTGTCTTGAAAAAACATTCACATCATCTTGGTAAACTACAATAAACTCATTGATATAACCAAGCAAAGGCAACATCCATTTCCCTCTAAAAAGTAGCACCAGCATTCATCAATCCAAAAGGCATCCTTACAAAAACATAAGTCCCCCAAGGAGTAGTGAAGGCTGTCTTAAGTCTTTCTGATTCTTTGACAACTACTTGATTGTATCCGGAGAAACCATCCAAAGTAGAAAGCATTTCTGACCCTGTCACAAGCTGCAGCATATTCTCCATGTTTGGAAAAGGATAGTTGTCCTTCATAGATGCTTTTTTTAGATTCCTAAAATCCACACAAAGTCTGATATCTCCGTTCTTCTTTCTAACTGGCACAAGGTTGGCAACCCAAGAAGAGTATCTAGTAGGCTGAATGATGCCACCATCTCTCAATTTCTTCAACTCTTCTTGCATTTTCATGGAAAGTAGTGGGTTAATAGGCCTTTGTTTTTGTCTAAACGGCTTAGTCTTGGCCTCAAGGGGAATCTCATGCTGAAATAAATCTTCTCTATATGCCTTCAGCTCTGAATAAGACCAAGCAAGGCAGTCTTGATATTTCTTTAAAAGTTGGGCATAGGACTGTTTTTCTTCTTTGCTGAGATGACTGCCCAACCAGATCTTCCTTGGTTTGTCTTTAGTTCCCAAGTTATGCTCTTCCACATCCCTTGAAGCAGACATCTTTCTATTAATGATGCAATCAGCATTGCTAAAATTGGATTCAAGTGCAACAAGACCTTTGGGAATGGTATTTGTCTTCAATTGTATAATATCCTTGTCAAAAAAAGTTTCTCTACCTTCATTCATGCACACCATTGGTTCCCAATCAATATTATGACCAGAAAACTCTCCTTGGCACTGTAAGAATCTCAACACTTGTGCATCATCATCAAAAATCTGCCAATGTTTCACATTATCCGGGACAACTGGCCTTGTTAGCACTTCAACATCATATTCACAAAAAGGTGAAACGGTGCAATTGTCAAATTTAGAACCAAGGACATCCAGCTGATCAGTAGCAACATTAAGACTTCTATCATGGTAAACAATGTTAAAGGAATCAAACATTTCAATCAAGTCCCAAACAACATGCTTATATTATCTTCATACGCTGATTTTTTGTGGCATATAACTTTCTTACTTGTTTGACAACCAGCTCTGAATCTCCTTTAGCAACAATATCCTTTACTCCATACTTCCATGCAATCCTTAATCCCAATAATAATGCCTCATACTCAGCAATGTTGTTAGTGCATTCAAAATTGAGCTTGAAGGAAAAAGGAAACTCCTCTAAACTAGGGGAAACCAACACTATACCAGCACCATTTCCAACTTTGGAGCAAGCTCCATCAAATAGTAATGTCCATGGAGAACCTTCCATACCAAGGCACTCTGATTTTTCCATCTTATTCTCTTTTCCATCAGCGAAACCAATGAAATTTTCGACATCTACATCAGCAAACAACACTTCATAAGAAGCATTGTTGGGATCCTCAATCAAGTGTAACATCTTCTATTCACCATAGAGTTTGACAAGGCTGCCCTCAATGGGAATGGTGGCATAGGACATGTCCATTTGAACACTACCACCAACACTTGCAGCCCACTTTCTTGACAAAAGCATACCCCATTTGGCAGGGCAGTCAACAATTACAACATCAAGTTTTAAATTCTTACCCGGATAGGCTGCAAGTTGCACTACTAAACCCTTCACACATCCAACAACTAGCACTTCCCTTGAATCCATGGCTTTACACTTTCCATATGTTATTGTCACCTTGATATCCAACTCATTCATAACTTCTAGAGGCATAACATTACATGATGCACCAGAATCAAACATGTAATTGTGAAGCAACCTACCTTTTATGAGAAAATTTGTGAAGAATGGATCAACATTCAATTGGGAATCAACCAAGGATGTCCCCAAATATAATTCAGGTTCCTCTCCAAGATCTTCCATTGGTGGTGGTGTTTTAGGTCCAGCAATGCTTTGAAGAGGACTCTCAACAACATTTACATTTCTGCTTGGTATACTCTTTTCTTCTTTCAATCCCAAGTATTCAAAAGCTCTTTTCTTGTGTTCAGGAATTCTAAGTAATTCAATAATGGGAACACTCACTTTAATTTGGCTCAATACCTAGGCTATATCATATGGAACATTCTTTGGCAAAACAGCATTGGAAGGGAAACAAGAAGGTTCATCAGATGGAGAAGTATTCTTGGCAGCCTGGGTATGGAGAGGACTGACATTTTTGCATGGGACAGCAGGGTTCTTAGCAATTTTTTCCCTTCTAGGGTTATCTTTGGGAATGCTTGTGAGCAAGGGTGTCTTTGGATTGGCTTGAGGACCAGCTCCTCTAACAACTTTACTTCTAGTATTGTACTCCTTTTCTTGACCAACCACAACATTCATTAACAATTGTCTATCTTCCTCCGAAGGAATACCACCATCATACTTCTTGATCATTAAATCCCTTAGGTATTCAAAGTCATTATTAGGAATTTCAAAGGCCCTAAACTACATCTACATCATGATTTTGAGGAAGAGAAATAAATGGTACCCTCTTTATGCAATCCCAAAAGGTTGCAGCAGTCCTTGCACTTATCACATCTGTTGATGTTACTACTTGCTGTGAGCCTGAAGAACTACCCATCATACAAATGTCATCATCCATTTCATTCTCATTATCCTCATCAATATCTTGCTGGTCCATTTCACATGGCGGATGAGGAAGAAAACATCTGTCACACCAATCCATATCAGCAACTTCTTGAACAGAAGCAACTCTTGCAGTCAGAGGGTCAGGCACCACTCTATTCTCACGTGGTTGGGGTTGTCTATTTGCAGATCCAATAAGCCCTTTACCTCTATCATCTTGTCTTTGATCACCCCTAGGATGATTGCCAAATCTATCATGGTTTTGAACTCTTTGTTGTCCTTGTGAACTTTGCCCAATTCCTTTCTCAGCCTGGGCTAATTTGTAAGAAATTTCTTTGACAGCCCCTGCCAAAGTCTTGACAACATCTTCCAAATCAGCACCCTTGCTAGTTTGAGGCTTCTTAGGGTTTATCAGCTTCACACCATCCCTCTTAAGTGGTTTACCAACAAATTTAATATTATTTTCAATTTTAAGTGCCATGGTGAAAGCTTGCCTCAAGTTTGTAGGATTTTTGTCTCTCAAGTAATAGGCTACCTTTTTATCAAATGCATCTACATATTTGATCAAGCAAGATTCATCACAAGGCCTCAAAATTACAGGCAGCCTTCTCAATGTCTTATTAAACCTTGTATTGAAATCATGAATGGTCTCATTAGGGTTCTTCTTGATGTTCTCAAACTCGGATAGAAGGAACCTTGGATTTGTTTTGTCTCCATATTGTAATCTGAATGCATTACTCATCTCAGTCCATGAATCAATAGAGTTATCAGGTAGAGCTTTATACCAATCTCTTGCATCTTCCTCAAGTGTATGGATAAACAACTTGATATACACATCCTCAAATTCTATTTCAAAGTCTTCCATCATGTTAACAAAGAGTTTGAGATACTTATCTCCAGTTATGGCATTGTTACCTTGGAATTTTGGTAACCTATTTCTCACATCCTGTGGGACAAGCATTTGGATAACCATCCATTCCTCCAAAATTTATAGGACCAAAGGTGTTTACAACAAATGGAGGTCTAGGTTGAGCCATATTGTTTGGTGGGGGTGATCTTGGAGGTGAAACAAGCTGATGAGGAGTAGTAGTGGGCCTGATTGGAATGGATGACTGATCTTTAAAATGATAACCCCCCAAAGGCTCTCTCTCTTGATAAACTTTAGCAAACTTAGAAACCACAGGAGCAGATTTAGGAGCAAGTTTTTTAAATACACAAGAAGGTCCCTCACCTGATGGAGAATGAAAATCAGCAAGAAGATTTCCTGAATCAGATCTACTTGAAGAGGAATTATAATCTTCAATGACAGGCTGTTCTCCTTCAAATTCAACTATGGGGATTCCTTTCCTTGCAACCAAATCACCAACCACTTTCCACACTCTTCTTCCTTCTAGTTCTGAGCTTCTTGATTCGGTGAGCAACTTCTTAGAAGATTCCTTGATGAAGAGGGATCTCCTTCCCTCCAGTTTGATAGATTTAAACAACAAGTTTCAAATGATAAAAATGTGTTAGACAACTGGTATTTTCAAGATCCCAACAACATGGAGTCGCCACCAAGGATTTTCACCTTAGTTGTGCAAGAAAGCACTAAAAATATTTTGTCAAATGCATGCTATACTGAAAACTTGCAGGGATTTACAAATCATATTTTCTTCTTCTTAATTCAACCAAAAACAGTGCATCCAAATCACATAAACTGCTGGTAGATGAGGAGAGCAGGCTGAGTTTGAAGTCTTTCTTACCCAAAACATCCAGATCTGAAGTATGAAATGATATCTCAAGAATATAACAGCTCAAATAATTGATCACACAAATGCTCAAACCTTTCAAGTACTTCAAAACCACCAAGAAATTATCAAGAAGTCCCTGGCAATGGCACCACTTGGGTGTTGGTATCTAGATTTAATCTCCATCACAACTTAAACAGCATCATGAATCTGCACAAGACACTCAAGGATAGATAGATGTTTTGTATGTCATTTGTAGCTCAGGGAGAACACCTATCTGCTTGTTTGCATTCAAGAATTGAGGGAGTGGATAGCACCTTCATAAGGGTTTTGATCTAACCCTCACTATTTTAGGTTGTGCCTATCAACCAAGGTAAGAGAACCTATATTGCAGCCCCTATATGGTAAGGAGATGAAGATATCCTTGTGTTTTGCATATGATGTGGAGGAGGCTTTGTGAAAACATGATCAAATATCCATTATCCAAACTCAAAAGAGCTATCACTACTAAATGATGGAAATGTTCTCAAAACAAAGCTAGAGCTACTAAAGACATGATAAAACCCTGATCAACTTTGTGCATTTTTGTGAAAGGATTGAATTATTTTGTGGACACACAATGCAGATGCAGGGGTATTGTAGGTAGGATGAGTTAGTTTAAAATGAAATTCTGATGAGAGACCTTAGAACAAGAGTAGCTAGAAATCATCACCTTCTTTGGGAAACCTTGCAAAAGAATTACAACACCTAAACAACAGAGATGTTTCAATGAATTTGAAGTGCTCTTTTAACCAGGATGTGTGCACAATGGATGCCCAAATCTGCACTATTCCATACAAACTTTGATAGCCTACCACAAAGGCTTGAAGAAAAATATCAATAAAGCATTAAGAACCCCTTGTTAGATCATGTCCTAAGGTACACCCAAAGGTTTACAAATACCCTCAATTTACAAGGAAGGTAAGATGAGTTTAAATCTGTTTATCTTCACTCAAATGAATACTCTTCTGAATGAAAGATTGCAGATGCCTTCAAACCCTCTATAAGAAATGAGACCATGCATGACCAATAAAGATCCCAAACACAAGATTGCAACATGAGCATGAAACACAAATTAAAAACATACTGAAATATAGGTGTATGCAAGCTTTGCCAAGAGATAAAACCAGTTAATCCAAGAATTTGATCAAATATATCAGCAAGGGAATGTTATTTAGACAATATCAAAGCTTGTTGATGGCTTTACAGCTGAAACCAACTCAACATGATGAACATTTGATGCAAAATGGAATAAAAATGGCTCTCAGGCAGTTTCTAAAAAAAAAGAAATGGACTTCTTCCAGTTTTTCCCTGTGAAAATTCTTCTCTCCTTTCTCCAAAATTCTCAACAGACCTCAGAAAATGTTTCCAAAACTACATCATATACCCTATGCCAACTTGGATCCTTGCATCCCAAGAAAATAATATGCCAAAGGGATCAAATTTGTTACAAAACCCTATCCATTTGATGAAAAATGATATAAAATTGTGAAACAGCTCGCCAAATGCCAGAGATGCACAAATATTTTAAAATATTGCATGAACTCGGATCCTTATCCATCCCAAGGTCATGTTTTTGGCATTCCACCATGCCAGCATGCATTTGCAATCATTTTTCACCTTTTTCCCTCATCATTTTTAACTCTGCAACTTTTCATTTTTACCTTTCACGTGTTTTTCACGGGCTGAGAAAAATATCTCATGAAAAACACTATAGGACACCGAATCAGCTTAAATAAATGATGCCATTGTGTTTAGAAGGCCGAAGGGATGCAGATTCATATAAAATTTCATGTGTTTTGGTGCAAAAATGACAATTCCACACTTCTTGGAGCTCCAATGGCACCCAAAAAATGAAAGTGCATAGCTGCGTTGATTAAAATCAACTTTAAATGCTAGCCCTCCACATGGCAGATCCAAATCCTATCTCAAAATGCAAAAATTACCTCTTTTACTTTCTGATAAGGTGGTACACGTGTCCAAAAACCATTGGCATATGTCCCTCCCTTTTAAAATTTGCATTTTAAACCCTTTTTTATCTTCGAGCAAATTTCGAACATATTCCCCGCGAGCCCCTGGATGCGACACGTGTCCTCTCTGTGGGCCCTACCCAAAACCACAGGCCGATCTGATGAGTTTTGCCACATTTTTTAGAAAAGGATAATTTTCTAAAAATTCTCCATGCCCCCGAAATGCCCACTGCCACTTATGCCACGTGGCAGTTTCCTATTCGTTGCGGAACCGACCCCTTCTTTTTTCCTTTACTCCTCTGCGAGTCACAAAATCCCTTGTGGGCCCACTCGCTTCTTCCTTTTCCATTTGAAACATGTCACTGTGTCACCCCCTGATTGGATGGAGGGGGCACACCTCCAAATTTTCCCATGGGCTTATTTTTCACCTTGAGATTTTTCGCTAAAATTTTGTAAAATTTTCAAGTTTCTCTCCGCTCTCCAAACCTCCACCAAATTTATGACACGTGTCCTTTTTTTTTTGGATGTGGGCCTATTCTTCATTTTTTACTCTTTAAACATAGAGGAAAAAATTTGTAAACTCCTCCTTCAGCCCCTTCCTCCATTTCATCCCCTGCATACGTGTCACCTTCTCATTAGGTGCAGGCCATCGGGTCCAAATTTTTTCTTTGAGGCATTTTGAAGCCAAAAATTTGAAAAATTTCAACTCTTCACTTCCCTACTTGACATCTTCTATGCCACGTGTCACTCTTCCATTGGGCACGCGGATCTTCGGGCCGAATTGTAACTTCAACACTTTGAGTTAAAAGACTTCCAAAATTTTCACAAATTCTGCCCATCCATGCCAACTTTCTTCAACACGTGTCCACTTTGTATTGGGTGTGGACCCCCGGGAAAATATTTTCCTTTTACATTTTGAAACAAAATTTTTCAAATTCTTCTAAGTTCCCGCTATTCTGGTCGATCTCCCTGGACACGTGTCACCTTTCCAATGGTTGTGGGCTTGTGGGCCAAGTTTTTCCCCTGACACCCCGAGACAAAAAACACCAAAATTTTCCATGTCCTTGACCATCCACCTGGCCCTCCTAGACACATGTCATCATGTCATTCACTGCGGGCCTTCAGGTAAAAACTTAATTTTGAGAATTTTTTTCAAAATGGAAGAAAAATTTCCTAAGTTATTTCCGCCACCCGCCAATCCTCAACCAATCATATCAGGCCACATAAGCACATCCCTTTGACACTGCGGGGCCGGGGGAAAATTTTTATTTTGAGAAATTTTCAAAAATGAAGGAAAAAAATTTATAAGTGACCTCCGCCACACGATGCTCCATTTGTCCAATCAAATCATGCCACGTAGGCACAGTAGGCAAATGCGGGGCCATGGAGAAAATTTTCCCTTCACCAAAAATTGAAAATTTAACAAGTTATAACATTCTTTCCGACCGCACCCGGCCAATGAGACCCTACCATGTCAGCATAGAGTTTAAAATGATAAATTTGACAGCCTGAGAGAATGTCAAAAAACGTGAAAAATTTAGGGAATGCCCTAGAAACTGAATTTTTTGACAGGGAAGGAAAAATTCTTCATTTTAAACCAAGTGAATCATATGTTGACATCATTTGTGACCTTGGGATTAGGGAAACACTTGCATAAATTCAGGATTTGATCAATTTCGAGCTCTTTCACGATTTGGCAAAGGAGAAAATGGTAGATCCCGTGAAAATGAATAAATCAAGGCATGAATGGGGGGGAAAACTTGGATTTTACTTCAATCTAGGGAAAAATAATGAAAATGAGGGCATTTTGAAAACATTTAACTGGATAAAACGAGTTACAGATCTTCAGCTCGAGCCACTAGGATGTTTTGGAGTAAAATGGAATATGGAGAATTAGAGTAAAGTGTGCAAACCCATAAATTACACCAACATATTACATGGCCCTCCAGTCTCTATGTAGAGCTAAGATTGACCAAATGTCTGGTGTTGAGGATAATCTGATTCCACTCTATTGTAAGGCATCAATTATCCTTTAAGAAGAGCGATGATCAAATCCGATGTCTCATTAACGGTTTCAACAATGATTTTGACTCTCCTTTGCAACATCCAAACAAATAACTTGGTGATAGACCTAACATAATAATAATCTAAAATTTAATATGTTCATACTTCTTAGTGCCACATTATGACCCTCGGCTTCATAATGGCATCTCCATGCTCCATCAAGTCCCTCAGCTTCACGACTACATCTCTGAGCTCCTGCACCGAGAATAAGGATTCATTTTATCCTTTACACCATCGATGAGTTAACAATAGTAACTATTGCATTTTTTAATAGTACCTATTAAATAATATGTCTTATCATCATGCCTATAACAACAATATAGGTCTTATATATCATAAGTGCCTATTAAAAATAATAATAGGTCTTCAGATTTTCTCCCTCAATTCCTATTAAAATAATAATAGGGCTTATTATTCTTCCAACATGGCCTTCTTAATTTTCTAAGGCCTCAAAATTTAGGAGAATGAGGAGAGGTAAAGAATTTGGAGGGCTTAGGAAATTAATAAGGCCATGTTGGAAGAATAATAAGCCCTATTACTATTTTAATAGACATTGAGGGAGAAAATATGAAGACCTAATATTATTGTTAATAGACACTGATGATATATAAGACCTATATTATTGTTATAGGCATGATGATAAGACCTATTATTTAATAGGAACTGCATGTAAAAAATTGGGAGTTATTATTACTTAATTCACCAATATTGTAAAGGCAAAATTAACATCTTATTATCATACAAAATCCTAGATACGCCATTAGAAGCTAAGGGATGCGATGAAGAATTGGAGAAGCATATGAGCTCAAATTTTTAGTATGTCAGGCGTATCACCAAGTTAGTTTCTTGGATTCCATGGAGGAGAGTCATAATCATCATTGAGCATGTTGATGAGACATTGGATCATATTATCGCTCTATAGGCTGATTGAGGCTTTGCAACAGAGTGGAATCAAATTTTTGTCATCACCTAACATTAGGTTAGATCTTCACTTTGCGTAGAGGCTGATTGAGTCCATGCAACAGAGTAGTACGTGATTTTCATCATCAAATGGAGGCTTAGCTATGTGTAGAGGTTATTTTCTGTGAAACAGAGTGAAAGTCAACATCAAACATTATCTGACCTTAGCACCGTGTAGAGGTTCTTTTTCTGTGCAACAGAGAGGTCAACATGAATTTTCAAATCAGAGAGTTATGAGCTTTCCAAGTCTAGTGGGTTCAAAGGATTGACTGACACTAGGTTCGATTAACTATCCATTGTAATAATGTAATTTTATTATGTACTTATATTCAGAATGTTGTAATGGATTGGTTCAACTAGTTTGCAAACCCGAAGACATAGGCATTCTACCGATCTCTGTTATCAACCCTTGTACACTATGGTTCTTATTCTTGCATTGCATTTGATTAAAGTTGATCTATTATCAAGATGAATTCAGTAAAATAATTAATTTCCAATAAGGGTCCATGGTCTAGAAAATAATTCTGTCAGGTTTACGGATCATGTATATTGTTCAATCATGGTATTCTAAGATATCAAATCTCAATTCATGACGTTGTCCATTAAATTTAATCCTTACTATAACAAATATCAATTTTTCTATATATATATATATATAGTGAATTGGTCCATCAAATGTACTAATAATAGAAATGTTGTTATGAAATTTGTTTGCATCAAGTTATTATTTTTCATCCCTTGGAATTTAATTTGCATTATATATATATATATATATATAAGAACCGAATGGTAATATACAAAACAATAATTGAAGTTTACATTTTTAAAGATTGGAGTGTCTTTCGTAAAAAAAGTATTTTGGATTAGGGGAGATGGTATAGAAGATATGAGGTCTATTATGGTCATTACCACCTCTAGAAAAAATCATAAATCGAATAGAAGGAAAAACTTAATCCACAATTCCACTTGCACCATTGGCTATGATGTATTGGGATATTGATTATCACTTACCTCACCATTTAGACTACAACTACACCATACATATGTTGAGGGAAAGTGAAATAAATGAAGAAAAATATTTCATAAGCCCCATTTCTATGATTGCACCATTAACATGTTGAACAAGACAAAGATATCCACATGGGTATGACTATACCATTCATAAAATGATAAGAAATGAACGCACTTCAATAATCCCATGATATTATTCAACGTGAATATTATATAACGCTTTAGCCTACATGAGTGTATGACTACACCAACCACAATTTGAAGGATAATGAGGAAAATGAGATTGTAAGTGGTATATATCATTGTATGAATGTTTTAGAATTACAAAGTATTCTTAAAGAACCCACTTCCTTGGATAAAATAATTTCTTATGAAAACTTGCATTATGATGATATTTTTTGAAATACATTAATGATATTTAACTTCATGATGGTTATAGTGTAGCGAAGTCTAAAATTGAAAATGAATTTGAGCTTCACCTTGTAATTTTTTTTTGTATTTTGTGTAAAAAGAAACAAGGGAATGAAATTTATGTTTTGTCGATTTTAATGCTACCTCTATGCATGTAAAGTTGAATAATTCAAAATAGGAATTGACACCAAGAAAAACCAATTCTAAAACCTAACATAAAACCTCTCGATTAAGTTAAAAATAAAATCAAAAGCATAAACATAGTCAAATGTTAAATCTCTCTTTGTTTTATGGATTGGATGCTCAAGAAAATTTGTGCAAGATTAGGGAAGTTTGTTTATAAGGAGGAGGATGAGGTAAACAAATTTCCCAAAATGGAAGGATTTACAAATTTGGTAAGGCTCTTACATAAGAGGATTTCTAAATTTAGTATGGTTTCCATAAATGGAAAGCTTGCATGAGAGGATGGTGTATAATGTACCTTTAAAAGGTCATGTTATCTAAATTACTCTCATAGTTATCTGGATAAATTATATTTTTATTTTGACTCGGGTGTTTCACATTTTAGGTTGTGCACACTCAAGATTGTTCTTTTCACACCTTGGCACAATTGTTGTTCCTTTGCACACCCTTGCGCACCTTCCTTCTCCCTTTGAATTCTTCTATCTCCTTCCATTTTACCTTTCATGCCTTCCTCCCGCATGCCCACTTTCTATCCTATTCTGTCATGCACTCCTTGCATTCACTTCTACAAAATTACCTTCCAATCAGCTAAGTCCTCGACATTCCTCTAGCATGCTTACATAGACTCAGTTCCATCACACATCCTCTTTTCTTTCTACCACTGCATGCCTTCCTTTAGTTGAATGATCATGTCTTGTTTCCATACTATGTTTCTGAAAGTATGCCTTTCTCTTATGCCCATGCCTCCCCTTGATTTTCCTTTCACACCCTTGCTTCTCGCTCCCATGCGTTGCACCTTATTCTACACCAGTCACTGTGCCATGTCATATTTTGTTAGACTTGAGTGTGCTTCACGTAACCTATCAAAGTGCACCAACAAGGCACCAAATTTGGAAAACCAACTAGTGCATGACACATGGTAGAAAATACAAAACAAATGAACAGTTGTCTGATTTATTCAGTTAATCTACGTGCCCCTTATTTTGCGTGTTCTGATGGATCTGACATATTTTGATAGCCATATATTTTTCAAAAAATCTTCGATCGGTGTGCACATGGACTTCTAAGAGATCTGCTGACACAAGCTACATGTTGGACTATTCAAATTGAAATATAGGCAGAATTTATTGGGTGAAAATTGGGAAACGTCTCTCAGCTCATCAATGTACACATCCAATTGGCCTCAACCACCATATTTCATCAGATCTTGCCTTCTTCCTTCTTCCACACACCAAGTAAACATGTGGAAGCACATCTAAAAAGTTTATTGGTGGATTTACAGGAATTTATCACTGGTTATTAGTGGTTGAAAATTTGAATCCAAGTTTCGCTCCCTTTCTCCTTCTCTTATCTCCTTCTTCTTTTATAAATAATAGAGTTATGATTTGTAAAAATCATCCCTCTTTATTGTAGTGACACCATGCCAAAATGGTGTCTGAATTCACACAGGTCTCATACCTTGGCATGGTCTCTGCAATGTATTCTTACCTCTTGTTGTGAATGTAAATGAATGTGCATTCCTTAAGCAATAAAATCATGTTTTGTGGAACTCTTGTCTTCCCTCTCTTTTTTTAATTGCATCTCACCTCTCTGTTTACATTTTCTGGCATGTTGTGCATACTCCTGTGCTTACAGTGCCCACATTCATGTGTTGCATAATCTGGAAGGCTGATCTTGCATGTTGATCTATGACACACATCTTTCTCCCTCTTCTCCCATGCCCTCTCTGTTTCCTTTACCAATCATGAAGAGAGATCGACCCTTTATTTCTTACGCTATCACCTTCCTTAGCTTTGGATTTACCCCTTTCTACACATCCTTCTATCCCTGGTACCTTGGCATGTTTAGTCTAGGATTTGCTTTCAGCATAAGGAGTAGCAGTAGTGTTAGAGGTAGGTAGAGGAACCAGCCTTCTTCAGATATCCGTCCCAAGTGCGTAAGGTCCCACAACTTGGGGACAATTCTATTGTGGTCTCAAACACCTCAGCCCTTCCAAGATCCAAGACACAGGTGCACATTTGAGAAACCAACAATTTTTGGCACACTTGGTGGGACCAGAGTGAAGAGATTTACATCTTCATCTTAACAATTTTGATGTGTTATTGCTGAGATCCATCCTTTGGAGGCATTTTTCAACACATCTAGTGACTCCATTGATTCAACGCACCCATTATCTCATGTGCAGACTAGTCTCCCCTCATTACTCCATTCATTTCTCCTTTTCCACCATTCCACATTCCTCTTTTGAAGTTGTGCAATCATGACTTATTTCCCTCCATGCAATTCTCACTTGCAGGAACAAAACTATTTCTCTCCATCCCCACAGTTTCAAAATCCTGCTCCAAATCATTTTTATAAGCCCCATTATCCCGAAAATCCATAAGACCCACTTTTTTTAACCAAAATGTTTATAAAGAACATGTTTATACAGATGATGGTGGAAAATCTTTGGCCAAAGCTGATTTTGAGAGGTAGGTGTAAAATATGGAGATGGACATGATGCATCTTAGAGTCAAGTGCTCCATAAATGTAGCTAAAGTTGGATACAAGGTCCCTTGTCCATGGGTCGACCCTGTAATAGGCTGGCTTAACACCCAACAGAAGCTGCACTTCATCATTGAGATGCTGCCCCAAATTACAAAGTGGGAGGAAGAAATGGAGGCTTAAAAACCTAGCATGCAGAAACCCTATTAATGGGGCAACCCTACACTACCATGATACAACCATCCTACTCCTCCACACAACCTTACATCATCTCATCTTGCTGCACATGTTCCTAGATTCTTGTTCACTACCCATATTAAGAATTACCCCTTCCATCTCATCTTCATTTTTCCACCATCTCTCCTTTAGTGTGCAAGCCTTCCACGCCTTCTGCACCCATCCTTTCATCTTCTTCCGAATCTCCTCTGTCTAACTGTACCAAAAATGAGCAGCCCCTTTCCAATGCATCTTTCCTAGCCAACATCATCATGTTCAACGACTGTAGAACAATTGAAGAATGACATGACTCATGTGACTCCAACTGGGATGAGGAAATCATACGGGTGCCTGTTCCAGATGAAAATCAGTTAGCTCCAGAGGGTGCATTTCTAGAGGAGATCGAGTTACTTGTAGAGGTAGAACCATGTGCACCCCAAATTTGTGAACCCTAACCTATAAGTGCTCCACTTTAGAAGGAAAGTCTGCAAGAAAATCCCATATGTGGGATCACGCTTCAAAGTAATGGGTAAACCAAAATAATTAGACTATGCCCAATTAGATATCTAGCTAGCCTAAAGCCAAAGATAGAGTTTCGACTGTTCATACTCATCTTAGAGCATGCAGTAGAGCTTCAACGTGCCAAAGGTCAACACCAATGCTTCCCAGATCCAAGCACATAATAACTCCAGGAGGTGTGAATTCTATTTGTTGATACTTTGAGGAGGGTGAAACACCATCTGCAAGGTTATTTTTCACTCTCATTTCTAACCATGTTCAGTGCCAAATCAACTACATGATTGTAATTTGTGAGGAAGGGAAGCTACTTCTCCCTACCTATTGCAGATTTTACTTGAGCGCCCATTGCCTTTGGTTAGTTTAAGTTAGTTTAGGTTTACTTTCCATAACACAAGTGCTCATGCACAAACTGCATGTTCCATTTAGGACATGTATGATTTTTAGATTTTGTACATAGTGTTATGCTTTTGTTTCACCACACTCCCTCTTACACCTTTCCCTTCTTGTTGTTCCCTTACACCCCTTTTGTTGCTTCCTGGGATAGTAGTTCAATTTTTATTAGAGGAAGTTCCAACGGTCAATGTATAGCTTTCACTTTCATCAATCAAATTTAGAATATCTTTATATGAGAGCAGTAGTTTAGTTTAGAGTTCAGAAAGAGCTTTAAGTGACTTCAAGAATGTCCTTAAAAGTTGTAGATCAGATATCCAAGATTAGCACTTGAATCCATGCACAATGGACTTCTAAGGCTACTGGTCTCTTCATCTAGCAGGAAGATGGCCCCCAAAAGTCACCAAAACTATTATCCAAATAACTCTCCTAGTTATCTGGATAACTTATTTTTTTATTCTGACTTGGGTGTTTCACATTTCAGGTTCTGCACACTCAAGATTATTCTTTTGACACCTTGGCACAATTGCTATTCCTCTACGTTCCCTTACACGCCTTCCTACTCCCTTTGCATTCTTCTATCTCTTTCCATTTTACCTTGCGTGCCTTCCTCCTTAGCACCCAATATCTCTCATATCCTATCATGCACTCCTCACGCACACCTCTATAGACTTACCTTCTAATCGGTTAAGTCCCTCACATTCCTCTTGCATACTTACATAGACTCAGTTACTTCATGCATCCTCTTTTCTTTCTACCATCGTGCACCTTCCTTCAATTGAATGATTGCATCTTGTTTCCATATTGGCCTTCTGCAAGTATGCCTTCCTCTTGTGTGCATGTGTCCCCTCTATTTCCCTTTCGTGTGCTTGCTTGTCACTCCCGTGCCTACTTCTCACTCCCATGCCTTGCACCTTCTTCTATGCCAGTCATTGTGCCATGTAATCTTCTGTAAGACTTTAGTGTGCTTCACACAACCTATCAAAGTGCACCAATAGGGTGCCGAATCTAGACAACCAACTAGTACATGAAACGTGGTAGAAAAGATAAAAAAATGAAAAGTTGGCTGATTTATCCAGTTAATCCACGCATGCCACATGTCTTGTGTGCACTGACAACTTTGACATCTTTTGACAACCATATATTTTTCTACAGAGCTTCGATTGGTGCATGCCTAGACTTGTTAGAGAGCTGTTGACATAAGCTACACATTGGACTATTCAAATTCAAATGCAGGTAGGATTTTTCAGGAAAAAATAGGGAAATGTCTCTTAGCTCATTAATTCACACATCCAATCGACCTCAACCACTAGATTTCATCAGATCTTTCCTTCTTCCTTCTTCCACATTCTAAACAGACATGGGAAAGTGCATCTGACAGCCTTGTAAGAATATTTGTGGGAATTTATCACTGGTTGTTGGCGGTTGAAGATTTGAATCCAAGTTTCCCTTACTTTCTCCTTCTCTTCTCGCCTTCTTCTATAAATAACAAAGTTCTGCAACGTCAAAATCATCCCTCCTTGTTGTAACAACACCATGCTGAAATGGTGGTAGAATTCCCATGGGTCTCAGACCTTTGCATTGTTTGTGTGTCCATTAAGCAATAAAATCATGTTTTGTGGAACTCTTGTCTTCCCTCTCTCGTTTTTAATTACATCTCACCTCTTTGTTTGTGTTTTCTAGTATGTTGTGTGAACTCCTATGCTTTCAGTCCCCACATTCATGTGTTGCGTATGCTGGAAGTCTAAGCATGTGTGTTGATCCTATGGTGTGTGCCTTCCTCCCTCTTCCCCCATGCTATCTTTGTTTCCTTTAGCACTCATGGAGAGAGATTTACCCTTTCCTTCTGGAACTATTGCCTTCCCTAGCTTAGGATTTCCCCATTTCTACACATCCTTCTATCCCTGGTCCCTTAGCATGTTTAGTCTAGGATTTTATTTCAGCATTAGGAGTAGCAGTAGCATTAGAAGTAAGTAGAAGAACTGGCCTTCTCCAAAGATCCGTCCTAAGCATGCAAGGTCCCAAAACTTGGGGATGGTTCCATTGTGGTCTCAAACACCTCGACCCTTTTGAGACCCAAGATGCGGGTGCATGTTTGAGCAACCAACAGTTCTTTTATATAAGTTTTAGTTGATGGAGGTTAGTTGATCTTAACATATGCAGATAACGGATGTGTAATATTAATGGTCAGTTAAGAGTGATTAGGAGTGATTAATTTCTCATGGGACATATGATAAGTAGAGGATAATTTAATTAATTAATGAGGAAGGGTTAATATTATTTTCTTGTGTTGAAATGATTTATGTCAAGTGGTGGAATTTGAGTGTCTATGTTTTCCCTTATTTGGGAGGGTTTCATGGGTATAAGTTCCCTTTCAAAGAAATAAGTAAAAATAAAAGAGTTTCATAAGAAATGAGGAGATTTGATAGGGTTATTCCCCATCAAGAGATTGTTTGGTGATGGTATGATTGGAATGGATATTGAAAGGTGAATATGGGATTGTGATGGAAGAAGAGGGGTAAAAATAGATGTGGTTGGGGTTATATATAGGAGGGGAGGATAAGATAAAACTTATTTTAACCGTAGCTTGTGAGAATTTAGAAATTTTAATTTGTGATAAGAGTGGAGAGAAAATGGATTGTGTACCCATGCACATGCATTGCAATGAGTGAGTGAGGGGAGTACCAACTATTAGTAAGGCACATTACAGTGGTAAGTACCATATTTGAATTAGTTTTGTTTCATTTATTAGGCATATTAATAGCACAAATCCATTTTGAATGGAGATGTAACTACAAAAAATGACTGTGTAGTGTACCCTATAACATAGATGGTGTATGTGTCAATTCCAATGGAATGTTTAATTATAAATTTATATGTGGTGTTTTTTATTTTTGAGTAGTGTATTTGATTGTAAAGTGGCACAAATGATAATCATAGAAGAATTTTTTAATTTACTAGCATATTTGATTTCATAGTAGCATTTCAATCCTATTTTATTTGGTCATAGTGCCTTTGATCATGGTAGTGGTGTTTTTGATTTTGGGGAGAAAATGTTACTAAGTGTACATTTTGGATTTGTGATTACAGGAGCATCTGTCGATTGTAATTACTTGCGAGAGGTGATTGACCATGATGGGGCTAACCAAATATTTTATTGATGATGAGAGGGAATACTAAAGATTATGGGATTGTTTTATATATCTTGGATGTAAGATACCCAAGTAGTAAAGGGCCTATTCACATCATTTTCATACAAGTGGCACTTTGAGACTAACATGCTCAATATTTCTACATGGGAGATGATGATGATGCTAGATAATGTATGCAAGATTATACAAATTTCAATATGGGAAGCATTAGTTTATTGAAAAGGTTCAATACCTCTTGTAATGTTGATTATGGTGTTCAGTTGAGATAATCTACCATAATAAGGAATCATTACATTTAGATGCATATCTGAGAGGGGATTTGGTGGATCGATTTCCCATGGTTCTTATGGATATTTTTAGTAGTATATTACTTCCTGAAAAGACCAAAACTTTTTTTCTCCATAGGATATGTAGATGTGGTAGCTGATATGGTTGAGGACCAATAGGTGTTTACACAGGTTCCTTATATATTAGCTCAATTGTAAGTGGATTTACACTTGATCGTTTGTAGAGGCAGACATTATGGGTTTTGCTACATTATTACAAATTAGGATCTTAGAGAATTTTTTTTTTGGGTGGTTATTAGGGGTCCTACATGTGAGAGAGAATGATGAGCCATGTTTCTATAGGTGGGTTGGGATATTTAGAAACCCTAAAATATCAAATTATGTATTTTAAACCTCTAAAATCATCCCATAATTACTTAACATATTACAACCAATTTCAACCACTTTTTGATATATTCCACTATTTTATGACCTTTAATGACATTTTACGACATTGTCCCAAATAAAATTCTATCATTCCTATCTCTCACATATGGTCTCAAATTATTATATATATATATTTATTAATGATCAAAGGTTTTTTAACTAGGATCCTACCTAGATTACAAAAGGCCCAAGCCAATATGTTCAAGAAAAACAACATACAAAATTACACCGAGCACAGCAAAGGAAGAGAAATACAACATGAAATAGGGGTGTTGCAAGCCATAACAACAGAGCAACAAAACCCCAGAAAAACCAATGCACAACTACAACAAAAAATTATAAATAGGAAAATTACAAAGAAGAGAGAAAAACAAATAAGCCTAGATCGTATCTAACCACTCCTTGGTTGTCTTAGTTAAGTTCTTCTTAAGGATTCCTAGATTTTCTTTGATATCTTTAATAGTAGTTCCATACTTAGCCTTTTCCTTGCCTTTAGAGGATCAAAGAATGGAGGTGAAGCTTGATAGGATGTCAATATTTCCCTTAAGAATTGAGAGAATATCACATTGCTTGTTTCTAATATTTTCTTGTTCTTTTTCAATGGATTTAATTCTCTTTTCCATTTCATACATCAAATGCTCATATTTTATCCCACTTTCTACTACAAGTTTGTAACCCTTGACATTATCTTTTAAAATCTTACATTATTTCCTAATCCGGGTAATCATATCAAAGTGCAAGTTGATATTGGCCGTGAATCCTTTGGTCTTAGTGCTGATAAGGTCCTCTTTTTCACCCATGGATAGAAGACTAGCAACAACATCCCCATCTCCCAAAGAATTAGGTCGGGCAGATAAAGGGACGTGCTCAGGTTTTTCCTTTTTTCTCCTAAGGACATGATGAGAAGGGTACATAAGAGGAAAAGAAGCAACATGATGGAGTTTGGAGGAAGAAGGGGGAGGGGGAGCAGGAGGGTGTAGAGGGGGGGTAGGGGGGTGTTAATAATGTGGAGGTCAAAATGTTTATAGAGCATGAGGATAAGGGCATGGTGAGAGGGTTTGGTGCATTTCCCAAGAAGGAATAAATTCACAGAGTGGTCGAGGGATTTAAGGATGTAGAAAGGAAAATTAACCACAATGTTCCTTCTAAAATGATTCAAAAACACAAGTTGAAAAAACGGGGGTAACTTTGCACCTCCCATCAAAAGTAAGATATTTCATGATAACCAAACTCACCTTGTTATATAGTTTTGGCAATGAATCTCTGAGGTATCCACTTTTGGCTTCAATCAAATCTCCCCCCCCCCCTCAAGAAATTTTTCCTCCTCCTCCTTTCTATCATAGGTTTTCTTGAAAAAATTTATACCCTTTGTCTAGAAACCAGTGACCATCGATATGGTTTCCTCATTAAGTTGGAACTCCCTGTTTCCATAGAAAATCTTGTGATCATTATAGTTTTGGAAAAAATGTTGTGACATGTGGTAGTCATGGCCCTTCACTGCATCCATAAAGTGGTTGAAACCACCCTTCTTTAGGATCTCCCAGACCTCAAAATATTCCTTCCAATGGATGTAATCAATGGAATCCACTGTGAAAATGTCTCCCCCCATGGAAACTAAAACCCTAGTGGTGCTAGTAATAGCAGTAGAGAAGCAATGAAGGAGAGAGTCAAAATTCCTGACGAAAAAGTGCTTTATTTTCCCCAATTTTCACCAAGTTATGATTGATGTATCTAATTTTTAATGATGAGCTAGACATTATTAGGTAGAAGGGAGGAGTTGTCCCAAATTTGAAAATCATCAACACTGAATCCAATGTTAGCAAGTGAGTCCACTAAATTATTGCCTTCTCTATATTTATGAACAAGACAATAATTCTGAAAATATTTAACAATTTGAATTACCTCATCTATGATTTTTTTAATAGACCAAATGACTTGGGAATTTCCTTTGAGGCAATTGATGATATTCAATGAGTCCCCTTCAATTATGATGTTCTAGATATTAAGGGAGTGAGCAATTCAAATTTCCCACAACGTTGTAAGAGCTTTAGAATAATGATTTGTTTAAAGTCCCATGGGTACTACATAAGAAACTATAATTTACCAAACATACCCCCTAATACATCCACCCCCCCGAGTTCCCAGGGTTCCCTTTGCTAGCTTTGTCAAAGTTAAGCTTATGGGAATTGAGAAGGTGGGAATCCAAGAAATCAAGGATCTATCAATTTGAGGAGGAGAAATAGGACTATAAGTATGTAGTCAATTTTACTCCCACTATAAGAGGAAGGAATCCCATGCACACTGGCCTATCACTCAACAAAAGTTGAGCACTCACCCGAGGCACACATGGGTGCTGAGTCTCTCTTTTATGTGAGTTTTTAGTGGGAAGCATTTATCAATGATTAGTATAGGAGCATTCAGAAAAGAAGTTTAGACATACAAAGATTATAGGGCTTATAACAGCCTTCAGATCCTTGTAGTTTCTTCAGACTGTGTGTTTTAAAAGACTCCATAACACATAATATAACAGAAAGAAAGCTACAACCATTCATTCATAGCATGAAAAGAAAGAGAACTTCTATGAATGAAATATACATGAAACCCACTAATATTCATATCTAATTGTAATAAGTAACCTCATTGTATTCATTGGTTCATTACAAAGAGCCATAGAGGGCATACTGTAGTCATGCACATCACTAGGCTTGTATAACTATGCAAAAATAGAAAAGAAATTACAATGCTGAGCTCAATACATCAGAGCCCTACTCGCAGTAATCCTGCAGAGCTCTACCCATGTTATCTCTCTCTATGTGTATCTCTCATATCTTCTCCTCTTAGGTTTCTATCTCCTTCTTGGTCTGAAGGCACTTGTATTTATCACCTTCCCGCATTGAAAAAACACCTTTCCACACCCTCATATCTATCGCCAATTGTCGAATGTGGTCCTTCAGCGAGCATGTTTCCTCAAGCCTGAGCTCTCCACTCCATCTCATGATGGTCTTCTAGAAGATTCCTTTGCCGTCATGCTCTTTCCTATGCCACCTATTGCCAGGATGGCATGTTATCCACGTGCAACTGATCACGCTTTTCACATGTTCCTCCTTTGTTGCTTGAATCGGCTAAGTCCTGAACCTCCTTTCATGTGTCGTGCGCTATATGCTTCCTTGATCCTTTTCTCTTGCACTCTTTTACCTTACGTGCCATCCTATCACTAGGGTCCCACGTGCCCATGCACCTTCATACTTAGTCAATATTTCAGGGGCCCAACATCACCCCACACTACGTCTGTTCTCCACCCTCAGAAACATTCTACTTGACCAAGCTGCAAGTTGGTTCAATGGGACCAAGATGTAGACAAATATTACAAAGATGAATAAGGAATGCAAGAATAGGGGAAAGAATGAAGAATGGGTGGGGGAACACTGAACCAAAAGGCTGGGGAAGTCCTTCCGCAAGACTACCTCCAACTTATTCCATATATCGACCTCATTCTGTGCCTTCTGACAGAGGTCACCAACCAGGAGGTTTACCTCATCAAAACTTAGGCCAGCTCCCTGGGTGCCCAAAGTGTCCACAATTTGTTCCATATCTTTACCCAGGTTAGTGAACTTTTCAATTCTCCTGGTAATTTGAGGATATAGTTCCTTTAGTCATGTCTTGGTTGAGCCCCTTAGTGCCTCAATCTCCTTGGATCTTCTTTCTACTTCCGCCAGGACTTTATCCCGCTCCACCCTATTTCCTTTATTCTTTTCCTGGAAATATTTCAGCTCTACTTCGAGTGTGGTAACCAAGGAGCTCAGCACATTATCTCTATTTGCGCATGTGTCATATACAGCCTCAGTAGATTGGGAAGCAACCTTTACATCTATGAGCACCTTGCTATGCTCAGCAACCAGTGCTATTATGTTTAACCGGTCCTCCTCCTTCAGGTGCATGGCTACTTCCTCCATAGATTCCAATGCCAAGGGTCACCTCTCCATGGCGAGGATGTGTGTTAAGTCTTCTAGGAATTCCAGCGTTAATGCATACCTCTGGGGGATAGGCATTAGATCTGGGTGTTTCAAGATGATGGTGCTTTTTATCGAGTCTACTTCCTTGTAGACCTCCTACACCTTTTCCTTTTCCTCCTTGAGCTCGCGCCTTAGCTATGTGCTAATTAATTCCTCTTGTTTTATGTTTTTGGCCACCTTAGCCAACTCTTCCTCCTTCTTGGCCAGCTTTCCCTCTAAAGCCCTTATGTTGTCATTCCACATTAATAGCCTTGCCTCCATTTCCACCGCGACCTTGTTTAGAGCATTACATACTTACTTGTCTATGAGCTCCTAGGAATTTACCAAGGGGTTGTCTCCCTTAGACTCTAGCAACGTGATAAGAACCTTATGGCAAACTTTAAAGTCCAGCTCGTCAACGTGGGATTCAAATGCCCAAGAAAGCATCTTCTTGGTCCTAGGGTACACACCCTCCTTCTAGATTGATCCCATGGCTATAAGTATTTTGGTGGGTATCATGCTCTGGAATTGTGTGCGTAGCACCTTCCTTGAGTCATCCACATAGCCCATTATCTTCCTTTGTTCTACACATAGAGGTCTTCTACCCAAGCGTGTGCCTTTGGGGAAACTGATTTTCAGAGTGGGGCCTCCTAGGCTATCATGTCCCTTTTCATCACTTTTCGCCCTCCCTTCCTTTAGCACTATGTCTGCACTCTGCTCTAATTCCTGGTCTATAAGGATCTCAAGCATATTCTTCACTTCTCACTCTGCCACTTTGGTTATCTGCTGCTTGGTAAAATCTGTGGCTCTCTGTCCCTTGACATCCCTTTCATCTACCTTTGTATCTTCAGTGCCTTCATCTCCTTGTGCACCTTTCCGCCACGTGCATATGAAATCTTGATTTTCTTCTCCACTCTCCTCCTCTAAGTCATAGACACTAAATATGCGAGGTTCTAAAGGTTCCTTACCTTTTTCTAGCTCTTTCCCCTTGTTGTCACCCTCTTCACTCTCATCCTCTCCTTCTCCCAGATATCTCTCCATGTTGTTTTTCACCTCCAAGTCAGCTTCTTCATCTACCTTCTGCTTCTTCCTGAGAGGTTGCTTCTAGTTAGGATATTCTACCTTCTCTTCTTCCTCTTCTGAATCCTCCAAGGTGGTGGGTTTTTTGGGCGCCTCTACTTTTGGCATCTTATCCTTTACTAAGGACTTCTTCCTCTGAATAGAGGTGCTTGGCTTGGCACTTGTAGAAGGTATGCTCACTATCTTAGTAGTTGGTACACTTGGTGCTCCTTCCTCTCCTCTGCCCCTCTCCTTAGACACTGACTTCTTCATTCCCAGGGGGTCTTCAGGTATGGAGATTTCATCCACCAAGTACACGCAATTTTTGAATTTTGGCCTTATACGCATGTATGGAATTAGTTGTTTAGCCTTTTCTTTTCCCTTCCCTTTCTTGGGTGCCATGGTCGAGGTAATTTTATTACCCCAGTCCTCTCCTTGTTACTCTACTTTCCTTCTCCCAACCTTCGATCTCAGATCCGTGATATAAATCTCCTAAACCCGTGCCCTAGTTTACCGAACCCTCACTTTGATAAATTCTTTAGAAAAAAATGTCTTTTCACTTTGTTCCAAGCCCATGTAATTCCTTCCTTCTGGTTCACAATCTCAAATGGGCTCTTTACTTGTTTGATCACACAAATCTCCTCTCTGATTGAATCTGAAAATTTCCTTGCTTATATCTCCAACTCTTTGTTTTCGCAAAGTAAAATGAGAGTTCCTTGACCCTTTATTTATAGTTTTTCCTTTTTCTGGTCATTAAATTATACTTTACCTACCCCATACTTTTTTCATTTAATGTGTCTTTTTAAAAAAAAACCCATCTTCAGTGCCTTTACTCACCTGGCCTTCCTGCATGAAAAATCCTCCAACCTTCTGGCACGCAACCAACCCAACCTGACAGGAGACTCTTACGCATGCTCAGCCCACACCAAAGGCACTTATTCTATCTAGATTCTTGCTTTCACCTACCTTGTGTTGCTTTAATATGTGCTTCATTTTCCTTTGTATGTGGGATCTATGAGTAGCTTTACCTTGGCACCAACCATTCTATCTTTTCTCTTCATCTCTCTTTTAACTAGGTTACTCAACAAGGCTCTCCAACACAACTTCCTTGGTACTTTTAATCACGCTCTTCTTTAATTTTCTCCACCTCACACTTAAACAATGCACGGTCCTCCACGTACTCATAAATTCTCCAAAAATAGCAATAAGGTTACCAGCACCTGAGGCACAAAACAAAAAAACAACATGAAAGGGAAACACAAGGAAAAGAAAATGCGTAAGGGAAAATTATAGACTAACTGGCAAAATGCCTTATTTAGAAACACCAAGAAGACTTATTTATAGTAGGGATTCAGCCTACTGGCCATTGAAGTGTCCAAGAAACTACGTTCCATCCAGCTCTTGTAGCTGGCATGCGCCTGAATCAAGGATGTATGAGATTATGTAGGGACCTAACCAATGGACTTTCAACTTCCCAGGAAGACGTAGAAATTTAGAATCATACAGTAACAACATCTGACCCAACCTCAAAATTCTTGTTTCTAATATGGAGATCATGCCAAGCCTTTTGCTTCACCTTCTCCACTATTTTTCTCCAATGGGCAAGTGATCGTCTCTCATCTAGTTTCATTAGTTCATCAATTCTTTCTTCCAGCGCTTGTTCATTGGCTAATCCTCCTGCACACACTATTCGTAGAGAAGGTAACATAAATTCAACCAAAAAAATAGCTTCCTCACCAAACACCAATTGAAAAGGTGTGGCTTTATTTATTCTTTTATATATAGTCCTGTAAGCCCATAAAATTGTTGATACCTCGTCATCCCAATCTTGTCTTCCAACATCACAGATTTTGGTCAAGGTATGACTTAGTATTTTGTTGAATGCTTCCATGGTTCCATTTTCTTAAGGGTGATAGGGTGTAGTCTTATGATGAGCCACCATGAACTCAGATAGTAGGATCCTCACGGTCTCATTTAGAAAATTTGTACCCCTATCACTGGTCAAACTTAAAGGGCATCCATACCTTGTGATAATGTTCTCCCATGGGAACCTTGTTGCTGTTACTGCTGTGTAATCTTTAGTTAGGGCTACTTCTACCCACCTTGTGAGATAATCTATGTAAGTGATGACATAACGTGACCTAGTCCTATGCGCTACCAGTGTAATAGGTCCTACAAAGTCTATCACCCACTTTTCATTAGGCTCTGTGCTAGGAATAGGGCGTAAAGGCATTTCATCTCTCCTTCTTGGTTTGCCAATGCACTGATAGTGGTCACATGCTTTACAATAATATCTACAATCCCTATATAAGGTTTCCCACCATAAACCTTCCATTCAAATGTTACGTGCGGTGGCATTACCTACGTAATGCCCACCCACACTTCCTCCATGTGCTTCTTCCATGATAGACAGGTGTTCATGTTCTAATACACATCTGCATAAAACTTCATCACATCCCAATTTGTATAAGTCTCCACTAATCAACATGTAGGGTGCGACACATATGGCCAACTACTTTTTCTCCAATGCCTTCATTCCATCCGGTGCCACACCTTCTTTTAAAAATACAGCAATCTCTTCCAAATCTGAGGGTGCGCACCACAATCTAAATAGTTACGTATGGCATTGTTTCCTCAATACTTTGCACATCCTCTCCTGAATCAATTCTTGACAGATGATCAGGTCCAAAATTGCTTTTTCTGGGCTTCACTACAATGGTGAACTCAAATTCTTGAAACAACAACACCCATCGACATATGCACACTTGAAGAATGGGCTTATTTACTAAATACTTTAATGCCATGTGGTCGGTGTAGAATACAAAGGGTGTTGCCAGTAGATACTGTCAAAATTTGAAAAGAACATAAATCATTGACAATGCCTCGCACTCGGTTATGGTATAATTCTACTCTGTTGGTGTTAACTTCCTACTTGCAAAATAGAGAGCATGATCAACAATCCCCTCACGTGGTTGTGCAAGTACCTCTCCAATGGCGGTTCTTGAGGCATCTACATGGACATAAAAAGGCTTATCCCAAGAGGGAAATTGCAAAATAGGTGCGGTAATAAGCCTATATTTTAATGTATCAAACACCCTCTTCTATGCCATTCCCCAATGGAAGGTACTTTTTTTTCTAAGCAGCTCCTCTAAAGGTGTGGTGATCTTGGCATACCCCTTAATGAATTTTCTATAATATCCCATATGCCCAAGGAGTCTATACACTGCGCTCTGGCTAGTAGAATCCCTTAACCCCACAATAACTGCAACCTTAGTGGGATCTACCAGCAAGCCCTCCTTACATATGATATGCCCTAATAAAGTCCCAAAGAGTGTAGTAAACACACACTTCTTAACGTTGAGGGATATCCTCAACTGCCTACACCTTTCAAACATTAATCTTAAGTTATCACAATGGTCCTTAACCAGACCATATACTATCCAATCATCCAAGTAAACCTAAATAAACTTATGAATGAAGTCCTAGAATGCTTGCACCACTATACACGAAAAGACAACAGGCACATTTTTCAACCCAAAGGGCATGACCATATATGCAAAAATTCCCCACTCAGTGGCAAAATTTGTCTTCTCCTCGTCTTCCTTTGCAATCTAAACTTGGTGGTATCCTGAAAATCCAGACTTAAAGGAATAGATTTCGCGCCTCGTGACTCCTTCTGTAATTTCTTCAATGAAGGGGGTCAGAAATGGATCAATGACACAAACTACATTTAATTCCCTATAATCCACACAAATTCTAATCCAACCATCCTTCTTGATGCTAATTACGATCAGACTTATCCATTTTGATTCTTCTACTACCTCAATGATCCTAGAAGCTATCATCTTGTGTATCTCCTCCTTAACCTTCATGCATAAGTTGGGATTCATCTGGTAGGGCCTTTTTCTAATTGGGTGCACACCTTCTTTTAGTTTTATCCTCATCTCCCCCAAGGAATGGTGGATGCCTTTTAACTCATGGTAACCGCATGGGAATAAATCCTCAAATTCATACAACAGATCAATGATATTTGATACTTCCTTCTCCATCCAATAATCCCCAATAATAGCTTCCTTAGGTTCTTCTCCTGGACCGATGTTAACCTTATTTGTCTTTAAATTCTCATAGTAGGCACACGTGTGAGAATTTGCACTACGCACCACTTCACGTGTCCCCACAGAATAGCTGACATTTAAACTCTATGACTCCTCTCCATTAATCACATATACTAACTTTCCCTTTTCCTTTTCCCAATACGCACGCTCAAGCGGGAATTCTTCTGTTTCTTTAATCTCTTCGAAGCGTGCCTCCAATCCTAGTTCACCTAGTAGTTCCAATAGCCTATCTTCTGTTCTGGCACTATCCCCCATTATAAGGCACTTGATACTTTGCAAGGCCTTATAAACTAATGGTTTGGTACTCCGATACTCAAAGGCTTGAATAAGATCATCCGCAAGCTCTTACAAATTCCTTGTTTGGCGGCGTGTCTCTGAATGAATGTACCATGCGTGTGCATAACCTTGTAGTGTAGAATACAACTTGTGCACCTAGAGGGATGGTGGCAAGGCCTCTGCACCTTCTCTCTAGACCCGTTCACACTCTTGGATATGGAAAGAGGTGGGATCCTTCCCATGGTACTCCTTGATGATGGTGGATATATTACTTCTAGAAAATTTGACAGAGAGAGAAATTCTTACCTTGTGCCATTCTAAAAGGATCTCCTGATGCGTGGCCCACCAATGAACTGATGTGCCGAGCAAGATGTAACTCAACATCCCTCTTTGTTCCTTTTCATTTTTCCACTGAGCTTCTATCTCCTGCAGAAAGATCTTAGGGAAGGCTCCTCTAGAGTACTTGGATAGTTCTTTTCCCCCAAGGTACCGAACCATGTGTGTCCTAGTTACCTTGGTCACCAATCCTCTCAACTGCCATCCCATTAATTCATAAGTCCCATTCACCCAATTATCACATGCTAGGCTGGTGGTATCACTCACTGATTGAGCATCCTCAAACTAGATAACCCCATTAATAGGGTGTACCATCTCAGGGTCTCTGATTGAGTACACATAAACCTTGTACAAAACCTCTTCTCCCAATAGTTCAATGTAGGGTGCTGACTTCCCATCAACCAGGGGTATAATGACCCGCTCATCTTTTTTCTCAAAACTGATGTACCCTTTGTTGAACCGAAGGTCCGCATTGTTCTTGTAACTCCAAGGGCACCCAAGTAGTGCTGGGAAATTTTCCACCTTGGCGAGTGCCAAGACTTCGAAGTCCCTAGTAAACTTGGCTCCTTGGATAGTAATAAATGTATCCTTCAATACTCCGATGGGAATTGCCTTAGTTTTGTTTTCCATATACAACACATTTGAAGATGGCTGTAATACAGGTCTCCCCATTTGATGCCATGCATCCAAACTCAAAACATTAACCTCTACACTAATGTCAATGAGTATATTGCTGAGGACCCATCCATCCACAATGGAATTCAATGTAATCTCCATGTCATATTCGAGGCTATGAGGGGGAAGGTTTGTGTGCAAGACTTACCTCTCACGCTCTTCTACGGTGCTTGGTACCTTCTCTCTTAACAAGGATCCTAGCAAAGGAATGATGTTCTCCTACCTTAACATTTTGCACACCTCCTTAAACTCATCTAGGTCATATTTTTGTACCTCAATCCTCCTTCCTTGTTCCTCCCTTCTAGATTGCTCCTTTAGACACTGGATCTCCCCTTGTAAGCTTCGAATAACATTCATGGTGTCTTGATATAACTCCTTCTGATGTGCGAGGTCTAGGTACTTTCCATGAATGACCTCTTCTCTTGAAATGAGGCTCTTATGTCTTCATGTCTCTCTTATGCGCATGGCTTCTGCCCTTGTTGTTACCAAAATAGGCTCCAAAATTTCATCCCATGTTACCCAAGGCATCCATTATATTTCTTCCTTCTTGATGCAGACCATCGCAGTGCCTTTTTCCTTCTAGTGTTGCTGATTCATATGCTCATATAACTCAGTGAACTCCTCATACTTATGCTTCTTTCCGCACCATGAGCACTGCAACAAGTCTAAGAACTCATGCTTGTAATGTTATGTAGATCCATAGTTGAAACATGTCCCTCACAGGAACTCACTCCTTCCTCTTCGGTTACCTCGTCCATGGAATCCTCCTTGAAAACCTTTTTCTCGTGCGCTTCCATCTGCGTGCTCCTCATAATGGTGATCATAATTTTTAGAACTACTGACAATGCTAGTTTGGCACACCCCATGATCAATGGCCTCATGTATCTGATCAATGAGCCTACAATCTTTAGTATCATGGGTCGTGGAGGTGCAAATATTGCAATAATATGATACTTTATTTCTGATTGCACGTTGTAGCAAGGGACATCTAATGGCATCATGGTCCCCATGACAGATTTCACAATCTAATGTTACAAAGCGTACCACCCTCTGGGGGAAATTATCCTTAACGTGCCCCTCTATCTCACAATCTGTGCACCACAAACCACTACGAGTATCATGGACTGAGTTCACAGATATCTTTACCAACTGTTTAGCCATAGCAGCAATCTGAGCCTCCAAGAATGGGCTAACGCCAGTATCAATACTACTAACGGCTTTAGCGCGCAAGGTAGCCTCCAATGCTTCGTGTGGGTCTGTGAAAGTCTTATGAGATAGGGCCCTTCTAAAAGGGGTGATCAATCCTCCCAAAAACTACTATGCATACTGACAAGGATGTATATCATATGATAATTTAGACAAGAGAGTCTTAAAGCATGCATCATACTCCCGCACGCTCTCTGCCATTCCTTACTATATCTCCTTCAAAGTGCTAATGTTTTTTTTCTTGAACTCAAGAATGTGGAACTCTACCAAGAATGCATTCTTTAAGGTAGTGTAATCCACCACTATTTGATGAGGATCATACTTTCTATACCAACTATGTGTGTGCCCTTGCAACATGGTTATAAATTGACTAGCCTTTCATTCTGGGGTTGTGATACCTTTCACGTGCCATAGTAGTTCACACTTGTGAACATGCTCCGTATCATCCTCAATGCCCCTATAATCTAGTAAGTGCAGAGGCATTTCAAAGAAAACTTGAGGTGGTGGCTGGGGTCCTTGTCCTAAACCAGAGCCTTGGTTCCCCCCGGTATTTCCCTCACCACTTGATCCAACAGGTCGACCGGGTCCTATACCTCCAAAGCCACAAGATCCACCAAGACCACTAGGTCTAATAAATCCTGTAGGAGCTGTGCCAAGTGCCCCCATGGTCCCACTAAACTGTGTGCCGATTGTCTGTGATAGTGCCCCACCACCACTACATTGTCCCATGCCACCCCCTGATGTGAGACCAAAAGTTTGTACACTTGCCCCTTGTCCAAAAAATCCTCCAAATATTAGAATATGTGCATCCATAGAAGAAGGGAATGTCAAATTGTATCTCCTAGGTGTGGATCTGTTTCTTCCACTAGTTTCAACTGGATCAATACTTCTTCCTGGTTCGGGAAAACCAAGCACCAGGGCTCGGTCATTGGGTGGGTTCAGATATGCGCCAATGATTCTCCTTTCTCCATGTGACGAATTCTCACCAGAAGCCGAAGGGGTATCCCTCACATGCTTTCCAAGATGGGGTAGCATAGACTGCTTAGGCTCCACGTCTTCAGTGTGAACCTCAATTCCTTCCCATAATGTCTGTCTCAATAGATCCATCACACTAGCAGCTTCGTGTCATCTAGTAATCTCACTTTCACGTGCTTCACTATACTTGAGCCATATTTCTTCTGTCTCCTTTTCTATTATATCATATGCCATCTTCCTCCACCTGAGCTTCCTTACCCAGTGCTTATAATGGTATAGCCAGCCATTGGGAGCACTTCTAGACTCATGGTAGCCATCAATATATTTATAGCTAGAGGGATAACACGTAGAAATGATCCCCTAGGTTCTCATAGAAACTCAAAATCAGCAACCTCTGGACAAGAATACATGGAAATTTCATATTCCAGAGTGTAAGTAGCTAGTTCTCCTCCCCATCAATGATCTATAACATGGGTCCACGTCAGATCTACATCCTACAACCTTTGGTAGTCTTATTTGGTCTATATCCATGATCCATAATTCCAACTTGATCTAGATTGACAGGATGAAAGCCACCCAAATAACTCTACTGGGAAGTAACGGAAAAAATTCTTATACAGATCATGGTAGAGATTCTCCTCTACCCATCTATGTGTATCAAACTCAGGTCTAGTGCTGAATCTCTAGGAAAATTCATCCTCCGTGCTCTTGAACCATGACTCAACATTTTCCAATGTCAACTGGTCCATCATTACTCTTTACATAGATCATGATGCATGCTAAATCCCACTACAACTTCAAAAAGAGGTCTCGGCAATGAAACCAAGATGTAGTCAATTTTACTCCCACTATAAGAGGAAGGAATCCCATGCATGCTGACCTATCACCCACTAGAAGCTGAGCGCTCACCCGAGGCACGTGCATGTGTCGAGTCTCTCTTTTATGTGGGTTTTTAGTGGGAAGCATTTATCAATGATTAGTATAGGAGAATTCAGGAAAGAATTTTAGACATACAAAGATTATAGGGCTTATAACAGCCTTCAAATCCTTGTAGTTTCTTCAGAATGTGTGTTTTAAAAGACTCCATAACACATAATATAACAGAAAGAAAGCTACAACCATTCATTCATAGCATGAAAAGAAAGAGAACTTCTATGAATGAAATATACATGAAACCCACTGATATTCATATCTAATTGTAATAAGTAACCTCATTGTATTCATTGGTTCATTACAAAGAGCCATAGAGGGTAGACTGTAGTCATGCACATCACTAGTCTTGTATAACTACGCAAAAATAGAAAAGAAATTACAATGCTGAGCTCAATACATCAGAGCCCTACTCGCAGTAATCCTACAGAGCTCTACCCATGTAATCTATCTCTATGTGTATCTCTCCTATCTTCTCCTCTTAGGTTTCTATCTCCTTCTTGGTTCATAGGCACTTGTATTTATCACCTTCCCACATTTCCAACTCACCTTTCCGCACCCTCAGATATGTCACCATGTGTCGAATGTGGTCCTTCAGCGAGCATGTTTCCTTAGGCTTGAGCTCTCCACTCCATCTCATGATGGTCTTCTAGAAGATTCCTTTACCATCATGCTCTTTCCTGTGCCACATATTGCCAGGATGACATGTTATCCATGCATAACTGATCACGCTTTTCACGTGTTCCACCTTTGTTTCTTGAATCGGCTAAGTCCTGAACCTCATTTCATGTGTTGTGCGCTATATGCTTCCTTGAGCCTTTTCTCTTGCGCTCTTTTGCCTTGCGTGCCATCCTGTAACTAGGGTCCCTGCATGCCCATACGCCTTCATACTTAGTCAATATTTCAGGGGCCCAACAAAGTATAAGAGATATTACATTTCTTAAGCAGATTAATCTCTTATTTATTTTGGTTAAAATTCTTCTTAGGTCTAAACCTAGAAATAAGGATTTTTGCTATTAAATATTCATACTATAAAAATTATCACATTTATATCCCATTCCTAAATTAATTAATTAATCATATCACTTTTATTATGCATCCCTTATCATATTAGATAATTTTATTCACTAATTTCATATTAAAAATAATTAAATAAATCCTACACATATCCATTTCCACCTCATCTCTTATCCACTTTCACTTCATTAATTACCATCTCAAGTTAACTAGAGAAAATAAAATCAATTAAAGATAAGATCATTAAATATATGCAAGAGGAAAATTTTAGATTAAATAAAATCATGCAATTTTGTTAACTAAACATATCCCATGAAGTATGGCATTCCAAAAATAAATCAAATCTCCCCAAAGCTTAAACTCATGTCACTTTTGTGGGTGAATAAAACACAAGAAATAAATTTAATATTTCAGCGCAAAAGCTAAAAATATTCAAAATACATACCACCTTTGCCAACTAAATGATAACTCACTCTTTTAATCTCAAAACAACAATTTATCTTTCCAATCAATTTGGAAACTCAAACAAATCTCTCTAATCATACTTTAGTTAGCTTCAGATCAGACAAATAAATTACATAAATAAGGGATTTCAGATTCTCTTCCCTCATCTATAAATAAAGACTCATTTCTCTCTAATTTTCATCTTTGGAAGCTTGATAATATATGCTGTTATTATGTCGAATTGCTGTTTAATTCTACATGCCGTCACACTTTCCATTTCATCACAAATCTACCAATCAATTTAATCATCAATCATTTTCTTTTCTCATAGCTTAAATCCACTTCCATTTAGAACATTTCTTGGAGAATCCACATTCAATTGGTCTAGATATTCAACAAGATCGTTGCTTCATTCCAAGATTCATCTAATCTCATCTGCAATTACAAGGACATACAAAGGAATGATAACATTTTCTCATTTTTTATTTCTTTCCCTTATTCTGTATTTTCTTTGTATACATTTCTAGAGTGGGATTCTCATGCATTTCTAATATATTTTTATGATTCTAACTTTATTTTCATGTTGTTTGTCTTGTTTGAGGATTATTAACCAAATTTCATGACATTTCATGGAGTAGATGTTAGAAAATGGAACACTAAGAGGGAGGGTGAATCAGTGTTCAATTCAAAATTTTTTTTAATCAATTTAGCCTTCAATAAGATTCTTAAGCAATGAAAAAACACAAATAAAATGAAGCAATGATCACACATGAGAGAGAGAAAGGATTTTTTAAGTGGGAAACCCAAATTGGGAAGAAAACCCACTGAACCAAAGAACTATTTTCTCAATGGTTATAAAAGTGTTGAGCCACAACTCAACCAATGAAGCTACAACTTCAAATCAAGCTACAAATTGATCAATAAGAAAGCTATAACTTGCAAGAAAGCTACAAATTGATCAATAAGCAAGCTACAAATTGAAAGAAATCTAGAAATTTCTGATTATATTGAGCTAAAACTTAGTGTGTACAAAAAATATGATCACTCTTTAACTTGGATGCAAAAAAACCTAATTGTGACCCTAAAATTATAGCTTGACCTTATTATTTCACCTACAATTTCACCAATATTTCAAACACATGTACAACTTTCACTTGCTCTTTGACCTTTTGAAGAACTCACTTACTCTTCTTAGATTATCAAATCAATGGCATGTTCATTCTTTACCATTCAATACTTAAAAAATTCACATAGATTTCACAAGCAATAAATTCAATCTCCAAAACCTTCAAGCATTCTATTTCATTTAGAAAATATAAATATATCTGAAAATTTCACCCTTCTTATTTAACTAGTAGTTCATTTAATACTTCTGCTCCTTTTTTCACACAAAACTACATCTAATATAACACTTACTTGCATCCTTATGTACCATCATGCAATCAAGTACTTGTCAATTCCTCTTCAACTTCTTCTCTGCATACTTACACTGCTATTTTACACTTTAGCTCGAGCACTCACATACCAAAAATAATGTTTTTCAACTTATCTTTTTTAGTTTTCATTATACTCTTTTGACTTATTCATTTTACTTGACCATAGGAGGACTCTTCACCTATCTCTTGGTTTGACCTAGATGTCTGACAATTCATGAGTTATATAACTACTTAATGGCTCTTTGTAGCTTCTTCAAGCACTCACTTTCAATTCGAGCGAAAAGGTGACCACATGACCTTTCATTTTCACAAGAATACCAAGCAAAGCCTTATCATTTCAACTACATTATATGGTTTTGAACTATACATTGCATACACAAATAGTCATTGAAATGCATTTGAACCACTAAGACACTTTGACTATTATCTTTTTGATACAAGAAACTGAAACATACTTCATTGTTCATAATATATCGTTTAAAGATACTTGCATTTGATCAGTCAATTGAGAATAGTGTGCAGCAAGATCCGTGGGTGTCATTATCATCACTAGTATCATGTAATTGTTGAAGATTTCAAGACCAAAACAATCATACATCCTTAAGGTTGACTGGCCCATTTCTTAATGCCCTTGAGAACTTTGCATGAAGATCTAGAACATTCTATCAACTGAATAATTTGCATTCAAAAATGAGTTTCTAGCTACTGCATAGAATGTAAAAGACAAGATTACAAAGAAATTGTCAGCTATCATGAAATCCTTGAATCGTTAATGAAATCATGTAAATACTTGAACAATCCTTTTCACGAGGTCAAGATTAGAGCTATGTATGTGATTTTGGAATAATTTTCATTTGGCTTCTAAGTTGATTGTGCTTCGAAGGCATTTGCATTCCTCCAAACCCTAAGTGACTAGAGGGTTTTGACACACTGTGTAAGCCCGAAGAACCTTCAAAAAATATTTTCTTGAGAATTTCTCAATTCATGAATTAATGAAATTGCCTAACTCATATGGATTTGTGCAACAATACCATGTTTTACCATACAGAGATATCCTCAAAACATTCAATCGGAATTTGAAATGGCTTCAATTTTTCACTCCTGAAGATTTTTCAAAAACCAAACACACTACCCCAAGAGGGTTTGACACACTCTGCATTCCTTACTGAGCTCAAAAAGATGCTTTAGGTTTTATGTTGAGACTTGGTCTTGATGAAATTAAAAAAAATTCAATTTCTATGGAACTATGTGAGTGTCCTTTGAATCATCTAACACAAGCATTTACACACCAGTTTGAATCACCTTCTATATGATGATCTCCTAGAATTACACAATGGAGTAGTCCATCCACACTAAATCAGCTCTCATCAAGTGCTTACATAACAAGGCTTCATCCCATTTTCCCTTAGGGTATCCACATATGAAGCACTGCATTTTCCACTTAATGGACCATGAGGTATTCCTGACAGAGAAATTTGAGAACCAATACTCCTGATTTTCACTCTTCATTAGCACAAGCATTGTGTAAGAAGGAGTGACATACTTGAATTAGTGGAGTTCCATACTGTCTCATTAAGTAACTGTCATCAAGTGAAGTACTTAAAAATTCTCCCATTTCAATCAACCAAGGATATCCATTTTATGAAGCAATTCATTAGTAAAATATACTTCAAGAAGATCATGATAACTACTATTCAAAGACTTAAGAGAGATAAGTTTCAAGGAGAAAGGATCTTCAAAAATATCATTGTAGTACTATTTTCTTAACAAAGTAACAAAAGACAATGTGGAGACAAGAAGTTTGTACTTTAAGACTCACCAAAAGGACCTAACCAAGTGCTTCATCAACTCAAAATTTTTCATTAATAAGTAATCTAGAACCACTTTTCATCACAAACAACAACTTTCAAATACTATAACTTGATTGTACCTTTCAATTCACATGATTGTATGAAAATGCTCTTGCAAAGGTTGAGATGGAATGGGCTAGAATGAATATGAATGAAGAGAAAAAGTGTCACCAATTTGGCATGGAGAAAGACCTCATTCAGTCCTAAGCAGTTGAATCACCTCACATTTTTTTGACAAGAAACCATAACGACTCATTTCATATCTAGCACTTTAAGAAGCAACCCTGAGGAGAGAGAAAACCTGTTAGTAGAGTGCTCATAACTTCTCTTGATTCTTAAAACAATTTTCCTCAAAAATTTTGCAATACTTCAGGCTTGGAGTTATATATAAAAATTCCCTTCTATGATTTATTTGAAGAAGGCTCCATATTTTTGATTGAATACTAAGAAGACAAGGTGCTCAAATTCCATTCCTATAAGAAGACAGTTTTAGGAAAACTTTCTTAACTTCCACATACCTCTTCAAAACTTCATTAAATTTTGCATGAAGAACTAAAAATACCACTCTACACTCTCCATAGGTTTGTTAGCCATATATTTTCTTGTACAGTTTAGACATATCTCATTTACCTCAACATAAATTGTTAATCCTCAAAGCCAAGTTTAGTGAACTTTTGAATTGATCTCCAGAAGCTGAAATTAAACTTACTGTTACTCTTACATATTCCAAAAATCATCCATAGTCTCCTCCCATGCTTACATGGTCTTATCATAACATGTATCAAGATTTCACCACCTCGTTAGGATCTAGAACTAGGCCTAAATGAGTTTGTTTCAACTAAGACTTCCACCAAATGACCTAAGACTCACTCCAAGAGCTATTAAACATGTTAATAACACCATATCTGACTTGTGGAACCTATGATTCAAGAATACAAACCTGAATTCTACCTTCAGTTGACAAAATCCTCACTTTTCAAGCCTATAGCACTTTGAGACCACCCTTAAAACCATCTGAAAACTCCATGAACCAACTTGAAATCACTAAACACCACTGATAGACACCTACCTTTATGATTTTTCACTCCTCATTTTCCATCAATGCCATGTGATATAAATGAAAACACCATCTACTACAACAAGGTTCAAGTAGATTATGAGTAGTTTCAAAAAATAGTCATTTTGGATGTAATCTAATTTTTTCATTGAGGTAAATGTGATATACACTTCCATTACATAATTTGTTCTACCATAACTTATAATTTGCACTAACATCACCAGATATGCATTTCTGTCACACAACATGCACTAGCATGTTTTTTCTTGCATCTTTATAATTAAACCTATGTTTCTGTTATATTATATGTACTACTATTTTATACTAACTTGGTTTGTTTTGCATATGCATGTTTAAATTATCATCCTTTCATTTTTGTGATTAGGGGTGTGTTTTGTCATATTATTTACATATCTATTCCTAATATTGTTCAAATATACCTTTTTGTAGGTATGCATCTCCATTAGAGTCCCTGCGTATCCGTGAAACAATTTATGTTAGTGTCCTTTATAAATGTGTTTCCATTATAATACATTGTGTTTCCATTCTATTTGTGTGCACTACCACTTTGTGTTAATTTTAAATTTATTATCCAATTTCAATAATCTCTAATTATATTCCCTTCTATTTTCTATGCAATTCTGACATTGTTCTTAGTTTAATTCATAAGAATACATAGCTAGCTTTTATATTTATGTTTATCTCCTATTGTTTATTTTGTGATTGAAATACATGTGTGCTCTTTTTGCACACCTTTGGGTGATATTGAAAATAAAACTAGGTTAAGATTAGTTTATTAATCATTTCACTAATCACCTATTTCGATCAAAATCCACATATGATCTTCACTCACACCTCTAGGTGATCTTGAGAATCAAAAGCGGTTAAGATCTATTTATCAATCATTTCATTAATCACCTATTTTGATCAAAATTCATGTATTCTCTTCTCTTGCACCTTTGGGTGATCTTGAAAATTAAAAATGACCGAAATCTTTTGTTGCTCTTTTCTTCTAACTTTATGTTTTCAGGAAAAACTATTAATCATTATTGTGCAAGAACGCTCCACTTGGAACATCTTTCCAAAATAATAATTTTTTTTTTTACTCATTTGCATGTAGGCTTTCTTTGTCAAAGAAAATGAAAAATTGATAAAAAAGTACTAAAACTTAGGTCTAATATTATTTATACTTGTCAATTACAAATTTTAAGTTGGAAAAAACTTGCATTTAATCATTGATGCATTATATTTTCACGTAGCAATGTGGATTTCATCACCACTTATCTACATTAGTTACGTGGATTTCACCACCAAATACCAAATCATACTACATTACATTACACTTGAGATCTAGTCTCAGAACAACATATGGAGCTTTCCTCGCCTCTATCCCCTACTTATAGGTAAAGCTGTCATGATTGGGGTTACTACAAGTATATTCCTAATATAGTTGTAACAATGAAGTATATGGCATAATCCATATAAATGTTTGAGGATAAAAAAGGACACATTTCATTCCCTCATTACTCTACCACCTAGTCACAAACCCATCATTGGAGTGGTAATTCACTCCAAGAGGGATAGCAATTAGGTGAGTCTGTTTTAGTATTATAAGGGTTACCCATACCACTTATGTCCCTATATATATTTGGTATATCAAGACTAGGATATATCAAAAGACACATCTTTTTGGAGTGATAAGACCCTTACAGTCACCCATTTCACAACATTCTTCTTGTTGCATTTTCATAAAAAAATTGCATTTCAAGATGGTATTTTTCCTATTTGTAATCCCAAACCAATTTTTTTTTTCTTATTATTTGAAAATGTTCTTGTCATAGATCAAACAAACAAACTTGTGTGTTTCAAACCCAATCAAAATCAGAATGTTTGTTCCATAACACAATCTAGTAAAAATCAAAATCAAACCAATCCAATACTATACCAAAATTTGATCAATTTGACCAATTCCAAATCAAGTCCTATCCTTTAGGTACATACTCTTTGATCGACATACCAATCCAATCCAACGTAATATACTCAAGTTAAACCAAACATTTATCCAAATCTAAATCATGATCTTATTCATAGGATACAAGTCAAAATCTAGTCAAAATTTTCCAATCAAAATCATGATCAACATCAAAAAATCTAGTCTCAATCAAATTATTTTGGATACCCACGTCCAAATATAAGAAAATCCAATCAAAATCAAAGTCTTATATTTTGAATACATACGTCCAAATCTAAGCAAATCAGACAAATCAAATCTGAATTCAAATTAAAACAATTAAATCAAATAAAATTAGATTTATTCAAATCAGAAACCACCTCACTTTAGGTTCCTACCCTTTACAAAATAATGGTGGAAACTTGAAACAAAAGCTATAACATATTTCACCAATTTGAAAAAAATCCCCTTGGCAAAGATGGTTCTGACGAAGAGGAAGAAATTGGAGAACCTAAAATTATAGAACAAGGAAAAGAGTAAGTTGATGAACTTCTAAGATAAAAAACATCAATATATTCTTCATCTCCTAGAAATGGGAGATAAACTACCTTCAAAATTCAGTGATGATGAATTGAGATATCTTTTAGAAAAACTTGAATCTAACAAAAATAATTAAAAAAACCTAGTTCTTCAATGAATACATCAAATGAAGCCTTACTAGCCAAAATTCATCAGATGACAAGTGAAATTTTTTATATGGCTTATAAGGTTTCACAAAAAAATGAAGAAAAATCCCAACCTCGTCATAAAACCGAAATAACCATGGACATCCCTCAAACAAGCTCTCCATTCACATGAGAGTGGAAAAACATGAAAGAAACAATAATGGGAATGCAAAAGTGAACAAAAAACTTTAAATTTGGATAAATTTGTCCATATTCATTTGACAAATAAATTTTACACCTACCATTTCCTCAATCATTAAAAACCCCAAAAAATTTGAAAATCAGAAAGGAAAAAATGACCCAAGAGAACATGTTGAAGAATTATTCATGGCATGCCAAGAAGTATCCTACAAAAAATCTTCCTCTTGCATCTTTTCCCAAAAATTTTAGGACAAGCCTTAGATTGGGTTTTACGCCTTCCAAAATGATCAATTGCTACTTTTGATGACTTATCGAAAAAAATTGCTAAACACTTCTCCTTCAACCTAGATTATGAAGTCACTATGATAGATATTTGCAACACAAATCAAAGGAATAATGAAACATTCACATCATTGTCTTCAATTGATGGAGAAGGATCACATGATGATTTTCTTGTTTCATACTTGAAAAAAAATTGGTAAGAATTTGCATACAAAATATTAATCCATAATTATTATTCCTGATGCAAATGCATTACATAACAAACTTTGACGAAGTAATTTAAAAAGGATAAAAAATAAAAAGGTCTCTCATTACTAAGGTCTTAATCAAAACTCCATGAAAAGATCAATCCAATAAGGACAATCATCAAAATCAAGATAAATAAAAAAATTGTAATCGAAACTGAATCGTTGTAAATGATAGGATCAATGATACTCATCATGTTAAAAATGTGAAAAATCATCAATCAAAACCAACAAAATCAAATAATCAACCAATGATAATCTCTAGTAAAGAATCTACACCATGTGAAGTTAAAAAAATTCAATTCACACCTCTTGAATAAAGTATTTCTAGTGTCCTCCATCAATTTTCAAGTGATAATATGGTAACCTATCCAATCACAACACCATTTGAAGAAGGGTTACTAAAATTGACGTGGTAAAAATGAAATAAATAATGTGAGTACCATTGTATCAATGGTAGTGATACAGACCATTGTATGAAACTTTTCCATTACATCCAAGATTTAATTAACCATGGAGATATTGAAATTGAAAACACATCTAATAAAAAAATGCCAAATGAGAAACTAAAGGTGTTTAAAGACCCCTTCCAAAACACAATACAAACAACAAAGACAAAGACAAGGGTCAATCCTCTAACAATGTTGAGTTCAATTCCATCATTTCACTCATATAAAAAACACCTAACTCCATGACCACCATCAAAATCAATACTCCTAATTATTTCTAACATCTAATCCCTACTCTACCGCTGACACAAAAATATCTAATGTTAAACCTTCCTATGATTCATATAGTATTATCAAACAATTGGAGAATATGCCTACACAAAATATCCCTCATGGAATTACTTAAGGCATCACCTACACTTCAAGACATCCTTACTTGTGCACTTCATGATGCATGTGTTCTTAAGGATATTGATACTCAATAGTTCAAATCCTTGATTGCAAATCTATCACCTGGTAGTCCAAAATTTTCATTTGGTCCTAATGACCTTTTGAATCCAAATTTACAAAATAAAAATTCATTATATATTGAATAATTCATAACCCATCATAAAATAAAAGATTTCTTATAGATAATGGAGCCACATTGAATATTTTCTCTATGAATTTGTTAAGATGCCTAGGTAATAATGAGGAAATTCTAGGAACTAACATCATCACTATCCATGGTTATAATAATAGTGAAAGACAATCCTTGGGTACAACTAGATTATCTATAAAGTCTGGACCTCAAATGCTAGACACCTTTGTTCATGTTGGGGATGTTGAAACCTCCTATAACATTCTCCTTGGTCAACTATGGGACTCATGTTATAGAAGCTATACCTTCCACCTTCCACCAATGGATAAAGTTTCCTTACAAAGGTAAAGAGTCTACCCTACTTGATGATAATAAACCATTTGAATATTGTAAGATACTAGAGGGGAGATATGAGATATCAAATTATTTCCCTTCTACGGATAGATATTCACCTCTTTGCATCATTCCTATCATAGATGAAAACCGCATTGATCCATAAATCCTTTTGAAACTTTAATCTTCTACATCTAATTCTCCACCTGAGCTTAAGATCCTTGACAAAGGTATTGGTGAATATGAATTCCAAAATATGTTTCATATTGGAAAACTACCTTTATCTCCATGTAGTTATGAGAAGCCCAATACTCCCTACCTCAAAGAGGATCCCATTTATAATCTTGGTATAACTCATTGGAAATAGTTCAAATATCTAGAGGATGAACACATTCAACGTTTTACGATGATAGGTTAACTACATGTTATGAATATCCTGAGTACACTAAATCACATAAAATTATGAAGAACATGTAGTTGAAAGGTAAAGGAATTGAAAAAAATGAACAATATCGTGTTGATCCTATCATGCATGTAGAAACTCTCTATTGCTATGGCATAGTTTTCAAAGCATTTGAAACAATGCCTATATTACTTGATGTATCAACTAGTGATGAGGATATTGACTCAGAAATTGAGACATGTTCCACACATATCCTCTTTGATGACTTATATGACACTATTTTATTTGAAGACCTTTCATCCACTACCATGTTAGGAATAAAACTTATCTTAATTTATCATTACTTGATATTTGAATAAATGTAATAAGTTAAAATATTTAATTTAAATACTTTAAACTTATGTCAATAGGTATTAGTTATCCTTAGTTTTTAGTTAAATAAGTGATAATTTTCTCATTCCTATGTTTGTGGGATCATGTTCTATCTTGCATATTTAGTTCCTAGATGATTTCCATGAGGGGCAATAGGGGAAGTTAGGGGAAATATGCTATTCCTGCATATTTTCTTAGATTAGGTGATTTTTTTCCATATATTGTGGATGAGATAGAAGCTGTCCAATATCTATAAATATTGTAGCTCTTTCATTTGTTTGTAATGCTTGATTTTGATATTAATAAAATACAGAAGCACCATCTTATTTCTGTGTAAATATTCTATGTGAAATATTTTTTCCAAGTATTCATTGTCAAGATTTCGTATCAGAGCAACATTCTGATCCAGGGAAAAGTGTTGGAAGTTTTTAGAGAGATCTGGAGAAATTATAGAGCTAGGAGGAACCATAGATGCCCCGAGCCATTTCACATCCCCTACCTGAATATGCACCGATTTATTTATAGTTGAAGAACACATGGAGTGAAATCACAAGCCCCTTACAGACCTAGATACAACTCTATTGCAAAAGGTGACATTGTTTCATTCTATGGTATTTAAAAAACAATTACCTATAATTGTTTTTTAAATTGGAAGCAATTAAAAAAAAAAATACAATATTTTTGTATTATGTGGACCTGAGATTTTGAATCTCCCCACATAACTTCTCCTTCTCTGTTCTCTGTCTTTTGATGGATATGTTGAGATAATTGGAATCTAGGGTGAGCTAAGCTACTATATCCAAGTGAAGGAGAAGTTATCCTATTTGCAAACTGACCTCTAAATCAAGCTGGGCATGTAGATTGGTTAGAGATTCTCCTAAAATAATTGGATGCCCATACTCCAAGAAGACCATGAAAAATACAAAGGTGAGCAGCGAAGCCTCCAAACATTTGAAATGCTGAATTGCACAAATAATAAAAAGTGGCCAAAATGTGAAATAAATCTTGGGAATTTAATAAAAAAAATGAAAACAGTGAATTTATTGAAGGCATGAGAGAAACCAATGGTATACATGGATAGGTAAGCCCTAATCAGAATTTAGTTAGTAAATGTGCTTATAATGTTTTTTTTCATTTTTGGAATTTGTGAAAAAAATTATGAGAGATTTTTTTTTTTCCATTTTTGGAAAGGGGGCTCGGAAAGATATTGAAATCAGAATTTAAAAAAATCATAACTTTCAACTGGTACTTCGGATTGGGGTGCCATTTTTGTTTAAAGTGTATGGTTTTTCTATCTCTACATCTTAGTCCAACTTTTAATAAGCTTTTTTTTGTAAAAATTGAACAAATTAGAGATTGTTTGTATTTGAAAAGAGGCCAAAGAATCCATTTTTAAAAAAATCAGCCAAGAGATCCATTTTATGTTTAATCGGCCATAGAGACAAATTTGTAACAGGGAGAATAGTGCCAAAAATTCACTGTATGCATCCGAAAAAGAGCCCAAATTGAACAAAGTATTATTGTTTATCACTTTTCACAATGGCCGCAATTACGACACCAAAATTATTTTTTCCAAATTCTCAAATTTTACATTATAATAATTATCCAGCATGGAAAATTAGAAAATTCATGCACAACTTGATTTTGAATATCTATGGTCTGTTGTTTCTAGTACATTAACAAGATTTGCAACAAATGTTACACAACAAGCTACATTTGATCGTGCAAAATCAAAAAGCAAAGTTAAAAATATTGTTTATTGTTTCAGATGATGTACAACATCATATTCGTGAGACCACAACAAAGAAAGAATCTTGGGACAAGTCAAAAATATTATGAGTCCAAAAATAAGAACAAAATACTTAATCTTTAGAGTCAACTATTGAGAAAGGCAACCAATTGAGAAAGTTGAAATGTTATTGAGAAGAATAGAAAATTTTTGGGCTTCAATTCAAGCTTTGGAAGAAGAATTAAATGACAAATCACTCGTGCCTAAAGTATTGAGAGCTCTTCCTCCTTATAGGAATTTTGTGACCATGTTAAACATAGCTAGTCAAACAACAACTTTTGAAGAGTTAGTGAATATGCTAAAATAAGAGGAAGCTATTCACTCAACTACCAAAACTGAAGAGTAGGCACTTGATTCTAATCAAAAAGGAAAAAAATAGGCCAATTCTAGTAAACAACCTTATAAGTAAGGTAATACTCATCAAGGCTAGAAGGACCAACTAAAATGTATAATTTGTGGTTGAAAAGGACAAGAGTTAAAAAATTGTTGGTGCAACAAATTGCAATAAAGATCATCAAGTGGTAAAAAGGTTGGTTACCAAAAAACAAAATCAGACCAACAAAAAACTAAACAGGGACAAAATAATCAAAAGTGGAAAAGGAAACTGTACGTACCCAAAATTGTAAGGTACTGTACTACCAGAACAACATGACAAGTTCCCCAATGATGATACAAGTCTCCTCACAAGGTGTTTGGGATCCGGAAAAGCCCTCCGAGTATGCATTAACATCCTGACATTCCCCGCTTAGCCCCCACACCCCTTTGTTTTCCCCTCTTTCCCTCTTTTCTTGGCCTTTTGATCTTCAGTGACGAAACCGCCGCCCTGCAGGGCGGCGGTCCTCGTAACCGCCGCCCTAATCAGGGCGGTGGTCCTGTAACCACCGCCCTGCTCAGAGCAGCGGTCATGCATGCATTTTCCAGAAAGTGTTTTAACGTGACTCACGTAAAAGATCAATGTTTCACCAGTTTTCCTTGCTGACTTGGGCATGCATTTATGTTTTTGGTCCCCTAGAATAGTGTTTGGCCATTGTTTATGGTTTTTAGAGTTCAGTTTGCTTTTGATCTTTGGGTGAATGAATGCTATAAATAAATGGTTTTGTGCACAAACCAAGAAGGACTAATCTTTTTCTCTCATCCTCATCATTTTCCATAGTTCAGTTTATCGTTTTTCTTAGAGGCAATAGTTTTAGTTCATTTGCAGGCTTAGTTAGTATTGTCCAGCTGTTGGTAAGCCACATATCCAGCTTGTGCAAGTGTTGTCTACCAGGTCTGCCCTTCATTCACTTTCAAGCTCTCATTTTTCATAGTTCAGTCTTTTGTTCTGTTTAGAGCCATAGTTTCAGTTCATTTGCAGGCTTAGTTAGTATTGTCCAGCTGTTGGTAAGCCACATATCCAGCTTGTGCAAACAGTGTTGTTGTTTTACCCATTCCATTGAAGTAGAATAGCTTAGGAAGCCATTAAAGTTGCAGGTTTTGCTCTTCAAACAAGGTAGTTTTAGGTTCTGGTCACTTTATGTTGCATGACTCGCAGTAAAATCCCGATAGGAATTACATAAGGCAAGCTCTGTACTCTTGCACTATCCCTCTCCTACTCACATTTTCAGTCTGCATTCTGAGTTGTCCTTGTCCCAATATCTATTTCTATCGATGTTGGTAGTACACACTTTTCTAGATCCATGTGAACACAAAAGAATGAGGAGATCATACTGAGGGGACAAGAACGCACACACCATCGGATTTGCCACTGTTCCGCGGAATCTAGGTTCTAGTTTTCAAAGTTCTAGCTAGAATCATATCAAATAAGGTAGTAAATGGCTTCATTTCAGTAAATTCTATTCTCGATATTTCCAGGGAAGCTGGGAGGGTTGATAGTTTCTGAGAAACTATGATTCACTCCTCACTTTTGAGGTAGGATCAAGAATCTTGCAAGATAGATTAGGAAAGTTATTGCATTATTTAAAATAAAATCTATAAATTGCACAGACAAATAACTACACTCAGTTATTTTGTTTTTGTTTTAAGTTGTTATTTATTTGTTATTTCTAGATACGTTTAAAATAGCTACTTTCCTTAAACTCTTAATAAGTTAAATGCAAAAATAGAAGTTATATATGTTTTAGTTTTATTTCACATAGTTAGAATATGCTTTATTACAGTTAGATTTTAAATTTCACTTTGTATGACAATCACGGGACCTCAGGAGCCCAGGGAATACATATTTGAGCCAATCGTGCCTCAACCAAACCTCGTCACAGCAATAGTTGACATAGACCAAAACCTCAAAATACAAGTATTCCAAATAACAACAGATTTACAACTGGTCAGTTCTCAGTTGAGAGGGTTAAACATAGAAGATGACCAAGCATACATGTTTTGGTCAAATCAACTGAATTACATATTACCCTAGATAAACATTCATATGACTGTAGAAGGGTTCGAAAGAGAACAAACCTTTGGTTGTGATCCTTTGGTCCCACTGCCAGGTGCAGGAGACACTCTCACAGACATAGATACTAGTCTAAGGATCCAGGTTGCACGAATACCTGTGAGATATTATCAGAAAATCACGCAGTTGTTGGTCCTAGACATAGAAGCTAAGAAAGCATATGATTAGTAGATACTAGGAATCAGGACTTGATTTCATATATGACCATAACAGGACCGCAACAACCAAGAGTCTACGGTTGTGACCCACAAGTCCCACAGCCTAGCGAATCCATAAGTCAATCATATATAAACACTAGCCTACGCACACTAGTATTCCAATCCACTCCACTTCCACCCATCATCATCGAACAATTTTCCTTACTAGATATAGCGGCTAACGAAGCTAGAGAATTTTGGACTAGGCCAGAGAATCATCCGTGAAGTCAATTGTTTCCACCATCCACCATATGACCTTGTCTGGGGACATACATGAAACTATCCTAGGTCATTTTCCAGGTATCCCACAACCCATAGATTGAATCATGCCAGAGCTCAATATTGATTGGAGCCCTCGAGCAGTCATCCTTGCTAATCGATCTATCACACCAGTCCAAGTTAGAAGGGCTTTCTTCGCCTTAGATTCATAAATTCCATTAGTGCGTGTCGAAGACATTAGAATACCTAACTAAGTTTGTCTACATCCCATGCATATTCCATCCCCATCGACCGTCTCGGCACAACCTCGGGAGGTCGGGTACGCGGAAGAGTTAATTGTAGATTCCCACGCTCACTTGTCACTTTTCCGGCTTACAAAATTGGTGAACCCGACGTGAAACAAACAAAGTTAGTGAAGCTCACAAATATACCCCCCGAATATTTTGGGATTCGATGCATATGGCAAACCCCTCTTGGGTCTCGAGGCATACTATGCATAAAAAAATAGGCAATCATCACCCTCACTCTCAGTATGGGGCGATAACTATTCAAATAATCGGTTTTCAACACAAACCCCAAGAAACAGATATAACTCATCTTTTCAAACGGGGGAGTTAGATCAACCCCCTCGAACACAACAAACAAAGCCTTCAGGCTCGAACAATATGACGTTTACCAGAGAATCTGGTTCATCTCCTCAGATGCTACTTAGACCATAAATTAGTAGACAATCTGACCCATACCTGGTCTTGGACGATGAATAGTCAATATGTTATCCTAGAAGTGAACAACACTCCCGGGGTATGTACCCATCTATAGGAGGTTTACAAATACAACCTAAAATCTCTTTTCAAGAAAATATCTCTATGCCACTGCATATAGGAAATACTCTCGGAGAAACTTGGCAAGATAGCAATCAGTTTATAGTAGGATATCACATGCCTATACAACACCATGGTATACAACAAACGCCGCTCAGGCAAAGCACCGTGACTTCACCAAATGAAGTCATTTCAACATTAGTAGAAAAAGTGAGAGGGTTAGAACTTGCTCAAGCAAGTCAAAATCCTCAGTTCATGCAAGTAGGAAGTTCCAATCCTCCATATCACTCTGGCCAAGTAGATCTCCTCACAGGAGTAGGCATGTTAGGCATGCCTCCTCAGTACCGACAACAAACGCCAACAAGGCCTATCATCTCTAACATTATTTCTCTCGGTCTAGTATCAAACAACCCATTACTAGACAATATCCCATCATACTTAAACATGTACTCCAAATCAGCACAGGGAGATATGTTCTCCTCCCCCGCCCCTTTTGCTCAAACGCAGGGACTTCCCTATGCCCTTGCCAATGCATACGCTGCGCCGTATCAACCCATCCCACCACCACTCCCTCAGCAAACATCATAAATGGTCGAAACCTATGCGATAGGGAATTATTCAGAATATCTGAAAGAGCCCTTAGACTTCACCATACAAAGCATCATGCTTCCAAGAGCTCTTCCTGATTTTACCCAAGTACAAAGGTGAGGGAGATCCAAATGCACATATCAAAGCTTAGGCTACAGCCATACGCGAACTACTCCCTTGGGATGGGGTTGTTGCTAAAATATTCCGCAAAACCTTGGAAGGCATTGCTCTTGATTGGTATTATAGAATACCTGAGGCTTCCATCCATTCATTTAAACAACTCGTATCAGAGTTCATCAAGGCCTTCGACATGAACAAACTGTTAAGAATAGGAATCAGGGAGTTCTTACACATCAAACAAGAACACAACAAATCTATTGCCCATTTCATCCAGAGGTGGCGTATAGTTCTTTATTCTTCAGTAAGTGCTCCAAACATGGATCAGATGGAACTATGTGATTTATTCCTTCATTCTCTCAGTAAAGAGGTGAAGGAAGAAGTCCAGAATTTCCCACTAAGAACTTACGATGAAGTACTTGAGAGCGCTCTTCAAATAGACGAAGCAGCAATAGATAGTGGCCGTAAAACATATGCTGCAAACGAGAGGTTAATCACCCCCAATTAGAACACTACAAATTATCCCACTACCACAAACGTTAATCAAGGACCCAAAATCCTTAACAAAAATTGGGGTGTAACAACGGATGGAGTAACCGACCAGCCTAAGAAGGTAAATGTTGTCAATACTCCATCACAAACAAACAACCAACGAAACAACAACTTTACCCTGACAATCAATACAGTGGATTTTAACCATCCACAACAACAACAAAAACAACAACAGCAAAATCCTATACAAGGGCTAGGACAAAACTCATTTGGTTATCAAAACTGAAGCCAGAAAAAACAAATGCAAAATTTTAATCCTAATAGGCAACAATTTGATCATAATTTTAGGCCACAATATACACCAAACCAACAAAATAGGAATTACAATCCCAATTCTTATTGTGGTTTCCACAAAATTCAGGGTCATAATACTAGAACGTGCCGTGACTATAATAAATTCATGCAACGTTTACCAGAAGAACAAAGACAATTCTTCATAGATTTGTTTTTGGCAGATCCGATGTCATCACCACCAAACACACTAGCAGGAGCAGTTTCCCCTCAAAATGCTCCACTTAAAATCTTTAACGATCCACTCCCAAATCATGATAATAATAGACTAAATCCAACTGGGACGAACAAGGGTGCAATACTGGGAAACAATGATCATGAAGCCTCGACTTCACTAAATCCATCAGTTGCACCACGGTTGGGAAGTCAACCAAGACCCAAGATAGTCAGTTTGGTAGAGCTAGATGCGGAGCTACCTATCGAAGCTATAACAAGAACATGAGAGTATTTCTCTCAACCAAGCCCAAGTCATTTGCCAGAAATAGATAAGAGTCAGCAGATAGTAGAAAAACCCATCGGTGCCTATGATTTAATTAGTGACCTAACAAAGACCTTCTCACACATTTCATTTTTAGATTTACTAAAGAACTCTCCTCCTCACAGAGCTGCTCTTTTAGAAGCATTAGGTCTAGGCCATCTAATTAACATCACTCCACCTCCTGAAACACAAGTAAATCACGTAGATTTTGATATCCACCCTCCGGGGCAGCCGGATAAGGATGTTGAATTCATATTCAAAATAAGTAAAATGCCCACAGATGCTGAGATCACACGCCGAGGTGATCCAGCCTTACACTTACAAGTATGGATTTATAATAACTATGTAAAATGGGTAATGGTTGATGATGGGGCCGCAGTTAACATAGTCCCTTTCTCTTTCCTCCAAAAAATAGGATATGGGGAAACAAACTGTTCCACCACTCGAAATACATTGAGAGGCTATGATAGCCTTAAAGCCACTTCAATAGGAACTATAATACTTCTGGTCACCTTAGGACCCAAAACAATCCTGACTGAGTTTTATATTATAGATCGGGAAACTAATTATAATATGATACTCGGCCGACCATGGATACACCAAATGAAGGCAATCCCTTCTACGTTATTTCAAGAAGTAAGATTTTTGCATCTAGGAAAGGTATTTGTAGCCAAAGGCGATCCAAAACCTTTCGATTTACACCTAGCTGATTTAAAGAAAAGACCAGGTGTGCACTCAGAATTTGAACCACCAACAAACCAACTTAATAAACCCACTAACCCGAAACCAAAGGAGAAGTTGGTACCTACAACGGATCTTGAAACTATCAGCATAGCCAAAACAACCCCAACCCCTAATGATAAAGCTAAAGAAACGGTATCATCAGGGACTACTACAAAAATCATTGAGTTAATAGAACAAGATTCACCAATGTTCTCACCATTTGATTCAGTAGGCATAGGATATTCCCTAGGTGTTGGTTCCCTTCCAGAAGAGGACCTCTGTATGGTAGAAGTAGAGTGTGCAAACGCAGCAGATGCCCCAACATCTATACTCCCGACTAAGTATTGGACTCTCCATTTCAACGGAGCTAAATTCCGTTACGGAGTGGGGGCAGGTATAATTCTTACTTCGCCTGAGAAGAAAGTCCTCCCATTCACCTTTAAGTTAAACTTTGAATGCAAAAACAACGGCGCTGAGTACGAAGCCCTCCTCCTTGGCCTCACTTTAGCCAAGAGAATTGGTGTTGATAACATCAAAGTCTTAGGAGACTCGTAATTAGTGGCAAACCAAGTTTCTGAGATATACAAAACCAAAGCCGAACACTTGCAGCTTTACAAAAATGCTGTATTAAATTTAAGCAAGACATTTAACTTCATATCCATTGAAACAATCCTGCGAGAGAAAAATATTCTCGCAGATTCAATAGCAACTTCAGCATCACATTTTTCTCTAAGCAATGAGTTAGAAGATACCCAGTTCACGGTGTCCATTTGTAATGAACCATTGATAAAAATAATGACAAATCCCCTTTTAAGTGAAAGTAAATCTACCGTCCTAGACCGTATTGATAGTGATGTAGCTACCTTGGATTACTTAAACGCCTATGCGGAATTACATCTCTCCTATCATATGCTAGATTTGTCCTTAATTCCACATTTGTCTTCCTATTTTAGAAATCCCATGATGGATCTCCCCTCACAAATGGAACCTAGCATATACGCAGTAGAAAATGGGGATGATTTGGATTTACCTCTAGCACCACCTGAGTTCGAAGAGGGTAACACCTCTTTGATCGAAGAGACAATCGATGTCAACATCGGGACAGATGATGAACCAAAAATCTTGAAATTAGGATCATCCTTAACCCCAAAAGAAGTGGAAATACATACGCGGATCCTCAAAGAACATCAGAAGGCATTTGCATTTAATTATAAGGAAATGACAGGAGTTACACCCCACATTGCGGTGCACAACCTCGTCACTAAATCAGATGCAAAGCCAGTTAAGTAAAAATCAAGACCTATGAAACCTAAAGTAGCTCTCATGGTAAAGGAGGAGGTAATAAAACTCCTTCAGGTAGGATTCATCAAGCCAGTTGACTATTCCCAATGGGTATCTAACATCGTTCCCGTTCTCAAGAAGAATGGAAAGATACGTATCTGCATAGATTTTCAAGACATCAACAAAGCATGTCCTAAGGACGACTTCCCATTGCCATCTATCGATGTCATTGTTGATGCAACAGCTGGGTTTGAGCTTTTGTCTCTCATGGATGGATTCTCGGGATACAATCAAATCAGAATATCTGAGCAAGATCAAGCTAAAACCACGTTTATAACTCCTTGGGGAACCTATTGCTACGCCGTTATGCCATTCGGTCTCAAAAATGCTGGTGCTACGTACTAGCGGGCTATGACATACATATTTCATGATCTAATTCATAAAATCGTGGAATCTTACGTAGATGACTTATTGGCTAAAGCCAAAAAGAGTTGTGACCATCCCGAAGTACTCCGCGTCATTCTTTCACGTCTAATAGAATATGGAGTCACACAAAACCCAGACAAATGCGTCTTTGGTGTAATGGGAGGGAAGCTCCTAGGTTATATCATATCGTCACGAGGGATAGATGTTGACCCAACCAAAATTTGGGCTGTCCTCGAAATGGTTCCACATTCAGATGAATCTAGAATCAGATCATTTCTCGAAAAACTGGGTGTAATCCGAAGATTCATCCCAGACTTAAGCTTCTCTGTTCATCCAATCAACAATTTGCTTAAGAAATACTATAGCATTGATTGGACCAAAGACTGTAATGAAGCCTTTGAAGCAGTTAAGCATTTCCTATTATCACCACCTATGCTAATGCCACCTAAGCTAGATCACCTGTTGATTCTATATTCACGAGCTACCAATGTCTCGTTGGCCTGTATGTTGGCCCAAGAAGATGATAACAAGAGAGAACGCGTGATTTATTTCATCAGCCAAACACTGCTCGACTATTAAACACGCTATACACAGGCAGAATGAAAATGCCTTGCCATAGTCTTTGCTACTAAACACCTAAGACATTATATGCTGAATCAAGAAACAAGGGTCATGGTAAAAACGGACCATTTACGGACTTTCCTCACACAAGGGTCATTGTCTAAAAAGGCTGGATGTTTTATAACCTTAATGGGGGAATTCGAATTAACATTTGTAAATCAGAAGTCAGTTAAGGGACAAATTATTGCAGATTGGTTAGCTAACAACCCATTAGATGGAGGTGATTTAGTAGATTTAGACTTTCCAGATGAGTGCGCATACTACATTGAAGCCCAACCCTCTATCTCTGAGTGTCTTTGGTACATTGATATCATTAATTATATCATGGACCATACGTACCCAGAAGGAGTTACACCGCAACAAAGAAGGCGGTTATGCATAATCGTAGCTAAATACGTCATTATAGAGAAGGTGCTCTATCGAAAAGCATTCGATGGGATGCTCCTAAGATGTGTCGACACAGAGGAATCCAAGAAGATTCTCCATGAATCTCATAGCTGAATATGTGGAGGCAACTTTGGTGGCCACGCCACTGCTCGAAAAATACACTGAATGGGCTATTTTTGGCCCACTCTAGAACACGACACGATAGAGTTTGTACGCAGGTGTCATAAGTGCCAAGAATTATCCCATGAGATCCACATGCCAGCACAAGCTCTACAACCAATCGCTACTCCATAGTCCTTTTCTACATGGGGTCTAGACTTAATAGGGAAATTCTCTCCCTCATCCATAGACGACCATAATTTTATAATCACGGCCACTAAATATTTTACCAAATGGGTAGAGGCCATGCCTCTTACTACTGTACCTGGTTATGTGATCGCCAAGTTCATTTTGAACCAAATCATTTACAGGTACGGTATCCCGCAAATCATTATCTCTGATAATGGAACTTCTTTTAAAAATGAAGAGGTTCGCGAACTATGCAATAAATTTAAGATAAGCCATCAACGGCTTCCTGCATTACCCCCAGGCGAAGGCCAGGCTGAAGCGCCAACCAAGGACACTGAAAGCCATCCTCCTTGAAAACGGTGAAAGAAAACAAAATTGAGATTGCATTTGAAGTATATCCTGGACTTGTGGGCCCACCGAACCTCATAGACATACCTACGGGAGAACTCCTTTCGCGCTGGTATTTGGGGCAGAAGCAGTTCTCCCACTTGAGGCCGGAATATACCAGTCTCCGCAGTTCACTACAAGGGATTCTGGATGAGACGATACGAGAAGCACGTCTTTCCCAACTAGAAAGCTAGATGAAACTAGGCTAGATTGCTGACACAGCGGCATATAGCTTATTGCTGAAGAATGTGCCGGCAGTATACAATAAAGGTATGAATGAGACATATCCGAAGGTGATCTAGTTCTAGGCAGACAACCAGATCAAAGAGACCGGCGAAGGACGGCAATTCTGGCCCAAATGGCTGGGCCCTACCAGTCATGAAGGACTACGAAAAATGGTGCTTCTTATGTACGCTTTTTTAAGAAGGTGAGGAATTTGGAAAAACAGTCAATTCCCTTCACCTCAAGTGTTGATGCATAAACTACTAGCACGGACTTGTTAATTATCTACATGACATCGGTCATACGATTAAGTCATTTTGTCACTTGTTTTTACATAAATTGTTGATCAAGGATTATTCTCAAATCAAGTCATACAAACTCATGATTTTGTTGGCATAAAGCTCTTTAATCATACCTCTCCATCTTCATATATCATCGATCTATCTCGGGAATCTTTTATCAATAAAGTCAACACATGACAAAGTCTTACACGTTAACCATGCAAGATCCTGCCAGTTTATTCTCACTTTGATTTCTCTTAGGATAGGTGTCTGCCTATGGTCTGTCTAGAACTTCTGGTGTCACTCTACCCTATATGCATCTCTTTGGAAATAAGCACATACGACATTTTACTCAAGAAAACAAGTCAACAGAGATTAAACAGAAAAATTTTAATTTTACAACATTTCCTTCCCCACCAACCTTCGTGATTAGCTTGTTTCTCTCCTAGTGACGTAAGGTTGGGAACGGATGAAATCCTTAACTCTACTCGGCCTATGCCTTTCCTCCCACGTGATAAACCCCGCTTCTTACAGTAGTGTGGGGCAAAGTGTAGGGGGGGGTCTTCTTTACAAATAAGTACAATCATACATACGCAAAAATTCAAAACCTGAAACTTTGAGTCAAAAAACAAATGATCCTTGTTTTACAATCTCAAAGAATAAAATCCTAAAAACTAGATCTTGTCTACTATGTGGCCGATCTACGGGTCTAAGTTTGATAAACCGCAAAGTAGGTGCACCTCTAACGATAATCATCGGGTCTAGTTAAGCTGTAGCTTTTCCAATTTGGTTTCGCCAAAGCTTTTTCTATCTTTCATCACTCCTCATTTCACCACATTTCATAACTTGGCAACTTTAACTTGACCATGCAAGATCCTGCCAGTTTATTCTCACTTTGATTTCTCTTAGGATAGGTGTCTGCCTATGGTCTGTCTAGAACTTCTGGTGTCACTCTACCCTATATGCATCTCTTTGGAAATAAGCACATACGACATTTTACTCAAGAAAACAAGTCAACAGAGATTAAACAGAAAAATTTTAATTTTACAACATTTCCTTCCCCACCAACCTTCGTGATTAGCTTGTTTCTCTCCTAGTGACGTAAGGTTGGGAACGGATGAAATCCTTAACTCTACTCGGCCTATGCCTTTCCTCCCACGTGATAAACCCCGCTTCTTACAGTAGTGTGGGGCAAAGTGTAGGGGGGGGTCTTCTTTACAAATAAGTACAATCATACATACGCAAAAATTCAAAACCTGAAACTTTGAGTCAAAAAACAAATGATCCTTGTTTTACAATCTCAAAGAATAAAATCCTAAAAACTAGATCTTGTCTACTATGTGGCCGATCTACGGGTCTAAGTTTGATAAACCGCAAAGTAGGTGCACCTCTAACGATAATCATCGGGTCTAGTTAAGCTGTAGCTTTTCCAATTTGGTTCCCGCCAAAGCTTTTTCTATCTTTCATCACTACATTTCCCCACATTGTCATAACTTGCGCCCTTCTTGAATGCGCGGTATGAGCCCTCGCATCTTACTAGTTGCGTGGGTTAGGAATGGGGCAATATCTGTTATTCCATACTGTTATATTCAGCACTCTGGGCAAAACATACATGAGTTATCCAATTGCTCATAGAAGCTAAGATTCAAAATCACAATATATCTACATTATCGTGTCTCCCAAAAAAAATCTCATCATGAAACATAAAAGAAAGCAACATTTACATCATCTGTTCTCCATTGGCAATACATTCTAAAGACAATATAAACATACATAGTATTATACATAGGAACTACTGGAAATAGAAAGGAAAACACATGTTGCCAAGATTTTAAAATCCAAAACGAATGCATATTATAAATAACCAATGGTTTAGTGTACAATGCCATCATGCTCTAAGCCATGGTCAAACCCCTCAAAGAAGCCCGTGATATACAAAGAATATATAATAAAAATGCAACGAGAGCTAAATGGCTTTCAATCCCTGCGAGACCCCTCTGAAGGTGACGCCCTACGCCTAGGACTCTGGCTACGCCGGTGCTCTAATGTACGGAGGGCTCAGGGTCCCGAGGGGCAGCCATGGTCTCGCCACGAGAATGGCTCCTCATGAGGTGCTCAACCATCCTATAGCCCACTAACTCTGTGCGGAGGGTCGACACCATCCTGGCCACATGCCAAACAGGAGCGAAGACATCGGTATGTCTACCGACTGTTGAAGGGTTCCCGACGTCTACGTACAGCTCTGCGCGGGTCCTATCCATGGGGATCATTAGGGAATCAGTACATACCCTGCGGATCAAATCCCACCACTCGTCAAAAGCCTCTACAAACAAAGGAGAAAAATGAATTAGAAACCAAGCAAGAAGCTAAAAGATACAACAATAGCAACTAAGGAGAGCCTACATATAAACATTAAAAGGGAGAAAGGGTAACTTACTCGGATCACTAGGCCTCCAAGATGGGTCGCTGGGACCATCACCCACATGGATGCCACTGCCGACTGAGGGGATGCTCCTGTGGTAGGAGCAATGTGTCACCCTGCAATGGACTCATCCTCTCCACCATGGCCCTGGGAGAGTGGCTCCTTTGAAACTAGAGTCACCCTCTCTGCCTGCATAATGTCCTGAGTGTTATGCCACTCAGGATCGCTGTCATCAGTCTCCTCCTCTGACCCTCCCTCTGTGAGCTCCTCAGATTCAGAGTCAATATCTATGGGGTCATCACTACTATGAGCAGGACCCGCAGCAATCTGAAGCAAAGGTGTCCGAGGCGCACCGGCTCTCCCTCTAGCACGAACTATCCTCCTGGCTACAATGGGAATGCCAGGAGTAATCACTGTCCAACCTTGGCCTCTAGGCCCCCCTCTGGCCTCATGAACTGATCTATAAACTGGCGCCACTAGGGGAATCATGCCCGTATATGGAAGGCCAAACTATTGAGGAACCCGGCCGAAAGGATGTACCTCCACTCATCCCACTTGATCGATAAGCTGCCCTGTGGTGGAGTAGGAGATCAGGGTAAGAGTCTCCTCACCCCATATGCCGGCCATAAGCCAGTATGGTGTCACCTCCATGTCTGCAGTAGTAAGGGAGGCAACTAGCTGATGAGGTGCTCTGAGCACCAACATGTCCATCCATATGGCTGCCCTCATAGCCCCAGGATCTGCCACCTCCACACCCCTGCCATAAGGGATAAAATGCTCATACACCCAACTCATGACTAGAGTTGGGTGGCTCAATGACTGTCCCTGTAAATGGACCACCCTATATAGATCATGGTAGGTGGTCCCCATAATATCTGCACCCCAGGCATATATCCGGCCATGCCCCTCTATCTGTGCAATGATGGGAGCCCAACAATATAACAATGTGTCCCCTCCCTTGTCCCTGATCAATCTCGAGGTAAGGATCCTCATGATGGCCTATTGAAATACGGGGATAGGAAAAGAAGGAATGGATTGAACTCTCACCCCCTTCTTCGACCCCATGGAGATGACTGCATCTCCCATATAAGTTGCCCACTGTGCAATCTGTGCCTGTGAGCCTACTGTCTCTAGTGTAAGTCGCCTCCCGATGATCGGGACCCCCAGAATGCGGTAGACATCCTCTAATGTGATGGTCCACTCACCACGGACCCCTGGCAGTCGGAAGGTGTTCCGATCTGCATCCCAGTAAGAAAATAGGTCACAAAGGATGTGACTAGATGGTGCAACGTGGGGCATGTGCGATATGCGCAATATGCCGGCCCTTTGTAGTGTGTCCTCCTCGTCTTGTGAGAGGGCATCCAGTACCCCTGAGAGCCAATCACACTCTCTCTCTCTCTGCTCCATCTAATGTACTCCTCTCTCGCCTGCATACACCCAAAAACACACAAAACAGAGCAAGTTAATATCCAAACAGTACCGAGAGAGTCATAAAAACATGTAGAAAGGCTAAAAATATAAGTGCAACCTCAAATATTAGTTCCTTTTGCAATCTGTGTAAAACCACCGCCCTGAGCAGGGAGGCAGTTTTGTAACCGTCGCCTTAAAGGCGGCGGTCGTGTAACCACCGCCCTTGGTCCAAAAACCCACGCGGGTTTTTAATCTAAAAAGTCCTAAAACAAGCAAAAAATGACCATTTAACCTAAAAATGGAGCCTACCCAGTAGGCCCCCCCCCCAGATGGACCTTTTAACACTAGCATTTTCAAAAATGACTCCCCCCTTTATAACAAATTTGGAATTTCAAATTTAAGGGGGGTAAAACACAAAATTAAAGAAAACCAACCTGTGATCTAGTGGGGCGGTGTTCCACATGTGGAGGCATGATTATGATCTCGCTGCGGACATTTTGACTCTACTCACGCAAGAAACCGTCACCGTGGGTCCCAGAGCTCAAAAATAATCAAATCAACTCGCTCAAATGAATAGGAAAATGGGCCCACTTTCATATATATAGCACCCTGATTCATTTTAAAAGACTTTTTCACAGGTTTGGAGCGCTGATGGAGGTAAGTTCCTATCCCTGCACGAATGGTACGTTCTCATTCCCTATTATTTTAGCGTTTATTTTCCAAATTATTGTATCTATCTGCACTTGAGTTCTCCTTTTATTTTGCAGGTAGCGGGAATTTTGGATGGCGTCATTTCAACACACGGACGTGTAAGGTATAACTTCTAAACTTCCCATTTCGGGATTGCCATACTCGGACCCACCGTTTTACACCTCTTTATGGCTAAAACACTTCTCCAAGGGGGCAATATGTACATACCCAAAATTGTAAGGTACTGTACTACCAGAACAACGTGACAAGTTCCCCAATGATGATACAGGTCTCCTCGCAAGGTGTTCGGGATCCAGAAAAACCCTCGGAGCATGTGTTAACATCCCGCATGCCCCGCTTAGCCCCTACGTCCTTTTTTTCCCCTCTTTCCCTCTTTTCTTGACCTTTTGATCTTTAGTGACGAAACCACCACCTTGCAGGGTGGCGGTCCTGTAACTTCCGCCCTGCTGAGAGCGGCGGTCCTGCACATGTTTTCCAGAAAGCGTTTTGACATGACTCACGTAAAAGATCAACATTTCACCAGCTTTCCTTGCCAACTTGGGCATGCATTTATGTTTTTGGTCCCCTGGAATAGTGTTTGGCCATTGTTTATGGTTTTTAGAGATCAGTTTGGTTTTGATCTTTGGGTGAATGAAAGCTATAAATAAATGGTTTTGTGCACAAACCAAGAGGTCTGATCTTTTGCTCTCATCCTCATTTTTTCCATAGTTCAGTTCATCGTTTTGCTTAGAGGCCATAGTTTCAATTCATTTGCAAGCTTAGTTAGTATTGTGCAGCTATTGGTAAGCCACATATCCATCTTGTGCAAGTGTTGTCTGCCAAGTCTGCCCCTCATTCACTTTCAAGCTCTCATTTTCATAGTTCAGTCTTTCGTTCTGTTTAGAGCCATAGTTTCAGTTCATTTGCAAGCTTAGTTAGTATTGTCTAGCTGTTGGTAAGCCACATATCCAGCTTGTGCAAATAGTGTTGTTGTTTTACCCATTCCATTGAAGTAGAATAACTTAGGAATCCATTTAAGTTGCAGGTTTTTCTCTTCAAACAGGGTAGTTTCAGGTTCTGGTCGCTTTATGTTGCATGACTCGCAGTAAAATCCTGCTAGGAATTGCATAAGCCAATCTCTGTACTCTTGCGTTGTCCCTCTCCTACTCGCATTTTCAGTCTGCATTCTGAGCTATCCTTGTCCCAATATCTATTTCTGTTGATGCTGGCATTACACGCTTTTTTGGATCCACGTGAACATGAAAGAACAAGGAGATCATACTGAGGGGACAAGATCACACACACCATCGGATTCGCCACTGTTCTGCGGAATCCAGGTTCTAGCTTTCAAAGTTCTAGTTAGAATCATATCAAATAAGGTAGTAAATTACTTCATTTCAGTAGATTCTATTCTCGATATTACCAGGGAAGCTGTGAAGGTTGATAGTTTCTGAGAAACTATGATTCACTCCTCACTTCTGAGGTAGGATCGAGAATCTTGCAGATAGATTAGGAAAGTTATTGCATTATTTAGAATAAATCTACAAATTACACAGACAAATAACTACACTCGGTTATTTTGTTTGTTTTAAGTTGTTATTTAGTTGTTATTTCTAGATACGTTTAAAATAGTTTCTTTCCTTAAACTCTTAAAAAGTTAAATGCAAAAATAGAAGTTATATATGTTTTAATTTTATTTCACGTAGTTAGAATTTTCTTTATTACAGTTAGATTTTAAATTTCACTTTGTATGACAATCACAAGACCTCAGGAGCCCAGGGAATACATATTTGAGCCAATCGTGCCTTAACCAAACCTCGTCATAGCAATAGTTGACATAGACCAAAACCTCAGAATACAAGTATTCCAAACAACAACAGATTTACAACTGATCAGTTCCCAGTTGAGAGGTTTAAACATAGAAGATGACCAAGCATACACGTTTTGGTGAAATCAACCAAATTACAGATTACCATAGATAAACATTCACATGACTGTAGAAGGGTTCGAAAGAGAACAAACCTTTGGTTGTGATCCTTTGGTCCCACAGCCAGGTGCAGGAGACACTCTCACAGACATAGATACTAGTCTAAGGATCCATGTTGCATGAATGCTTGTGAGATATTCTGAGAAAATCACGTAGTTGTTGGTCCTAAACATAGAAGCTGAGAAAGCATATGATTACTAGATACTAGGAATCAGGACTTGATTTCGTATATGACCATAACAGAACCACAACAACCAAGAGTCTATGGTTGTGACCCACAAGTCCCACAGCCTAACGAATCCATAAGTCAATCAGATATAAACATTGGCCTACGCACATTAGTATTCCAATCCACTCCACTTCCACCCATCATCATTGAACAATTGTCCTTACTAGATATAGCAGCTAACGAAGCTAGAGAATTCTAGACTAGGCCATAGAATCATCCGTAGAGTTAATTGTTTCCACCATCCACCATATGACCTTTCTAGATATGTACATAAAACTATCCCAGGTCATTTTCCACGTATTCCACAACCCATATATCGAATCACGCCAGAGCTCGATATTGATTGGAGCCTTCGAGTGTCATCCTTGCTGATCGATCTATCACACCAGTCCAAGTTAGAAGGGCTTTCTTTGCCTTAGATTCAAAAATTCCATTAGTGCGTGTCGAAGACATTAGACTACCTAACTAGTTTGTCTGCATCCCACGCATATTCCACCCCCACCAGCTATCTGGGCACAACCTCGGGAGGTCGGGTACACGGAAGAGTTACTTATAGATTCCCACGCTCGCTTGTCACTTTTCCGGCTTACAGAAATCGACTCAACAAGGAAATGTAGCTGAACAAGAAGATCAATTTGATTATGATGACTTCCTATATTATGCACAGTCAAATGAAGTATCCAATTCTACACATCAAATTTGGTATGTTGACCCGGGTGTAACTCGACACATGACATGAAAGAAATATTGAATCTTCACAATGAGTAAAACACCCACCAAAAACCATGTCTCTTTGGATGATGATACATATTATAGTGTTGAATGCATTAGTTCCATTTCACTACCACTTGGGCAACATAATTGTAAAATTATAGATGTTCTTTATGTCCCTAGTTTAACAAAAAATATGTTATCCATAAGTCAATTATTAAATCACAATCTCAAAATTGAGTTTGATTGTTTAAAGGTGGTAAAAATATGTGCCTAATTAGAGATAAGTCACAAAGTTCAAAAATTGTTGCAAAAGATTTGAATGTGGGAATAATGTTTTATTTGGATTTTGTTCAATGAAATGATCGAGTACTTGTAGCTAAGGATACATCATAAACTAAACTATGGCATCGAAGACTTGGACATGTCAGTTTTGGCTATCGTGACACACTTCTTCAATACAACATGCTTAGGGGTTTGACACTTATAAAAAAGGGTTCAAATAAATGTCCAAATTGTTTGGCAGGAAAACAACATAGATCATTTCCACTCAAAGACATGAGGCATATTTTGGGATCCTCTTGAATCCAAACTTTACTTCTTGCATATTTTTATAGCATTTACATGTCATAATGAAATCTTAAAATCACTAAAAAAAAGTTTCAATCATTTTATGAGTCTTTATTCTTGATTTATCAATAAAATTGTGGATATACTGTCTTTCTAACAATTGCTAGTGATTTTCAAACCTTCAAGAAGTTCAAAGTGATTGACCTGAAATCTCTAGTCATTCCTATCAAAATCTATATTTTTATCAATCCATGTCAGTTTTCTATCATTTTTATCAATACTCTCTGCAATGAGTTCACAACGATGTATTTTTGAAACATGTATGGATCATTTGTGGTCAGATGGTAGTTCCTCCAGTCTTTATCATCACCGTCAACAAGAATTTATGACCTTCCTGATAGGTGACAATCATACTATTCTTTTGGGACATAATGTGATGTATCCTTCCGATGTTGTACCTTTTATGCAATACAATTTTTTGGTTGACGAAGAAGACATTGAATATCGATAATCTGAATTAATTAACATAGAGTTCCAAGCAAGAGACCAAATATTATGGAGTACGACTACTTTGAGGAAGCATGGTTAGGGCATCACATCCATCCCTTTCAAGCCTTAAGCCACCTTCAAAGATGTACAGCATGTACCTTCACCTTCCATATCAAGGTTTAAAGCTCTTCATCAATTATCTATCTATTGTTATGATATTACATATAATTTATCCTTATTGGGATATATTCACTGAAGCACTTGTTTATAGAGCTAATGGACCCATGACATCCTCCAAGGAATTCCCTAGTTGGGATGTCCTAGAATTGGCCTTTGTAGAAGAAAGATCTCAGATTATCCATTCCATAAATTTTTTTTTGTTTAGTGTATTTAATCATAGAGTACATTGAAGGACAGAGGATGGTACTTGCACTATTCATCTATGACGATGATGATGGGGAAGATGGTGAAATTTAGACCTCACACATGAACCAATTGAGAAACAGTCCTTAAGCTAATTGGATATTCAAGTACCTGATGAGAGATGTTATTATTGGATAGTTCCCATAGAGGATGTATGTACCATTGGAATGAGCATGCACTTGAGCTATTGGACTTTAGATCGAATGAGGCCGTGATTTGGCCTTAATGGTTCCAGTAGATTGAAACTACTAAGCCATGTATATGATTGAGAAGCCCTATAATCTAGAATATTGGAAAGATGCTTTAGATGAATAAGAGATGTGACTTATGAAAATTCCATGACATCGAAATTTACAGATCATGTACCAGGTATGAATCTGAGTCTGGATGCAGATGGATCTTCAATTAGATAGAGGATCATCAAGATCAGGATTCGTACAAATTGATAAACATAATGAAGCTTTAAACTTAATTTTTGTGGTGATGAATCATCATCAAAGTACATTGATTGTCTAGGAGACTTATTCTCCCACAAATATCGATAAACAATTTCAGGTTAATATTCTCATAAGCTACACAATTTAGATCGAAAGATAGCTTGACCAAATGGATATGAAGAAGTGCCTTTCATGATGGTGATCCTATAGCATGAAAGACGTTGGGTTCACCAATATGACTTAACTAGAAGTTTTGTCATACTAGGTAACTATAGAAAAGGTATAGCAATAATCATAAAATCTAAATAGGATGGTCTAAATACATTGTATCCAATGGCATGGCACTATAAACAATATGGAATAGCATGTAATTAATTATGGACTCAAGTAGAAATCCATACGACCCTAATCTCTATCTCAAGTAAAGAAGGGGGGGATAAATGACTTAGCTGATCGTAAATAGTAAAGGTCACATGATTTAGTCATCACTAGTCTAATAATAAGGATTATGGAAGTCAACATACGAAATCATCTCAGATGATCTATGTGAAAGGTCAAATCTCGGAGCTTTTTGCAGGTGACTGAGGTGCCTAGGAAGTGTAATGGGGCACCATGAGAAAACCCTAGTCTACAAATTAGGTGTCCTAATGTCTGTAAATGCACCAAAATCTAAATGCTTGTGAAAATGGTCACAATGCTGGATCTAAGTGACCCATGTCTGTACACACTAGATCCGTGACAAGTTATGTCAAATGTGTTGGAAAATTAAGATCCATAACCTATAATATAAAAGGAAGTATCAAAACCCTATTTTAAAAGAAAGATGAAAAATTGTTACTTGGGTTAGACTAGACCTCAACTGTCAAAATATGTAGTCTTCTCATCTTAGTCATGGTGCACTACATTTTAGAACCTAGATGTTGTTCATTAGAAAGAAGAAAAGTGTTTGCATTGAGGTTCATCTAGAGTGCTCTTCTGTCAGTCACTACTGGGCTTGAAGTATGAGGAAGCAATAATAACCGTTGGTCATTCTTGACATTGATACTTGCATTCAGATTGTTGGTGCCCATTTTGATCCTCTGTTATATTGCCATTTTCCCCTTTGTTCTACATGCTCTAAAACATTTTTCTTCAAATTTGGTGATCTGTAAAACTTTCTCCCTCCAGCATTGAATGCCTTGCAAAGTTCTCACAACTTATTATTTTTCCCCAATGTGAAAGAAATATACATACTATGACATTTACTTTTGTGCCTTAAATTTCCAAATCTAACGGAGCCTCTGTCATTTTTATACCACTTTTCCTCAAATATCCTTTGGAGCTCGTGGTTGTTCGTTTTATGATTCCATTTTTTTTCCCTCAAAATATCTATCCCCATGGTCGTAAATTACATAAAATCAATTTCATCCTTTGCATTTTTTGACCAAAAAATCCTTCATCCACAAAGAAAAAATTCAAGATTTTAGAGGTCGCTAGCAAATTCTGTGTTTTTTGACGGTTATACGGGTGTCATATGCCCATCAAATTCTATTTCAAATGATCTTCTCCTATGTGGCCATTTGTGGTTGGATGAGATTCAGTGGGTTTCTTATAAAAACTTAACATTTTTTGTGTTTTGGAAAATTTCACAAATTTTTCCCGCAACTCTCGCAAGTCCTAGAGGATGGACACATGTCGTGTTCTTATTCAAAGGTGGGATGGAAGGATGGCAAGGGTCTTGGAAGTTTTTTACCTTTTGGAAAAAGGATAAAAATAGTGAGGAAAGGGCTGCGTGGGTCCGCAATGAACCATGAGGGGACACATGTGGCAGGCAGGGAGAAAGCAGAGTAGTTTGGAAAATCTCACCCTTTTGGTGAAAAGGTATTATAGAGAAAAATAGGCACAACGTTTCCACCAAGCCAATCAGGGGTGGACACGTGGTAGGATGGGGTCAGAGGGGAGTGTAGACTGGCGAAGGGCTTAGGAACAATTTTTTTGATTTTTTGGTGAAAGGGATGAAAGGTCCTTAAAAGGGTCATGGGTCCGCCAAGTATAGCGAGGACACATGGTGGTGGGCAGAGGGGTCAGCGGGCCACCAAAGGAAAAAAGGAAATTTTTCCCTTTTGGTAAAAAAGAGTTAGAAGTGAGAATTTGAGGTGTGGCTCCATGACGTAAAAGTAAGGAGACACATGGCAGGGGACAGAATTAGAGGTGCGGGTCCGTGGAGGAAAAGTGAGAAAATTTCCTTTGGCGAAAAAGGGGTGTTAAAATGTGAAATGAGCCCGCAAATCCTCAACGCTAATCAGAGGGTGACACATGTGTCAAGGACAGAGGTGGAGGCGCGGGCCCATGGGGAAAAAAGTGAAAAATTTCCAAATTTCCAAAAAGGGTGGAAATGTGCAGAATTGAGCCACTGTGACTTCAATGGGACCCACCATGTGCCATGTGTTCAGCACCAAATTTCAAGGGCGGAGGGGCAGAGAAAAATGTTAAAATTTTACATTTTTCCAAAATGTTAAAAAGTCAAAAAATGATCCCAAATCCATTCCCAATCTATATTTTGACACATGGAGGGCTCAGATTGAAGGGAGAAAGGGAAAATCAATGGTAACTGTGCATTTTTCAGTTTGGCCGCCATTTTTTGCTCCAGGAAGTGTGGAAATGCGAATTTTGCATCAATTTTCATCGAATTTTTGGTAAATTCATGTCGTTTGTGCCTACAAGGACCAATGCAATTGTTTTTAGAGGATCAATTTGTAGAATTTGAGGTGTTTTTGAAATAATTTTTGCCCCAGCCCATCCAAAAACGTGAAATATCAAATCAAGAAGTTACAGAATCAAATTTTGGAGGGATAAGGATGAAATAATGAAATGAAAGGGGGTCTGCATGCTTTGAAGATGAAAAATGTGCCTCCACAATGGATAATGATGAAGGATTTGTAATGATTCACCTTTTTTGAAACACCTGATCAACTTTTGTTGCAAATATGTTAAATGTCCCTATCTGTGAATCATGTTAGAATTTTGTAACAAACTTGATGCTTGGGCATATTCTTTTCTTGGGAAAGAAGGATCAAATGTAATTAAGAATGTTATATAATGCATGTTTTTTGACATGCAAAAGGTGGAGAAACTTAGAATTTCACGGGAAAATTTGGGAAGAAGCCCATTCTTCTGAGAAACCACTCTGAGAACCATTTCTAATTCCTTTTTGCATTAGATTTGTATCATGTTGAGTTGGTTTTAGTTGTAAAGCCATCAACAAGCTCTGAGATTGTTCTTATAACATTCCCCTGCTGATAAATTTGGTCATTTTAGATTATTTTGTGTTGTCTCTTGGAAAAATTTGCATGCACTTATGTTTCAGAATGTTTTCAATTTGTGTTTTCTTGCTCATGTTGTAGTCTTGTGTTTAAAATATCTCTTGATCATACATGGTCTCATTTCTTGTTGATAGTTTAGTGGCATTTACAATCTCACATTTAGAAGAGATTTCATCTGATAAAGAGATAAACAGATTTAAAATCACTTTACCTTCCTTGAATTCTAGAGATTGTTTGTAAACCTTTGGGTGCACCTTAGGTCATGATAAAATAGAGATTTTTAGATGCTTTGTTGGTTCATTTGCTTCAAGATTTTATGGCAGGTTGTCAAAGATTGTGTGGAAGAGTGCAGATCTGGGCCTCCATTTGGTGCACATATCCTAGTTGAAGGAGTACCTTAACCCCTTTGAAGCATTCTGCTGTTTAGGTCTTACAAATTTCTTGTAAAGGTCCTCAAAGAATTTGGAAAATTCTTGTTAGTCTTGTCTAAAATCTCCCACCAAAAATTCATTCAAAATAACTAATCCTACCCCATACTACCCCTACATTGCATTGTGTGTCAACAAAAGAAGATAATCCATTTACAAAAATGCACAAAGCAAATCAGGATCATACAATGTCTTCAGTAACCCTTGCCTTGCATTGAAAATATCTCCATAATCTGGGAGTGACAACTTGTGAAAGTCAGATTTGGAGTGTTGATCATATTTTCCCAAGGCCCTTTCATACTATTTGCACAAATTGAGGGATATCTTCATCTCCTTCACCATTTGAGGGTTACAAAATAGGTCCTCTTACCTTGGTTGAAAGGCACAACCTAAAATAGTTAGGACAAGATCAAGTCCTATTTGAGTGCTATCCATCTCTCCACAAATCTGAGTGCCAGTTAGATCACATCCCCAGCTACAAAATGACACACATCATGATCTATCTGACTTCAAGCTTCATGCCATATCTCTGATGATGCTCAGACTAAAAAGGAGAAAAAATTTGGGTACCAACACTTTCTTGGTACCGTTTCCCAGGGACATTATTTAGTATTTCAATATTTCAGATCCCTGGTAATACTTCTTATGTGATTATGTGCAATTACAAATCTGAGTATCATCTTCTGATCAGATTTATAAGGCTGGAATGAAGGGTAGAGTTCTGAGTTTGATATTTTCTTAGTTCAATCTGATCCATGTGCATACATATTTGAGATATTTGAATGCATGTCAAACCCTGGTAATGTCCCTTACAAATTCTACATGTAAATACATTGTTGAAGCATCATTTTATAATCAGATTTGTAAGGATTAAGTGAAGATATAAGTTCTTCCTGCAATTTTATCAGTTTCCAGCAGTAGTTGCACTTCATTTGCATTTGTGATTGATAAATTCAAAGAAAGGAAGGTCTGATCTATAAAGTTTGGACAAGATTTTCAGTGCTGATAGATATTTGACAGAGTATTTTAGTGCATTTTCACAACTAAGGTGAAAATCCTTAGTGGTGACTCCATGTTGATTTGATCTTGATAAATACCAGTGTCTTAAGCTTTCTGTCATTTATTTTTGTGTTGCTAATCTCTGCAAAACTGGAAGGAAGAAGATCTCTCTTCATTAGGGACTCTACTAAGAAGTTGTTTTACAGAATTCAAGGAACTCAGAGTTAGAAGGGAGAAGAGTTTGGAAGGTTGTTAAAGGTCAGACATCAGGAAAAGATATATCCATTGGTGAGAGAGATCAACCTTTGGTAGAGGATTATCACTCTTCTTCCAGTGATTCTGATTCAAGAAATCCTCTCATAAACTTGTTTTTTTCAACTAGTGAAGGTCCTTCTACTGTACCTAGTGAGTTCCTTCTTCAATCTACACCTGTGTGTTTCAATTCAAATAAAACTTTCCAAGAAAATCAGCACTTAGAGAATACCAATCTTGTGAACCACATTCTTGAGCCCCAAAGACCTTGCACTCCTCATCAGCTTGTGTCACCCCCAAGATCACCTCCACCAAACAATATGGCTCAGCCTAGACCTCCATTTATTGTTAACACCTTTGGTCCTATAGAATTTAGAGGAATGGATGGTTACCCAAATGCTGTCCCACAAGATGTCAGAAATAGGTTCCAAAAGTTCCAAGGTAACAATGCTATAACTAGTGATCAACATCTCAAAAATTTTGTTAACATGATGGAGGATTTTGAAATAGAGTTTGAAGATGTGTATATTAAATTTTTCATTCATACACTAGAAGAGGATGCTAGGGATTGGTACAAGGCTCTGCCTGATAATTCTATTGATTCATGGACTGAAATGAAGAATGCATTTAGGTTGCAATATGGTGACAAGACTGATCCTAGATTTCTCTTGTCTGAATTTGAAAATATCAAGAAGAACCCCAATGAATCAGTTCATGACTTCAACACAAGGTTTAACAAAACTTTGAGAAGGTTTCCAGTTAATTTGAGGCCTTGTGATGAGTCTTGTTTAATCAAATATGCAGATGCATTTGATAAGAAGGCAGCCTACTACTTAAGAGATAAGAACCCTACTAATCTAAGGACAAACTTTCACCATGGCACTTCAAATTGAAAACAATATCAAAGAAATTAGGAAACCTCTCAAGAGAGATGGTGTAAAGTTGATAAACCCTGAAAAACCTCAAGCTAGCAAGGGTGCTGATTTGGAGGATGTTGTGAAGAATTTGGCAGGGGCTGTCAAAGAAATCTCATACAAGTTGGCAAGAGCTAGAGAAGGGAATTGGGCAGACTTCACAAGGTTAGCAAAAAGCACAAAACCATGACAGATTTTCCAATCATCCTAGGGGTGATCAAAGGCCAGATGATAGAGGGAAAGGACCCATGGAATCTGCAAATAGACATCCTCAAGCACGTGAAGGAAGAGTGTTACCTAATCCCCTAACTGCTAGGGTTACTGCTATTGAGGAAGTTATTGATATTGAATGGTGTGATAGTGTGTTTTCTGCCCCATCCTCCATGTGAAGTGGACCAGAAAGATGGTGAAGCTAATAATGATGATGGTACTAATGATGATATCTACATGGTGGGTTGTTCTTAAAGCTCACAAGAAGGAGCAACATCAACTGGGGTAATAAGTGCAAGGATAGCTGTAACCTTTTGGGATTGCATCAAACGGGTACAAGTATTTTTTCCCCCTCATACTCTTGAAGTTGATGTAGTGCAAGATTTTGAAATTCCTAACAATGAATTTGAATACTTAAGAGCTTTGATGATTAAGAAGTATGATGGTGGTATCCCTTCGGAGGAAGATAGATAATTGTTGATAAATGCTATTGTAGCTCAAGAGAAAGACTATAACACTAGGAGCAAAGTTGTTAAATGAGTTGGGCCTCAAGCCAAACCTAAAAAATACTTGCTCACACAGTATTTCCAAAAGAATCTCCTAGAAGAGAAACACCTGCCAATGGTTGTGTGAAAAATCTCTACTATTCTGGGTAAGAATTTGAAAAAATTACAGTCCCTCCTCATTGTCCCAAGTGACTGGTGGGATCCCATGTCCAAATGGATATGTCTTTTGCCACCATTCCAATTGAAGGCTAGCCTTGTCAAGCTCTATCGTAGAAAAGAAGATGTTGCACCTAATTGAAGATCCAAACAATGCTTCCAATATGAGGTGTTGTTTGCTGATGTTGATGCTGATAATTTTACTTGGGTTTTCTGATGGAAAAGAACTCCAAGAAATGGATCATTCAAATTTCCTTGATAAGGTAAGGTTCACCAATAGTAGAACCTTGCTATTTGATGGAGCTTTCTCCAAACTTGGAAATGGTGCAATGGTATAATTATGATTTCTCCTAGCTTAGAAGAGTTTGTTTTTTCCTTCAAGCTTAATTTTGAATGTACTAACAACATTGTTTGAGTATGAAGCCTTATTGTTGGTCATCTCTAGAATTGCATGGAAGTATGGTGTCAAGGACATCATTACAAAAGGAGATTCAGAGATAGTTGTCAAACAAATAAGAAAAGTGTATGCTACAAAAAATCAGTAGATGAAATAGTACAAACATGCAGTTTGGGATCTAATTGAGATGTTTGATTCTTTAAAATTGTGCATCATGACAGAAGTTTGAATGTTGCTACTGACAAGTTGGTAGTGTTGGGGTCAAGATTTGGAAATTGCACCGTTTCACCTTATTGTGAGTACAATGATGGAAGTGTTAACTATGCCAGCTGTCCCTGACAACATCAAGCATTGGCAAGTGTTTAATGATGATGCTCAAGTGTAAAGGTTCTTACAAAATCAAGGTGAGTTTTACAGATCAGAATATTGATTGGGAACCAATGGTATGTGTGACTGAAGGAAGAGAGATACTTTTTTTGGAAAGGATATTATCCAATTGAAAACTAACACCATTCCTAGAGGTCTTGTTGCTCTTGAGTCAAATTTTAGCAATGCTGATTACATCATCAATAGAAACATGTCTACCTCAAGGGATGTGGAAGAGCATAACTTGGGAACAAATGATAAACCAAGAAAAGTTTGGTTGGGTAGCATTCTAAACAAGGAGGAAAAACAATCCTATGTTCAACTATTGAAGAAATATCAGAGACTGTCTTGCTTGGTCTTATTCAAGAGCTTAAAAGCATACAGAGAATACTTGTTTCAGCATGAGATTCCTCTTGAAACAAATGCCAAACCCTTCAGATAGAATCAGAGGCCAATTAATCCACTCCTTTCAATGAAAATGCAAGATGAATTGAAGAAAATGAAGGAGGGAGGGATCATTTAGCCCACAAGGTATTCATCTTGGGTTGCAAACCTTGTGCCAGTCAGAAAGAAAAATGGAGATATCAGACTTTGTGTAGACTTCAAAAATTTGAATAGAGCTTCATTGAAAGACAATTATCCTTTGCCAAACATGGAAAACATGCTGCAGTTAGTGACTGGATCTGAATTGTTGTCTACCTTGGATGGTTTCTCTGGCTACAATCAAGTTGTTGTCAAGGAGTCAGAAAGATTTAAAACTTCCTTTACCACTCCTTGGGGAACATATGTTTATGTAAGAATGCATTTTGGTCTTATGAATGCTGGAGCTACTTTCCAAAGAGAAATGGATGTTGCTTTTTCTGGTTACATAAATGACTTCATTGTAGTTTATCAGGATGATGTGACTGTGTTTTTAAGGAGCAGAAAATATCACTTGTAGCACTTGGAAAGAATGTTGATCAAGATGTAGATAATTTATAGACATTTCTCTCAATCCAAAGAAGTGTCATTTTGGAGTGCAAAAGGCCAAGTTGCTTGGTCATATTGTTTCAAAGGTTGGTGTCATGATTGACCTTGAGAGGGTAGAATCAATCAGCAAGGTTCCAATTCCAAGAACAAAGAAGGGCATCCAATCCTTCTTTAGGCAGATCAATTTCATTAGAAGGTTTGTGTCAAATTTTTCTGAATTGACTCTTCCTATTACATGCATGTTAAAGAAAGACCAAGTTATCAAATGGGAGGAGGCTACTATTTAGGCTTTTGAAGGAATCAAAGAGGCATTGAAACATGCACCTGTCTTGGCAGCTCCGAATTACAAGAAGCCTTTCCAAATCTTCTCCTTTGCTTCTAAAAATACCATTGCATCTGTTTTTCTCCAAAAGGATGAAGATGGGGCTAAGAGGCCTATTTCCTTCTTTAGCAAGGCTTTACAAGCTATTGAGTTAAAGTACACAATCATGGAAAAACAAGCATTTTCCTTGGTGAAAGCAACAAAGGTTTTTAGGCCTTATATCTTAAGTTCAAATTTGTTGCTTATGTTCCCCACACCATGGTAAAAGACATCTTATCAGAGATGGAGATCTCAAGCAAAAGATGTAGATGGGTGAACAAACTATAGGAGTATGACATGGACATCTAAACCACAAAGTTGGTAAGAGGTTTGGGTCTTGCTAAGCTCATGGCTGAGAGCAACTTGCAGACTGTGGAAGTGAATGAAGTAGAGGAAGAAAGGGTAGATGTTCTTGAGAAATTGGTAAGTTCTGAGTGGTACAAGGATATAATATTTTACCTCAGACACCTATGTTGTCTTGATCATTTAAATAAAAATCAGAAAAGAGCCCTCAAGCTGGCTTCTCAAAAATACATCATCACTGACTTTGGGCTGGCTTGGAAGAACCCTAAAGGTGTCCTCTTGAAATGTATAACTGAAGATGAAGCTCCCAAAGTAATTGCTGATTTCCATGGGGGAGTTTGTGGAGGACACTTTGCTGGAAGGGTTACAACACACAAAGTTTTGAGAGCTAGTTATTGGTGGCCTACTCTCTTCAAAGATGCAACCATGCTGGATTAGAAAATGTGAAAGCTACCAGCGTTTCTCTGGAAGAATGAAAGCTTTAGGCTCCCTTCCTTTACAACCTGTATCAATTGAAGCTCCTTTCAAACAATGGGGATGGACTTCATTGGTGAGATCTCAGACCCTTCTAGTGCTAGACATAAGTGGATCCTTGTAGCCACATATTACTTCACCAAGTGGGTAGAGGCAATCCCCACCAAGAAAGCAACACACCAAGTTGTTATGGACTTCTTGTTGAATCATATCATATGAAAATTTGGTGTGCTAGTCAAGATTGTTGCTGATAATGCCATGTGTTTCAGAGCTAAACCTTTGATGGCAATGTGCAAGGAGTATGGAACCAATCTGACTTATGCTTCAAACTATAACCCTCAAGGGAATAAACAAGTTGAGTCCAACAATAAGAACTTGTTGAAGATCATTAGGAGAACCTTGGAGTTGAACAAGAGAAAATGGGGTGAACAATTGAAATTTGCAGTTTGGGATGATAGAATCACTGCCAAAAGAGCTACTGGTAAGAGCCCATTTGAGTTGGTGTATGGAACTCAAGCTCTGCTGGCCATTACATCTATGCAATTATCTTCATTTTAGTTTGTTTCAACAACTTGAAGATCAAGAGGTCAATCCATATGAAGCAAGGATTAATCAGATTGTTGAGCTAGATGAAGAAAGAAGAGCATCCCACCAAAGGCATGTCAGATTTAGAGAGAAGTTGAAGAGGTTGTTTGACAAGAAGGTCACTTCTAGGGCCTTAAATATTGGAGATATGGTTTTGTTGTGGGATAGTAGAAATGAAGATAAGGGAAAACATGGTAAATTTGATGCATTGTGGATGGGCCCTTACTCCATTGATATCAAAATTGGTGAAGAATACCTTTTTTCTCAAGGACTTAGATGGGGAATTTCTTGGAACTACCTATTAATGGCAGGCATCTGAAGCATTTCTTGGATTAATCCCCAAATTTGAGGTATGCACCAACTTGTACAGTGTATAGTGTTTGGATTTTTGGCTCTGTTTTTGGTGTTTTTGTCGGTTTTGGTTTGCCTTGGTGTGGTGGCAGCCATTTTTGTCAGTTTCTCAACTCAGTTTTTGGTGCCTTTAACTCATTACTTCCATGTTTCCCAATGGATTATTTTTGGTACTTGGTCTACTTCTTTTGTTCTTGTGGCACTCACTGGGAGTGCCATCCCTAAGCAGGAGCCAATGTTGGTGTCCATTTTGATCCTTTACCATTTTGACCTAAATTTTTCCTTCATTCTGCATGCTCTAAAATGTTTTTCTCTCAAAATTTGTGGTCTGCAACTTTTCCCTCCATATTGAATGCCTTGAAATGCTCACAAACTTATTATTTTTCCCCAATTTGAAAGAAAAATACATGTATGCCCTGTTTTGTGCCCTAATTTTTCCAAAATCCATAGGCCTCTGCTCATTTTTTCCACTTTTCCCGGCCTTGGGAAGTTTCAAAGTTGATCGATTTCACACATATATCTCATTGAAAATCCAATTCCATGATAATCAATGCTTTGAAAACATGTTTGTTTTTGGACCCCAATTTCGATAATTTTGTCGTCCTTAGCGAGAAAAATTTAAATCTAAGGCATCTCTGAAAATTTTGTGTGTTTTGACGGTCATAACAGGCATCCTTTTCCCGTAAATTTCTTCTTCAACATTCATCAGCTCATGCGTGGCCTTGTTCTAATTGGACAAGGGGTGGCAGAAAATTGTTTTAAAACTTAATCACTTTTTACTTTTGGAAAAATTGGCAAAATTGTTTCTGCGATTCCGCAGTTTTGCGGTCCCTAGATGAGGGCACGCTGTCATATTCTCATTCAAAGGAAAAATGGATGTTGCTGACGTGGTGTGTTTTGATTGGAGGAGTGGCAGATCATTTTGAGACCTTGTTCTTTGGAGAAAAGGGAAAAATGTTGAGGCTAAAAGGGCCAAATTTCCAAAATGTACCCTGCCAGAGTGCTAATCTTTTTGCAGGAAGGATGCAGGGCGGAGTGTAGCGGAGGACCTTCTAGAATTTTTCCTTTTTGGAAAAAGGGATGAAAGTTGTAGACGTGTCCATGGGTCTATCAAATGAACCACAGAGAAGAAACGTGGTGGGAGGAGATGGAGGTTGTGGCTCCAAGAGGAAAAAGGAACTTTTTTCCATTTTGGACAAAATGAGTCAGAATTGTAAAAAAAATGAGGCGTAGGGCTCCATGCAACGAAGCAGACAATCGCCACGTGGTCAGGAACAGAATTAGAGTTGCGAGTCTAGTAGAGGAATAATTTGGAAGAAATTTTCCTTTTTCTGAAAAGGAGGTGTTAAAATGAGTAGAATTGAGTCTGTGATTCCTTAGGGGCCCACTTACAGAAGGTGACATTTCATGTAAAGTTTTCATGAGGCGGAGGTGCGGTCCCGCGGGGAAAAAATATCAAAAATTTCCAATTTTCTCCCGAAAAGGTGAAAATTTGTAGAAATGAAGCCATGATAGGTCAATGGCATCCAATGTAATGGTGCTACATGTCAACGCTCAAGAATAAAAAGGTCGGGAAGGGTGGAAAATGTGAAACCCGTGCCCATGCCGAATCAAATCTTGCCACGTGACCATTTCTTTTTAAAAATGTTTTAAAAAGTGGAAAAACTGCACCTCCGAGGCCCGTCTCCCAATCACATTTTCTCCACATGAAGGGCGTCATATTAAAAGTTGAATGTCAGATGAATGGCAATTGTGCATTGTTTTAGTTGCTCTGCCACCATTTTTGCCCTAGAACACTCCAGAAAGTTTGGATATGCATTTTTTGCATAAATTTTCATTGATTTTTTGACAAATTCATGTCATTTGTGCCTTCAAGGACCAATTGTAAGTCGGTTTTGAGGATTGATTTGCAAGATCAGAGATGTTTTTGAAATGAATTTTTTCCCTAACCCATCTAAAAACATGAAATATCATATCCAAGAAGTTACATAGTCAAATTTTTGAGGGAAAACGATGAAATGATGAAACGGAATGTGTTATGCATCCTTTGAAGATGAAAAAATGTGCCTCCACAATGAATGATGATGCAAGGATTTGTACAATGATTCATCTCTTTTTGAGATACTTGACAACTTTTTGTTGCATGTTTGTTAAACGTTCTTGTCTGTGAATCATGTTGAAATTTTTGTAACAAATTTGATCCTTTGGCATATTCTTTGTCTTGGGAAAGAAGGATCGAAGGATGATAGAATGCTATATATTACATGAATTTGTTTTTGCAAAGGGTTGCAAAGAGGTTAAAGAAATCATGGCAACCTAAAAATTCCACAGGAAAATATGTGAAGAAGGCCATTCTTTTAGAAAACTTCCTTGAGAAACATCGTGTAACTCCTCTCTGTATCATATTTCAAATCATGTTAAGTTGGTTTGTACAGTTGTATAGCCATTAACAAGCTCTGAGATTTTTTTTCAAAACATTCCCCTGCTGATAAATCTGGACAATTCTTAAGTTATTATGTGTTGTCTCTTGGGAAAAATCTGTGAATGCTTATATTTCAAAATGCATTTCAAATTTGATGTTTCTTGTTTCCTATTGCAGTCTTGTGTTTATAAACTATCTCTTTATTATACATGGTCTTATTTATTGTTGATAGTTTAGTGGCATTTACAATATCACATTCAAAAGAGATTTCATTTGATAAAGAGATAAACAGATTTAAAATGACTTTACCTTCCTTAAACTTCAAAGATTTTTTTATAAACCTTTGGGTGCACCTTAGGTCATGATTAGATAGTGATTGCTAAATGCTTTTTTGGTTCATTCTAACTTCAAGATTTTGTGGAAGGATGATCAAAGGACTGTGTGGAAAAGTACAGATCTAGGGCCTCCATTTGAGTGCACATATCTTGGTTGGAGGGAGTATCTTAACCATTTTGATAGCTTTCTGATGTTTAATTTTCTCCATATTTTTGCTAAAGGTCCTCAAAGAATTTTAGAAGACTCTTGGTTTGTCTTATCTAACATCTCCCACCCAAATTTTCATTCGAACACAACTAATACTACCCTATACTACCTTTACATTGCATTCCCTATCATACAAAATAGGAGATCACAATCCAGTTGCTATAAGTATTCAAAGAAGAAGAGCAAGATTTCATACAGTGTCTTTAGTGACCCTTGTCTTGCATTGAAAAGTATCTCCATAATCTGGAAGTGACAACTTGTGAAATTCAGATTTGGAGTGTTGATGACATTTTCCCAAGGCCCTTATCATACTATTTACACAAACTGAGGGATATCTTCATCTACTTAACCATTTTAGAGTTATAAAATATGTTCTCTTACCTTGGTTGAAAGGCACAACCTAAACCAGTTACGACAAGATCAAGTCCTATTTGAGTGCTATCCATCTCTCCACAAATATGTGTACCAATTAGATCATATCCCCAGCTACAAAAAAACACACACCATGATCCATCTATCTTCAAGCTTCATGCCATATCTTTGATGGTTCTCAGATTGAAAAGGAGAAAAAATTTGGGTACCAACAGGACAAATTTGTGTTGGTGGACTACACACAAAGATAACCTTTTGGAGTGGTCAGAAGTGAGAATCACCTTTTCTATTAGGTTTCTAAGGAACAATGTACCTTCATAGATTTGTGAATACCATGGGAAGGTATTAATCAAAGAACAGCTCTGATGTATACTTGAAGGATTGTGAATACCACAGAAAGATCCAACTATCCTACATGTTGATAACGAAGGAGTAGTAAAACTTGTTTGACGTCCAAATTTTCATGAGTGCACCAAACAAATTGAGGTGTAGGTACATCTCATTTGTGAACATGTTCAAAACAATAACATCTAGCTCCAATATTTCCCAACATAAATGCAACGTGCATATGTCTTGACAAAGTCACTTTCTTGAGGTAAATTTGAGGGTTTTAGAGAATTTATCTCCTATTCATTTGAGACCATGCTAAATTAGGGGGTGGAATGTTAGGAATAAAACTTATCTTAATTCATCATTAGTTGATATTTAAATAAATTTAATAAGTTAAATTATTTAATTTAAATACTTTAAACTTATGTTAATAAGTATTAGTTATCCTTAGTTGTTATTTAACTAAGTGATAGTGTTCTCATTCCTATGTTTGTGGGATCATGTTCTATCTTGCATATTTTATTCCTAGATGATTTCAATGAGGGGAAATATGGGCAACTAGGGGCAATATGATATTCCTTCATATTTTCTCAGATTAGGTGATTTGTTTCCATATATTGTGGGGGAGATAGAAGTTTTCCATTATCTATAAATATTGCAACTCTCTCATTTTTTTGTAATGCTTGATTTTGATATTAATAAAATACACAAGCACCATATTATTTATGTGTAAAGCTTTTGTGTGAAATATTTTTTTTAAGTATTCATTATAATAACTTCTACCAAGCTATTATAATGTTTCTGTTATCCAAAATTCACCCCCCAGGGTAAATTTGATAACATGCATCAGAATATCCAAGTCCCAGGCACATTGGTTAATTCAGAGCAAACATCATGTTTCTGAGGTTCCCTAAGATATTTTTCTAACTCCTCTGGCTGAGGCAGAAGGAAGGAGCAATCTCTGAAAATGTGGAAAAAGTTGTAGAAAGGAAAACAGGTTGATCCAGGAAAAAGTGTAAAAATTGGCTAAGTCCTGCTAAAAGGAGCAACTGGGACATTTGAGACATCAAGGCGCGGATCGGCCGAAAAGCCTCCAGATGGCCCAAATTACATTTGGGACAATCGGGCCACAAGTACGTGAAAGGCGCGAAAAGCTGATCCGGCCGAAAGGAGGAAGAAATTGGCTAAGTGTTGCTCAAGACGTTTGGGACAGAAAGGCCCGAACCGGCCGAACCGGGGGAAATAAGCACAAAGGGCCCAAAAAACAAAGTGGGACAAGTGATACGAATGGACCCGAACCGGCCGAACCGGGCGAAATTGTCCCAAGCAGTCCAAAGGAAAATGGAACAATCGGGCCAGAGGTATGCAGACCGGCCGAGCCGGCCGAAATTGTCACAAAGGGTCCAAAATCAAATGGGACATCCGGGACAGATGGACGTGAAGTACGTGGAAGACCTGGTAGGCCCGAAAACTAACCAAAAGATGCCACGTGTCTCAAGGAGAAAGGTTAAAAAGTCAAAGGGGCAAGGTTTGAAGTGCTGGCCCGAGCCAATAGGAATTGGACACGTGTCCAATAGAGTAGTAAAGTGCGGAGCTCAGGGGGGAAGTTAGAGAATTTGGCTGGGTTCCCCAAAAAAGGCTAATAGTAAAGGAAGCCCCGCGCCCTGTCCTCCAACCAGATCATGCCACGTATCTTCCAAGTGGCGGGGGGAGCGGAAAAAAGGTGGAAAATGTTTTAAAATCATCAAAAAGGTCAAATTTCAAGAGACAGCCTGCCGAAAAGTAGAAGAAGAGAGAATCATCCAGCGAATCAGAGCATGCCACGTGTCGTCCAGGTGGCAATGCGCGGGAAAATATTTCAAAATCTGTTTTCGCTTGTTCCGTGCCCTAAATCCTCAGATCGACATATCTTTCGATCCAGAGCTCGGATTTGCACGTTCTTGATATCAACGGAAAGCTGTTGAAATTCTCTACACGTTTCCAGGGTCAATCTTGCATTTTGGTTCAGCCTGGAGGGAGAAAATTGAGAATATTTGTTTACAGATGGGTTCTCTAGATATCATCAGGTTAGGATTGCCTAGGAGGATCAAGAAAATACTATAGTTACTATTGAATGGGGTAGCTTCACCTATACTGTAATGCCTTTTGGTTTGAAACATGCGCCTACTGTATTTTTGCGCATAGTTGTTCAAGTGTTCAAGGAATTTATTCACAACTTCTTAAATGTATATTTAGACGATTGGATGGTGTATGGATTAGTTAAGGATCACTGTGACAATCTGCTCTTAATGTTTAAATGATGTAGATAGTTTAGTATCTCTTTGAACATCAAGAAGTGCATATTTTCTACACCATTTGGGATACTTTTAGGACACATAATCTGTAAGGCAGGGTTCTGCAGTGTATTGTATCCAATCAAAGGTTGCAAGTCATTATAGGCCTAAGTGGATGATTCTCTACCAGTCAAAGTGAAGTGGGTGGATTTTTGCAGGTCATCCTAGGTCTATTACAAAAAGTTTCTATCAAAGGCTATGCCAAAATTTCCACATCACATTAGAAGTGGTCTACTGTTCAGTGGCAAAATAAGTGTACGTTCATTACTAGGGAGAATAGCAGTAACGTGCATTTGAGACATTGAAGGAGAAAATTACTACCACACCTATTATGCATTTTACCTTGTCCCATGGGACAAACCAGTTTAGGATGTACATGTTGACTCCTTTGGTATGGTCATTGGCGTGGTGCATGGCTCAACTTGGAGAAGGTATTGTAGATCAATCCTATCTGGAGATTTCTTGCTCAGTCTTAAAGTTGACCACACTTGTAGAACAGGATTCAATGTACATGCAACTACAGAGCATGAAGATTTGTTAGTATGATCTATGCACTACATAATATGACCTGCTAGTACCTAGGGGTAGCTGTGATCATTGCACTAACAGTTTTATACACGCTCACATGGGACATTGAGGTCTCATTTTGTAAATGCAACTTGTTTTACAATGGCGCATATGTTGCATGGGTGATCTTACTTGAAAAGAGCTATTGATTTGCACAATCTGTGCGACTAAAACTAGGAAGAATCAGTAGAATTCTGGACTAGACCAGTCTAGGCAAGAATAGCATTCAGGAGAAGAATCACAAGGTCAAGAGCTGGAGAAGAGGAAGTGCTATTTGAATACCTGCAATTATCTCCAAGAAGAAGGCAGAGAGGAAGAAGGATTCAAAGGTCTCCATCTCCACCAAACAGAACTCTCTCAACTCCTCCACCTGACAGGCCTTTCTTTCAGTATAAAAGGGTTTTAAGACCAATCAGAATGGCGCAACCAGTAAACCCTTATGTCAACTTCACAGGCAGTAGCCCACTTGCTCTCAATGCACAAAATCCAATCCCAGTTGCAGCACTGAAGAACATTCCATACTTCACTGGAGAAAACCAGACCACTCCTGGTGATCATGTCAAGGACATTGCTAACATTTGTGCAATCCATGAGATTAACGAGATGCAAGTAGTTGTCAAATTGCTGGCGTCTTCATTCAAGGGGAAAGCATTGCAATGGTTTAGGAGCCTTGAAGCTGGCTCTATCACAAACTGGAATCAGCTGTGTATTGCACTTCACAATCAATTTGGAGAGAAGGGAGACAACTTGTCTCTTTTGGAGCAGCTAACAACCATCAAGAGAGCTTCCAATGAGCAGCTAACTGACTTCAACTTCAGATTTCAGAGGTCTTGGGATAGAATTCCAGTGGCAGTCAGGCCAACAGCAGAAGGTGCTTTTCTATACTACCTTAAAGCTTTAAATTCTGATATTTCTATGTTGATTCAATCTATGGGAGGCACAACTATCCCTGCTACTTATAGTATTGCCATTAGAGCTGAAAATTGTCTGATTCAAGCTGGCAAGCTAGCTCCTAGGCCTCCAATGCCATTATATCCAAGTTTAGAGAGCCCATGTACTAGTTAAGTACCTGTCTTAGCTCCTATTCCCACTCCTAGGAATCAGAGTTCAAATGAAGCTTCCACTTCATCTCCAAGTGCCCCAAATGAGCTTCAAGAAGTCATGAAGCAACTGCAAAATTTAGGTAATGAGCTGGTTACACTTAAGAGACAGCAAACTCAAGGTTTTAGACCTTCGTATCAGCCTCAAGCTCAACCTAATAGGCAGCCATATCAGCCTCAAAGGCCACCCAATCCAGTTGCAAATATGAATCAAACAAGGCCTCCTGCCAATAAACCATTCCAGCCCTATAATCCAAATGCCATATCTACCTCTAAGGCATTAGTACCAGCACAAAACAACACTGCCCAGGAGTATGATTGGTGTTTTCCATGTAATGAGCCTCATAATCAATCCATGTGCTTCAATGGTGCTTTGACCCAAGCTTTAATGGTAACAAGTGCTGGTGTGGAGGGTGAGAGTAGTAAAGAAAACAGCCAACAACAAGAAACATTCCAACAGCAACCTACCCCAAATGACACCACATTGGTAAATTGGCAAGCAGAGGATTTCTGTGGCATGAATCAGGCAGTTTCTCAAGGTATTGCTGCCAACACAAGGTCAAAAAGGAGAAATTTGGGTGAAGAACAGCCGTTAGCCCCAGCTAATCCACAACCTTCCACAGCTCCACAAATGATTGGCAAGCAAAACCCAGTTTCCAATGCACAAGGGCAGTCAAGAACAGCCCCTAGGCCAACTCAAATGCCAGCTGTTGCTGCCCACATATAAGGAGAAAGTGTATAGATCAAGGGACAACAGAGAGATCCTTCATCACCATTCAGTATCATTGATCAGATGAAGAAGACAAACGTCAATATATCTATGTGGGAATCCCTATCCATCCTAGGCCAAAGAAACCTGCTGCAAGATGCCATAAAGGATTGGCCAACTTCGAATTAGCAGGTCCAAGTGCAGGAGAAGGTACTCACAAATGCTGCCCACCCTCAAGGAAATCATGGAGCACAACAAGGTAGAATGCTGAAGCCTCCCCCTTTCTATGTTTCGTTAATCATTGGAAATCAGCTAGTACATAATTGCATGATAGATTCCGGGGCAAGTAGCTCAGTAATGCCTAAACAGATAGCTGATCAGTTAGGGCTCCAGTACGAAATAACATCTAAGGGAGTAGTGCAGCTGGATGGGACAGCAATAGCAACAGTTGGAGTGATTAGAAACTTGAGTCTTACCTTGCATGCATGTCCAAATGTTGTTGTCTTACAAGATGTATCAGTCATAGACCTTCCACCACTCTTTGCCCTATGCTTGTCAAGGGATTTCACAGCCAAGATTGGGGGATATTTGTCCGCTGATTGGTCTCACATGCTATTCAGAATGAGATATGGGACTAAGGCCACAATTAGGTCAGAACCTATTGCAGACTTCCACATTGAGCCCTATACTCCAAGTCAGATTAATGCCAATTGCTCAGCATTTGATCAAGAAGATCACCCAAGCACTGATGAAACTGACACTAAGGTTGGAAGTATCCCAAATTTGACTCTTGATGAATGGGCAACCAAGGTGCATGCTTTTGATCCTTATCAAGGAGTAGAAGAATCTGAGCCAGGGGTCTATTGTATACACGAAGAAAGTCCACCTATTCCTAGCATCACCAAGCCAAACCACAAGGATGAAAATGAGGTATGGCAGCTGTTTTTTGATGGATCGAGGAGTAAACAAGGTGCAAGAGGTGGAGCCATGCTTGTTTCACCTCAAGGAATAAAGCATTATTCAGCTTTTAGATTTCAATTTGCATGCTCCAGTAACACTGCTGAATATGAAGCCTTGGTGCAAGGGATGCATTGGGCAATCAAGAGAAAAATAAAGAACTTGCAAGTTTTTGGGGACAGTGAGCTGATTGTAAATCAGGTCAAGGGACAGCATGCTGCCAAAAATGATCTGCTCAGATGCTACAAGAATAGGGTGTGGGACCTCATGGAAGATTTTGAGGGTTTCGGCATCAAGGCCATTCCCAGGAAAGAGAATCAAGCTGCTGACAGGCTTGCAGCAGTAGGGGCAGCCTTTGACATTGTAGAAAACATTCAACAAGACAAGGTACAGCCAAACATCCACGTGATTGTGAGGCCTTCAGTGCCGGACAACGATGTCAATTGGTAAGTATTTGAGAAAGACCAGCAAATCATCCACTTCTTGCAAGAAGAAGCTAAGTTCTCAACTAAGAATCAAGAGAAGTTGGAACAACAATATGGTGACCAGGTGATACAGCTGAGAACTGACAAGCTGCCCAAGGGACTTGTCACCTTGGAATCCATTTTTAACCCCAATGATCAGTTTAGAAAGGAGAAAGCAAACATTCAGGTCAAGAGGGAAGATTCGGTATCTATCTTGGTAAAAGAGAACAAGCCATTGCAAATTGGAAAAATGACAACTGAGCAAGAGAGGTATGAGTTCATACAACTTTGTCAAGAATTCCCTGACATGTTTACTTGGAGCTATGAAGACTTGAAAGGTTTCAATCCCAACTTAGCTCAACATACCATCGAGTTGGATCTAAATACTAAGCCTGTCAGGCAGAAACAGAGACCAGTCAATCCACACATGGAGCCTCTCATGAGGAAGGAGTTGGACAAGCTGATTGAGTTAGCAATTATATTCCCTATCAAGCACTCAAGCTGGGTTGCGAACTTGGTTCCGGTCATAAAGAAAAGTGGAGAGATCAGGCTATGTGTTGACTTCAGCGATTTGAATAGAGCCTCTCTCAGGGACCATTATCCACTCCCTTCCATGGAGCAAATATTGCAGGTCGTAGCTGGTTCAGAAAGATTTTCACTACTTGATGGATACTCAAGCTTCAATCAAATTATGGTGAAGGAAGAAGACCAGTTCAAAACAGCCTTCACAACCAAATGGGGCACATATGCTTACAAGAAGATGCCATTTGGACTGTCGAACGCCAGAGCAACATTCCAGCGAGCTATGGATATGGCATTCAAAGTCTTGATCAACAAGATAGTGCTGATATACCTTGATGATATCACTGTCTTCTCAAAGAATGCTGTAGACCATCTCTTTCACCTCAGGAAAGTGTTTCAGAGGTGTAGAAAATTTGGAGTGTCTTTGAATCCTAAAAAGTGCATCTTTCTTGCACATGAAGGGAAACTCCTTGGCCATATTGTCTCCAAGGAAGGATTAGCAATTGATCCAGAGAGGGTTGAAGCCATAAGAGCTCTGCCATTGCCAAGCCACAAGAAGGCCCTTCAGAGTTTCCTGGGAAGGATAAAATTCGTTCGAAGGTTTGTCCCAGATTTTGCAGCCCTTGTCAAGCCCATTACCAAAATGTTAAGAAAAAGCATGGCTTTCAAATGGACGGCAGAAGGCAAGGAGAGCTTTGAAGCAATCAAAGAAGCCATCTCCCAGGTGCCCACTCTCATCAACCCAGAATTTTCCAAGGATTTCATCCTCTATGCATTTGGAGGTGACGACACTATTTCTGCCATTCTGGTACAACAGAACAAAGATAATAATGAACAGCCGATTGCCTTCTTCAGCCAAAGCCTAAATGACTGCGAATTGAGGTACTCTTTTATTGAAAAACATGTGCTTGCAGTAATCAGGAGCTTGAAGAAATTCAAGCATTTAGTCTCAAACAACAAGGTCCAGTTGCTGGTCTCACATGCTGGGGTTAAGGACTTCCTCCTCAACAAGGATTTGAATGAGAAAAGGGGCAGGATGGATCACCCGTGTCATGGAGTATGACATTGAGATCAAGATCACCAAGCTAGTAAGAGGCAAAGGTTTGTGCGAGCAACTCGCTTCCAAACTACCAGACAGCCCAGAAAATGAAGAAGACGCTGTCCTGCTATTACAAGATGATAAAAAACAGGAAAATGATGATGTGTCCACTCCCTGTTGGACTCAGAATATGATACATTTCCTACAGACGGGTATGTGCCCTCTAGAAATGAGCAAAGCAAAAAGAAGACACTTCAGGTTGTAGGCTATTCCCTATACCATCATTGATGGAGTTTTGTTCAAGAAGGACATGAATGGAGTGCTGCTGAGATGCATTAACACAGGTCAGATCCAAAGGATATTAAAAGAGTTTCATGATGGACCAGCTGGTGGCCATTTTGCACCAAGAGTAACAACTTTGAAAATTATGAAGGCTGGTTATTATTGGCCTAAAATATTTAGTGATTGCTATGCATGGATCAAGAGGTGTAAGAATTGTGCATTCTTCACACGAAAAGAGAGACTTGCAGCCCTCCCATTACATCCAGTCTCATTTGACCAGTCATTCATGCAATGGGGTTTGGACTTCATTGGAGTCATCAATCCCAATTCGAGCCAAGGGCACAAATGGATTTTGACAGCCACAGACTACTTCACCAGATGGACAGAAGCAGTAGCAGTCAAAGAGGCGAATGAGTCTAGCATCTTGGACTTTTACGAGGGAATAACTACCATATTTGGTGTACCTACTACAATAATCTTTGATAATGCATTGGCATTCATTGGATCTAAAGTTACTGAGTGGGCTGTCAAGAACGGGATTTACCTGAGCACTTCATCAAACTATTACCCTCAAGGTAATGGCCAGGCCGAGTCTACAAACAAAAACTTTCTGAGGATCATTAGGAGGACTCTTGATGAGAATCAGAAGGCTTGGCATACCAAACTGAAATCAGCCTTATGGGCAGATAGGATAACTCCCAAAAGATCCACACGTAACTCTCCATTTAGGCTTGTCTACGGAAGAGAGGAAATCTTGCCCATGTCACTTGAGTTGCCAACGTTGGAACTCATGAAACAGCTGGAATTGCTAGAGTTTGGGCCCATGGAGGTGAGATATGCAAAATTGATGGAGCTGCAAGAAATCAGAGATCAGGCATTCCAAGCAATGGAAAAGGATCAGGCTATGATCAAGAATACCTTTGATAGGAAGGCCAAAGATAGATCTTTTCAAGTAGGAGATCTAGTGTTGAAATGGGATGTGGACAGAGCAAAACCAGGAAGGCATTCAAAATTTGATGCCATTTGGAGTGGCCCATACATGGTCACAAAGTGCAAGAACAACAATGCTTTCCAATTGGCCTCATTGGATGGTGAAGAACTGCAGATTCCAGTAAATGGAATCCATCTCAAGCATTGCTTCTAGAGGGAGGTTCACTACATCTGTAAATACTAGATTAGATTTTCTTTCCTCCAAGTGCTTGTGCACATTGTTTTGCTGTAGGTTAGTTTTGTTTTCCCTAAGTGCCTTGGCACAGTTTGCTATCCATGGAGATGTTTAGCATGTCTTTGCTTTCATCAGGTCACGTTCCATCTTCCTCCTCACACATTCTGAGTCAGTTTGGATTCTAACAGAATATTTGATGACTCCATGCCCAATGGATTGCTTCAGGCAGCTGGTCTTTTCATCTAGCAGGCAGATGATCCCGCTGAGTCGCCAAATTGTTATCCAAAATTCACCCCCCAGGGTAAATTTGATAACATGCATCAGAATATCCAAGTCCCAGGAACATTGGTTAATTCAGAGCAAACATCATGTTTCTGAGGTTCTCTAAGATATTTTTCTAACTCCTCTGGCTGAGGCAGAAGGAAGGAGCAAGCTCTGAAAATGCGGAAAAAGTTGCAGAAAGGCAAACAGGTTGATCTAGGAAAAAGTATAAAAATTGGCTAAGTCCTGCTAAAAGGAGCAACTGGGACATTTGGGACGTCAAGGCGCGGATCGGTCGAAAATCCTCCAGACGGCCCAAATTGCATTTGGGACAATCGGGCCACAAGTACGCGAAAGGCGCGAAAAGCTGATCCGGCCGAAAGGAGGAAGAAATTGGCTAAGTGTTGCTCAGGACGTTTGGGACAGAAAGGCCCGAACCGGCTGAACCGGGCGAAATAAGCACAAAGGGCCCAAAAAACAAAGTGGGACAAGTGATACGAATGGACCCGAACTGGCCGAACCGGGTGAAATTGTCCCTAGCGGTCCAAAGGAAAATGGAACAATCGGGCCAGAGGTATGCGGACCGGCCGAACCGGCCGAAATTGTCACAAAGGGTCCAAAATCAAATGGGACATCCGGGACAGATGGACGTGAAGTACGTGGAAGACCCGGTAGGCCCGAAAACCAACCAAAAGATGCCACTTGTCTCAAGGAGAAAGGTTAAAAAGTCAAAGGGGCAAGGTTTGAAGTGCTGGCCCGAGCCAATAGGAATTGGACACGTGTCCAATAGAGTAGTAAAGTGCGGAGCTCAGGGGGGAAGTTAGAGAATTTGGCCAGGTTCCCCAAAAAAGGCTAATAGTAAAGGAAGCCCCGCGCCCTGTCCTCTAACCAGATCATGCCACGTATCTTCCAAGTGGCGGGGGAGCGGAAAAAAGGTGGAAAATGTTTTAAAATCATCAAAAAGGTCAAATTTCAAGAGACAGCCCGCCGAAAAATAGAAGAAGAGAGAATTATCCAGCGAATCAGAGCATGCCACGTGTCATCCAGGTGGCAATGCACTGGAAAATATTTCAAAATCCATTTTCGCTTGTTCCGTGCCCTAAATCCTCAGATCGACATATATTTTGATCCAGAGCTCGGATTTGCACGTTCTTGATATCAACGGAAAGCTGTTGAAATTCTCTACACGTTTCCAGGGTCAATCTTGCATTTTGGTTCAGCCTGGAGGGAGAAAATTGAGAAACACCTCTGGCGCGAAATAACAAGCAGAAGTAATGCTTCAACAAACAACTTTAATGCAGCAGACAGTTCGCCGCTTCTGTTAGGCAACCCGCCGCTTTGCCAGGATCCGTCGCTTCTACCATGATGGACGAATTGAATGCAACCTAGAGGTGGTTAGGGTGGATTTGGCTTTCCCTCCTCTCTTTCCTCTCTCATTCTTTCTATATATTGTAAAAGGGAAGCTTCTTTTGAGGTCAAACATTTTTTTTGTTTTGCCTCTCCATTTTCTCCTCAGGCAAATTTGTGGAGTTCGAACCTCTCATTTGAACTGTAATACTATTCTGCCTCTTGGCATTCTGCAGTGTATTGTATCAATCTTTGGAGCAAGTAATACATGTCTGTGGATGATTCTCAACCCTCTCTGTGTTCAATTTTTGCATCCTCCTGGTCTTTTACTACAGTTTCTGTCATCTGTGCATGATTTTATATCACATTCAAGTGGTCTGTGTTCATTGGAAAAATAAGTGTTCTTCATTCCTCGGTGCATCACCTCCATTAGTTTAGATTTATTTTTATGCATTTTTTTTACCTTGTCCCCTTGGCAGATTAGTTTAGGTTTTAAAAGAAAACCCTCTGCATATTTCATGTGCATCTGAACAGAGGAATAGGAACCAACCTTCTCTGGAGATTTCTTTCTCATTCTTCAAGTCCCACACTTGGAGAAAGGATTCAATGTTATGCAATCACACTGGATGTTAGTATGATCAACCTAGAAATCTGATCAACATCTAGGGGTGCTGTGATTTTGCACTAACAGTTACATAGTAAGAGTTCTTCTAAAATATGAATCCCTTGGAATGGATAGGACATACCAATTTATAGAATCTTAATTATCCTTTCACCTCCTTCACATTAATCTTCATTTCCATACTCCAAACATGACCTTTTGTTTTCCACGAATTAAGTATTTCCATTATAATTTTGAGAAAATAATTTTTACAAATTTAAAATAGGTTACTTAAGTGAATAGGATGACATACAATAATGATGCATAACAAAGAATTAGAATGGAGAAATAAAGAAGAAATGGAAAGAGAGGAAGAAGTAAGGAATGAAGGGAAAAAAATCCTCGTGATGAAATGCTTTGAATGTCTTGATGTAGTCATGAACTTTGAGAAAATATTTCTACCACTGGTGATCTTCTACACTAATGAAGATTGCTCCCTTGAATAACTTTGAATCATTTTCCCGGTCTAGTGATGACTGAAAACTCTTGGACCATAGAATGAGTGTCCAAAAACACTTTTTTGAGGATTACCTCTAAAAACTCAAGATGAACACATACAATGCCCATGATGACCCTCATTGAAACTTGGTTGATGAACTCCTTAACTCATTGAAATCATTCTGATCAATTATCTTTAAATCACCCAAATCCTTAAGTGACAAAGATGAATTCACATGATGTGCCTTGCAATATCCTACTTTTTAATATGATATGACCATTTGGAACCACAAAAAAATGCCATCTCTTCATGATTTATTACACCTAAGAACCTAGACCATCCTGTGCACTTGAAATTCATGTTTCCTTAACACTTACTATATTTGGAAGGGATAACTTATTATCTTTAGTAAGTGTCAGAGTTTTCCTTTCTAGACCCCAAATGGTGATATCAACCTAAATGCTTATCCCTCAATGTCTTGTTGTGCCAAAATTTCCCTTTGAGACCAACCTACTATTTTTACTAAGTACACATGAGTAAACTTACAATTTTTAGTAAGTTTCGTAGTTAGCTTTTCCCAACCTCAACTAGATATGGTAGCTTGAATTATTTATTCTTATTGTGTTCCTCTCACATTTTGCACCAAATGGCTATTTATAGTAGGGTCTTATGGAACCACTTACTATTTTTAGTAAGTGTCAATTGCAAGCCGAGATGACCTTTTTGATGAATTTACCTGTGATACTTCCTCTGTGTTCACTACCTTATTTGTAGTCTCTTAAAATGGTGGATTATCTGAAGTAATATAAAAATATGTAGAATTTTTTTTTATTTTTAGTAAGTGCACCCTAGATGTTAGATTGTAACAAAATAGGTATTGAAACTATGGGTTTTATTTTGGGGTTCCATGCTTTGAATTTTGAGTAATTCCTTCATCTGAATAAGTTAGAAAATGATATTTTCATTGGTGGTGGAAGAATACTGAAAAAAAACACAGCCCTCCATATCCCTACAAAATAGGTACTACGCGATACGAAAAATAGTTTACACGAAACTATATTTTTCAATGATCATTCCCTCCAATTTTCGCTTGATTTCGCCCATTGGAACCTTAAGAATTTAAGAGGTAGCTCACTACATTTTTCAATGATGTTATTCATGTGAAAGGGAAAAAATGCTGACGAAAAAATCAGTCCTCCATATCCATAAAAAATAGGTAATTCGTGGCACAAAAACTAATTCATGCAAAACTAGATTTTTCAACTATCATTCCCTCCAATGTTTGCGTGATTTCACCCATTGGAACCCTGAGAAGTGAAGAGGTAGCTCGCTTCCTCTTTCACATATGTTCTTCATGTGACATGCATAACTCTGATGAAAAATCAGTCCTCCATATCCCTAAAAAAAAGGGACTTCCTGGTGTAAAAACTAGTTCAAGCGAAACTAGATTTTTCAATGATCATTTCCTCCAATTTTCTTGCGATTTTTCCTGATGGAACCCTGAGAAGTGGAGAGGTAGGTCATTGATTTTTTCCACTACTGTGTCATGGTGGCCATTAATGAAGCTTGAAATTTTTAGGTCTATTTTTTGTCTCTGTTTGTGATGAAATCAAATTCATTGCGTAGGTTTTTGCTTCTTGTCTCACTGGTGAAATTTCTCTTTGATCTGGTTGCTAGTTTGATGGGAAATTGAGCTTTGATCTTTGTCAACATGGAAGTGAAAATTATTTTATGTGAGAATTCCTTTATGAAAATGGGGGGTTTGAAGGTGATTTTTTAATGGTTTTTGATAGAAGAATTAATATAAAAATATGGTTCATTGTTTCATGCAGTGGTTTGAAAAATCTCTTTGATTCTTCGCTCTATGTCAATGGAGTTTTCAGGATTTCTTCTTCTTTGTTCTTCATCTTTTCTTCTCAGTTTGATGAAATATTTTTTTAATACCTATATGTAATCATGGAGTGGAGGATAATTCACTCTGAAAAATCTAGTTCAATTTTCAACAATGGTTGAGGGGTGATAGGAAATTGCAGAAGAGTCTATAGAGCAAGCTGTGCATGGGAAGGTTATATGTTAGATGTTAGAAGTAGGAGGGATTTTTAAAATTTGAAAATTTTCAAAGGAATGGAGAGAGGTGAATTTTCATGTCCCTAAAGTCCCTCACCTTAAAGGGATTTGAGGGATTTCAATTTTCATAGTGTGCCTCAGCTTGACATGTGTCAGAGATCCAACGACAGGGGGTTAAAGCTAAAAAATAACTTTAAAGCACTAGGACTGAGAAATGGTCACATGAGGAACCTTGAGGCATCATGAGAACTGGGTGATTTTTTTCATTCTTTATTTCCCTCACCTCAAATGGACATGAGAGACATCAGATTACATGGCATGCCAGGTGATGACATGTGGGAGTGATCCAACGTTGAAGGCTTTGATCTCTCGCAAACACGTGTGGACTAAACTGGAGATCATGGAGGTTACACGAGGGTCCAGAGGGATTATGGGGAATATGAAAATTTTCTTGACCTTAATTTCCCTAACCTCAAGGGACCTAAGGGAAAAAAAATTGTGTCAGATGCCTAGAGATGACACATGTCCTCATCAAAATTTGACTAACTCTCGAACTCTCTCCAAGAGGGAAAATTGAAATGGTGATAAATTGAGCTCCCGATGGACATTGTTGATGAAATTGTATATGATATTGAATGTAAATGGAAATTTTAATCCAATGGTGGGGGTATCAGGAATTTATTCCTCCATTTTATATTTGAAAAAGTGGAGTTTTGATTTGGTACTCCACTTGTACATGAGAAAAACTACTTGTAGACCCATTGCGTCAAAGTGTTGTGAAAATAATAATTTCACTATATTGTAGGGATTGGAATTACCTTTATTAATATTTTTTTTCCTCCTAAATAAATCTGAATCTCCCTAAATCACCTTCAAAATCTTGGTAATTGTTTTGGCCTGTGCATTTCCTAGGCCTGTGAACCCTGATTTTAGTGAAACTATCCCAACTTCCTTGGATCCTTATTGAATATTCCTAAATAAATTCCATGATTTTCCTAGGCCTTTAATTAACTTTCATTTCTAGTTTGGATTTTCTATTCCACTCCATGGGGTTGCTCTGGTCCTAGGAAGGCCAGTGATAGCCCTTCTCATAACTGCCTAAAGTTCGTGTTTTCCAAGAACTCCTAAAATCAACTAGGAGGTTAACTTGAATTTCCTAAATCACCTAGTGGACTGAGTTAACATCATGTGGGAGGTCACAAGACTAACTGAGTAGAATCAGGGTGCCTAAGAATGGTAAAACTTGAACATTTTTCCATAAGGGTATGGTTGTCGTGTTTGGAAATTATTAATTTCCATGTTGCACATTTGCATGAAAAAAATAGCTCTAGCTTGGGGACATGGTATGGAATGAGTGAAATGAAGACATGGCATGAGAATATCATAATCTCAATTTTCTTTGTGGACCAATGCCTTATCCATTGGGATTTATGAATTCACTAGAGAGATAGGCTACACAACTTTCTTTATTGAACACACACACATGCAAACAAACAAACGAAAGGGAAACACACCAGGGTGGAAACAATGCACAAAAGGAAAGGGAAATTATATACAGGGGGAGTGAAATTTATAGAGGTGGGGAAATGATATACACATACCCAAAAATGGGTTGAGAAAAGTACATGCCATTATGAAATATCAGATAAAACTCAGACCTTTGAAGTAAAAAAAAATGTTATTTGATCAAACCGTGATTTTGTGACGGATTTGCATGGCTTAAGAAGAAGAAGGCTGACCAAGATTCCATCTTCATACTCATATGACAAAGAGAACGTTCTTGCAACTAGTAAACACTTCGTTATATTCTTTGAGCTCGTGTACCTTGATGCTCCCACTTGATGCCCTGTGATCATGAGACACCATTCTTCTATGTCCTCAATAGTGGGAAGATATCCATCCTCTTTTATTTTCTTCTTTAAATATTCTCCTACATCAACAAGACACTTGGAAGGAGAGAAAAAACTGATTTTCTTCCCATTCACCAACTTCTTTGGATGTCCCACTTTGTTTCCTACAAATCAACTCAACATTTTCCTTATTATCTTCCTCCATGGTAGGGAAATTGTCTTCAAGATTAATAATATTCAAAGAAGATTCCACAACCTTCCTTCTTTTGCACTCATGAAACTCTTCACATTTTTTTAAAGGAAAAGACATGTTTTCACATCCATTGTCGTCAACCAAGGCATTGGGGAGGTCATCAAGTTCATCCATTGACTCTGTTTCAGTATCAAACATTGGTGAATTAAAAAGAGGAGCAAAAATGGCCTCATACCTATCTTGCATTTACATGGCTTGAGTAAAGAGTTCAATGCTGAGTTGAGGATATTCAGTTGCTTCTCCAGTGTTCAAAATGTCTTGGATGGATGATTCTTCCACATCCATTATATGCTCATCTTTATTTTTATTGAAAAATTCTTTATGTTGTGCCTCTAGGAGATGGTTTTTTGGACCCTAAAATATTGGTTAAGTATAAAGAGGAACACATGCATGGGAACAGTAGATAGAAGAGCACTCAGGCAAAAGTGCATAGGAAAAATGGGTTTAAGTGAAACCAAGGCACACGCGGGAGGAAGAAGAAGAGTTTAAAGGACTTAGCCATATTTGTCATCATGAAATCACTTGAGGAAAACATGAGGACTCGACTATGGGTGATGAGTGGATAAGGTGCCAGCCTAGAACCTTGGAGGTCAAGAAAAGGATATTCCATGTAGGGAATATTCCCAAAGGCATCATTACCGTTAGTGGAAGGTTTGCAAAAAGGGAAAGCATTGGCCAATGGAGGACCACATCGACACTTAGCATGTAATATGGTCAAAAGATAAGTCATGTTAGTGGTTGATGATCCTATTTAAAGAGGTTCTTAGGACATGAACATGAAACAGAGAGAACAAAAAGAGACACAGAAAGTATGCATAGAGAATGTAGAGAAAGATAATGAGAGTAATAAAGTGCTGCAAAAATGCTAAGAGTTTGGAGTTCAAGATGCTAGGGTTTAGAGTACTTAGTGCTAGAGGGTTATAAGGGATACCTTTAAGCATATGTATGGGTACTAGGATTTGTAACAATGGTTACAATGGGAAAAAGTATAGTTAAGATCTTTGATCAGATAGGTTTACAGGGTTTTGATATTTTTCATTTAATGTATATGGTCCGAGATGACCCTTTTGAATGTAGTATGGCTACTAGAGAATCTATTAAATCAATATACATGGATCTATTATGTACATATTTTTTATGGGTGTATACCCTAATGTTATTTGGCTTATCATGATTCAAATATGGTTTCTTGTGCTTTGTGTAATTTTTATTTAGCTTTTGTGATGCATTGATGTGTAAATCTGCTAGTTACATCTTCTGTCTTTTAAAGTAAGTGAATGTACTTCTATTTCTGAAAATAATCCTCCATTAATGGAAAAAATATCTTTTAAATATCACATAAAGGAGGGTCTTGGCACCTGTGCACACCTTAAGTGAGTGCCCAACATATGCTGGGTGATAGGCTAGCGCAATTGGGGTTAGAAAGAAGTATTGAGGGTAAAATAATGACTACATCTTGGTTCCGTTGCCAAGAACTGTTTTGAAGCTATTGTGAGGGAAATGTGTGCTAAAAAAGCACTTCACCTTGGATAGTGTTGAAGTGTGGCTTAAAAACACAGAAGATGAGTTTTCTCAGAGGTTTAGTACTGCATCTGAGTTTGATGCACTAAAATGGGTGAAGGAAAACTTATATCATGAACTCTATCAAAAATTATTATGATATTTCCTAGTATAGTTATATGCATGGATATCAACATATGCATGAAGGATGAGTTGGTACTATAGATCTCATGTTTATACCAAGGAGTAATATCAGTGGTTTCATGATGTCGATCTAACATGGACCCGTGTTGTTGATCACTAGTGGAGTAAAGTGATAACTAGTTATACCTTGGAATATGCTATTTATACGTATTCTTTCCTAGAGATTTCTGATTTTGAGTTCTTGAGGGAGCCTAGAGGATCATTCTTGTGTGTTATTCCATTGGTTATCAAGTTTATGGTCATTACTTCAAGTTTGGAAGACTCTCCCATGGCTAGATAAATTCCTTCTAGGCACGGGGCATAGAAGATGGCGTGGTAGAAGGACGGAGGACCTTGCAAAAGAAATGGAGAGAGAGGAGAGGCCGCTCAAGTATAATGAAGCTTGGGAGAGGGAGTTGACAAGACAATGTGAAAATGTAGGAGTGATGGATTTATGGAGGGATACGTTGTGGGAAGGATTTGAGGTTCACATAGAGGACGTGGAACATGAGCAGTCTGAGCTATCCCATCTTGGAAAGCATGGAAGAGAAACCCCCTCGGCTTCTAGAGAGAGCTTGTCATATGAAGAAAGGAGAATATTCATAGGTGTGCATCTTAACCTACATAGCGACCAGACCCTTGCACTTAGTTTTCCAGTCCCTGAGATAAGTGTTTATAATTCAGTTGGTATCAGTATTCATAGTCAAGTGACACCTAGGAGGTATAATTTTTCATTTGGTACATCTATGGATGCATAGTCATTTCCTATGTTTAGGGTTATTTTTTCCAGCACAACATTTGGACAAGGTGTGGGATAACAAGGTTTGAGTATCGCATCTAGGAGAGGCACATGAAACACATCTAGGAGTGGTTTGATATCACAGATTGTTGGCACTTAGTTTAGTATGATGATGGGTTCATAGGGCACAACTGCATAAGGCCCCTTGCCTATGATATAAGGAGGATCTAGAGGCATTGGCACTAGTGGATCTAGTGAGTATGGTGGTGGAGGTAACATTAGATGGAATCAAGGTCCTGGATCTAGCAAATAAGGTCCACAACACCATCAAAATGTGTTTTATGAGATGTCACTCCACTTACTTGATTATAAAGACATTGAGGATGCCACAAAACATGTACACAAGTGTGAGTTACTATGGCGCGTGAAGGGGATCAATACTTAGGAGTGGAAATCAAGTCACTTTGTAACCATGTTACAAGGATGTGCACATAGCTGGTATAGGAAGTATGACCCTCACTAGACAATGGTGGATTACATTGAACTACGTAATGCCTTTTTGGTGGAGTTCCACATACCCAAGTTTAAATAGAAAATAATCATTACATTGAAGGATATTCAACAAGGAATGGTAGAGAGTGTATGGGAGTATGACACATGTTTCAAGAATATCCTATCTAAGTTATCTTATGATATTCATCCTTCGTAACATTCTCATTGATTCTTCAGAGGATTGATCATACCATTCAAGAGGGCACTTTCATAGAGGAATTTCAAACATATTCTTGAGGCCTTAGAGGTTTAATTGAGTGCTGAGGTAGTAGGAAGCATCGATATAGAAGTTAGTCCATTCATGGAAACCCAAATTGGTGCAATGGAAAAACAACTAGAGAAATTATGTACGAACTCGGCTCATGAGACTTGCAACAGGTTATGGTGTGAATATTGTGAGGTAGAAGGTCATACAAAGGATAGTTATCCTTAGAGATTGGTACGTGCAATGAAGATAGACTGTGAGATCTTCCATGAAGATCATGATGTAAGTAGATGTATGCTAGTGTAATGCGCAATCCGCAAGAATGTGTCTTGCTATTGCAAAATTTACACCTCTACTACTCGTGACACACAAGATTGTATTTTGATTGACCAAATACATGATTCCATTAATACCGCTATGCACTAGACCAATGTTGCGAATAGCTACAAGGATGATGGTCATCATTATAAAGATCATGTGGATGGAGGAGGTCAAATAAGAGGCTTTCACGGAGGATGTAGAGGCCATGACAACTGGGTAGGTGGAAGAAGTGAGTTTTCATGTGAAAATTATTACAACTATAGGTCTACGAAACACTATAAGCGTGAATGCCCCGAGCTGCTATAATGTTCTTGGTGTGGAAAGGAGCACAAGTATAAGGAGTGCCCAGAGTTATTTAAACACATGAGTCAAAAGTAGTGGAAGGATAAGGGCACTAGGATGGTGAGGATAAAGTATACTGATCAATAGTGGATTCCTAGATCGATGCGCGAGTTAGAGTTAGAACTGGTACTGACGATGACATGAGATGAGGCTACGCATGCCAGGGAAATACCAAAGTAGAGACCAATGATTACAAGAGAAGATGTGGTATATGGGAAGTACCCGGACCCTACCCACCAAAAGGAAGTATATTAAGAGACCATGGATGTAATCAGGAGTCTTCAAGGGGAAATTTAGTGTCTAAAAGAGAAATCTAGGAAGTTGGACCAAAAGAAAAGAGCTGAGGTCCCTCAGTTAGGTATATATGATGCTAGAGAGGTGCATAAGATGTTGCACCTAGAGAATATCATTCCTCTATTAGGAGAATGGTTGAGAGATAAAATACCAAGAGCTGGAGGAGAGCACGCGAGGTGCGTTTTATATTCTAACCGTCCTCCCCATAGCCTTGAATATGATAAAGAGATTACCTTGAATGAAATTGTTGATGGATGGCTCCTAAGTAATAGCCTAATTGACATGGGTGTGGAAGTTAATGTTCTCACCCTGGATGCTTGGAATCAAATGGGAAGGCCCCCATTACAACCATCTTAAAATGTGTTTTATATGGATAATAAGAAAAAGGTAATGCCCATTGGTGTTTTAAAGGATGTTGTTATCACTATCTAATGGAAAAAATTCACTCGATACTTCGAAGTCTTAGTGCTTACTAAGGTAGAAAAATTTCCAGCATTACTTGGGTGCCCCTAGTGCTATAAGAAAAATGCTAATTTACGTTTCAATAAGGGGTATATAAGTTTTGAGAAAAAGGAGGAACATGTTATCATTCCTTTGATGGATGGGAAGTCAATGCTCTATATTGAGCCCTTAGGAGAAGAGGAACTAGATAGAAATTATTTGCACACTATTCAGGACCCTAAGGTTGTGCAACCAACAAAAGAAGATGTTATTCACTGGGAAGCCGCTCAATCTATAAGTGATACAACTAGTGTGGCATCTGATAATTGGGTGCATAGGACATATGAGTTAGACAAAAGGTAGTTAAGAGGATCTATGATGAGAGTAACAAAGGTGCACTCAGTCAGGCACCTAGGAGGAATGAAGTTGCCAATTTATATTGGGGGAGCTAAACTTGATGTTTATGATAAATGGATACCTAGTGAAGATGTGAGATCAAAAGGAGAAAAATTCTTAGCTATACCTTACTTCGGACCATAGCACATTGGTGGGAGACCCATGGCGATAACCTTCTATACTGGTGCGAGGTGAGAATCGCGTTCTCTATTAGGTTTTTTCCAAGCAATGCACCTACTATTATACAAGATAATCATGGGAAGGAACCTACCTCATTTCACATCCAAGCATGTGATAAGGCCTAGATGGAAGAAACAGAAGCCTTGCTTCCTTATTTGTGGGTGCATATGCTTTACTCCAACTTACAAGGCTACACACACATGGTACATTCACTTGGAGATATGCCGTCAGACAGGAAACTGGTAGGAGTTGACAACTGATCTCCTTTAAAATTTCAAATATCAAAGTACTAAGCTATTAGTGGATGAGGCATTGCAAGTTGTTAAAGACCTAACTATGGGAGATAGTGCCATGAAGGAGGATATAATACTATAATTATTGGGTGAACCTAGCTTAGATGAGTGCTTTGATGAGAAATAATTAGAGGAGATACAGTTTGAGTGTGCATGCATGGAAAAAGAGAAAGGAAAGTTATTCTATGTGATCGATGGTGAAGAAGTATAAAAATTGGATTTTAACCATACTGTTGGTATGTGCAAGGTTATGGATAGTGCTGATGAGCAAGCACACGCCTACCATGAACCCCTAAAAACCATAAAGGTTAACATTGGTTCGGAGGTGGAACCTTAGGAGGCTACTATTAGAGATTATTAGATATAAAAGGAGGTTTCAAAGATCATTGATTTATTGGGATAATTTTATGATTTGTTTCCACATAGGTACCACAAGCTTAAAGGATTTCACCACTCCCTAGGATAAATGAAGATCAAGTTAAATAAAGGTGCACGCCTAATTTGGAAGAGACCTTATCAAATGAATCTGCATCTACCCATCAAAGTCAAGGAGGAGATTGATAAGATGATCACATCAGGAATCATTGAGGTTGTTAAAGAATCAAAATGGATAATTCCGATGAGCATACACATTAAGAAGGATGGAAGGATAAGGATTTGTAATGATTACTGAGATTTGAATGAGGTATGTGTCATTGACCCTTTTCCAACCCCCTTCATGGAGGAGATCTTGGAAGGAGTAGTTGGGTGCGAAATATATTCTTTCACAGATGGATTCTCAGGATATCATCATGTTAGAATTGCAAAGGAGGACCAAGAAAAGACAAATTTCATTACTGAATGGGGAAGTTTTTACTACACGGTCATGCCCTTTTATATTGAAGAATGCACCTATTGTGTTTTCACACATTGTGGTTTAGAAGTTTCAGGACTTCATCTAAAAGTTTCTAAAAGTTTATTTGGATGACTAGATAGTATATGGATTAGTGAGGGACCATTGTGACAATCTTAGGTTGATGTTTGAAACATGTCATTAGTTGAGGATATCCCTGAACATTAAGAAATATGTTTCCGCTACTTCATTTGGAACCCTGTTGGGGCATATCATATGTAAGGAAGGCTTGCTCATGGATCATGCTAAAGTTACCATTATTGTGTGATTGTGGGAACCTACCAGCCAAAGCACTATGTGTAGATTCCTTCGTCATATGGGATATTACCAGAAATTTATCAAGACGTATGTCAAGATCACCGCACCATTGGAAAAGGTTTTGAAGCACAAAAGTACATTTCATTGGAGAGAGGCACAACATATGGCATTTGATACATTAAAGAATAGAATTATCATTGTGCCCATATTATAATTTCCTTCTTGGGATAAGCCTTCCATGTATATGTTGATGATTCAGGAATTGAAATTGGAGAAATATTATCACAACCTAGAGAGGGAATTATTTACCAACCCTTGTGCTTTGCTAGTAGGAAGTTAACCCCAACAAAACAAAACTATACTACTACTAAGCGCAAGGCATTGTCAATGATCTACATACAGAAATTTTTTAGGAAGTATCTATTGGATAAACTATTTATATTCTACACAAACCAAATGACATTGAATTACTTGGAAAACAAGCCCGTTTTACAAGGGTGCATATGCTGATGGGTCCTACTATTTAAAGAGTTTGAGTTTACTGTTGTTGTAAAATTGGGTAAGAGTAATTTAGGGACTGACCATCTATTAAGGATTGAATTAGGGGAGGACACGTAGAGGATTGAGGATATAATTCTAGATGTGTAACTATTTAGATTGTGGCGAATACCCTCTAACTTGGAAGATATCACTGTGTTTCTCAAAATGGGTGTGGCACTGGAGGGAACAAAAACTTTAGAAAAGAAGCAATTAGCCATAAGTGTTACATCCTACATTCTAATTAGTGGAGACTTATACAAGATAGGCCATGATGATTTTTTGCACCTGTGCATGTTATACCATGAGTGTGCTGTAATCATGGAGGAAACACATGGTGGAATTGCAGGAGAACACTATGTAGGGAATACAACCACATGTAAGATCCTTCTAGCAGGATTTTGGTGGGAAATGGTTTACAAAGATTTTATTGAGTATTGCAAGGCTTGTGACCACTGCAAATGCCTTGGTAAACCAGGGAAAAGATATGAAATTCAATTAAGACTGATTGTTAGTGCAAAACCATTCGATAAGTGGGCAATTGAATTTGTAGGCCCTATTTCCCCAACTATGTGAAGGACAAGTTTATGTTATATCATTACATGCACATATTACCTTATAAGGTGGGTAGAAGTGGCACCTACAAGGTATTGCACAACGACAAGAACAAGTAGGTTCTTGTGGGAAAATATAATTAGCAGATATGGATGCCCAATGAGCTTAAAAAGTGATAGGGGTAATCATTTCTTAAATGATATAGTTAGAATCTTATTGGCAAAATTCATGGTAGCCCACCACAAGATTACCCCTTATCGCCCACAAGATAATGGGACTGCTGAGGTGTTTGATAAAATTTTGAATCACACGTTACCCAAGATTACTGATGAGGGAAGAAAATATTGGGATGATAAAGTTTATGTTATGTTATGGTCATTATAGCACACGCAGGAGGGTTAGATGATGAAAAAATGCTTGAGAAGAGGATTGAGAATTTGATACAACTAGATGAGAGGCAAGCTATTTCTCACTAGAGTTAGAAAATAGAAAAATCCAGACATAAGGCATGTCACAATAAACACATCAAAAACAAAGAGTTTGAGGTTTGGAAAATGGTTCTATTGTATGATTCCAAGTTTCTACACAATCCTGGGAAATTTAAAGTCCATTGGATGTGCTCATATATTGTATCCTATATACTTGATTTAGGCACTTTCTAGTTACAAGTGCTAGATGGAACACAGTTGCTAGGATATTTCAATGGGAGTGGGCTGCAGCCCTACTATAAGTAAGTCTTCTTTGTGTTTTTAAATAAGGAAGTATTACTAGTTAGCCTAGGTTTGTATTTGATACAGTTTACTTTCTTTGTGTTTCCCTTTCTCTTTATTTATTTTTTGTGTGTTTGTGAGATGGTAGCCACTTATTATTTTTTTAAAAATTCTATGGACAGAGGCCCGCACATCCACTATTGTGTGGGGTGGATTTACGTGACAAGTGCTAGAAGTTATGGTTATGGATAACCTAGGTTGAAAAATAAAAAAACACATGAATTGGAAGATCACGCATGGAAAAGGTGAACATAAGGGAAGGTTTGTGTCAAAAGGATTTGAGAAACCATGTAAAAGAATAAAAATCATAGGAGTAATGTGAGGTAGGCATTGAAAATAACTTGGTCCAAGATATAAAAGAAGAATTGACTTCGGCATGGGAGAAAGTGCAAAGAATTCTATGGTTGAGGTAGTTACACTCTAGAAGGTTGCGAAAGTGTTCGCATAGGATTGAGCGTAGAGGAAAAGCACTAAATGTTGGTGTTGGAAAAAATACTCCTTTATTACAAAAATTACTTTGGTAGGTGGCATGGAATTTATTATGGAGAAAAGTAAAATTTATAAATATAAGATTGGGGGTGCCTTATTTTCTACCTTTCATTTTAAGTTATCAAATAACTCTTGCAAACTAGGGCATCCTGGTGAAGAAAGTTTGAGAAGATTTGTGAAGATTTGAAAGCATAATTAGTTTGATCAACTAACTAGAGTGGAAATAAGTACACGGTTGTAAGTGGAGAAGGTTGTGTGGAATAATTCTGTGGGTGTTATTCCATCTTTTGGAAAAAGGGTTTTCCATGTTAGGGTTACATAGGTAGGGCATGGGGTTTGAAGGAATTTTTGCAAAGGAGTGGAGCTGTAAAGTTGAGAAGATCCAGGACCAAGAGAGAGGAAGAAATTGTAATGACCTAACGAAGGAATGACACCAAGGAAATTAGTAAATGTTTCACCAAAGAAGGGTAAGGGCAAGGGATAAAATTTGTTTCTACTAATTTCAATGAAGAATGGTATGTGGAAATGAAGTACCTAAATGGCATATTAATTGGTAAATAATGTGTGTCTCATGTCAGGAAGATGGCTGTCAGTGATGACAACCATCAAAAAATCACCATAGAGAATGAAATGACACTATAACTGGTTCACCCTACAGAGAAGAGGACATGATATGGAATTCCCATCTATGATGATGAGGTAAAGGTAAAAGTGGATAAGGATAGGTTGTTTCAACTCTACAATTTTCCCTATTTTTGTAAGCCCGAGTGAATATAGAAATGGTTGATGTCGTGTATTCATGAAGACCACTTCTATTTCATAGGTCGGAGGATGCGCATAACCCCCCAACTAATTTCTAATTTCACTAGCCTTATCTACGAAAGAGATTCATTGGACAATTACTTGAAAGACAAGGAAGCCATTAAGAAGACCGTTGCGGCTTATGATTACAAGAAGGATTCCCCCTACTTTGAAATTTCTACAATTACTGACCCAGTGATGAGTATCGCCATGTGTTTGATTACAAATATGAATGAGCAAGAGAGATGGACATGGATCAACAAAGCCTGATTGAATGTGTGCCACAATATCATGGAGGGAACCATTTATAACCTCTCAAATTTCATTATAGAGGAGATCATAGATGTCACCCATGATAGAGAGAAGATCATGTTTGGTAATGTCATCCTCGTCATTTTATTTTTAGATATTGTAGTGCTCGATGGGCCAGATAAGTTTGTTTGGGAATACCCAGATGAGGACCCCTCACCCACCAAGAGGTTTGAATAATTTACCTGTGACACCATGACAACCACTCATAAGGCACACCTAGAAAAGTGGCATAAGAAGATGTGCAACGCATTTGAGGTTGAATGGAGAATACCTGAATATTTACCTTCACTTATGCAAGGAGAAACTGAGTTCACCGTAAACCAACATTTTTTCATTGGAAAATTTACTTTGGTAGTTGGCACCAAGAGTCCTTGGTGTATGTTACCTTTCTCCTTCACATCGCAGTACTTCCAGGTCAGGGTCAATCATTTCAAAGAGGAAAAGAAACTCAAATTTGATCTAAGTGTAGTAGATTAGGACTACCACAAGCTATGCAAGAAACTAGTATACCCAAGAAGCATGCATATGTGGAGAAGTATGTCTCTCATGACATGTACATGTTAAAACCAATAACATTACCTGTTGCAGGGAGGAAAACAATGAAGGTTTATTTATGTATAAGGCCTAAGTATGAATAGGGTGCATATGTTGAAGATGATGTCATTCTTCGTGAAGACCCCACCACATGGAAGAAGTCTATGAAAAGGAAAAGATACAGAGGAGTGGAACCTGATAAAAATGTTTTGAGTGAGTAGACAGTGTAGACAATAGGGGCACATGAGTCAGGCGCAGGCACGAGTAATTATGTCTACCGGAATAAGTTTCCTGTGAGAAAAGAGTCACCATAGAAGGAGGAATTAACATAGAAGGAAGAGTCATCGGTAAGGGGGGAGTCACCCAAGAAAGAAGAAGATAATTCCCTTGAACTGGAATCACCAGTAAGTAAGAAGTAGAGGGAGACAAAAGAGTCAGACTCAGGAGAAATAGAAAGCATGGAGGATGAAAAGGGAAATGAAGACAATGAAGATTGGGATGAGGCTCAAAATAATCCTCTGTATGATGTACATGAGTCATAGGAAGAAGGAATTGAAGAGAAGGATGAGAATAAAGGAGGCACTCATGACAAAGGGGTGAGTAATGAAGTAAACATGAAGGATAAAAAAACCCCAAACCAAACCAAGGAGTAGATGGATAATACTATAGAGAGGGAACTGGAAAAAATTATCCAACAATTGATGGAGCATGAGGTCAAAGAATCATTGAGGAAGTGCTGAAGGAAATGAAGGAAAACCCAAGTGTGGGAAAGGAGTATGGAATCATGGGTAGAGTTCCTAGCTTAATAGTAACCTTCCTAAAGGAAACACACATAGGTGGAAAGGGAATAGTAGCAGTGTAAGAACAAGAAATGAATTAAATTAATGCTTAAAACAAGGTACTGCATGTGTGCTTCTAAATTACTATGTTGAAAAACCAAATCCTTGCTTGGTCTTCTTTTGATGAATAAGGTGCATACCCACGCACAAGGAAAATGATATCTTGGGCTTTTGAGTCCCACATTGATGAAGTTGAATTTGAGGTAAATTGAGATGCATTGATGAAGATACCAGATGCCAAGGGAGTAAACCCTATGGTAAATTCCAAAAAACTATTCGATGAGAAATTTTGTAATGTGATCAACAAAACATTGGTGGATGTAGAGGAAAGATTCTTAGGTAGAAATGATAGGATAAGGGTCTTGGAGGAAGAGCTTGAGAAAAAGAATGAGGAGATCATTGGGTGGGACAAAGAGATAAAACAAAAGGAATTGATCAATGCAAAATTAAGGTGCAAGATGAGGGATGAAAAATTAAAGGTATGTGAAATCCATAAGAAGATAGAGGCCATTTCAGATTCCACAATCTTGAAGCACCCAGACCTGACCCCGCCTAAGTACAAATACAAGTCAATTATGCAATGATTGGAAGAATTAACCCATATACTCACCATAGAAAGGTGACCACTTGCATTAGAGTTAGCAAAGGAGGTGATGGCACACCAGAAGGAGGAGGAAAAACTAAAGATTGGGGAGATAGTGACTTGGTACTCTGAGATCCTTACCGTAGTAAAGACTGCTGCATAGATGGATGAAGCCGGGTATAAAAATTATGCCAACAGGGATAGGGTAGCAAGCATATTGGTTACTACACATGAGGCATATCTAAAAGAATTTCATTAAAAGCATAAAAGCAATAGGGTGGAGACTGACAAGATCCTGGCTGAAGTTGAGAAGAATTTGGAAGTAATTGAAATCTTGTGGGGTTTAATTAAGAATAAGATAAAGGAAGTGTAACCAAAAGTCACTTGTAGGATGGATGTGTTAGGTGATTTTAGCAAGTATATGGAAACCATTGTTGATATGCTGAAAACTAAGAGCAAGGAACTTAGTTTTGATGAAGAAAGTGCATTGGTGGGTGACCTACTTCAGTAGGTGTAGGGAGAAGTAGATGCATGGGATAAGATTGAGGCATCTGTAAAGGAGTTCCCACACCTTATGTAGTAGTATCACATTATTCTATTCTTCCATTTTTTGATCCTTCCATTCTTTTATTGTTTTAATACCTCTATTATTTATTCTTTGAGGAAGAAAAATGTTTCCGAGGATGGAGAACATGCATAGTGTGGAGTAATGTTGGACCTTAAAATATTAGCTAAGTACCAAGAGGCACATGCCCATAGGAACAATAGATAAAAGGGAACTCGGGAAAAAATACGTAGGAAAAGTTAGTTTAGGAAGGGTTTAAGTGAAACCAGAGCGCACACGGGAGGCCGAACAAGGGTTTAAAGGACTTAGCCATATTTGGCATCATAGAGTCACTTGAGGAAAAATGTGAGGACCCGACTAGGTGTGATGAGTGGATAAGGTACCAGCCTAGAACCCTTGAGGTTAAGAAAAGGATATTCCATGCAGGGAATATTCCCAAAGGCATCATTACCATTAGTGGAAGGTTTGAAAAAATGGTAAAAATTCACCAATGAAGGTCCACATCAACACTTGACACACGATATTCTTAGAATATAAGTCATGGTGGAGGTCGATGATCCTATTTAAAGAGGAGCTTGGGACAAGAACAAGACACTGAGAGAACACAAAGAGACGCAAATAGAATGCATAGAGAATACAAAGGAAGAGAAGGAGAGTAACGAAGTGTGGCAGAAATGCTAAGGGTTTGGAGTTCATGATGCTAAGTTTTAGAGTAATTAGTGCTAGAGGGTTGTAAAGGATACCTTTAAGCATATGTATGGGTACTGGGATTTGTAACAAGAGATATAATGGGCAAAAGTATAGTCAGGATCTTTGATCAGATAGGCTTACAGGGTTTGGATCTTTGTCATTTAATGTATCTGGTCTGAGATGACCCTTTTGAATGTAGTATGGCTTCTAGAGAATCTGTTAAATCAATATACATGGATATATTATGTACATATTGTTTATGGGTGTAAACCCTCATGTTATTTGGCTTATCATGATTCAGACCTAGTTTCTTGTGCTTCATGCAATGTTTATTTAGATTTTGTGATGCATTGATGTGTAAATTTTCTAGTTACATCTTCTTCCTTTTAAAGTAAGTGAGTATACTTCTGTTTCTACAAATAATCCTTCATTAATGGAAGGAATATCTTGTAAATATCACATAAATGAGGGGCTTGATGCCTGTGCACACCTTGAGTGAGCACCCAATGTATGATGGATGATAGGCTGATGCACTTAGGGTTAGAAAGAAGTATTTAGGGTAAAATAATGAATACATCTTGGTAGCCCGTTGAGCTTAACAAGTGATAGGGGTACTCATTTCTTAAATGAGACAATTAGAATCTTATTGGCAGAATTCATGGTACCCCACCACAAGATTAACCCTTATCACCCATAAGCTAATAGGACTGTTGAGGAATTTAATAAAATTTCAAATGACATGTTAACCAAGATTTGTGATGTGGGAAGAAAGGATTGTGATGATAAATTTTCTACTATGTTATGGTCATATCAGGACTACTTATGAGAGAATGAGAAAGGCTACACCTTTTCAATTAGTGTTTGGCATGGAAGTTGTGTTACCTATTGAATTCATGTTAGCATCACTATATATAGCATTTGTAGGAGGGTTAGTACTTGAGGAGAGGATTGATAAGTTAATGCAGTTAGACAAGAGGAGGGATATTGCTTGTTGGAGTAAGAAAAAAAAAGATAGGAAGAAGGCACAAAATGATAGACACATCAAGAAAAAAATAGTTTGAGGTTGGGTAGATGGTTCTATTGTAATATTCCAAGTTTCTACACCATGACTTCTCTTCTGAGAAGATCATGTGCTAAGTGTTGATGTGGTCCTACATTGGTGAATTATTATCCTCTTTACAAACCTTTCACTAACTGTAATGATTTCTATAGGAATATTTGCTCTATGGAATGTCCTTTTCTTGACCTGCAAGGTTCAAGGCTAGCACCTTATCCACTCATCATGCCTAGTTGAGTCCTCACATTTTTCCTCGAGTGACTCCATGATGCCAAATATGGCGAAGTCCTTTAAACCCTTGTTTTTACTCCCGTGCATGCCTTCATTTCAATTAAAACCTTCTTAATCCCCTTTTTCCTATGTGCTTTTCCTCGAACACCGCTTCTATCTATTGTTCCTACTCGCGCACTCATCTTCGTACTTAGCCAATATTTTAGGATCCAAAATGGTTAAAAATATGATCCATAAAGGCCCATGATTCATTTGAAACATCCTCCTTCAGCTCTTCCATGTTTTGTATTGCTAAAGATTCACTTTCTTGTAAACAAGGGCATAATTGATTCATGAAACCTACTGACAAGGAGAAGAGTTCCAAACTTCATGGGAAGGGAACTCCTTCAAGCTCAAAATCCATATCATCTTTTTCTTAGAAATAAGTAGATAACCATGTTAGGGAAGCAGCATGAGAAGAATTTTAAAGCTACATGTTGACTATCCATTATTGAATCTTCTTGCTTAGGTGAAAGATGAAAGGCTCTGTTTTCACTATGATGATGATTTATCTCCCCAAGTAAGTAGAGGCTATATTTAAATTATTCATTATCTTCAGATTTGAAAAGAGAGTGGGATTCTTCCATTCAATCATCCATGATTGCATCAGGAAGAGAGTTTGATTCTTTGACTTCCTCTATTTCTTCATTAAAAATTTCTACATCACTTGAAGAATAAAAATAGGAGGGAATATTATCTATGACCATCTTGAATTCATCATCTTCATACCATGATGTTGGGTGAATTTCTTACACTTCTTCACATCTCTCCATTTTATCATTAATTAAAAGATCAAAACTTAAAAAGAGATCATTCATGCTTACGGTGAATTAGCCGTGTTCTTCGTCATTGGTGGAGTATTTGGAGATCATTGGATTGTCCATTATGTAGAAAGGATATTTTTTTATTGAAAATATTATTCCCCCTATGGGTTATGCCTTGAGCCAAATGGAATTTCTGAATGGTGATTCTATCTTCATCTCTTCTACTTTTTCCTCCATGATGTTTCTTTGGATTTCATCAAAAAGTTCCATGATAAGATCTTCTTCATGAGCATCCAAGAATATTCTAGGAATGCAAACCTCATAGTATGGGCAGCCATCTAGGTCTTCTTCCATAGGGCACATCTCATCTTCTTCCTCCATCTAACATGGAGCTTCAAGATGTTCATATCTTCTCTATAGAGCTAAAGCATACCTCCAAATTTCATCAATGAATTTGGGGTCAAAATTTCCTTCTATTATGATCTGAATCCTTTCCAAATATTATCTTTTCACAATATTCATTTCTTCATCATCGTATGAAATGAATTTATCTAGATAACGGTAGAAGAAGGAAAATGTTCTCAATTTTGTAGTGAGCTGTACGAGATTGAAAAACTATTCTTCAATGGATATTTCACCATCATGTCTTTGGTCATATTTTTGAATGCTGATTTGACCTTCATTAGAAGGCTCAAGAATAGGATTTTCTTTAAAAACATTCAAGAAACTTTTGGGGATGAAAACCCTATGGTATAGATAATCTTTAGGGTCTTCCTCTATAGGAAAAATATCCTCTTCTTCTTCCTTGCTATGGGCTACTTCAAGTTGTTCGTACATCTCTTGAAATAATTTGGCATATTATAGAGCTTCGAACCCTATATTATGTCTCCTTTGATTCCATTCCTCTTCATCGGTGATAGGTTATTTCTTATTTCCTTTATCACCACTAGTACAGAACCATGGTTGATCAATGATCTTCTTTTCTGGGAAGACATCTTCTTCTTCCTCTTCACTATCACTCATTGGCACTCCATTCTAATCTATAAATTTATTCATGGTTGTTTGAAATGAATGTGATAGGGTTTTTTTCCTTAACATAATCACCTTTAAAAATGATTTTCCTTTGAAATGGGATTTTTTTTTTTGAATATATATATTTTTGTATTTTTTTTTGATAATTTACGAGCACTTAGGAAAATCTCTCTGAGCGGAGTCACCAAAAACTTTTGGTGAGAAAATATGTTAGGTAGATAAATCAGGTGTCTCCACCAACATTCACAGGGCTACACCCCTCTACATTGAATGATACAACTCCCATTATTGAAAGTAAACTAATTCTAATCCTATCTAAATGATGTTGGTGGCCAAATTGGTCAAGGGTCATACAGGGACACTCCACTGAACCTTTGGCAAAGTGATTTTACAAGTGTACAAAGGAAGAAATTACAGTGATGAAGGGAGAAATTATGTAAGGAATATTATTTCCATGAGTATATTGTAGAGCTCACACCTAGTAATTGGAGTAGTTCAACCTTCAATATAGAGGAAAGCAAAATGAAGCTAGCAGGACCAATGAATTAAAACACCAAGTTCCTCTCCAATTCCATACAGGATCATCTATGCTTGTAAAGTGCATGAAAGAGAGAAATAGAGGAAAAACAAGAAAGGGAAATAGAATAAGTGTAGATTTTATTCCAGGTGTAGTGATGAATACAAAGATTCAACCAAGATATCATAATGCTACATAGTAAGAGTTCTTCAAAAATATGAATCCCTTAGAATGGAGAGGCCATCCCAATTTATAGCAATATGAATTTTCCTTCACCTCCCTCACACGAATCTTCATTTTCATATTCCACTCGTGACGTTTCATTTTCCATGAATAAATTATTTCCCTTATAATTTTGAGAAAATAATTTTTACAAATTTAAAATAGGTTACTTAAGTGAATAGGAAAAACTAAAATAATGAAAATAAATGAAGAATTAGAATGGAGAGATAAAGAAGAGACGGAAAGAGAGGAATAAGGAAGGAATGAAGGGAAAACACTCCTCATGATGAAATTATTTGAATGCCTTGATGTAGTCATGAAATTTGAGAGAAGATTTCTACCACTGATGATCTTCTACATTGATGAAGATTGCTCCCTTGAATAACCTTGAATCATTTTCCAAATCTAGTGATGAACACAAACTCCTGGACCGTATAATGAGTTTTCAAAAACACTGTTTTGAGGTTCACCTCTAAAATATTGAGATGAACACATACAATGCCCACAATGACCCTTCTTGAAACTAGGTTGATGAAATCCTTGACTCATTAAAATCATTCTGATCAACTCTTTTTGAATCATTTATCTCCGTAAGTGATGAAGATGAATTCACATGATGTGCCTTGTAATTCCCTACTTTTTAATATGATATGATCATTCCAAACCATGAAAAACCACCATCTCTTCATGATTGATTACACCTGAGAACCTAAACAAACTTGTGCACTTGAAATTCATGTTTCCTTGACACTTACTATATTTGGAAGGGAAAACTTACTATCTTTAGTAAGTGTTAGATTTTTCCTTTTTGGGCCCCAAATGGTGATATTGACTTGAATGATTATCCCTGAATGTCCCATTGTGCCAAACTTTCCCTTTGAGAACAACCTGCTATTTTTAGTAAGTACACATGGAGCAACTTACGATTTTTAGTAAGTGTTGTAGTTAGATTTTCCAAACCTCAACTAGTTATGGTATCTTGAATGATTTATTATTACTGGGTTCCTCTCACTTGTTGGACGAAATAGTTATTTATAACAGGGGCTTGTGGAACCACTTACTATTTTTAGTAAGTGTCAATTGTGAGCCGAGATGACCTTTTTGATGACTTTTCCTGCAATAATCCCTCTATGTTTACCACATTCTTTGTAGTCTCTTCAAATGGATTATTTCCTGAAGTAATAGACCCTTATATAGGAAGGCATGCTATTTTTAGTAAGTGCAATGTGGATGTCAGATTGTAAAAAACCAAGTCTTGAAACTCTGGGTTTTATTCTAGGGTTTCACACTCTAAATTTTGAGAAATTATTTCATCTGAACAAGTTGTAAAATGGTATTTTCACAAATGGGGGAAAAATAATGACAAAAATACATAGCCCTCCATATCCCTGAAAATTAGGGACTTTATGGCACGAAAACTAGTTTACGCGAAACTAGATTTTTCAATGATCATTCCCTCCAATTTTTGTGTGATTTCACCCATTGGAACCTTGAGAATTGAAGAGGTAGCTCACTAATTTTTTCACTAATTTTATTCATGTGTCAAGGAAAAATTATGATTAAAAAATAGGTAATTCATGGCGCAAAAACTAGTTCACACGAAACTAGATTTTTCAACAATCATTCCCTCCAATGTTTGGGTGATTTCACCTACTGGAACCCTAAGAAGTGAAGAGGTAGCTCGCTGCTTTTTTCATAGATGTTCTTCATGTGAAATGGTATAAATATGATGAAAACTTAGTCCTCTATATCCCTAAAAAATAGGGAATTCAGGGCATAAAAACTAGTTCACACGAAACTAGATTTTTCAACGACCATTCCCTCCTTTTTCTTGTGATTTTGCCCAATAGAACCCTAAGAAGTGGAGAGGTAGCCCGCTGATTTTTTCCACTATTGTGTCATGGTGGCCATTAATGGATCTTAAAATTTACAGGTCTGGTATTTGTCTCCTTTTTGTATGAAATCGTTTTAATTGCAAAAGGTTTTTACTTCTTGTCTCACTGGTGAAATTTCTCTTCGATCTGGTTGTCGATTTGATGGGAAATTGAGCTTTGTTCTTCATTGAGCCAGAAGTGAAATTTATTTGTTGTGAGAATTCATTTTTGTAAATGAGAGGTTTTAAGGTTATTTTTTAATGATTTTTGATAGAGGAATGAACAAAAAAATATGGGAAGTTGTTTTGTGAAGTGGCTTGTAAGATCTCTTCCATTATTCGCTCTATGTCAATGGAGTTTTCAAGCTTTCTTCTTCTTTGTTCTTTATCTTTTCTTCTCAGTTTGATGAAATATTTTTCTGAGACCTATATGCCATCATGGAGTGGAGGATAATGTGTTGTGACGGAGCTGGTTCAAGGTTCAAAAATGGTGGAGGGGTGATAGGAATTTGCAGAGGAGTTTGCAGAGCAAGTTGTGCACGAAAAGGTTAGATGTTAAATGTTAGAAGTAGGAGGGATTTTTAAAATTTAAAATTTTTCAAAGGAATGGAGAGAGGTTAATTTTCATTTCAATAATGTCCCTCACCTCAAAGGGACATGAGGGACATCAATTTTCACAACGTACCTCATCTTGACATGTGGCAGAGATCTAACGACAGGGGATTAAAGCTAAAAAACAACTTTAAAGCACTGAAAGGGCTGAGAAGCGGTCACATGAGGAACCTTGAGGCATCATGATGGTTGGGTGAATTTTTTTATCCTTGATTTATCTCACCTCAAAGGAAAATGAGGGATATCAGTTTGCATGGCACATCAGGTGATGGCATGTGGCAACGATCCAACGATGAAAACTTTGAGCTCCTGCAAGCACCTGGGGGCTGAAATGGAGATCTTGTTTGAATTTTGTTGACCTTGATGTACCTAAACTTGAGGGATGTAAGGGACACAAAATTTTCTAGGCTCCTGGAGTTGACACGTGTCCTCAACAAAATTTGACTAACTCCCAAACTCGCTCCAAAAGGAAAACTTGAAACGGCAATAACTTGAGCTCTTGATGGAATGTTTTGATGAAATTGTATATGATATTGATTTGAAATGGAATTAAAAATACAATTATGGGGGTATTATGTATTTATTTCTCCATTTGATCCATGAAAATTTAGATTTGTGATCTGGTACTCCACTTGTGCATGAGAAAACTTCTTGCAAACCCATAACAACAAAGTGTTGTGAAAAACATTATTTCACCATCTGGTAGTGATTATATTTCCATTTCTAAGAAAGTTTTTTTTTCTCCTAACTTCATTCAAAGCTCCCAAAATCACCTTTGGAAGATCAACAATTGTTTTGGCCTGTGCACTGCCTAGGCTTGTGAACCCTGATTTTAGTGAAACTAACCCTACTTCTCTAGATCCTTCCTGAATATTCCTAAATAAATTCCATGATGTTCCTATGCATTTAATTCACCTTTATGTCTGGTTTGGATTTTCTATTCCGCTCCATGGGGTTGCTCCAGTCCTAGGAAGGCCAATGTTAGCCTTTGCCACAGTTGCTCGAAGTTTGCATTTTCCAATAACTCCTAAAATCACCCAGGGGTTGACTTAAATTTCCTAAATCACCTAAGGGACTGAGTTAACATCATCTGGGAGGTCATTGGACTAACTGGGTAGACTCGGGGAACCTCAGAATGGTAAATCATGAACATTTCGGCATAGGGGTGTCATTGTCACGCTCGGAAATTATAAATTTTTATGTTGTACATTTACATGACAAAAATTTTCAATTACAAAGTTGTGATAGCTGGATTGAAGTTTTTTATTTCATAGAATCTCAAGGATCTAACAATTTATGGTGATTCCCTCTTGGTCATCAATCAATTCACTAAAAAATATCAAGTCAATGATGATGAATTGGTCCACTATAAGATCATGGTTGATATCCTAAAAGGTTACTTTTAGCTTATCACTTTTGAATAAGTTCCTCACATACAAAACAAATCAGCATGCCATGGGGACTATTGGATCCCTTCTTGAGTTTTTTCTAAATAAAAAACACAATGAGTTTCTCAAATTAGAACTTCTGGTTCTAGCCTATTATTTGGTTGATTTAACCATGATATGTAAAATAGTTGGTCTTGAAAACCCTGGTATCATAATATTTTCACCTTTATCCATGATAAAAATTTCCTAGACAATAGGAAGTCCCAATAAAAATGATCCCTAACACAACATGCTTCATGATACACTATCCCTCTTAAAACCTTATATCATAGAGGCTATGATGGAACTATCCTAATATGTCTCAATCAAGATGAAACAAATAAACTCTAGTTGAGGTACATGCTAGTATATACAACTCACACATAAGTGGCGTGGTTTTAGCTAAAAATATTTTACATGTGGGTTATTATTGGCCCACTATGGAGTTTGATGCCTGCAAATTTGTCAAAAAAAATTTGGCATGCCAATAATACAAAAATATCATGCATTTCCCTTCATAATATATTTAACCCATCACAACACCTTGGCCTTTTCCCTAATGGGGGATTGAATTTATAGGAAAAATCAAACCCACATCCTTTGATGGACATACATTCATTATCATTGCAACCAAATATTTCACCAAATGGGTAAAGGCCACGCTTGTCACTTATGTTACTGGTACTAATATTTTCAAATTAATATTTAACCATATCATTTGTCATTTTGACATCCCTTCCTCCATTATTACAGATAATGGTACATCTATTAAAAATGTAGCCTTTAATTATCTAGCTAATGGATTTCACATCTGGCTCAAATTGTCTACTCCATACTATTCATAATATAATGGCCTAGCTTAAACATCCTATAAAATTCTCAGATCCATCTTGAAAAATATTTTTGACAAACGTGGTTACAATTGGCATACACAAGTTTATCCAACCCTCTGGGCCTATCACACATCTTATCATATGACACTGAAGTTGTGTTACATATATAGGTTTAGCTCCCATAAATTTTTATAATTCTCAAATATTTGATCAATGAAGACAAATACAAATAGGCTTGTCTTGCTGAACTTCACCTCCTAGATAAAAAGAGGCTTAATGCCTTGGATCATTTGAAAGTGTGTCAGAATCGACTTTATTATAGCTACAAAAAATGAATAAGACCTAGAGATTTTGAAAATTGTGACCTTATACTAAAAAATCAGAAAAAATAACAAAAGATCATGAAAAGTAAGGAAAATTTTAACCTAATTGGTTAGGTCCTTATGTTATCACTATAAATATGGATTTGGTACGTACAAGCTATCCACAAAATATGGCCAAGATTTTAAAGAACCAATGAATTTTTTTCATATAAAAATATTTTATTCTTGAATCATCCATGATTACCCCTTGTGGTGGGTCATTTTGGCATAACCATCTCCATCACTCCTTCATCTTATTCCTCTCACCATATCATCCCAAACAATTTTCTATCACTTTCTCCTTAGAGTTATGATTTTTACCTTTTTGGCCATTATATGGTTTTGTTATCATTGATGTCAACCCCCATTGATGGAAAATGGTGTCATGTAGTCATGTACGTCCCCATATGGTGTTGTTCAAGTGTCAAGTATGAATTTCATATGTTTTGGTGAGTTCAGTGCAGTCATGGTGCTTGATTTGCTAAGTAGAATCATGATTTGAGAAATTTGATCCATCTTGATTTTTTTTTTATGTTGTCACGATGTCATACATGGTCATATAGGTGTTCCATGGGTGTCTAATTTTCATTTTTGAGTCATCATGGTCAGGTCATTCCAGGCTTGTTTTTTATCCTTAGAGCATGTAGAATGGTAAGGAGGTATGATATTTGGACCTAATCAGTTATAGAAATCATGGGAATAGAATGGTGATGGTATACATGGAATATATGGTAAGTTTCATGTCTTTATTCAGTGGTTATATGCATATTTGAGGTCCTTGGGAAGTAAGAAGTGAGAATCATGTAGGATTACATAGGTAAGTTACTGTGGTCGGAGATTTTAAGAGATATTTGAGCTATATGGTGAGCATGGAAAAATAAATCAGTTTTTCATGGTGCTTTATGCCACGTTTTAGGTAAAAGTGCTAAAGAAATTTGAAGATTTGCAAGTTTTGGTTAAACTAGGTAAGTTACAATGTGATTTTCAAGAAAAGTTAGACCTTTTGATGCTTGTTGTGAACTATATGATTTTATTCTTTACTTGAGATATTTTTAATAGATTCTAAGGTCATATATTAATCTTTCACAAAAATAATGAGGTGGTTTTATCATCACGTTTTTATGAACAATCGTTAAGAAACTAAAGTGGTTTGAAACCCTAGATAGGAGCAGCTTGTAGAAAATTTCTTGTACCATATTAGTGTTGATTGATTCCTAAAAATTTATAATTTGATGTTGTTTATGAATCTTCCATATTTCCAAAAAGGTATGTTAGAATATGTGGTGATAGGTGGGCCCCACCTAAAAATGCAAGTTTATGAAGAATTCCAGTGTGTGGAAAATTTGTCCAAATGAGGTAGTGACTAAATTGCAATTTATGATATCCTAGGAGTTTTTGTTGATTTCCATGAAAGATTTAGGTCATGTTGATTGTGAAAAAATGCAAAGTGTGCCCTATTTGTGTTGACTAGTCAAATGGTAGTTTTTGGGCAGTTTGGAGAAGCCTAGGGTAAAATTGACATTGATGGAGCTACATAAAAATTCAGGAGGTGATTCAAGTTGTGTTAGAAAGATAAATTGGATATATTTATAGTTACTTAAGGTTTTATACATGATGATGAGTCATGTTATGGTTTCTAGGTTAATTTGTGGACAAGAATATTTTTCGCTATTCAGGACAAAACTACTTTTTCTTAAAGATTGAGTTGGTTGGAGCATGAGATGGATTTAGTGATACTTTCTATAACATAGAATGTGAATAGGGATTAATTTTTAATATAATTAATTCATTTGGAGGTATTTAAAGTGTCAGAAAGGGTGCTAACCAGTTTATTTTTGGAAACTTTATTTGGTGAAGACAAAAGTGGATGTGGATTGAGAAGGTTATTGTTTCATGAGCTATAACTTGTTTTGGAGTGTTATACAGGTTCTTCCATTTACATAGAGTGGTAAAATTCAATATTTTAGGTGTTATTTGGTGTTCTTGAGGCCCAAATGTGAAAATAGGTTACTCATAGTAGTTATTTGGTGAAGGTAATGAGCCAGTAGGCCCATTAAACGAAACAATTTTATTTGTTCATGTAAATTGAGACCATGTATGATGTTTAAATGTTATTTTAAATATGTGTGATTAATTTTAGTGCTTTAATAAAAATTTATTTGGTATGAGGATATTTTTGGGATTCTAATGGAAGGGTTTTGAGGATTGTTGGTGCATGAAAAGTGGTATTTGGCTAGGCCAACCTACTTGGGTCATATGTGACTGTTGTGATGATTTTTTTTGGTATGTTTGTAATATTTATGAGTCAAATTAGTCACGAGTGACTGAACTCATTTGGTTTTAAATCAAGAGAAACATAGAAAAGTAATGTTTTGGGTCATTTTTACCTAGTTGAGTAAGAGTGCTCTTGGAGGGAAAAGTATGACCATTGAGAAGTGTTTTGAAGGTTTTTGTGCATGTTTTTAAGGATGAGGAAGATCATGATAGGTTTAATAATTATTGGATACATGAGAGCAAGGGATTAAAGCCAAGATAAATTGAGAAAGAAGAAGAAAGAGAAAGTTTGAAGACCTAGGGTATGAGCTACGATTTATGAGTTGAATAAGTGATATCCATCAATTGTAATAGAAGAAAAATCAGAGGTAAAACATTATTAGGTGGCTAAGTTTGATCTTGGTTATCCTAGGGGGTTGTATCATCCTTATGGAGTTGGTTCTTCACTAAATTAGGGGTTAGTGCTCCTTGTAGGGTTGGTGCTCTACTAAACTAGGGGTTTGTGTTCCTTGTGGGGTTGATGTCTCACTAAATTTTAAACATGAAGATATAGTGTCTATGTTTAAATTTTTCTTCTTCCTCGGGATGGTTTTCCACTTAAATCTTGTGCCCATGATCTCTCTTGCATGTGTTATGGTTCTTTGGAAGCATTGTGCACACTTAATATGATATGGTTGAATGTATGTGAATGGGTGAATGCTATTTATTTCTGACACTAATGGTAAATGAAATAAGAAATTTATAAGACTTATTCAGCCCCATCTTAGTCCATTTTGTTTCCAATAATTGGTATCTGAGAAATTATTTGTGAAGAAAGTTTAACAACTTGAAGGAGATCCTTTAAGCGCAAGAAATGGGTAAGTTTATAGATTTTATAGAAGCCTTAAGAATGAGAGATAAATTTCCTCAGTCATTTATTAATGCCTACCAAAATCATGTTAAGAATATGGAGTTAAAGCATGATGAATTTTTCAAGGGTTTTGAATTACAGGTTGAAAGCATGCCAAAAGCCCTAAAGGAGAAATAAGACTCTTGTTTCAAGTATGAAGAAAGGTTGAAGGCCTTATAATCTGATTTGGAGAATTCTTCTAATAGGTTAAAGATTTATGAGATAATTAAAAAGAGCTCCAAATCTCTTGATGCGTATTTAAAAGGTTAAAAAGACACAAATAATAAAGCAAGCCTAGGGTTTCAAGGAAAGTATGATGATGAAGCTGGTCCAAGTTTTAAATCAGTTGAGAAGGTGATTAAGAAGTCTGATCCAATAAGGTATAAATCCATAAGAAAAACTAATGCTATGAGGTATGGTTCTTCATTCAATGGTAATTTTTATATATGTCATGATTTTGGTCATATAGCTAGAGATTGTAAAAGGAGGTTTTTTAGGAATGGTGTAGGTTTATTAAATGGTGAATGTCATTCATGTTGTGAGTATGGGCATAGAGATAAATATTGTGGATGGAACCTAAGTGTGTTTAAACCTAGAAGAAAGAAGAATGAGATTGTATTTTTTTAAATGTCACAAATATGGACACATTGTTAGATTCTGTCATCATGGTGAAACTCCAAAAGCTACAAGTAGGTTTCAAAATATAAATGGGAAAAATGTAAGAGTGTTAAGAAGGAATATAAACCCTATATATAAGGTCAAGAGACCTAATTCTTAGGATGTGATATTTGAATATTCAAATCTTTCAAAGAATGAGGATTCTAATGAAATCATTATGGAAAAAACATTTCTCAAGTCCAAGCACAACCAATGAAATGTGTTTGATTTAGTTGAAGGGATTAGAACTGAAGAAGAACATATGTGCCTTAATTCTTTTTAAGCTCATGTGTAATATAAGTTAAAGAAACTAGGTCTTTAAGATACCTCTAGAGTGGTAAGGTATGAAAATTGAATCTTGTCATGCATCTTTGAGTTTTGGTTAGTTGTTGTTTTCTAAGTTTGTTATGTTGTAGTTGTCTCAATCTTGTGTCATGTATGTCATGGTATCCTTATGCCTTGATTTTTTAATATGAGAAGAGTTTGTAGTATATTTATGAGTTTGTTATAGAGTCATAGGTTTTTTTTCCATACTTCTAGGTGTGTGATTCATGGTCATATTACTCAAATTAAAGAAAATAATTTATATAATGAATGATTCTAAAGTGTTCTAAGTTATTGAGTATGTTTAAGTCCAAAATTAATCATGCAATGTCAATAATATGATCTAGGAGTGTGTGTGGTTTGCATAGTTGAGTCTTGATGTTAAAAAACATCAAGAAAAGGGTGTTCATGGCTGCTTTCTGAGTTGGAGGTCTTAAGGTATCATAAAATAAGTTAGAGTTAGAAGTATTATGTGATTAAAACTCTGATTGAAGAAAGTTGAAGCCCTTATTTGGATATTTCTTGTGTCATCTTTTGAAATACTTTGAATTTCTCTATCTTGGTCATTGAATTCATGAGAGTGTGCTCAAATGAAAGTGTCTTAAGTTTTGTTAAGTCTATTTGTTATTCATGAATGTATATACTCACGTATTGTATGTCTGAGTATGTTGGCTAGCTGAGTTTTGAGGTTTATTGACCTCCTAAGTACTTTTTCAGTCTTTGAGGCTACTATCATCAAATGTTAATTGTTGAATTTGTCCCTACAAGTGAATGAGAAAGGAATGTTGATATTGTAAGGTAGTGGAAAGAAATTTTGCTGTAATGTCTTGATTCTCAAGTCATTTTAGTCCAGTATATCAATGGCCAAATGAGTGTCTTTATTTTTGAATGACTGTAATGATATCTCAGATTTGATTTTACTCTCAGTAAGAATATAAATGGTCAAATTGTGTTGTTTTTCATGGTGTATTTTCATAAAGGATCAAGGGTTTAGGTCATAAATATATCATGAGGATCTATAGTTGTAAGAAGGGTATATTTGTCATTGGTTAAAGCTTGAGTCAATTCAAAATCATAAAATAAGGAATTGATTTGACTGAAAGGACTATAAATATGAAAAATACTGAGCTACACATCAAAAAATCTTGAAGGATTTTTAACACTATATAAGACACTGATAAAGTATCTCCATATTAACTTGACGTGTCTTGAGTGTGTTGTGGTGATACAATGTGTTGATGGTATATATTAGTGTCTCAGTGTGTCAAATTATGATATAAGTCTGAGTTAAGGGTTTGCACTATAATAATACATATTTAAGCCTTAAGAAGTCATCAAGTCTATGTTTGTAGTCTTTGAAAAACTAATTCTATGTTAAAAACCCTTATTGTTGAAGTGGAGTTGAGTGGGTCACTTGAGAATATTTTATCATGAGTTTTTTTATGAGTTCCACAAGGTTGTAAATACATGTGTCTATTGGAGGTCAAGATTCTTAGGATTTGCACAATGTTGATTAAGGACCTAGGATTACCAATGTTAAAGGAGAATGAATCAGTGTATTTGAAATAGTTGTTATCATGTGTGAAGTAAGTATTAAAATACTGAGATCTCCATTCAAATGAAGAATTTGAAGCAATAATGGTTTTTTAAGGATTAATATGTCTGTAAGATGAAACATGTGCAACTACAAGTGCAAGGGGCATTGAAAGACATAATGAAAATGTATAATAATTGTGGTCAGTGAAATCTAGGTTTATCAAGTTGAGTAAAGGCATAGGTTATAATTCTAAGGTTATATAGGTGTTTGTAATCTCTTATACGTAGAAAGAGAAGCTATTAAGGCCTAATAGTGCATATCAAGGTATGATTGCTTGAGTTAAATTTGTGCACAACTATTTATAAGTGTAATATTAGTGGTTATAAGTCAAGATATTCTTGTGATAGTAAGAGCCAAAGATGCATTTAAGGACTGTGAAAAACATGCTTCAGGTGGGTACACTCCTCATGAGGTAGAGTACTATATTTTTTAGATCTCAAACATGTTTATCAACGTGTTTCATGCATAAAGGAGCTTGAAAGATAAAAATTAGGGTTTTTTTTCTTTGTTAAGGCAATCTAAAATTCAAGGAAAGATTGAGACAAGTATGTAAAGGCCTATGGAGATCCAATATTGCTAATGAAGATCAAGGACCAAAAGAGAGTACCTACTAGCAAAGGTTGAAGGTTTGGCATGAAGAAATCTATATGATGAATGAGAATGTTGTAAAAATGAGGTATACAAGGTCATTGTTTATGAGAATGGAATTTAACGTTTTGTGATGGTTTGATATACATGTTGGTAATTCAAACATGCACCCACGTCTTAGATCTAGAAGAAACGAGCTATTTGAGACTATAATGGAACCATCTCCAAGTTGTGGGACCTTGCGTGCTTGAGATGGATCTCTAGAGAAGGCCCATTCCTCTACCTATATCTAATGCTATTACTAATCCTAATGCAAGAAACAAATCTATCTTTGATACACTATTATTCTAAAGGACCAAGGATAGAATAAGATGCATGAAAGGAAATCCTAAGCTAAAAGGAAGACGATAGTGCTAGAAAGAGGGTCGATCTATCTTGACGAGTGGTGAAGGAAATTGAGAGGGAATGAAGAAAAGGGTGGATGATGCATGCCATAGATCAAAAAATAGGATTGGACTTCCAGTGCACATAACACATGAACATGGGGAATTTAAGTAGAGGAGAAGAAAAATTGCCAAAAAATGCAAACAGAGACATGAGATGAAATGAAAATGAGAAAGGGAAGACGAGAGTTCCGCAAAACATGATTTTATTTCTTAAGGGATGCATAGTTAGTTACATTCATGGCAAGAGGCAAGGATACATTACAGAGACCATGTCAACGTATGAAACTTGTGGGAAGTAGGACACCATTTTTGGAATGGTTTTGTTACAACAAAGAGGGATCCTTTTTACAAATAAGAACTATGTTATTTATAGAAGAAGGATAGAAGAGGAGGATAGAGAGAGAGAAACTCATATTTAAATCTTCAACCACCAAGTGATAAATGCCTACAAATCCTCCTGTAATGGTGTCAGATGTACTTTCCCATGTCTATTTGGTGTGTAGAAGAAGGAAGACGACAAAATCCGAAAGAAATATGGTGGTAAAATTGATTAAAAGTGTGAGTTAATGATTAGAAAAACATTTCCCTATTTTTTCCTACCAGATCCTTCCTAAATCTTATTTTTAAAATTCCAATGCATAGCCCACATCAGTAGCTTTTAAATGATTCCAATCACGTGGGAATCTGAGCACTGTAGTAGAATTTATGGATGTCAAAGATCTAAAGTGAAAATTGAACATGCAAGACACTTGGTGCATGTGGATTGTAGTCATTTTTATGTCCTTAGAAACAACAATCTAATGCCATATGTGCCATCCTATCACCCAATGATGCTGGGTGCTTACCTAAGGTATGCGTGGGTGCTGAGCCCCTCCTTTATGTGATTTTTATGAGAATACATCCCCTACTAACAAAAGATTAGATGCAACAAGGGAAAGAACCATGTATTTAGTCTAAGGGTCTTAAGATGAGTTACTATATAAATGCATCCATTTAGATAACAACAAAAATATGAAATAGATAACAGATCTGATAATACAAAGAAAAGGCACTAGGGTTTATACCCATGAACAATGTATATATTTTAAAAGAAATCCATATATTCATATTAATCTCTATTCAGTAACCCCATTACATTCCTCAAGGTCATTACAGACAAATATTATTAATACATATAAGACTTATACATCAAAATCCTAAACTATGATTTCTAGATTACAAAGATGTTCACAGACCCATCCCTCTAGATATGCCATCTCTCCTGCTATCCTCCTAATGAGAATCTTAACCTATAGAATCCACTACTATTTCTACAAAGCTTCTCCTCTCCACCTCTTCTTCTCTTCCTCTCTTGATATCTCTCTTGACCCCCTTTTCTTCTACCTGAGAATATATATATATATATATATATATATATATATATATATATATATATATATATATATATATATAAAACTTTGGCATCAACCGCCATGCCTTCCTAAAGTAATAAATTGGTTGCCAAGTGTCCATGTGGTCCTTAAATAGAGCATGCTTCTTCCCATCCGAGCTCTCCACTTTCTACAATGATGTCTTTCTAAAGACTTCCATCACATGGAATATTCCTTTCTTGATCATCGAGTTGCGAGGATGGCACCTTATCCACTCTGCATGCTTAGTCAGGTCACAATTTTCTTATGTGCTTCCTAAGATGCTGAATATGGATAAGTCTTGAAACCCCTTCATGTTCCTTATGCGTGTGCCTTGGGTTCTTCTAAACCCTTCTAAAACCCTGTCTTGCGCACCTTCACACCGCATGACCTTCTTCACATAGGTCTCATGTGCCCATGTGCCTTCTTGTACTTAGCCAATATTCTTAGGCCCAACATCACCCCACACTATGCCTATTATCCATCCTCAGAAACAATTATCTTCAATGAATAAAGAATGGGTGGCTCTGAATAGTTGGAAAAAGAATTAAGGAATGAAGAATTGGGAGAAATAATGAAAGAATGGGGAAATGAAGGAGAACATGTTCATTATTGAAGGAGGAGAGGAAAATCCTTACCTATATCTTCCTATAGCTTCTCTCAGGCATTAACCTCACTTTTTGCTTGTTGACAAAGGTCACCTACTAGATCACTCACCTCCTCAAAACGTAGCTCTTAGCCCTTGGCACTCTTAATTTCAACAATTCCTTCCAGTTGTTTTCGAAAATCCTCGAGGGCATCCATCCTATGGGTGATCTGGGGGTATAATTCCTTTAGCCATTTTTTGATCGAGCCTCACAAGGTCTCGATAGCCTCTGATTTCTTCTCCACCTTGGCCAAGACCCTATCCCACTATGCTATGTTCCCCTTATTCTTCTCCTGGAACTCTTTGAGTTCCATCTCATGTGTACTGACCAATATTCTTTCTACTCTATCTCTATCAGCATAATTATCATAGGAAACTTCAACAACTTGTGTGGTGGCCTTCACATTAGCAAGGAGTTTCATATACTAAGAAACAATCCCTACGACCTTCAAATTTTATTCTCTCTCTTAGCACACCATCACTTCTTCTGCAGACTCTAAGGTGAGTGACTACCTCTCCATAGTGAGGGTGTGAGTTAATTCCTCTAGGCACTGCAAGGTTGATTCATATTTTTACTCAAGTAGTGCTAGGTAAGGATGATTTAAAACAATAACATCTGTAATGATCTCAATTTTATTGTGTAATTCACGCGCCCTTTCCTTCTCCTCTTTTAGTTTATGCCTTAATTGTGCACTAATTAGTTCTTCTTATTTTAGGTCCTTTCTTTTCTTGAGAAGATCCTCCTCCTTCTCCAACTCCACCTCTAGGAATCTCACCCTATCATTTCTCCCAAAAATTTTGGCCTCAACCTCAACTGAAAGTTTGTTGAGTGCATTACAAACTTACTCATCCAACAAAAATTGAGCATTCACCAAGGTATTTACTCCTTTCCTCCATGGGATTCAAATGCCGAAGATAGCGTCTTCCTGGTTCATGGGTATGTGCCTTCTACTTCAAATAAGGGCATGGCCAGGAGTTTTTCTATTGACATGGTGCTCTAGAAGGGCATGCGTAAAAAATTTCTTGGATCATTGATGTAACCTATTTATTTCCCTTGTTCTTCCACTACAGTCTTCCCACATATTCATGTAGCCTTTGGAAAACTTACTACTAGGTTGGGGTCTCTGCCCATGCTGCCATACTCTTTTCCAATGCTTTCTTCCTCAATATCCTTCATCACTTCATGTGTTTTGCGCTCTACTTCCTATTCCACTAAATTTTTGATGATGCCTACCACTTCTCTCTCCATGGATTCTTCTATTTTTTCCGTGGTGAGGCTTGGAGTCCTTTGATCTCTTGTGTTTAATTATTTTCTCACCCCTTTTCCTTGAGCATTTGCTTCTTCCTCACCATTCTTCCATTCACTTCCTTATTCTTCTGAATCATGTGTATCATACACGAGATGATTCTAAAATTCTTCATCCTCATCATCATCCTTCTCACCCTTGTAGGCCTTCAAGTCTTCTGGTTATTCTAAGTCTGCCCTTTCAGCCACCTTCAGTTTCTTCCTAACTGGTGATTCTAGTATAGGAGACTCTTCCCTCCCTTTCTCTTCAGTGGGTGACTCCTTCCTTGGTGAATCTTCTCTTGTGAGGGGATCATATTGCTCTGGCACCTCTTCTTTAATGGTCTTCTCCTTGACTAGTGACTTCTTCATGTGCATGTAAGTGCTTGACTTATCACTTATTTTCAGTGCACCCACAGGTTATGCTATCTACACACTCGGTGCCTTCTTTTCTTGTACCTCTTCTTTCTCACTCTTCTTTGGAGTAACTTTATTTATTACTATGGGATATTCTAGAATGGAGACATAATTTTCTAGGTAGGAACCCTTCTCAAAATTTGGCCTTATGCATAGATATACCCTTTTTGCAGTTCTTCTGACGATCGACAACGTTATTGGCTTTATCATCTACACTTTGTGGGAGACATAATTCTCCACATATGCATACTTCTTCGTATATATGAGCTTTCGACGTAGCTTGCGGTGGTCTTGTTATACCTCACTAAGGTTGAACCTTAGTCTTTTGGCCTCCTTAAAATGGTTGATCCCCACTTGGAATTATTGTGTGGTGAAGGAAAATGGAAACTTGCACCATGGACTCTTAGTCCCATTTGTTAAGGTGAACTGACTAATACAAAAATGATGATATACAAAAAACTCCACTTCCCATATATAAGCACAGACAACTACTCAGGTATCCTCCACTTTGCCTCAAGTGTGTCACACACCTTCTTTTACCATTTTTACAGGTGCGCCTTGTGGGTGGCCATCATGGTCTCACAACTATATATATCAAACCTTTTCACAGGTGAGGGATTTTCTTCTGGATACTCCCATACAAAATTATTTGACCCATTGGGCACTCCAATCTCTAAGAAGATGATGGTGAGGAGAATATTGTTGAACAATATCTTCTCTCATTCCTACACGCTACTAATGATATCATCTGTAATATAGGTGGATAAGTTATAAATGGTGCCTTCCGAGATCTTTCGGTATACATTTAGCCATGCCTTTTTCACTTGTGTCCACCTTTCTTGATCATTCAGATTTTTAACCAAGCATGTGGCCATTCTCATAACTGGGTCGGGGATAACTATGATATAAAAATAGAGTGAATCCTTTTTGTAGTCATAAGCCTCTATAGTTTCCTTGATGGCCTCCTTATCATCTAAGTCCTGATCTTTGGAGTCTCCTTCGCAAATAAGGCCAGTGAACTTTGATATGAGTTGAGGATTTATGTGCATTTTATGGCCTAAAAAATAAAATTGGTCTTCATGTATGCGTGACATCAACCATTGGTATAACCGCTCGAGCTTGCCAAAATAGGGAAACTCATAAAGTTGCAGCAATCCGGCCTTCTCCAACTTCACCTTCACTTTGTCAATATAGATCGACATTCCTTCTGGTGTCCTTCTTTTAGTTGGATGAACCGGTTCCAATGCCATATTTTTTCTGTAGTGCTCATGTAAATATTTTAGTTGCTTAAGGCCATCTAAATCAAGTGCAATCCCACTATTTCCCTAGCAACACTCCATTTTGGTATTACATCTCTACATACTACTCTTCATTGGAATTAGTGATGACAACAGTTTGTTTTCCTTTTCCCTTTCCCTTCTGTTTCTTTGGTGATAGGGTTCCTTCTTAGGTGTCATTATACTTATTGGGTCAAAACTTAAATTCATCCTTGATCTGATCTACTACTCTGCTCAACTCTAAGGCTAGACTCTATGAAGAATCCTCCTACCTTCATGCCCTAGCTACCAAACACTAACTAGAAAAACCCTTCCATAAGATGACGTACTCTAAAAGAACTCTCCCCACACCCATGTACTCCTTCCACTCCAATTCGTAGATCAACCTAGTTACGCACTTAGGTCCCTATGATTCTTCTTTCTTTGTAAAAATCTCTCTGTATGCCCTAGTTCATAAGAGCTCTTCCACTTCATAATCACAAGGTAAAATAATGATTCAACCGACCTCATACTTATAGCTTTTTCCTCCTTTTTAGTAATAAAGGCTATGCCACCTACTAATGTACTTAGCATTAAATGTGTTTTTTTCCACTAAAGCCAACTTTAAACACCCTTACCCACGCGCCTAATCCTACACAAAAAAATATCTACAACCTTATGGCGCGTAAAAATCCTTACTGACCAAAGACTCTTACGTGCATGTCTGTGGCGCTGAAGGTACCTCTTTTTTCTTTTACCCGAGTTTTTATCTTGTCTACATCATGTTTTTTATGCACTTTTCTTTCTCTGTATGTGGTCTTTATAAATCCTTATCCAGACACCAAAAATTATTATCCACCATTTTCCCATGCACTTTCTATCCTTCATTTGGTCCATTTAACTTTTACCGCCAGCTTATATTTTACTTCACACTTTTCCACATTACTCCACCCCACACTAAATCAGATGCGTGGTCCTCTATCCATACAAAACCTTTTGAAAAATAATGTGGTTACTGGCGCACAAGGCATAAAACATAACAATGGAAAGGAACAACCAAAAAGAAAACAAAAATGTATAAAATGAAAATATAATCTAACTCGCAATACTACCTTATTTACAAACATCAGGAAGGATTATTTATAGTAGGGCTTTAGCCTACTCCCATTGAAATGGCCAGGTAACTTTTTCCCATCTAGCGCTTCTAAGTGACATGCGCCTGAATCAAGGATGTATGGGATGATGTAAGGGCCCAAACAATGGAATTTTAACTTCTCAGGATGGCGCATATACTTGGAATCATACAATAGAACCATCTGCCCAACCTCAAATTTTTTGTTCTTGGTATGATGATCATATCATGCCTTTTGTATGGCCATTTTAGTTTATTGACTCCATCTAGCAAGTGGTCGTTTCTCATCTAATTGCATCAAATTATCGATCCTTTCTTTGATCATTTTTCATCAGGAAATCCTCCCGTGTGCACTATACGTAGCGATGGTAACATGAATTCAATGGAAAAAACAACCTCTATGAAAAACACCAACTGAAATGGTGTGGCCTTGTTCAATATTTTGTAGGTTGCCCTATATGCTCATAGAACGAATGATACCTTGTCATCCCAATCCTGTCTTTTGACATCACAAATCTTGGTCAACGCATGACTTAGTATCTTGTTAAATGCCTCAGTAGTTCCATTTTCCTTTAGATTATAGGGGTAGTCTTGTGATGGGCCACCATAAACTCCGCTATCAGAATCTTGACCGATTTATTGAGAAAATGTGTACCTCTATCACTAGTCAAGCTCAAAGGACATACATACCTGCTGATTATTTTATCCCATAAAAATATAGTAGCTATCACTGTAGTGAAATCCTTTGTAGGTGATGCTCTTACCCATCTTGTCAAGTAATCAGTGCAAGTAATGATATACCGTAAACCATTCCTTCATGTGGTTGGCAAAATTGGTCCTACTAAGTCAATTTCCCACTTTTTAAATGGTTTAACAATGGCTATTGGTCGTAAGGACATTTCATCCCTCTTTCGAAGTTTTCCAAGGTGTTGGAAATGGTCACAAGCCTTAAATAACTAAATACAATCCTGGTAGATGATTTACCACCAAAGTTGTACCATTAAAATATTCACGCGGTAGCATTTCCTGCATAGTGTCCTCCTGTAATCCCACCATGCACTTCCTCCATAATTGTCACGCACTCATGTTCTAATACGCATCATAACAGAACCTCATCATGTCCTAACTTATAAAGATATCCACTAATTAACAAGTAAGGTGTGGTGCATATAGCCAACTTCTTCCCCTCTAGAGCCTTTATCCCTTATGACACCACACCAATTTTCAAGAATATTGCAATATATTCTAAGTTTGAGGGTGCATACCGCAACCTAAATAGTTATGCTTCCGGCACGGTATCCTCAATTATTTACGTTTCCTCCCTTGAGTCAATCCTTGACAAGTGGTCAGGCCTTGAATTACTCTTCCCTGGTTTTACCTAAACTGAAAACTTGAATTCTTTAACTAATAGGACCTAATGGCATATGTACCCTTGCAAAACAGGCTTATTTATTAAGTACTTCAATGCCATGTGATATGTGTAGAATATAAAAGGTATTGCTAACATGTAATACCTAAACTTATGCAGTATGTAGATCATTGGCAGTGCCTTGTGCTTAGTAGTGGTATAATTTTTCTGCTAGTGTCAACTTTCTACTTGTAAAACACAAAGGGTGATCAAAAATCCCCTCACCAGGTTGTGTTAGTAGTGCTCCCATGGTTGTTCCTAAGGCATCAACATGCACATGAAAAGGCTTATCCCAAGAAGGAAAGCATAGTATGGGTGCAGTGACAAGTCTATCCTTCAAAGTGTCAAATTCATTTTGTTGCGCCTCTCCCCAATAAAAGGCACTCTTGTGCTTAAGTAATTCCTCTAAGGGTGCAGTGATCTTGGCATATCTTTGATAAACTCCATGTAGTACCTCATATTCCCAAGGAATCCATGCATTTCACTTTGACTAGTAGGCTCTACCAATCCCACAATATCATCAACTTTTTTGGGATCCAGTAATAAGCCATCCTTACATATAATATATCCCAACAGGGTTCCAAATGGAGTAGAAAAAATGCATTTCTTAATGTTGAGGGATATCCTTAACTACCAACATCTCTCAAATATCAGCCTCAAATTGTCACAATGGTATTTTACCATCCCATACACAGTTGAGTAATCCATTTAGACTTGAAGAAATATGTGGATGAAGTCCTAAAATTCTTGTACCACAATGCGCGAGAATACAACAGGAACATTTTTCAATCCAAAAGGCATGGCCGTATAAGTAAAGCTTCCCCACTCAGTGGAAAAAAAATTCTTTCTCTGGTCTTCCTTTGCAATCCTGATTTGGTGATACCCTTAGAACCCATCCATGAAAGACTAGACCTCACACCCAAATACTCCTTCTAGAATTTATTTAGTAAATGGGGTTGGGAGAGGATCGATGACATGTACTACATTCAGGTCCCTATAGTCAACATAGATCCTTATTCTTCCATCCTTCTTGATACTGATGACCATTGGGCTTATCCATTCTGATTCCTCCACAACCTCAATGATGCCTGAAGTGATCATATTATCTATTTCCTCCTTGACTTGTATGCACAATTTTGGATTCATCTAATAAGGCCTCTTCCAAATTGGGCACGCACCTTCCTTCAGCTTTATCCTCATCTCCCCTAAGGAATGGTAAACGAGTTTGAGCTCATAGTACCCTCGTGGGAACAAATCCTGGAACTTGTGTAACAGATCAATGATATTTGAAACTTCTTTCTTTGACCAATATTCCCCAGTGATAGCTTCCTTAGGTTTTATCTTTATCCCAATGTTAACCTTATTTTTTGTTACGGGCTCATGGTATGCACACACTCACTCATCAGCGTTATCTATGACTTCACGTGTACTTGTGAAATGGTTAACATCTAGACTTTCCATATCTTCACCATCTATTACATAAACCATTTTTCATTTATCTTTTTCCATACATGCACGCTCAAGTTGTATCTCTTTTGATTCCTCTTCATCAAAGAGCACGTCTCCAAATTAGGTTCACCTAACAACTCTAGTAATCCTATCTTCTTCCATAGCACTATCTCCCATTATAAGCCACTTGAAAACTTGTAATGCAACTTATCAACAGATGGTTTGGTACTTCGATACTCAAAAGCTTGAATGAGATCAGTCATTAACTCTTGTCAATTCCTTGTCTGGCGGCATGTCTCTGAGTGGATATACAATGCTGTGTGCACAACCTTGTAAAGTGAAATACAACTTATGCACCTATAATGAAGGTGGTAAAGCTTCTACACTTCCCATCCTGGACTTCTCACAAGATTGGATATGAAACGAGGTGGGTTCCTTTCCATGGTATTCAATTGGATGATAGTGGGCGCATTGCTTCTAGTATAACCTTACATAAAATGTCACTCCTACCTCCCGCCATCCCAAGAGACTCTTGTGATGTGTTTCCCACTAATGTGTTGTAGTCTTGAGAAAGTTATAACTAAGTGTACTTCATCTTTTGTCCTCATTTTTCCACTAATCCTCCATTTCTCGTAAGAAATCATCAGGGATTTCTCCTCTGGAGTAACCTGGTTGCTTCTTTCTTCCCAAGCACTTGACTAAGCATGCCTTTGTCACCCTTTTTATAGATCCTCTCAATTTTACCCCAATCAAATCATAAGTCCCATGTGCACCCAATTGTCGCATGCGGTATGCTCAGTTGTATCACTCATCAACTGAGCATCTTCAAATTGGATGACTCCTTCTGTAGGATGAAATACCTCAGGATATTTGATAGAGTGCACATAGATTTTGTCGAGGAGTTCCTCTCTTAAGGGCTCAGTATAGGGTGCTGACTTCCCATCTATTAAATTGATTATCACCCTTTCTTTTACTTGCTCTCGAATGTTGATATAACCCTTCTTAAACTAATAAGTTATACATTGTTCTTATAACACCAAGGGCACCTAAGTAATACTGGGAAATTATCCACCTCAAAGAGTTTCAAGACTTTAAATTCCCAAATGAACTTGGCCCATTGAATAGTGATAACCGCATCTCTTCAAGACTCCAATGGGCATTACCTTTGTCTAATTTTCCATATATAGCACATTCAAAGATGGCTGTAATGTGGACCTTCCCATTTGATGTCATGCATCCAATGTAACAACATTTACCTCCACTTTTGTGTCGATGAGGATGTTACTCAAAATCCATCCATCAAAAACTGCATTCAATTTGATCTCTTCATAGTCGAGGGTATGAGGAGGAAGGTTTACATGCAAAACCTTCCTTTCACGCTCTGATCTCCAGTGTGTGGTACCTTCTACCATATCAATTCTCTTAGCAAGGGAATTTTATTCTCTTGCATTAAAATCCTACATACTTCCATGAATTCATCTCAGGTCCTTCTGTAGAGCCTCGACATTCTTCCTTTCCTGTGACTACCTTGACTACTCCTTAAGACATTAGATCTCTGCTTGAAAACTCTGAATCACATCCATAGTATCTTGATACACTACATTATGATGAGTATGGTTCTAGATACTTCCCATGTATCACTTCTTCCCTAACAACCAGTTTCTACCTTAGCATCTCATTGGCATGCGTGTGGCCTCTACCCACATCATCACCTGTATAAGTTCTAATCCTTGACTCACGCACCACTCTCATCATCCATTGAGGGTTGGTCCTTCTTTATGCTCACCATCCCAACACCTTTGTGTTTTCGATGTTGTTGGGTCATGTGCTCAAACAATTTAGGACATTCCTCATACTTTTGTTTTTTTCTGCACCATGAGCACTGTAATAGATCAGGACACTCATGATTATAATGCTTTGTAGACCCACAATTATAACAGGTTCCTCATGGGAACTCACTTCTTCCTCTACCGTGGTTACTGTGATCACAAAATCCTCCACGAAATCATCTTTTGTGCGCTCCCCCTTCTATGCACCCTTCATAGAAGTGATCATCATCCTTGGAACTATTTGCAAGGCTAGTTATGGTACACACCAAGATTCAACAGACATCATGAATCTAGTCAATTAGCCTGTAATCCTTGGTATCATGGGTCGTAGAGGTATATATATTATAATAACAAGAAACATTCTTATAGATTACGTGATTACACGTAGAGGACGTCTATTTTCACCATGAGTCGCATAGAAAATCTCACAGTCTACTACGTCATGGCTGTGTACCATGAATTTTGAGGGAAACTATCCTTTGCATTCCCTTCCACTTCTCAATTTGTGCACCAAATCCCACTACAAACCTCATGCGCTGAATTTGAAGACAAATTCTCCAATTGCTTGGCCATTGTAGCAATTTGAGCCTCTAGAAAAGGGCTCACACTAGTATCAATGCTATCAACAGCCTCAATGCATGCAAGGAAGCTTCTAAGGCCTTAAACGCAGGTTTATAAAAGTCTTGTGTGATAGTTCCCTTCTAAAAGGCAATATCGATCCCCCAACAAACCATTGAGCATGCGTTGAGAGAGGTGTAATGGAATAGGATATTTTTGATAAGAGAGTTTATGAACCATGTGTCATACTCTCACACACTCTCTGCCATTCATTTCCTAGATCTCCTTCAGGGTAACTGATGATTTTCTTTCTCAAACTCAGGGACATGAAGCTCTTACTAGGAATGTTTTCTTCAATGCATAATGTAATCCAAAAACATGTTGAATGTGGGTCATACTTACCGATACCAGCTATGCTTGCATGCCCCTACAACGTTGTTGCAAACTAACTTGATTCCTTTCACTCCGGGGTAGTGATCCCTTTTCACACGCCATAGTTATTCACACTTGTGCACATGATTTTCTACGGCATCATCTAATGCCTCTTGTAGTCTTGTTTGTGTAAAGACATCTCAAAAAATACTTGCGGGGGTGGATGACAACCCTTGTGCACTTGAATCTAGAACCTTTGTTACCTCTTGTGTTTCCTCCACCACTAGATCCACTAGACCCACTAGGTCATGTCCCTATTGAGCCACCATAGATCCTCCATATCCTGCTAGGTCCACCAAGTCCTCCAAACTCCTATACCTGCTAGATCTACCTTTTGTAGCCAGAAAAAGGCCTGAAGTTGGTCATTCCTAGTGTCCCCAACATCCCACTAAAATATGTGCACCAAAGGTTTGTGATAGTATCCCACTGTCTAGTTGTGTGTGCTCACAGCCACTTGTAGACTTGATACCCAAAACCTTATGTATTTGCACCTTTTCTAAAAATTCCTCCAAATACAGGGAATGGTTTGCACAACCATGGATGTCCCAAATGAGAAATTATATCTCCGAGGTGTAGATCGGTTACTTCCACTAATACCAACTAGATTACCAGTACTTCTTTATTGATCTAGAAAACCAAGCACTAGGGGTAGGTCACTAGGTGGGTTTAGATGTGCACCAATGATATCTCTCCTTTCTCCATGTGATGAACTCTCATTTGAAGATGAAGGGGTTTCTCTCCCGCATGCTTGCCAAGATGGGATAGCACAATCTATTCAGGTTTTACATCTTCTGTGTGAACCTCAACTCCTTCCCACAATGTCTACCTCCATAGATCCATCACACCTACAACCTCAAATTATCTACCCATCTCCCTTTCATGAGCTTCACTATATTTTAGCCATCTCTCTTCTCTTTCTTTTTTAGCTGCAATCTCTGCCATCTTCCACCACTCTAGCTTCCTCACCTAACACTTAGAGAAGCTTAGCCGGACATAGGGAATACCTCTAAACTTAGGGTAATAATCAAGATCTTCATAGCCAAAGGGATAATATGTAAAAATCATCCTTTGGGCTCCCTCAGAAACTCAAACTCAATAACCTTTGGGTAAGAATACATAGAAATGGTGTATTCTAGAGTATAACAGGTTAGGAATCCTTTCCACCATCGATCAACAACACGTGTCCAAGTCAGATACGCATCTTGCAGCCTCTGGTAATAATCTTAGGTCAATACATGTGATATATAGTACCAACTTGATCTGGATGCATATGCTAAAAGCCATTCATATAGTTCTACTGGAAAACAACAAAATAAAGTCTCGTATAACTCATGGTGCAAGTTATCTTCTATCCATATACGTGCATCGAACTTAGGTCCAATGTTGAATCTTTGAGAAAACTTGTCCTCTGTTCTTTTGAACCTGCTTCAACACTCTCTAAGATTAGATATTTTATCATCACACATCATAGGGACCAAGATGTATTCCATTTCTCACAACAAATTTGAAAAGATGTCTCAGCAATAGAACCAATATGTAGTCATTTTTATGTCCTTAGAAACAACAGTCTAATCCCATGCGTGCCAACCTATTACCTAGTGGAACTAGGCACTCACCTGAGGTACGAGTAGGTGCCGAGCCCCTCATTTATGTGATTTTTGTGAGAATACATCCCCTAGTGACATAAGCTTAGATGCAAGAAGGGAAATAACCATGCATTCATTTTGAGGGTCTTAGGATGAGTTACTATATAAATGTATCCATTTAGATAACAAGGAAAATATCAAACAGATAACAGATCTGATAATACAAAGAAAATGCACTAGCGTTTATACCCATGAACAATATATATATTTTAAAAGAAAGCCATATATTCATATTACTCTCTATTCAGTAACGACATTATATTACTCAAGGTTATTACAGACCAAATGTCTTAATACAAATAATACTTATACATCAGAATCCTAAACTATACTTTCCAAATTACAAAGATGTTCATAGACCCATCCCTCTAGATATTCCATCTCTCCTACTGTCCTCCTAATGAGAACCTTAACCCATAGAATCTACTACTATTTTTGTAGATCTTCACCTCTCCTCTTCTTATTCTCTTCCTCTCTTGATATCTCTCTTGACCCCCTTTTCTTCTACCTAAGCATCTCTATATATAGCTTTAACATCCACTGCCATGCCTTCCTAAAGTAATAGATTGGTTGCCAAGTGTCCATGTGGTCCTTTAATGGAGCATGCTTCTTCCCATCCAAACTCTCCACTTTCTACTATGATGTCTTTCTAGATTCTTCCATTTCATGGAATATTCCTTCCTTGACCATCAAGTTTCCAGGATGGTACCTTATCCATTATGCATGCTCATTCGAGTCACACTTTTCTCATGTGCTTCCTAGGAAGTCGAATATGGCTAAGTCCTTAAACCCCTTCCTATGCCTTGTGTACATGCCTTGGGTTCTATTAAACCCTTCTACAACCTTGTCCTATGCGCCTTCACCTGGTGCACCCTTCTTCATATAGGTCTTGCGTGTCCACGTGGCTTTTTGTACTTAGCCAATATTTTGAGACCCAACATAGATTAGCTGAAGAATTTCATTGATTGTTGATTTTTTGTCTTTTCTACTACATGTCAAACACTGGTTAGTTGTCAAGATTCGGCATCCTATTTACATACTTTGATAGGTTACATATTACATAATCAAGTCTGAAAGATGATGATGTGACACAATGAATAATTTAGAAGAAGGTGCAAGGAGTGAAAGGAAAATGCACAAGAATGTAGAAGGTAGGAACATGAAGTTGATGCACACAGAATAAATGGAAGTATACCTATAGGAGATAAGTATGTAAGTGAGGCATGAGTGTTCAACTGAGGAAGGGTGCATGGTGGAAGAAATAAAAGTGGCGTGTGAAGGAGTTAAGTGTATGTAAGCGCATAACAGGAATGACATGGACTTAGTGAATTTAGAATGAAATTATGTAGAGGCACAAACAAGTATTGTGTAATAGGATAGGAATAAAACCTGGTGCACAGAAGGAAAGCATAAAAAAATAATGAAGGATAAAGTAAAATGTAGAGGGAAGGAAGAACATAGAGAAAACATGAGAGGAAACAGAAGAAAAGGGAATGCAGAAACATGAAGAAGGCAAGGCGGGAAGGGTATATGGAAGAATTACATCCAAAAAACTATGCCAAGGAAGAAAACTTAAATGTTCGCAACCTAAAATGAAGAACATCAGAGTCAAGATAAAATATAAGTTGTCTAAATAACTTGGGGATTTATTTGGATAATAGTTTTGGTGACTCTCGGGGGTTATCTACTTGTTAGATGAAGAGACAAATAACCTTAGAAGCATCCATTGGGAATGGAAGTAGTAGATAATATTTAATATGTGATCTGTAACTTGAAGAACATCCCTGAAGTCACTTACAACATGCTCTGAAATTTGAACCAAACTACTAAACTCTTATGTGAAGAATTTCTAGTTTAAATTTGTGAGAGTGAAAAATTGTGCTCGGAATGTTGGAATTGCCTCTGTTGAAAAATGAATTTCCATCCAAGCAAAAAAAGTGCATGTGACATGCAACATGAAAGGAAAAAATGCTAGAGGGAGTGGGACAAGAAACAACTATGTACAAAAATTGAAAATCATACATGTTCCAAATAGAACATGCAGAGTGTGAGTGAGCACTTGTGTTACTGAAAGAAAAAATAAACTAGCCTACTCTAACCAGAGGAAAAGGGAAATCAAGTAAAATATGTTACAGGAAGGGAGAAGTGACTACCCTTCCTAACAAATTGCTACCATGTAACTGATTTGGTGCTGAACATTTTCAAAAACACGAGTGAAAAATTACCTAGTAGTTGGTATTTCACCGTAGTTGGTATTTCACCCTCCTCAAAGTATCAACAAATAAAATATATACCTCTTGAAGTTGGTCTATATTTCAATCTAGGAGGCAGTAATACTAACATTTAGCACACTAAAGTTCAACCTTAAGCTTTGAAGTGAGTATGACCAGAGGAAAATATGTCTTTAGCTCTAGACTAGTAGGGTATCTGATCAGGCACACTCTGATCCTCGTGATTTTCCCATTTCTTTGAAGCTCGATCTCAAATATGGTATCCTAGTGTAGAATGACCTTCTGAAGGTGACTACTTATAGGATGGGTTGTGCAAAATTGGTGCACACGTGGTTATGCCTCTATAAGAAACTCAGTCTCCTCCATAACTACGCCCTCTGGGATAAACTGATCTTTTTCTGAAATAGGTTCCCTAATGATCTCATCATCCCAATCAGACTCACACCATTCTTCAACCATTCTAAAGTCATCGACCATGATGAAATTGAATGGATATGGTGTGTATGTAATGGGTTGTTCATTTATAGCACAACTAAATAGAGGGGACTCAGAAGAAGATGGAAAGGTGGGAAGGGAAGGAATGAAAGGCACATGCACTGAAGGAATAAAGGTGTATGCGGAAGGAGAAATGACAAAAAAGTGAAGGTGAGAGGATGGAAGAGGGGAATTCTCAATGGGGGAAGTTCACAAAAATTTGGGAACATGGAAAATAGGCAGAGATGATGTAAGTTTTCATGGAGGAATGGGAGGGCTATTTGATGGTAGTGTAGGGTTGCTCCATTGACAGGGTTTCCACGCACTAGATTTGTGAGCCTCTACTAGCTCTGCCCATCTTGTGATTTAGGGTAGCATCTCAATGATAAAGTGTAACTTCTATCGAGTGCTTAACCAACCTGGTATAAGGACAGCCCATGGACATAGGACCTTGAAGCCAACTTTTTCCGCATTTAGGGAGCACTTGACTCTGAGTTGCCCATCTACATATTTTGAAATTTCATCTCAAAATAAAATTCTACCATTAAGTTTCCACCATCATCCACATAAACATGTTCTTCATAAACATTATCGTTAGAAAAATAACCATGTGTGCTATTGGGAGGTGGGTTATATGCATGCTCTTGACGGGGCTCAAAAAACTGATTTGGAGTAAGATTTTAAAATTGTGGTGATGGAGGGAAATAGATCTACTGCTGCAAATGAGAATTCTAGGAAGGGAAAGAAGTCATGATTACACAACTTCAAAGGAATAATATGGAGTGATTTGGAAGAGGATAAATGAGTGAAAGAAAAGAGGTGAAAATTGGTCTACACATGAGATCATGGGTGTGTTGAATCAATAGAGTAACCATATGTGTTGAAAAATGCCTCCAAAGGTTGAATCTCAACAAAAACACATTGAACTTGCTGAGATGAAGATGTAAAGATCTTCACTCTTCTCCCACTATGCATTCTAAAATTTTTTGGTCGTTTAAACGTGCACCTGCATCTCGGATCTAGAAGAACCAAGTTGTTTGGCACTTGAGACGGATATTTGGAGAAGGCCGATTCCTCTACCCATATCTAATACTACTGCTATGCCTAATGCATGAAACAAAACTATCTATGCTACTCTATGATTCTAAGGGACCAGGGATAGAAGGAGATGCATGAAGGGAAATCCTAAGATAAAAGGATGGTGATAGTGTGAGAAAGAGGGTTGATCTCTCTCCACGAGCAAAGAAGGAAACCGAGATGGCATGGAGAAGAGGAAAGATGACGTGTGCCACAGATCAACGCGTAGGCTCAGCCTTCTAGCATGCACAACACATGAACATGAGGATTGTAAGCTGAGGAGACACACAACATGTTAGAAAACACAAATAGAGAGGCAAGATGTAATGAAAACAAGAAAGGGAAGATGAGAGTTCCACAAAACATGATTTTATTACTTAAGGGGTGCACAATCAATTACATTAACAGGAGGAGGTTAGAATACATTACATAGACCATGTCAAGTTCTGAAACCTATGGGAATTCGGCTACCATTTTTTGTCATGGTGTCATTATAATAAAGAGGGATCCTTTTTACAAAAAAAATTTACAAAGAAAAAATATGCTATTTTGTAGAAGAAGGAGACAAGAGGAGGAGAAAGAGAGAGAAATTTAGATTCAAATATTCAACCACCAATAACAAGTGATAAATGCCTGTAAATCCTCTTTCAATGTTATCAGATGTGTTTTCCCATGTCTTTTTGGCATGTAGAAGAAGAAAAAAGGCAAAATATGAAATTAATATGGTGGTTGAATTGATTGGATGTGTGCATTAATGATCAAAAAGACATTTCCCTATTTTCCACATATCAAATCCCACTTAAATCTTATTTTGAAAATTCCAATGTGTATCCCATGTCAGCAGCTTTCAAATGATCCCAGGCATGTGGGAATATGATTACTCTAATAGATGTTATGGCTATCAGATATCTATAGTGCAAAATCAACATGCAAGACATGTGGCACATGCATATTAGCTAAAGAATTCAGTCAATTGTTGATTTGTTTTGTCTTTTATGCCATGTGTCACACACCAGTTGGTTGTCAAGATTTGGCACCCTATTGGCATGCTTTGATAGGTTGAATGTTTCACACTCAAGTCAAATAGATGATGATGTGGCACAGTGAATGACATGGAAGAAGGCACAAGGCATGAAAGGACAAGGCATAAGAATGTAGAAGGTAGGCGCATGAAGGTGATGTAGGTGGAAGAAATGGAAGCATACTTGTAGGAGACAAGTAAGCAAGTGGGGTGTGAGCATTCAAATAAGGAATGGTGCATGGTTGCAGAAAGAAAAGTGGCACATGAAGGAGTTAAGTGTATGTAAGCGCACGAGAGGAATGATTGGGACTTAGCCAATTTAGAAGGTAAGTCTGCAGAGGCATGTGTAAGGATTTTGTGATAGGATAGGAATACAAGTAGGTGTGTAGAAGGAAAGTGCAAAGGAAGAATGAAGGAGACAAAAAAATGCAGAGGGAAGTAAGTATGCCAAGCAAGTGCAAGAGGAAATAGAAGAAAAGGGAATGCAAAAGCATGAAGAAGGAAAGGTGTGTGAGGCATGTTTAAGAATTGCAGCCATCAAACTACACTAAGGAAGAAAACTTGAGTGCATGCAAACTAAAATGAGGAACATTAGAGTAAGGATAAAATATAAGTTGTCCAAATAACTTGGGGAGTTATTTGGATAACAATACATGAATATGTTTCTTCATTCAGTACACACTTTTCTTATGTTTTGAGTCTCCTTTTGGAATCAATACTTTCTCATAGGATTTTCAATATATTTTTTTATTTATATCAATGGTTTGAATCCTGTGTCATTTATCTTAAAACACTAAGAGGTAAAAGATATTAAAGTAACCACTCATAATGTATGAAGAATTTTATATGGAGTTAATGGAATGTAAAAGAGTGTAACATAATTTTGAAGATTTCTCAAGGTAGAGGAAGGTCATCTTGACTTAAACCAGGTATGTGCGGCACTTATAAGGTTTGAGTAACTGTGTATACGGTGTAGTTTGTGCTCAAAAAGAATGTATGTTGTTCACATATGACTAATTATCCTGAAGGTGAGTTTATGACTTCTAAGGGTAGAGAAGAGCCAGAGTAACTGTGATAAGACACGTATTAGTGAAAAATGCTAGATATTGGACTATGTTATATTATTTGAGTCTAAATGAGGGTCTAAGATTTGGACTATGTCAACAATGAAAGTATGTATTGAATGAATTACATAAGATGTTTATTTATGATTCAAAAGGTGCTACAAGGTCTAAGGCATGTCTAAAAAAGTTTGAAATCTAGGTTAAATCATTTCATATAGTATGAAATAGAGTATGAATAGTGTCAAGGTCTATATCTATGACCTGATAAAATTCATGTGAGTCAAATGTGTCTCTCAAGGACAAATTTGGGAATGTCAAGATTGTATAATGGTTTTCTCATATTTGAGATGGAATGTTAAGCCTTGTATATTGTTGAAGTATGTATTTAGATGTATGGTAAGGTCATAAGCCTGTCAAGGCTGTTATGTTACGATCCATGTATAAAACTATCACTTCTTAATGTTCTATGATTGAAAAAATTATGTTTCATCTCTAGTCAAATAAAGACCATGTCAATCATGAATAAATAAGATATAAAGGATTTTGGTGTGTGTCATATTGTATAAATCTCTAAGAATTCTATGTTTTGATATGAGAATGTGTCTGAAGTTGAAGCTATGTAAGTTTCTTAGAATTTGAGGTCTGAGTTATGTCATTAAAGAAATGAAATGAAAAGGTAAAATCCTAAATAGTCTACTAGCTCATGGGAAGATCTTTCTGTCAATGATATAGGTTTTTAAAGAAGATACAAGGCCGATTAATGAGTGTCGTAGGTGTGTTGTGTAGTTTTTTAGAAAAATTGAAGATTAAAAGGGGTATAATAGAATGAAATAATGTGTCAGGGACTGGTAAAATACTTGAGTTGATACAAGGCATGTAAACAAGGTAAGAGCAAAAATTTGTGTGTTTTCAGTTAGACATGGGTATTATGATCTCGGTGGGAGTTACTAGGAATTATGATATGTTATTGATGATTTTTTAGAGCATGCAGATGTTGTCTTATTTTACACTAAAGTTGGAACTTAGGGGTAGTGGTCCTAAATGTGAAAATAATAGTATTGGAGACAAAAACTTGAGTTTTGAGGATGGTACAGTCCTAAAAATAGGTTGAGAATAATTAATGAAGGCCTAAAAGAGGTGTGTCAGCTCAAGGGGAGCATTTTTGCGGCTCTCATCAGGTCCAAAGGATCATTTTTATATTGTTAAAGTAAAAAAGGGAGATTTCGGTCCCAGGGGGAGAAAGTAAGTTGTGTTTTTTCATTATTTCCATTGTATTAAGTCATGTGTTTTCATTTTTCATGTAGTAGAGTCATTATAGTATTTTTCATAGATGGAAAAGGGGGAGAGATGATGTGAAATTGATATCTTATCTAATATAAATGAGCAACAATACCATTATATAATTGTACAAATCAATAAGAGAAAATGTTTAGAATGAAGATAATAACATAAACACAAAATAAGAGCAAAAATATAATAAACACACTATATTATTTATTGAATAATTTGGAGCACATTACATGGTGAGAGAGCTTACAATATATAACCTTTCCATTTCCTATAAGCAAGGAGATGAGGCTTACTAATATTATCCCATTAATCTCTCCTATGATCACTCACCACTATTATCTCATATATCCCACCAATATCTCCACACACAATAATCTACATGAGTTCTTTATTCAACAAACTCATAACTAATACAATATCTTATATTATTAATAATGAGTTGTTTTATGAATCATATTAATAATATGACAATCTTTTATTTTTCTCACACAAATATGATATTAATATAACAATATTAACATCTTACTAACACACTAACTTACTAATTTAATATATGAATATTACATTTACCTATTACATAAAATGATGTGAGCACTAATCCAAATATTATTCCTAACATCCCCCCCCCCTTAGTGCAAACATGGGTGAGTTCTTTCTAGTACATGCTCATGTTCTACAATCCAATGGTTTTCAAAGAGTACCATCAACTCCAATAGGTTTTCTAGTGGAACCATTAACCACTATGTATGCCATTTTCTAAGAGATTCACAAACTCTCAAATTGGTTTTCTAGTGGACCACCAACCATTTTCATAGTAGTGTACACATTTCCCCACCCCCATCTTTACATTCAAGAGAAAATATAAGAAGTATCGCTCACGTAGGAGCTCACTTATTACAAGAGTGAACGGGAATAAGTCATCTATTATTATTACATCACACAATGAAAATCAAACACAAAAAATAAATTCCACAAATTCATTGTGTGGGCCCTTCGCTTGTGGATGGTGAGAGGTCACTGATAATCCTCCTTCCTCTGTTGCCTCATTCCTCCATTGTGATGATGCTAACTCAACTAAATTTGCCTTTGAGACTCATTTTACAATTCTATTAGGTGTCAGTTTCAACCGATAATGCACCCTTACAATAATAATCAACTTTATATTTATCCAAAATAAAAAAAACATATCAGATTTTAATTGCTAGAAACATCACTATTTTTTATAGAATAATTAGAAATGTCAGAATTGTTTCCATGATTTATATTAAAATATGAAATGGGTTTCTATAATTTTTTGACATAATTTTTCCATAATAAAAAGTACAAAACCCAAAAAAATTCAAAAAAATTCAAATCTAGGTTTTTGAGAAAAACATGAATTACCAGTCGTATTTTTTTGGAAGATCAGAATCCAGAAAATGATGAAGAAAGCTTTAAAACTCTCATATCTGCATCCTTGAGGCTACATTTTTATCCTGCAATCACTCTCATAAATCTTCCTAACCAACTCTGATACCAGATGATGTGAAATTGGTAGCTTATCTAATATAAATAAGCAATAATTACATTATATAATTGTACAAATCAATAAGAGACAATGTTTAGAATGAAGATAATAACATAAACACAAAATAAGAGAAAAAATATAATAAACACACTATATTATTGATTGAGTAATTTTGAGCACATTACATGGTGAGAGAGCTTACAATATATAACCTTTTCATTTTCTCTAAGCAAGGAGATGAGGCTTACCAATATTATCCCATTAATCTCTCCTAGAGAATCTCTCCTATGATCACTCACCACTATTCTCTCATATATCCCACCAATATATCCACACACAATAATATACATGAGTTGTTTATTCAACAAACTCACAACTAATACAATATATTATATTATTAATAATGAGTTTTTTTAGACTCATATTAATAATATTACAATCTTTTATTTTTCTCACACAAATATGATATTAATATAACAATATTAATATCTTACAAGTTCACACTAATTTACTAATGTAATATATGAATATTACATTTAACTATTACATACAATAATGTGAGCACTAATCCAAAGATTATTCCTAACAAGAGAAGCATTAGAAACCTAGAAAGGATGTCATGAGTGTGTTGGTCATGTTCGTTGCCATCAATATTTCTAAAGATGGTTTCCATTAATGACAAAGGGGGAGATTGTTGGCCATTGTATGGTTTTTTTTTTCATTTATGTCAACCTCCATTGATGGAAAATTGTTTCATGTATTCATGTGATTCCCCATATGGCGGTGTTTAGGTGTTAATTATGAATTTCATATGTTTTGGTGAGTTCAGTGTGGTCTTCGTGTTTGGTTTGTTACACAGAATCATGATTTGAGTCATTTGAGTCATCTTGAGTTTGTTAGAGGTTGAAAATATTTCATAAATGCTCATATAGGTTTTCCATGGGTGTCTAACTATCTACATTGATTCATATTGGCCAGGTCATGTGGTTTTAGTGTTGAGTCATGTCATTCTAGGTTTGTTTCTAGCCCTGGAGCATGCAAAATGGTAAGGAGGTATAAAATTTGGACCTAATAAGTTATCGTGAAGTATGGTAACAACATTTTTTTATGATATAAATGTAATGTATGGTAATTTTAAGGTCTGCACTTAGTGGTTAGATGAATATTTGAGGTCCTTAGGAAGCAAGAAGTGAGAATCATGTAGGATTACATAGGTAAGTCATTGTGGCTAGAGAGTTTGAGAAATATTAAAGATATACGGTGAGCATGGACAGTTATATAAGGTTTTCATGGTGCTTCATGACAATTTTAAGGTAAAAGTGCTAAATAAATGTGAAGATATGCAAGTTTTGGTGAAATCGGGTAAGTTATAGTGTGATTTTCAAGAACAGTTTGACCTTCTGATGCTTGTTATGAATTGTATGACTTGCATGGGGACTTGATATATTTTTCATATATTATAAGTTTAGTTATGAAGCTTTCACAATTTAAACAAGGTGGTTTGATCATCACATTTTTATCAACAATCATTAAGAACCTTAAGTGGTTTGAAACCCTAGCTAGGAGTAGCTTCCAAAAAAGTTATGATACCAACATAGTTTTGATTGGTTCCTCAAAATTTATTATTGGATGTTTTTTATGACTCTTCCAAATTTCCATAAAGGTATGTTGGAGCATGTGGTGATATGTGGGCCCCACAAGAAAATTCAAGTTTATGAATAATTTCAGTGTGTGGCAAAGTTTTCCAAATGAGGTAGTGACTAAATTTACATTAATGACTAGGAGTTTTTATTGACATCAATGAAGGTTTAATTTCATGGTGATGGTCAAAAAGTGCAAAGTGTGCCTTATTTTTGTTGACTGGTCAAATGATAGTTTTGGGGCAGTTTAGAGAATCTTGGAGTAAAATTGACATTGTAGGAGATACATGAAGATTTAGGAGGTGATTAAAGTTTTGTTCGAAAGATGATTTATAGATATTAATAATGATATAATTTTTTTCTGCATGATAATGAGTCTTTCTATGGTTTTCGGGTCAATTTGTGGACATGAATATTCTCGTCTATTCATGACAAACTACTTTTTATGAAAGATTCAGTTGGTTGGAGCATGCGATGGATTGAATGATACTTTATATCACTTGGAATGTGAAGAGGGATGAATTTTCAATCCAATTTATTGGTGCCATTTTTGAGCCTACAATATTTTTCCCTAATTTTCCTTCTTTCTGCGTGCTCTGAAATGTTTTTCTCTCAAATTTGTGGTCTGCAACTTTCCCCCTCTTGTTTGGATGCTTCGAAGTGCTCACAAACTTGTTATTTTTCCCTAATTTGAAATAAATCTGCATGTGTGCCCTCTTTTGTTCCCTAATTTTTCCAAAATCTGTGGGCTCTACCTTTTTTCCTTTTTACCCAATCATGGAGGTCTAAAATTGATTGATTTGCACTTGTATGCCATTAACAATCCAATTCCATGATAAAAATGCTTTGAAAACATGTTTCAATTGGTTCAATTTCAAGAAATTGGTCGTCCTTAGCAAAAAAATCAAATTCTAGGGAATCCCTGGAATTTTTTGTGTTTTGACGGTCAAACGGGCATCATTTTCCCATCAAATTCATCTTCAACATTCTAGGGCATTGCTAGCAATTTCTGCGTTGTTTGATGGTCATACGAGCATCCTTTGCTTATCAAATTTTATCTCAAAAACTTCTCCTACGTGGTCGTTTGTGATTAGACAAGGTTCGACAGGTTTGCTTGAAAAACTTAACATTTTTTATGTTTTGGAGAAAAGTGCATGTTGCCCACACAGCTTCGCAGGCCCGAGAGGAGGTACATGTGTCATAAGCAGAGTGAAGGTGAACGGGCAGGTATTTTTGTGCCTTAAGGAATTTTGGAAAAAAGAGTTAAAGTATAAAGAAAATGCCTAGGGCCCACAACAAATACAAATGGAACACATGCCGGCTTCAAAGCGCAGACCCTCAGTGAATCAGAGGTGGACACATGTCATGTTTTCATCAAAAAGTGGGATGGAAGGCTGGTAGAGGACTAAGATTTTTTTTTTCTTTTTGGCGAAAGGGAGAAAAATTTGTGAAATGGGCCACGGGTCTATCAAGCCACTCAGGAGAGGACACGTGGCAAGATTAGGGGTAGAAGGAAGTGTGGGACACTGGGGAAAAAAAGGAAATGTTGCCTTTTTGGAAAAATGAGTTAAATTTGGTAATTTGAAGCATGGCTCTGAAACGAGTCAAAGGGAGACACATGGTAGGGACATAATCAGAGGTGCGGGAGTGTGGAGGAAATGTTGAAAATTTTCCTTTGGTGAAAAGGAATTAAAGTATGAAGTCAGAGCACTTCCTATTATCCAATCATATGATGTCACGTGTCTTGCAGGAGGGCGGAGTGGTGGAGGAAAATTGAAATTTTTTCCTTTTTTCCAAAAAAGGTGGAAATGTGTAGAATCAAGCCACGATTCCAATGGGGCCCACCTTGTGCCACGTGTCAGCGCCAAATCTCAAGGGCGGAGGGTGGAGAAAAATGTAAATTTTTTCATTTTTCCAAAAATGTTAAAATATCAACAAGTGATCCCAACCCCATTTCCAATCACATTATGACACGTGGAGAGATTAGATTGAAGGGAGAAAGGTAGATCAACGGTAACTGTGCATTTTTCAGTTTGGCTGCCATTTTTGCTCTAGGAAGTGTGGAAGTGCATTTTTTACATTGATTTTGATCAAATTTTTAGTGAATTCATGTCGTTTTTGCTTTCAAGGACCAATGCAATTGGTTTTGAGGATCAATTAGAAGATCAGAGATGTTTTTGAAATAAATTTTTCCCTAACCCGTCCAAAAATGTGAAATATCAAATCCAAAAGTTACAGAGTCATATTTTGGAGGGAAATGGATGAAATAATGAAAGAAAGGGGGTCTACATGCTTTGAAGATGAAAAAAGTGCCTCCACAATAATGATGCAAAAATCCTCAGTGATTCACCTTTTTCGAGACACCTGGCAAATTTTGTTGTAAATATGTTAAACGTCCCTGTCTGTGAATCATGATGGAATTTTGTAACAAACTTGATGCTTGGCATATTATTTTCTTGGAAAAGAAGGCTTGGATGTAAAAAATGATATAATGCATGTTTTTTGACATGCAAAGGGTCAGGAAATTGAAAATCACGAGAAAATTTTGAGAGAAGCTCATCTTCTGAGAGACCCTCCAAAAAACCTAGTTAATGTCTTCTATGTTAGATCTTCATTCATGTTAAGTTGGTTACAAGTGTATAACCATCACAAAGCTCTAAGATTGTTCCTAAAAATCTCCTCTGCTGATGAATCTAACAATACTTTGATTTAATCTGTGTTATTTTGGGCAATATGATGTCTGTTATCATGTTTAAATGTATGCAAATAGTTTCCTTGTTCTTATTGCAATCTTGCATTGAAATCTCTAGGAAACACACAGATCTCATCCTTATTGATAGTTTAGTGACATTTGTAATTTCATTTGTCAGAAGAGATTTCATCTGGCATTGAAAATAAGAAGTTTAAAATCACTTCACCTTCATTTGTTGACAGAGATTGCTTGTAAGCCTTTGGGGGTACCTTAGGCATGATTTGATCAGAGATTTTGATGTTTAATTGGATCCTTTAACTCAAGATTTTATGTTGAGGTCTCAAATATTGTGTGAAGAGTGCAAACCTGGGCCTCCATTTGTGTATCTCTTCTGGTTGAAAAAACATCCTGACTGTTTTGAAGCATTTTATCTGATAGTTTTTCAAATGTTGTAGAGGTTGTCAAAGATATGGCATAATCAAGTTTGTCTTGTCAATATCCCACCAAAAATCATTCTAAACAACAAATCCTACCCCATACTAGCCCTGTTTTGGCCTGTATACCCACAAAATATCAAAATCCATTTGCTAAAGTATACAGAATAGATCAGGATTTCAAAATGTCTTCAGTAACCCTTGCCTTGCATTGAAAGTATCTCCATAATCTGGAAGTGACAACTTGTGAAAGTCAGATTTGGAGTGTTGATCATATTTTCCCAAAGCCCCTTGATACTATTTACAAAAATTGAGGGATATCTTCATCTCCTTCACCATTTGAGGGTTACAAAATAGGTCCTCTTACCTTGGTTGAAAGCACAACCTAAAATAGTTAGGACAAGATCAAGTCCTATTTGAGTGTTATCCATCTCTCCACAAATCTGAGTGCTAGTTAGATCACATCCCTGGCTACAAAATGACATACATCATGATCTATCTGTCTTCAAGCTTCATGCCATATCTCTGATGCTGTTCAGACTGAAAAGGAGAAAACATTTGGGTACCGACACAATTAATCTATTTTTAGGTCTGTAAATTGTTAGAAATGGTGCTAACCAGTTGATTTTTAGAAACTTCTTTTTGGGCAACTTGTTTTGGTGAAGAAAAAAATGGTTGTGGACTGAGAAGGTGCTTGTTTCATGAGCTCTAACTTGTTTTGGAGTGTTATATAGGTTCTTCCATTTCCATATAGTGGTCATATGCCATATTTTAGGTGTTCTTGGGTGTGCTTGAGGACCAAATTTGAAAAGATGTCGTTGATAATAGTTGTTTGGTGAAGTTAATGAGACAATGGGCCCATTAAACGAAATAATTTGATTGGTTCATGTAAATTGTAACCATGTATTTTGTTTTAAACATGTATGATGCATTTTATATCTTGAGTAAAAAAAATTTTTGGTATAAGGATATTTTTGGCATTCCAATGGTAGGGTTTTGAGGATTGTTGGTGCATGAAAAGAGATTTTGGCTAGGCTGACCAACTTGGGTCATATATGACTAATGTGATGATTTTTTTGGGGATTTTTTAAATATGTATGGGTAGAATTATCCATGAGGTATGAAAATCTTTTGGTTGTAAATCAATATAAGCATATAAAAGCATTTTTTTGGGTCATTTTTGAACTAGTTGAGAGATAATACTCTTGGAGAGAAATGTTTGACCATGTAGAAGTGTTTTGAAGGTATGTGTGCTTGTTTTGAATTATAAGGAATATAATGATAGGTTGAATATTGATTGAGTACATGAGACCAAGGGTTTAGATCCAAGAGAAGTTGAGAAAGAAGAATAAGTGATCTCCATTAGTTGTGAGCTGAATAAGTGACCTTGGGTATAAGCTAGGGTTTGTGACCTAAATAATTGATCTCCAATAATTGTGGCAGCAGAAAAATTAGAGATAAAAAATTATTAGGTGGCTAATTTGGTTCTTAGTCATCCTAGGGGGTTGTAACCTCCTTTTGGAGTTGCTGCTTCACTAAATTAGGGGTTGATGCTCCTTATAGGATTGGTGCTCTACTAAACTAGGGGTTGGTGATCCTTGTGGGGTTGGTGTCTCACTGAATTTTAAACATGGAAATATAATGTTTTTTTTAGTGGGTTTTTTTACCCATGAGGGTTTTACACTTAAATCTGGTGTCTATGATCTCTTGTGCATGTGTTACATTTCTTTGAATGCATTGTGCACATTTAATATGATATGGTTGGATGTATGTGAATGGGTGAATGTTATTGATTTATGAAACTAATGGTGAATTAAATAAGGAATTTATATCACTAATTAAACCCCCCTCAATCCATTGTGATTCCAACATACCTTTCATTTACTATTTATATTTACTCATATCCATTTTCATTCATTCCTTAGTCTAATAATGCTCTTATATTCTTTGAATTGTTAGAAGGGTGTTGGATAACATATAGTATCTCATTATATACTAAACATTAAAAAAAATGAAATCCTTAAACATTCAAAATGCACAAAAATCCCCTAAACATTAAATACATTTCTAAAAATGAAAAAAACTACAATTTTTTCCAAAATACTAAAAGAAATATAAAATCAATAAAAAAATCTACCCCAAAAATAAAAATAATCAAACAAAAAAATTGAAAAAATCCCAAAGGTCAACACATTGACTCTTATCCTAGTGTCAGTTCCAATATCAATCAATCAAAATAAACTAATTTAAATCCCTTGTTTGTATCATTGCTTGGGTAAATATTAGCTCTCATTTCCTCCCTTGCATGTATCATTTCTCAGGGGAAATGACCCAGTAAATTCTAAATCATCTTACCCCTAACATGCATCCTTTCTAGGGGAAAACCAAATCAGTCAATATTCATTATGTAACACATTAGCGAAGGAATTAAGTGTCTTTATAATAGTTGTGTTACATTGTTACTTTTTTAGTTAGTTTTTTAACCAATTACAAGTTTATTGTTTGTCATCATGTTTAATTTATAACCATGGTGTGACTATCTACTATGTATATTGGTTTTTTTTTTACCTTTCTTAGTTAATTATTTGATTTTTTATAATTTTATTGTATACCATCTTGGTTCATTTATATTGATTGTGTAAACATCTAATGTGTATATTGGATTTAATTTTACCTTTTTGTGTACTTTGTGTGTGTGTGTCTATGCGTGTTTACATAAATAATGTGTTGATCATCATGGTTCTATAATAATCATGGTGCTAACTCTTTTGTGTAAAAGCAAAGTAGGTTGCTCCAAAATATAAAATTTGTATGGAAGATCAAGCTACGAGAAATGTTAATCTTATAGTCATTACATTCATTCATACATCTCATTCAAAACTACAAAAATAAATAATGACATCATTTCAACATAATTCATTAACATACATCTATAGCAATTTGTAAATGAATAAAACCATTTGAATCATTATCTATATACATCATCATATAAAATGTCCAATGTCTCAAATTTTTCATATGTATGTATATATATAGACACACACACACACACATCATCATCATCATCATCATGACAGAATAGTTATATATATAATGAATACACCTTCATAATGAAACATATACTAAAAAAATGGATGTATACAATGCAATATCAACCATGGATCTCAACAAACCCTAGACTACCTGGTCTATCATCTTGCCTTGGTGGTAGAATATATATTGATCTACCTGATCTAGATGATCTAGATGATCTATGTGATATAACTGATCTTCTTAACATCATTAATGTCCTCTTGCTATATCTTGGAGCTCTCTGGCTCTCTAAGATGATTTCCTTATACAATAATCACTAATAACCCACATCGGGGATCGCTGTCAATAAATCATGTAATATATCCCTCATCCCATTGGCCTCACCAATATGATAGGACACATCCCTCTCCACTGTCACTTTTTGTAGATCCATTATCTTTTACTAAAACTATGCCCTCATAGATTATAAATGTGTCTACAATGTATGAAATACAAGGAGAAGTATATATTTGTTGTAATGCTCTGTCTCTCTATCCCTGGGCCACATATATATTTACTACTAATGTACTTAGATGTTGTATTGGTGGTAGATGACTCTATACATCAGCTTCCCCTATCTCCCTAGCCATCATCCCCACCCCCTATCAACTCCTCTTCTTGGACTAGGTGCCCTCTGTGAAAATAATGGTACCTTGTGCACCATATACATGTATAAACTATCTCATATATGCTTGTGCACCTTATATTTGTCTCTATATCTATCTCCATACATTTACCTACACCTCTACATGGCCCTATACACCTCCTCCTCCCTGGCCCTGTCGACCTCTCACTCTCTTCCCTCTTCACTATAACGCTACCCTCATTATTATTGTTATTCCTTCTTCCATAATTACATGAGGGATAATAAAATGAATAGGTATTATTTTTGCATACCATGATACATACCCTACTAATACATTTGGATCGGCGATACCTGCTCGTACATCACATACCTATGCTAAGAATCCTCCATAACTAGCCCTCGCTATGATAGGCCTAATGCATGGAAAAAATGTATTCTCTGATGCTACCCATGCATACCACTTCTATACCTATGGTATATCCTATATAACTCTGAACTGCCACATTACCCTATCTAGTCTATAATGACCAATGATTTATGACCGGATCCCAATGCTATAATGAGCTACCTCCATTGGCCCCATATTTTTTATAATAATTGTATGTCCTCCATATGATATTGCTCAATTTAAGATCATATATAACTCATCTATAGAATGGCAATTCTCCTCAATGACTTCTCTGAGCACCACCTCCTATCTCCCATCTATAAAATAATGACTCCTCCAACTGTCTATATCTCAATATCCCCACCAAATCATCCATTGCTATATGGTCCCATGCCCAAATCTATAGTAGAGTCATTGGGCCCAAAATTTTCAAACTCTTGTATACCACCATATTCATATCTTTGTATAGATGTGGAAGTATGCATGGTCCCTATGTACAAATTGTCATTGAATCTATCAACTCCACTACCACACTAATCAACCCAAGCTGAAAATGCATCCTAGTCTTATCAGGTAGCAAGTAGCCAATGATAAGATCTATTAAGTAGATAGGAAATAAAGTTATCTCATATTATTTCAGGTTCTCTACAAGGTCCACCAACATACCCTCTCCATGAATCTCCTACACTCTGAATAGTAGTTGTGTATGTACTAAGATATATGATGTTATCCTTTCCCAATAAATAAATTGAACCTGTATTGACACCCTCATTATGTTATACACATCCTATAATGTCAAAGAAATCTCCCTCACCAACAATCTGAATATTTGTGACTCGCTATGTCATTCTTACACTAAATTATTCAATAAGTAGTGGTCTAATATGATCTCCAAAATCTGTGATATGTGTGCTAACCCTATCACCTCCAGTACCATACATAATGATCTCTGATCCAAATTTGTCATCCATATCTTGAATGATTGCAATTATGAATGTCTCTCTCAAACATATAATTCATATATTATCTCCTACACATATTGCAACAATTCATTAGTCATTTCAAAACCATTTTTCATTTTTATATCATTTGTATAGCTTACATGTTCCCCTAACTCAAGCTAGCACACCTAGTGTTATGATAACACACATGTTTTCAAGCTAGCACACTTCTTCTCATTCTAACGCACTCATTTTAATGATAAATAACTCAACACTAATGCATTTATTAGTACACTATCACACTCAACATTACACTAGCACACAATTTTCTATGCAATGTTGTTTACCTTCACACTAGCACAAGAAATCCTACGCTAGCATATTTTGTAGATAGTGCAATTACTTCCTTTCACTAGCATTTATTTTCAACCTTATTCTAGGCATAAAATGTAATAAATGAAAAATAATAAATAATTTCTTATATACTCATCATACCGTCATCATCAGGACCCCTCCTGAACTCTCAAACCCTATTTATGTGATGAACATGTGTTGGATATTACACCATCTCTCTCACAAATCAAAGAAAAAATATCAATGTACAGCAAGAAAACCCCTAAAAACACATATGGCCAATTATTTTTACTATTCTCCATTTCCCTCCTATTTAAACCTTCCGCAAACCCTAATTTAGGTCCACAACTACTAATTTTGACCTTTTACCCTCCACCTCACATTTTATAATCCCATTTTATTTCTCACTCTTAAAACATTCTCTTATTCCTCTTATCAATTGGTTTTCCACCACTTTATTGCGTCACCCATCCGCTCGAGGGGGTGATCCCTTAGCACAATATTAACCCATTGGGGAACCTGAATGTTTCACTAGGGTAAATTAGGAAGTCCACCACACTTCTTTCTCATCTATTCACTAATCTACACACATATATTATATTTAAATCACTATTAATTTGTAATAAAACTTTAAAGAGGGGAAAATGTAGACACCATAAAATATCACATTACACATTCTAAACCTCTGAAATTATCCCGTAATTACTTCACGACATATTATGACCATTTTAGACCACTTTTTGATATATTCTTCTATTTTACAACCTTTAATGACATTTTATGACATTGTCTTGAATAAATTTCTATCATTCATATCGCTCACACATGGTCTCAAATTATTAAATATTCATACTATAAACATTATCACACTTATATCCCATTCCTAGGATTAATTAATTAATATTAACACTCTTATTATTCATCCCCTATCCCATTAACTAATTTTATCAACTATTTCATATTAAAATAATTAAATAAATCCTACACATATCCATTTCCACCTCACCTCTTATCCACTTTCACTTCACTAATTAACATCTCAAGTTAACTAGATAAAACCAAAATAGTTACAGATAAAATCATTAAAATAAGAGGACAAGTTTAGATTAAATCAAATAATGTAATTGAGTTAAATAAATATATCCAATAAAGCACATGTGGTATTATGAAATTACAGAGAATCTCCCCAAAGTTGAAACTGGCATCAATTTTTTAGGAGAATAAAATAAAAGACATGAATTTATTATTTAAATTTAAAATCTTAAAATATTCAAAAGACATGCCACCTTTTCCAAATCAATAATAACTCACTCAATAAATCTTAAAACAAATGTTTATATTTCCAACTGTTGGTGAAATAATTTTTCGTGTTATAAATTATGGGTTTCTACCAATGCTCATGAGGCTAATCTCATCCTTCTTGTGTATGGGGAGACTCCCATTATTGAAAGTAAACTATACTAATCATATCTAACTATTGTGGGGTGGAAAAATAGGTCGGGGATCACTTAGAAACACTTCACTAAACTTGTGGCAAAGTGCTTACATAGAGTACAAGGGAGGAATTTGCAGCAATGAGGGGTAGAGGAGAGAAATTAGGAAAGGGAGTTTTATTTTTGTGAGTAGGAAATAACATATTTAACACAAAATAACTAGAGTAGTTTAACATTCAATTTGAGGAAAGAAACAATGTAGGCCACTAGAAAGACCAACAAACCACAGATACACAATTATATTGGTTTTTCAATCAAGGACATGAAGTTCCTTCTTGGTTATTAAATATCATTATGATCTCAAAGTTACAGAAGATCGAAAGAATAAAGTAACACATGAGAAAAGAAAATGGAAGAAATCTAGTTTTTATTTCTTTTATAGTAGTGATACAAAGCTTCATAATCTACAAACATCCACAATTTCTATAGAAAGAATAATTTTCCATATCCTTTGGAATGGAGAAGCCATTATAATTTATAGCCTTGTGAATTGACTCTAATCTACCCAAAAATGACTCTTTTAGTTCCTATTCTACTTGTGACATTTCAATTTCCCTTAGAATATCTAAATTAAGTACCTCTCTTATAATTTTTTGAGTACTTTTACAATTTACAAATATTGTAACTTAAGAAAATAGGAAAAAATAAGGTGATTGTGTACAATGAATAATTATAAGAAAGGGAGAGAAGAGGAAAAGGGAAAGGGATTGAATAATCTTTTGAAGAAGATCCTTATAATATATAAATTTATGATCTGAGGCATGGTGGTCATAATATCCTCCTTCTAAAAGATGCAAAGATACCTCATATTTCCGAATGGGTGTTTAGAAAAACTATTATGAGACCTTTTCATGTGAGTTTGATACATACAAACTCATCACTCATGATGATGCATTCTTGATCTCATAATGAGAGTGATGATCACTCTCTTGCTCCTTAGGATTTCACAATTTTCATTCACGATGCTCAAACCTCTTGATGTTTGTGTTCTTGTCTCGCACACTACGTTGCAATATTGTAACATCTTCCTTTAATAACCTATGAGATGTGAGATCCTTAAGGAATAATGATGAGATATTTTCTATCTCAGTTGGATTGGATAGCTCAATCAGCTCACTTAGCTCATTTGGATCATCTCAACTAACTTGCTCGGCTCACCTCAACTAGCTCACTTGGCGAGATGATGATGGTCTCCCTTCATGATCTTAGATTTCAATGGATCCTCAAGTGAAGATTGCTTATTTGAATTTCTCAACTCAAAAGTATATATGATGTTTGCATACCTAAATTTTCATGTGCCTATTATAGGAAAGAATGGTCTCTTGACTAGCTCACTCATCTTAACCAACTCACTCAACTCATTGATCCTGATTCAATCAACTCACTCCAAATAGATTACCTTGATAAGATGATGATTTCTTCAAGACCATGTGATGAAAATAATTACCTCCTCTGATGAATCAATGGGTTCTTGATACCATTCAAATCCTTTCCATATGTACAATGTCTTTGACTTTCCTATTTTACGCCTCACTATGCTCTTCCTTGTTCTAAGAAATAATTATGATCAGGAATATTCTTTCAAGATCCTTGTGGAGGTTTTATTTCCTTGTTTGAGCTATCATATTACCTTAAAACCCTGTGAAGATGTTAAAAATCCATAAGATTAGTGGAATCGGAGCCAACTGTAACTTTTTGCATCTAAAACCGACCAGGACCTTCTATTTTGGGAAATTTGGACCTTTTACTCAAATTTTATCTTCATAATTCTCTTGGTACACTCAATTCACTTCAACTAATGATTCTTTACACTTTTCAACAAGTTTTTATTTTTAGCAGGGTACTTTTTCCAGACCTATTATTTTGGGAAAATTGCCAATTTTACCATGCTTGACATTTTGCACTATTTATAGATGAAATGAGTGGCTAGAGATTGTAATTTGAGGGATTTAATATTTTTATCATGTGAATGGGTAATTCCATATTATTTTTTTAGTAACTAGTAAAAATGGCCTCGATTTTCATCGAAAACCTCATTTTTAGGTTCAACTCATCGTTGCAATCTTGTGCTTCAATTTTCATTATGTTTTACCTGCTAGAAATATTGGAAATTGATAAGGAAAAATTTAGGGTTATGGTTTTTAGGTCTTAAGCTGTGATGGAAGCCATTAATGGATGTTTGGACTTAAAGTGAAGAAATATACTTGATAGGTAAGTTATTTTTTGCTTGTAAGCTTTCCAACAGTCAACTTCTGGTGTAATCTGAGAAAATGAGCTTAGAAACCCATTGGGTTAAAGAGGGTCACATGAAGAACCATGAGGAAGAGATGAGGAGTGGGGAAAATTTTATTTTACTATATTCCCCTCTATCCTAGGGATAAAATGGACAAGACAGAGACACGGGATAAGAAAACCCTCCTCTGAACCAAGCCAAAAAAGTGACTAAGTATGAACACTCTAAAACACTTTTCCCAGAGCTCAAGATGGTATTTTTTTACAAATTTGTATATTATTGTGACTCCCAAGACCATTTTAATAAATATGGAATAGGTTTTAGGACTTTATTAAATCTATTTCTCTAAACAATGACCCCTTTTTCTTTGAGACAGTAGGGTGAGTTTGATAAAAATGAGCTTTCATGATAATATCTTATGACTTTAAAAAAATATGATGATTCCACCATTTAAATAATTATTATAGATTTCTAATGACTATTTTTTTTCTTCATAACTCATTACATAACTCCATTAATCCTCTATGGAAGATCAGGTATTGATTTTGACTACATGCTCCTTACCCCTGAAAAACTACTTTTATTGCAAATGTTCCCAAACCTCTAAACATTTTCTAAACTTTCCTAAATCAGTTATAACATGTTCATATCTCTTCAATACCACCTTCGGATAGGTGTGGGATTTTAGATCCTTCCCATAGAGTGCACACTTTCCCTGGAATGACCAAAATTATCCTTTCTAGGCCTACTGAGAGACTAGATGTTGTAAGTACTTCACTGAATGAGGTGAATGATCTTGATACCTTGATTGAAGCACCTACACAAGATTATTCAACATAGCTGGATTACTTGCAAGGTTTGGTTGGGCGTGACACAACAGAAAAAATGACCATGAGATGGTTTCAGGATGACTTAGGAGTAAAATTATCCAATTTGGTTCAAGTTGTCATGCTTGAAAGTTTGAATTTTTCATGATACAAATCTTCATGAAAACAACTAGATCTAGCTTAAAGATTTTTTCTGGATCAAGTGTAATGAGGATAGGACCATCATGAACTCCATAATCTCTAAACACCATGTAGACTAGTGCCTTATCCTTTTGGCTATACCCAGATTCACCACAAAGATACAAAACAAAACTTCCTTTATTGAACAAGCACACACAAAAAAGAAACAAAGGCACAACAAGAAAGGGAAACACACAAAAATAAAATGGAAACACCTTAAATCACCTATGTACATACGGGGGACAACCCGATTTCATTGAAGCACTAATTTGGACTGAGTGCTTACACATAAATAGGTATCATCGAATACTTTTCTTCCACGAATAAATTGAAATGCTCACGGAAATATGAACCTCTTCTTAGCTTCTTAAGAAATATATCATGATTGTTAGTGCAATTGATGATCCACCCATTCATTTAATTACCTCTGTTACTTTGACATATTATTTCTATTTTTTCATTGATTCCCAAGTCTATTTCACTTGCTCATTTTCTATCATTTCTTTGAAGAGGAGCTTCGATCATACTTGACTTATTATTTTCATACCAATACATATTTTATCCCTTTTCCATCTTCTTCATGACCACTAGTTTCATGGTTTGATTCTTGGCAAGTTCTTCAAAATATTCATCATTATCACTAACCTCTTGATTTTATCAGTTTCTCAATTGGACCAAGATATCATCTTTCTCATACTCCTCTTTCACAACATGCTTCCCTATACAGTGTGATATGTAAATTTCTTCATGCTCTTGAAAAGAGAATGAGCTCAAGGTTGGGTATATAACATGGAAATTGTCATCTTCTTCATCTTTACCATTCTAAGATTTTACATACATCCTTATGGTGAAAGGGAATATTTCTATTGAGTACAATGAACATCAAGATATTTAGAAACATTCTTCTTCATACATCCCATGTCAAGAAATTTCTTGTTTTGAACAAAATCAGCCTTGATACATGTACCATTCCATCTATCAATTTTTTGTTGAGAATGTTTCCATCTTCATGAAAAGGGAATGAGTACAACATTAGAGCTAAAATATTTACATTATTGATTTCTGAATCTTGATCACCAAGAACTAAGAAGTCCATTTTTGTGATGAAATCATCATCTCCTTGAATAGGTTCAAGTTCAAGAGGCTGAAACATGTTGTCTTTTCGTATATCTTATAATCTTATTCCAATGAGAAATATAAGTCTTCGTATTCACGATTACATTTATCAAATTGAAATTCATGATGAACATTAAGAAAGTGATTTTAAACATCAAATTCACCTCGCAAGAAGTTTTTGAGCATCACTCCTTGATCCACATTACTCATCACTTTGAGGTTGCTTTATTACAAGTCAAGAATCTCATGACCATCATTAAAATATAGTAGAGAAAATGCATTTATGCTCCCATCCCGCATTACGTAATCTCAAACTATGATTTCATCAAATCATCATGATGTTATTTGATCATCTCTGTGATGTTTGGAAATTCTTCACCAACATGGGATGCTCAAGATCATCCTCAAAAGTCATGAATTTTTTTTAAGACTTGGAATTTTGACATGAGATATCTGCCATTGGTTCATCTGGTCATTAAATTATATACTTAATTTTTTAAGATGAAGAAGTTTCTTTGTTTTACCGTTGACTGGGAAGGTGGAATACGACCAATCAAGTTACATATCTCCACCAAAATCTTGATAGAAACTTCCACCCAACATCATACAATATGAGGTGAGAATATCTGCTACAAGTATCCTCATTATGATTTTCTTGTCAGGGGGTCTATTAATGATACCTCAGCATCATTTATATGTCAAATGAGAGGTACTTTATTCATTTATATGGAGATGTATCTCATTAAGAATGGCTAGAGGTAGGAGAGATGAAGATTCCATGAGATATAATAACTTTTACAGGCATGACATTTTCAAAGCACCAGAGTCAAGGATGCAATTAATGAGTCTGTACCCATTTACCAATAGGGATATATTTAAAGGTTCAACCTTTATACAGGTAGACGATGTGGAAAAAATACAATTTAGAGATGGAGTGGATTGAGATACACAAGGTAGTTCTTTGGTGTGGGCATCTTTAGAACATGAAACAAAATTACTTCCTTTAATGTGTTGAACAAGCCTCTCAAGTTGCTTGAGATGAGTTCTCAAGTACTCATAGAAATTTGAACTTTGGATATTTTTAAATGGTCAATGATATCAAAGGATGAGGAAGTTGTAGGAACATTAGGTATTATAGAAGCCTTGACATGAATTTTCTTAGGACCAATAGAAACTAATTTTTTCAAACGAAGTTGAAAGAGACTTACTTGAAGAGGCAGAATGATTCTTGGTTGAAGTAGTCTCATGTTTATTCTTAAATGACCCTAAGGAATCAGAATTTGATGATCCTCCTTTTGTTTTTATTTTTTGTGGAGTGTTTATTCAAGGATTCAATTTATTATCTTGGGAAGCATAAGAAGACCCTTCTTTATCCTTTTGTTATCAATTAAAAAATACATATGAGTAACTATCTGTGGATTATTAAAATCATCATTAGCCATGCATTCAAAACATATAATCTAAGCACATTATTCTTATCCTTCATTTTTAAATTTTGATTGAAATTTTTCTTCTTCTTCATCTTCATTGATCTTTCATATTACAATGACTCATAGATCTTCCAAGGAAAACCTTCGGGGTAATCCAAAAATTTGGTTCATGTTCCAGTTTGGATGAGATGCTCATTGAGAAACTTCTTTCTTCAACATTCTCAATTCATTGTCCAAATTTTTTAATAATTGGTGAGCTCTCTCATATTTAGAACTCTAGGATTTATCCTTCGTTGAAGGATTCTTGATATTACTTGAAAATATGAGGTCATATTCCACCTTAACAATAATTCATTGAGTGTTATTCAAATATATTCATTGAAATCTCCATAGAAATAAAATAACTTTAGGAAATTGAGAATTCACAAAGAATATTTTCATATTATCTATAGTAGGATAGGAAATGGTGAGAATCCTGTTGATCATCTTGTTGAATTTTTCCAAAAAATATATCATGGACTCTTATGGTTATTTATTCATCTAAGTAAGTTGAGGAAGGAGGGAATGAGAATCTTCGGTGGTGTTGAATCCTTCTTTAAAAAAATTCTTCAAACCACCCCAATCAACAATTGAGCGTGAAGGAAAATAGTAGAACCAATCTGTCATGGAATATTACAATGTTTCCAAGTTCAACTGCACTGCAACATATTCATCTTGCACTCCAAGGATGAAAAACATTGTAATGAAGGTTTTGGTATGATCATTAGGAAATTACTTTCCATCTCTATATAATTTCAAGAAGTTCTTTCTCAATTTTTATTTAGAAGTTCATGAAGTGAAGGGGTCAAAGCCAACATGACCAATGATTTGGAAACTCCAAGGAAAAGAATACAAATGCTACCATATCAAGTGTAGTTCTGTAGTAGTTGTCAATATGGTATAAAGACTAGTGGTTTTATAATTAGTTCTTCAGTATGAACTTCAAGAGGATCTCTAGTAACTTGTCTTCTTACCGACACAATAGGGAGTTTAAAATCATCTTGTAATTTTTCTTCAAATGTTGGATCAACAATGCCACCTGCAAGATCAGATCGGGTATACCTTATTTCTACTAGTTTACCTCAAGTACTTAGGATGGAAGGAAACTTGAAAAGTGAATATTTATCAAAAGGATTGCAACGTGGATTTTGAACATAGGTAGTATTTTTGGTATTTTTCAATTTTTGTTTTTTTTTTGGTTTTTTGAATATCTTTTTTTTTTTTAATTTTAAGATATCCTTAAGGGTACATAAGGGTAGATTTATCCCCAACATAGTTTCCAAAAATTGTTGGTGAAATAATTTGTCATTTTACAAATTATGGGTTTTCGTCAACACTCACGGGGCTACGCCCCTCCTTCTTATGTATAGGGAGGCTTCTATTATCAAATGTAAACTATCCTAATTCTATCTAACTATTTTGGGGTGGCCAAATAGATCAGGGATCACACATGAAAACTTCTCTGAACCTATGGAAAAGTTCTTGTACAGGGTTCAAGGGAGGAATTTGCAGCGATGAGGGGTAGATGAAAGAAATTAGGAAAGGGAGGGTTATTGTTATGAGTAGGAAATATCAGAGTTCACACACAATAATCAGGGTAGTTCAACATTCAATCGGAGGAAATAAATAATTTAGTGAAACTAGCAATACCAACAAACCAAAGACACACAATTATTTAGGTTCATCTATCAAGAGACACCAAGTTCCTTCTTGGTTATTCAAGATCAATATGATTTGTAAAGTTGTAGAAGAGAGAGAGAGAATAGAGAAAAATATGAGAAAAGGAAATGAAAGAAACATATATTTTTATTTCTTATGTAGTGATGATACAAATATTCAATGAATCTATAAAAAATCCACAATTTCTACCAAGAACTAAAAATTTCAAGATTTCGTGATCCTTTAGAATGGAGAAGGCATACCAATTTATAGCCTTGTGAATTACCTTATCATATACCCCCACATGAATTTTCATGTTCCTATTTCTAATTTTTACCTTTCAATTTCCCCTAGAAGAGATAAATTAAGTACCTCTCTTATAATTTCAAGAGAATACTTATATAATTTTTATCAAATATTGTCACTTAAGAAAATAGGAAAAAATACTATGATTGTGTACAATGAATAAGTGAAGCAGAAAGGGAAAGAAGAGGATAAGGGAAAGGGATTGGAATGATCTGATAAAAGAAGTTACCTTATGATGTAGAACTCTACTGATATGAGGCATGATGATCTCTCAATTTCCTCCTCCTATAACCTGCATATACAGATACCTCAGGATTACCGAATGAGTGTTTAGAAACACTATTGAGAGACATCTATAATGTGAGCTTGAGATGAAAACAAGTCATTACTTATGATGATGAATTATTGATCTCAAAATGAGAGTGAGGATCAATCTCTTGCTCCTTGGGATTTCAAAATTGTTCATCCATGGTGCCCTAACCTCTTGATGCTTGCATGTCCCTATCCCAAACACTACATTGAAACATTGCCAAATATCCTCCTTTATCTAACCTATAAGATATGAGCTATCTTGAAGGAAGAAGGATGAGATATTTTATAGCTCACTTGGCTTGGATAGATAAATCAAATCACTGATATCATTTACTTCAAAAATAATCACCTCGCTTGAGATTACCTTAGCCAACTCACCTGACAAGATGATGATGTTTTCCCCTAATGATCTTAGATTTCAATGGAACCTTAAGTGAAGATCACTTATCTAAATTTCCTAACTCAAAATTATCTCTTATGATTGCATACCTTAATTCTCATGTGCATATTATAGGAAAGGATGAGCTCTTGACTATCTCACTTGACTCACCCAACTTTCCCTGCTCACCCAACTTAACTGGCTCATTTCAACTAGCTCACTTAACTCACTAAGCTTGACTCAATCATCTCACTCCAAGAATATCACATTGATGAGATGATTATTTATTCATTACCATATGATGAGAAATATGACATCCTCTGATGAATCAATGGAGTTATTGACACCTTTTTAATCCTTTCTAGTTGCAGTGTCTCCAACTTTCCTTTGTTATGCGTCGCTATGCTCTTCCTTACTCCCAAACAAAATTGTGATCATTATGATGCTTCCGATATCCTTATGGAGGTTTTATTTCATTGTTTTATCTATGAGATAACCTTACAACCCTCTGAATATGAGTGAAATAAGATCCAACTATAACTTTTTGCATCCAAAACTGAGAATTACTATTTTTGGCAAGTCGGACTAGGACTTGTTATTTTTCAGAAATTTGGCCCTTTTACTCAAATTTAATGTTTAAAATTCTCTTGGAAAACTAAATTAACTTCTATTGATGATAATTTTTACCCTTTTCAACAATTTTTAATTTTTAGCAAGTTGTTTTTTCTAGACTTGCAATTTTGGGAAAATTGCCAATTTTACCCTACTTACCATTTTGCACTGTTTCTATATGAACTAAGTGATCAAAGCTTGAAATTTGAGGGAAAGAATGTGAAGGAGAATGGAATATGATATTTTTATAAATTGGTAAAAATGGCCTTTGTTTGTATCAGAAACCTCATTTTTGGATTTAGCTCCTCGTTGTAATCTCTTGCTCCAATTTTTGTTGTGTTTCACCTGCCAAAACTTTTAGAAATTGAATAACTAAGAATATGATTAGAGGGGTGGGGTACATTTTATTATCACCTTTATCCCCTCTTTCCTCTCTATTTAAGGGATAAGAGGGAAAATATGGACACATGGGATAGTAAAACTCGCCACTGAACAAAGCCAACAAAATGTCTAATTATGAAAACTTGAAAAAAAAAATCTCAGAGCTCTAGATGGTAATTTATCGTAGTTTTTATATGATTTTGACTCTCAAGAACATTTTAAGAAAAATGGGATAGGTTTAAGAACCTAATCATGCCTCATTATCCAAAAAATGACAGCCTTTTCTTCTGTAAAATAGGGTGAGTCTGCCAAGAATGAGTTTCTCTAAGAAGCGATTATGTCTTCTGAAAAATATTATGATTCCATCATTCAGAGAATTCTTCCATATTTATAATTACCATTTTTTTTCTTCCTAATTCATTATAGAACTTCTAGAATCCTCCGTAGAAAAATAGGTACCAAATTTGATTGCATGTTCCTTACCCTCAAAAAACCTACTTTTACTTCAACTATTCCCAAACCTCCTAAACTTTCCAAAATCAGATCCAACATGTTCATATATCTTCAATACCACCTCCAGATGGGTGTGGTATTACAAATCCTTCCTGTAGAGTGCACACTTTCCCTGGAATGGCAAGAATTAGCCTTTCTAGGCCTACGGAAAGACTAGCCTTAAGAAGCACTTCATTGAATGAGTAAAATGACCTTGATACCATAATTTAAGAACCTTCACAAGATTATTCAACACAATTGGTGTACCTGAAAGGTTAGGGTGGGTGTGACACAAAAGAAAAACTATCTAGGAGAAGGTTTTAGAATAACTCGGGAGAAAAATTTCTAAATTTGGGTCAAGTTGTCATGGCGGAAAGTGTGAATTTTTCATGTTACACATTTTCATGGAAACAAAAATCAAGTTGGAAACTAAAAAAATTATATCAAATCATGATTTATTTAGCTTCATATTAGACAAATAAATCACATAAATTAAGGATTTGGGATTCTCTTCCCTCATCTATAAATAAACACTCATTCCTCTCCAATTTTCATCTTTGAAAGCTTGAGAATATGCTATTTTATTGTGTTTAATGGCCATTCAATTATACATGTCATTACACTATCCATTTGATCATGAATCTACCAATTAATTTAATAATAAATAATTTTCATTGCTTATAGCTGAGATCCATTTCCATTCAAAACATTTCTTAGAGCATCTAAATTCAACTAGTCTAGATACTCAAAAAAGTTAGTGCTTCATTCCAAGCTTCAACTAATCTCATCTGAGGTTACAAGGAGGTGTGAAGGAAGGATCAATTTTTATTATTGTTTTTTTCTTTCCCTTATTCCATATTTTATTTGTACGCAAGATTAGAGGAGGATTTTTATGGCACTAAGGAGAAGTCACATTATTCACGAGGTGCCTTGATGATTTGGTGGTTATAGGCATTACCTAGAGTCCTTAACTAGGCATGTGGATATAGACTGAGGACTTATATCATTTGGGATATGTTATGTTTATATGTTATATAGTTTTTTGACATGATTTGATCATTGATAAATATAGGTCAAATAGGGTGTAGTGATAATTGGGGTATGTGTAGGGTATCCCTTTAAATTCACATGCATTTAATAGATTATAAAGGGAGAAACCATAGTGAAGAGTACCCATAGATATGAAAGTGACATCCGCTAATTGGGATTCCATATAGGAGGTGGATTGGTATAGATGTAGGTATTTTACAACTGATAGAGAAAATTATGGATACATTTCCTAGTGATGAAAATTTAGGGTAAGTGCACCAAGTCGAGGGGCCAAAAAGAAGACAAGAAAGTGAAAATGAGAAAAATGCAATCACGTTTTACAATAACGAGATCATGTTCTATTTTCTTAGGCTTGAGAATTCAAAAACCTAAAATGTGTACTCATTATAATATACACGTGTTTCTAGTGATGTGAAACGCGTGCACATTTTGAGCTATATGAAGTTTTGGAGGGCCTGGAGGAGCCATATTTACCAAAATAAATGTTAAGTATAAGAAATATTATACTTTAAATTTATTTTAGTAAATATAAGAAGTCAGGGTCACTATTCACCTGATGGAAATGGTCCCGTAGCTTTGACAGTTATAATCTAGAAGATAGTTTTTCAAAATCTAATTTGGTCAATACTTACTTATTTTTAGAATTTCAGCAATGACCTACAAACTTCAAGCCATTCATTGTAGTCAGTATTTGTTTTGCGAAAACATATATTCATTTTGTAGGTTTTTTGACCTTCTGGATTGGATTTTTGCCCTACCACTACTTGAATTGGTACTAATTTTGAAATTTGGTCTATAATTCACTTTAGTGACCACGAATCAGCTCTACGATGCTTGTCTACTTACTAAAATGAGATCCTCACTTTGTAGATAGATGATTTATCCCTGAATGGGATTCCTATCCTATGGAAAAAATGAGGTGATAGTAATGTGACTCCTTCTTAAGGTTTGATCACACTACTAGGTGTTGAATGATTTTTTACAAATAATACCAAGTGAATTGCATCAATTGAACTCAGATGATATCTCATTCTTAGAAACATGTTGCTCCATATAAAGATCATCCCTTCACATTTCCTAGCTCTAAAATCATCATTTCATGGAATCAAATTCAATATTCTCATATGTATCTTTGATCATATGTATCTCATTGAGATAAATGATGCCTTAATACTTCACACATGATGGTCCTAGATACCTCAGTGGCATGACAAGCTCATTTTAGCTTGTTTCTTGGAGAGATTTGGGTACAATGACAGAATTAGGATATGATGGTCATCAAGTCACTCCTTGAGCTCCAAATTTCACCTTTAAATATGATGAATCCTTCACAATTCTATTTATTGACCAAGATAAAACCTAGGTTTAAGCATATTTATGGAACATGGACACCATTTTTCTCAAGTTATTCCTCATGGAAATGGGTTTCCTCCCCTGGACAGGGGATGAATCCTTGAATGAAATTTGAGTTTGATTTATATGTTCATCAACCTCCACACTTTACTGAAATACTAAAAATCACATTTTAAAATCGATCAATTAAACTATTATAAAAATATAATTCTTGCCTGCAACTCAAAATTTATGTCCTATTTCATTTTGAACTTAGAGGGCCAACTAAAGAGTTTTGTAGTACCTAAAGAAATATTTAAGCCTCAAATAAATGTTGATTATTCCACCTTATAGAGTATTCATAATATCATTTCTATTCCCATGTTGTTTCCATCCTAAATCTTTCCGAAACTCTTCAAGAATCATCCAGAGAAGTTAGCTTTTATTGTTTTAGCTTTCATTCCCTATACCTGAAAACTCGGTCTTAAAAAGATTGCTTCTTAAATGAGATTTTTATTTCCTAAAATTTCCTAAATTTACTTAGACATCTTTAATTATCTCTAAAATCACCCTTATATGCTGTATATTTTCTCTAAAAACTTTTGAAGGGTGTTCAATTAGCTACAAAATGGCCAAAATGAGCCTTTTTTAGGACCTTCAGAGGAAGTAGTCTCTCATCGAAAACTAAATGAGTTGATTCATCACCTTAGAAACTAATCCCTATACACAGTGAAACATATTTAATGATATTATTAGGAATTTCCTTTGGGTCAAGGTTTATGATTTAGGTTTTAGGGCTCAGGGTTTACAGTTTAGGAATCAGTGTTTTGGGTTTTGGACTCAAGGTTTCAGGTTTATTGTTTAGGGCTCATGGTTCAGGTTTTAGGGTTTAGAGTTTAGGACTCAGGGTTTAGGGTTTATGGTTTATGGATCAAGGTTAGGGGTTGAGGGTTTAGGCTTAATGGCTCAAGGCATCGAGGGTTTTAGGGTTACCTAGGCAGTATCCTAGAATCATGGCATTCATAGGTTCACAGGTTCATGGTTGAGGTACTTCAATGTTTAGGGTTTAGGGTTTAAAAAATAAGGCTCAATATATACCGGTAAACATGAAGGGGTGAAATGGATTTAGGGCTTAGGGCTTAGGGTATTAGGGTTTAATGTTTAGGGTATTAGGGGATAGTGTTCAGAGTTTATGGTTGAGGGTTTAGGGATAATGATTTAGGGTTTAAGGCTTAATGTTTTATGTTAAAAATGTAAATATTTGGGCTTAGGGCCCTAGGTTTATGATTTAGGGTTTAGGGTTTAGGGTTCAAAGTTTAGGTAAAATGAGTGTAAAATTCATGGTTAAAGTTTAGGGTTATAATCTCTTTATGGTTGAATAAGTAAATATCAATTATGGTTTAGAATCTTAGGGCCAAGAAATCAGGGTAAAATGGTATAGGGTTTATGGATTAGGGCTGATGATTTAGTGTCTACAGGTTTAAGTGATATTATGGTTCAGGGCTCAGGGTCTTAGGGTTTAGGGTTAAGAACTATAGGATAAATAGGTATGGTTTAGGATTTACATTTTAGGCTAATTGGTAATCAGGTCTTGAATGGCTTCAAACTCTCTATGGTCGAGAGTTTAAGGAATACGTATTAAGAAAATCACGGTAATTGAGGTTCAGAGTTACATGTTTATGTTTTAGATGTTTATATATTAGGGCTCTAGATTTAGGGTAAAAAGGGTTTAGGGCTCAAAATTGTAGTGGTTCAAGGTTTAGGGTAAGTAAGGTACATGGAAAAAATAGTGTTCAGGGTATTAGGTCATTCTAATAATATAACGAGAGGGGGTATTATCAAGGTTGAATAGTTTAGGGGTAAAAACTAAGCATTAAGGGCATTAGGGTTTAGGTCACATATTTCATGGTTTATGGTTTAGTTTTTAGGGTTTAGTTGAGGGTTTACATGGGCTCAATAGTTAATGGTTGAGGCTTTAGGATTCATGTTTTAGGGTTTAGTGTTTAGGATTTAGGGTTTAGGGTTTAAGAATTTAGGGTTTAGGGATTAAGGCTCATGGTTTAGCGTTTAGGGTTCATGGTTTCAAGGTTCAAGGTTAAGGGTTTAGGGTTTGAGTTTTAGGGTTTAAGGTTTAGGGTTTAGGGTTTAGGGTTTAGGGTTAGGGTTTAGGATCAGTTTAGGGTTTAGGGTTTAGGGTATAGGGTTTAGGGTTTAAGGATTTAAGGTTTAGGGTTTAGGGTTTAGGGTTTAGGTTTTAGGGTTCATGGTTTGGGGTTTAGGTTTGAGGGTTTATGGATTAAGGTTTAAGGTTTAGGCATTTAAGGCTCACGTTTTAGGGTTCTAGGATTAGGGTACATGGTTTAGGGTTTAGGGTTTAGATTTTAGGGTTGATGAGTTTAGGGTGTAGGGTTCAAGTATTATGGTTTAGGGTTTATGGTTTAGGGTACAGGGTTTAGGGTTTAGGGTTCAAGGTTTAGGGTTTAGGGTTTAGGGTTTAGGTTATGGGTTTAGGGCTCAGGATTTAGGTTTTAGGGTTTAGGGTTTAGGGATTTAGGATTTAGGGTTTAAGGTTTAGGATTTATTGTTTAGGGTTCATGGATTAGGGTTCAGGGTTTAGGGATTAGGGATTAGGGTACATGGTTTAGGGTTTAGGTTTTAGGGCTCAAGGATCAGGGTTAGGGTATAGGGTTCAAGGATTAGGGTTTGGGGTTTAGGGTCTTAGGGTTTAGGGTTCATGGTTCATGGTTTATAGCTCAGGGTTTGGGGTTCAAAGTTACAGGAATTTAAGGTTTAGGGTTTAGGCTTAGGGCTCACAGATCAGTGTTTAGGGTTTAGGGTTTAGAGCTTAGGGATCATGGTCTAGGGTTCATATTTAGTGTTCAAGGTTTAGGGTTTATTATTTTAGGTTTTAGGGTTTATGGTTTAGAGTTTAGGGTTTAGGGTTTAGGGTTTAGGGTTCACAGAGTTTAGGAGTTTAAGGTTTAGGTTTTAGGGTTTAGGATTTAGGATTCACGGTTTAGGGTTGAGGGTTTAAGGTTCAAGGTTTAGGGTTTAGGGTTCATGGTTAGGTTTAAGGTTTAGGGTTTAGGTTTATCAGGGTTTAGGGTTTACGATTCATGGTTCAAGGTTTAGGGTTTATGGTTTAGGGCTTAGGGTTTAGGTTTAGGGTTTAGAGGAGTTTAGGGTTTAGGTTTTAGGGTTCATGGTTAGTTTAGGGAACTGGGTTAGGACCATAAGGGTTTAGGGTTTAGTGAGGATTTAGTGTATGAGGTTTTAGGGTTACAGGTCTCAATGCTTTAGCATGTAGGGATTAAGGTTTAGGGTTATGTTTTAGGGCTCAGGGTATAGTGGTTTAATGCTTAGGGTACATGGTTTAGGGTTTATATTTTAGGGGTCATGTATCGGGGTGTAGCAACCCATTCAAGGCTTAGGGTTTAATGTTTAGTATAAGGTTTAGGGTTTAGGGTTTATGGCTCAGGGTTTGGGGTTCAGAGTTAAACCAAAAGTTCAAGGTTTAGTTGAGATCTCAAGTCATGAGGATTTAACATCCCACCACGTTCTAGGGCTTAGGGATCCGGGTTTAAGGTTTAGCGGTTTAGAGTAGGGTTACACCCTACGCTTTAGGGTTTAGGTGTTCAGGCAATGTTCAGGGTTTAGTTTATTATGCCGAGAATCAAAGGGTTTATGGTTTGATACCAAGGGTTTAGGGCTCAGGGTTAAGGGTTGAGGGTTTAGGGTTTAGAGTCATAGATTTACAGTTCACGAGGTTTAGTGTTTAGGACAACAGGGTTTAGGGTTTAATGTTTATGGTTTAGGGCTCAGGGTTTAGGGTTTAGGGATTAGGGTTTAGGGTTATAGGATTTAATTTTATATGATCTTAGCGTATACGCATCCTTAGGGCTCAATGGCCAGTTTTAGGGATTAGGGATTAAAGCTAAGGATATAGGGCTTAAGGTTACATGTTTTAGGGTTTAGGGATCATGGGTAAGGGTTGAACTGTTTAAGGTTTAGGGTTAAGGGCTCAAGGTTTAGGGATCATAGATTTAGGGTAAGGGCATTGAATGTTTAGGGTTTAGGGTTTAGGGTTTAGGGTTTCGATTGTAGAATTTAAACGCTAAAAGCTTTAGGATGAATGTTGAATTCCTGAAAAATTACCTATGTATTGACCAAATTATACTATAAAAACTATCTCCTAAACCGTGACCCATGGAGTTGTGAGACTAGTTCCATAAGGTGCAAAGTGACCCTAATTTCTTATATTTACTAAAATAAATTTAAAGTATAAGAAATAATAAAATATAAATAATAATAAATGAAAAACAAATACTTGATGCAATTATTTTTGTAAATAGAAGCATGCCAAAAGCACATATAATGCATTTCTATACTATGCGTGTAAGACATACACGTTTCCTTTATTATGCCCCCAAACCAAGAATTTGTCAGGCTTGGAATTGCCTTGGTTTCCCAAACATACTCCTTGGACCTGTAACAACACAACAAACTGCATTTTTTTGAAAAAATATGCAAAAATCACCTTCCACCATGCTAAATCCTACAAAAACATTCTCTATCTTTCTTAAAACTTTCCTACAACGTCAAGAAAACTATCCTCTTTCTAAATATGTAATTTTTATATTTTTCTGACTATTCTAAGGTTTCCATTTATATTTATTTCAAGCTATGTATCCTTTATACCTCTATTTTTAGTGATTGTAAATGCTTATCTTTTGTCGTGTATGTTTTTTTCAACTCATCAAAATTTAATAAAAAACTTTAGGCCCAAACTAAGACTAATTCTATACATATTAAAAAAAATCTAATTTTTGATATTTTTTGAGGTAGTTAGGGGGGGGCATGGTTGGAGCTTCGTTATTTTTCAAAATTTAAAAATTTTGTACTAGAAAAATCATAAAAAATACTTTCTAAAAAATTCTAAAAAAAATCTAGCACAAACTAGATGCTCCTAGCTATCTTTCTACCAAAGGGTTTTCAAAAATACTAAATAGTGCTAAAAAACTGGTGGGGGGCATGAAAGACACTCTATTATGTTTTTTAACAAAAACAAGAGCACCTGTTGGTATTTTAGTTATTTTCCCCACTTAAACATAACCATTTTCAATAAAATTCAGTAGCTTAGAAACTAGACTTAAAATTCTATAATTCATGTTATTACAACATCTTCCAATTATGAGTGTAAATATTTCAAATAACTCGTATAAGCTGAAGATTTTTATTTTTTAGAAAAAAATCATCCACTTAAGAACCCTTTTTGCCCTCCCAGATTGGTGCACTTACCCATTAGGCCAAAGTGACTAACTATCCTAGTGAGGTGACAAATATATTTGAGAGAGGGATTCCAAGTTGTATAATGGTGGCATCTATAGAGGCCATGACAATGAGTGATACATGTGGAGAGAGATAGATACGTCAGAAATAGAGGATCAAGAGATAGAGAAGGGCCAATTCCATTGGACATAGATGAGGGAGAGGGTTGTAGTGCTTACAAAGGCAAGGTGTGGAGCTTTTAGTTATATGTCAAAACATCCCAAGACTATTTATATTATAAATTTCATGATACCAAGGTCAAAAGGAACCTACAATATTAGATACCAAATAATATTTTATCATTTCCTAGGTGGTAACCATGACGTATTTCACCAAGAATTGATAATGTGTGTTTTCTACTAGAATTTCAAGGAGAGAGCCAATGTTGGCTATAAAATTTTCTAATTTTTTTAATGATAGGAAACTTGGTCAAAATTTATATGTATAAAATATTCCTTTAAGCTATCAACTATGTGTTTATATGGATCACTTTGGCATCCTTGACATTGTACTCACATGTAACATGTTTAATGATTACTTGTGCTCCTCCAACAACTATGAACTATTAAATATTTTAGTAAATAGTGATCATACTTTGAAATATTGTTTGTGTAAGAAAATTTGTTTATAAAGTCCATTGAGATGAGCTCTATGTTAGGTGTGATAAGTAGACACTAAAATTTGGTATCTTATCCTTTTTAAATGCAAAGTTTGATAATTCTCCTTTACTAAAGATAAATTCTCACATTCAGAATATAATCAGTATATATCTCTAGCTATTTCGTGACTTTATTAACTTTACATTGACATATATTGTCAATTTGAGGAATTCTATCTTATCAAATCTCTAAACAAGATTTGTACATCATGTGAAAAACTATTGTGTCACTTTACAGATTTCATGTCTAAGCCCATAGAAAGGGTCAGGACGTTGGGTTTGGTCTTGGCCGACATGTATGGTCATGCCATTTTGCATTATCCTCCTCTTTTTTGATGTGAATATCTATATTGGGGCACTTCATCTTCCTAGGGTCAATATTATTAGAATATTTTTCCTATAGAAGAGTATATAAGAAAATTACTATATCTTTATAAATCATCTAACACCCTTACACTTTATGACTCACCTGACACTCTTACAATATATTATTACAAATATCATTCCATAACCACTCAAGTATTTCCTAAATCTTCCCAAATTATTAGCACATCAATTAGTATAGTCTATGATACAAGTTTGAAGCACCCAACTAGGTCAAATATTCCAATTTTCTCCATTTTTAGGCACACAAATTCCATAAAGACTTGTCTTGGAAAGACCAAAGTCACTCCAAGAATTGTATAAGGGTTTCAAGGAATAAAGTGTTATGTCATATAGTTCAAGTACACCACATCACACTACTACCACGTTGGGTACATTCTATACTATATAGTTATCTTGTTATCTTATTGTCAAGATACACAAGGGAAACCCTAGGGGTTGTCTAGTTTGTACTCTATAGACACTAAAACTTGGTAACCTATCCTTTTTCAATATAAAGTTTGATTATAGTCCCTTGCTAATAAAATTTTCACATTTAGAATCTAATTAGTTCATGTCTCTAGTTATTTAATGAATTTCTTACCTTTGCACTTTGGTTTGTCACTAATTTCAAGAATAGTTTCACATCAAAGAAGTAAATAACCTTTTTTCTTCTTATCACATCCTCTTGTTTCATTTTCCCTCTTATTTATCTAGGACCATACAAATGGTTCAAGATGTGGGGTCCAATATTTTCCGACCTATACATTCCTACCCATTTAAGTTATGCAAGTTTATTTTTAATTTTAATATCTATATTCAGTCATTTCATCTTCCTAAGTCCAGCCTTATTAGAATATTTAAACTATAAAATTATATATAATCAATCCAATGTCACTTTATAACTCACCCAGACACTATTATAATATCATATTGTAAATATCATTCCAAACTCACTTAAAGATCTACCTAAGGGATCTACCCAAATCATTTGCACATCAATTACAATATTCCCTACTATAGATATGAAGAACTCAAACTAGGTCAAAGAGTCTAGACTTCCTCCATTTATAAGAATGAAAATGTCATAGGGCCATGTCATAACAATATAACACAGACTGCAAGAATTCACTTCAAGGGTTTCGAAGCACAAGAGGTTTGGGTCACGTAGTTGATGCACACCACATCACACGCTACTATTATGTTGGGTACATACTATACTATATAAGTAAGCCTCACTATCTTTGTGTCAAGAGACATGAGAGTACCCTTGGGGGTTTGGATTATAGTTTGAACTCATACTTGTACACAATAAATATGGATAACTACATGAGGATTGATCCCATACATGAGGGCATATAGTACAACATTTGGAGTAGTTGAGGTTAAGCTAGGAGTTTGAATGCCAATGGTAGTTCATATCCTCAACACATACATACATGATTTATCCTTTTGGGTTATTAATGATTTTGATGAAGGGTTTAATACATGTTTCTAGGGTTTCCACTTTATGTTGATAGGTGGTTACAAGTTAGCCTAAATTTTTGTGAAGTAGGAGATAACATATAATGAAGTTCAATTTCAATCAAGAAAAACAAGCACTCAGGAAGTTTTGGATCCCAACTACGAAAGGGTTCCAAGAATATTGATAGTCTAGGTCAAGACCTTATAGTTCCATTATGTCTAGTACCGTATATAATTGTATACCCCTGATCATATCTCTACATAGTTTACATCTCCCTAAACTTGCATAATGAATCATATTCCAAGTTTATGATCTTTTGTTTCTACACTAACTGTACATCCGAATAAATTCTTCAAATTTTAACCTCTACAATTTATTTTTTGTTCTCCTCTTATGTACTTGAGATATCGTTTATCAATTTATCAATAATGTATAGAATTATTGATGTAATTATTTTGGTTATGAAATAGTTAATTGTAAAAGTTAATTAGATCATAATAATCCCTTGTTGCAAACCCTTACATCTTCTTTATTAATCGTATGCACTTCCATAACACATAGAATTTAACTAAGGTGCATAAACATTTAGTCAACCCCACTCACAAATGAAATCTTGCACCTTGTTCCAAAAGCTAGTGGATTCCCTAGGGTTTCATCTGTACATTGTAATATTCAGATCCAAACCTTGATTATATTCTTCTGTGTCATCATCCATCTACAATCAATAGTTTTCTCATAATCATTCCCTAGGATCTCATGGTTAGTCACTTCCTCATTTAGATCTTTTTCTAGGTATTCCTAATTGTTAAATCAAATTCCATTTTCACATATCTCAATCTTGAAGAGAGGGTCTTCATGATGGATTTACCTATTCCTTGGTTGATGAGGTTTTAATTTATTTTTATGTATTAAACATAAAAAAAAAATTTGTTTTGCATTATTTTTATCAAAATTTTCAAAAATTCAAAAATCACTATTTCTTAGTAATAAGGGCATAACTAGAACTAAGTATACAACTGTTCCTATAACATAGTACTCTTGGAGGTGTTTATATCCACATATTAAAATTGTAAAATCAGTTAACTTGTTAATTTAATCTCTTCTTTATATATTTTCATAAATGGTCATCTATATTAATTTGACAATTTGCCATTTTTTGTTAAAATGCCATCTTTTGGGCCTATCATTCAGCTACTAGTTTTTGGGTTACTCTTATTCATCTCTAGTAGATCACATTTTTTAAAGCCATGAATAAGGCCATAACTTTTATGATCTGGTTATATGTCAACCACTCCTAATAATTGGTGATGACCCTGTATGCACCTCTTCTTATTATAGTATAAATACAATGTTTCCTTCACTAAGCCATTTTTTTATTGAATTTGGTTCTAGTCTCAATATTTGTCCTAGTTATTTACGGTAAAATTTAAAGGAATTTCTCTACACATAATTGACAAGACTATCAATACCATTAGGGTTTTTAAAAATATCATACATTCTATATTAGTCACTATTAATCTTGACCTCATCATTGTCCCTAATATGTTTCCCACTACGTTCCATATCATGGATATGGATTTTCATTATAATATTATTTTGGTCCATCCTTGGATAAATACATGCTATGCAATTATCCCCCTCTACTGTTTCATCAATGTGTGAAATTCATACATGATGTATTTGAGTATAATATAGTTATTGATCTATAGATCCCTTCAAATATTTAAAATTTGATACCTTTACTTCTTAAGTACCCATTATTATTCCTCCTTCAAAACCTATTTCTATGTATAAATTTCCCACCTATGTCACGGGAGAATCCATCCATAGCTATGACATTACCAATTTTTATGCCAAAGACTATTGGAACACATTATGGGTTTAGATCATATTGCTTTCTTTACTCATGATATCTCCATATCCTACTCCTAATTTTTTAATCTAATTTTTTACACCATGATAATGTTGAATATTACTCCTCGAGTAGTAATGTTGATAATATTGTAATTATCGATGAAAACTTGTGTAAATTAAACTTCAACCCCATCAATGAAGATGAATCCATGTTTCATTCTCTCTTTTTTTTCTACTTGTGGGAATTATTGGCTTAAATATACTACATCTAACAATTTTTTACCATCTACATTGGATTTTCATGGTGAATCTAGTATAGTTATCGATGATCCATTATGTCATGCTATTAATACACTAGGTCATATCCCGATTGCTATATCTCTCACTATTTATTCACATCATTGACACCCCATAAGAATTACTCTTTATCTTATTAGCTATTGTGGTTACTTAATTTACCATATTTGAATCATTAATCTACTATAAGGCTATATTGACAATTGGGTCACCCCTTTTATGACTTTCAATGCATATTTAGACATGATAATAATAATTGTAAGGCTCTCATTGTTAACATTACTCTATTAAAGGTTTTTGGTTTTATAACCATATCTTTGAAAAACTCAATGTGATTGAAATGATTAACATTAATTTTACATAGATTCCTCCATAAAATGACCACGTCCTAATGTTTCCATTAGCATGCCTATTATTTATGGACAATATTAGATACTTGATCTAATTAATGTGGATATTTACACATTCTATCCCTACTCGTATGGGTCTTACCCCATTATATATTATCAAATTTAACCGTAACACATATGATCAACATGATGAAAATTGATCTCTTGTGCCATCCCCTTTCCTGTACATAGTTATTTTCAAAAAAATTCAAAGAAAATCAAATAATCACATAATACAAAAACATGTAAATATGTGCAAAAATAGAAAAATAGGACCTTATTATGGTTTGATTAGATAGATTATTATTTTATACATGTTTTTGTCACATTTGGTTTGATATATAACATAGAAAATTTTTACACACATCTATTCATGAAGTATATTTGAGCTTTATGTAGGACATAAAAAGGTTGATACATGATGATATGGAACCTTGTGGTTATTTACTCTACTCTTTGGGGGCATCCCCAATGTTATATGGGTGTTTTTTTATTATATATTACTTTAAACCTTCCTCATCACACTTGATTATATACATAGTGTTTATCACTATATTTCGAGCTAACAAGACTAACACATGTGTCTTCTACAGAGATAACCTATCTTGATATATCTATTTTTTCTATTATTATTTTCTATTACTTGATTCATATAATATTATCACTAAATTATTATGTCGATTACTTCCTTGATTGATTACTTTATTGTTTGAATATTATATGTTTTTTATTACAACTATTGTTATTGTTTGAATAATACAATCAAAGTGCCTTGATTGTCTTGTGACATTGTGGGTGTCCCTCTTGCATGTATGCCCTTATTTCTTCATATGTTTCACATCATTCCTTTTATTGTGATTTTATTGTGATACCATAGGCATCCCATGTTTGTGGCTCTATGCCTATATATGACTATGTTCTTATATACTATTTCTCGCTTATCTCTACACTGATCTTTCTATAGCAATATTATCATTAATATAGTTTATGACATACTTGATTGCTACTTTTATGTTTCTACTCTATTTTATGACATAGTTGATGGCTAGTCTAATGTTTTTACTCTAGTTTATGACATATCGTAATTATTACTTTGATGCATTTCTAATACTGGTACTAATTCTAGATTATGCCATGATCAAAAACTTTCTTTGTTATTTTTATTACTATACACATGCATTATTTTTTGTTGCATGGTGCATGCTACTTTCTATGTGCCATGGTTTCCACTCATGTGTAACCCCTTTTGTGGGTACAAGCTTCCTAATGATGGCCACTATTTCATCTTTTATGTGATCCTACACATATTATTAGACTTATTACACATGATACACATATATTCTTCTTAGTTATGTGCTCAAATTCTTTATCACACGTTCCTAAAAATAGGGGGATTTCATTGGGAAGATTTTTTGCATATATAGATAGATTATACAAATACAACAAAAGGTTTTTATAGGTTCAAATCCTAAAAGAAAATCATAGATATTGAAATGTGGTAGAATCCAAACAAGGTCAAAAATCATATATTACATTTAGGATTGTGGTATAGTATTGAAAATGATGGATGTTCTTAGAAAAGGAGAACGTTCTTAGGAATTTTCTTATTTTCTCAAAGTCTATCAGTATGTTTATGGTATTTCTATACAGTCTTAGATACATATGAATTAGTTCAGAACATGATATAGGGAGCATAAGTACTTCATTCCTTCTCTACTAATAATATTCATAGTTAGTTACAAGAATAAGATTTGGGGGTAATTGGTCTCCTTCTCCCCTATGATATCTCAAAACCTATATCCTAGAAATTAATATTCCTTTAATGGTTTTTTTTCCCACAATAGTACAAATTGGACCTAGATCTATTTTTAGTGGTGTGATGTGTGATTTTATTGGAAGATGTTGAAGCATCTAAGTTATTCATAGTATTTCCTTCCTCTTCTCTCACCAAATTCTTCGAAGTGCAAGGTATTGAAGTGAATAAGATCTTTGTAGGATGAAATTCCTCTCTAAAAAAAGTTCCAAAGGGACACTTTAGTTCCTCTTATCACTCTCTTCGGTGTTTGAGTGTACTCATAAATTTAGTCTCTCCTTTGTCACAAATCATGGATTGATATGGAGGTCATTTTAGGTGAAAAAATATTCCCAATATTTCCCAGTATATATTCCTTACAGAAGATCTCAGAGTAAGCTTCCCTTCACTTTTATAACGGGTTGAAATGGATACCGTATGCGTAATATGTAACCCATACACGATTAGTAGGTAGATGACATGCAAGTACCCAAAAAAACATCGTAAACAACTAATCAAACCATAAGAATTCAAAAAATGGTAGTGTGAAAGTAGAGTAGGGAAAAACAATGGTTATATTTTTATCCTCTAGTATTCGATAGATGTGTGCAAAAAAAATGGCTTTCAACAATGAGGTCTACTCTTTTTTCGGAAGGGTACCTAGCCACCATATTACTATTGGTGGTGTTCACTATCCCATTTGCACTATGATATTTTTGGTGCAATTTTTAGATGACACATGGTAGGATCGAAGGATGAAAAGTGGAACTTTATGAGAAAATCCACATTTCATACTCCAATATTCCACCTAACACTTTATCTCATGCCAACTTGAAGACCAAATGTAATAGTCTAACAAAACCACTCAACATATTTTCTACCTTGACAAGTTTTACAATAACCACCAACTTTCCTAAGCCACGGGATGAGCCAAGAGGGTTTTCCTGTGACTCATACTTGCCAACTGTGACTAAGCTACTACACAACTAGACTGAGATCTTCACGTAAAAGAGTTACCCTCCCATTTTGGAAAAAAAGTGGAGGATGTGGCCACATCCACAGGGTTAACAAGAAGCTACAAGCTATTTTAATCCTTTGAACCAATTCCACCTGGGACATGTGGGATTATTCCATTCACATGTAAATACAAATCCAAATTGGACGAGATTAAACCGTAGACCTTCGACAAAAGGATGATGCACCCAGCCAATTCACCCATGACTTGCAAGTAGTTGTAAGGGGGAGAGTTATCTTTTAAATAGGGTATGTAGTATGATTGTGTTAGCAATAAAGAGGACAATCTATAAATTTAGGCATTTTTAGCCCATTTGGCATTTTTTAGGATTTTGAAAAATCTAGAAAGTTCATTAGAATTCCAAGACGATCTACATGAGCCTTTTTTAATTTTGAGATTTGATGTTCATTCCCCATTTGAAGAGTTTTTCACTCTCAATTTGATGGTAACCCTTTCAAAATCCTAACAGAGCCACGAATGTATTTTAAAGATGATTTCTAACAGGTTTTAGAGTCTTCACATCTATTTTTAAGCTCAATTTGTAGTTTTAAAATCCATTTTTATTTATGCGATTCTTATTTTTACTTACAAATTATATTTTAATGGATAAAATTTTGTTCTTAGTGATCTTAGAGACGTAGCAAAAATGGTGAACTCCATTTTTAACTCCTTGTAATTTCTGATTTCATTTTTTCTATTCTTTATTAGTTTCTAATTCATTTTTAAATTAATTAATGATAATCTAAGGAAAAATTTATGAAATCATTAAAAAAATTAATTTTGAAAGAAACTATTGTGGAATGGATATTTATGAGTTTTTTAATCACACTTAATCTATTCTATTTCAAAGTAAATTTCTATTTGATAAAAATATAAATTGGCTTTGAAATAGGGATCCATTTTGATAAATTATTTATACAAGAGATTAGTGTTAGTTTACAAATCAAGTTTGGTACCATATTTGGTTAATCAACAGGTTTTTAAGAGTATTGGTTTCCTGTGGTTAACAATTTGGTTTGAAATATTTAATGTTATTAATGTATTGGTTCAATTTCTGTGTGAGGTACATGAACGAGTGAACTATAGGAAAGATGTCAAAATAGGAGATACTTGTTTATAGGGTGATGAAGGTATGGAGATGGATCCAATTTGTGTTGGTATTTGACACATTGTCTTATAACCATGTTGTGTAGCCTATATTTTGGTGAAGTAATTGTATTAAAACCTATTTCCTTGAAATAGGAAGCAAGTGAAAAGACCAATTTCCATGGTAATATATGGAGAATAGAAAATGGACCTTGTTAAGGAAATTGGACAAGTTTTGTAATCAATTAATATTGGGTACTAATTGGTTAGTTAAGTTGATTCTTGTATTCCCAATTTTTTTAAGAATTGTAGGAAGAAATAAGTAATTTGTTTGAAACTCAACAATATGTCAACCTTTTCTCAACAAGGTGTATAGTTCATGGTTTTGAAGGAAGATAAAAATATTCCAACGTTTCTTATCTATGAGAAAATGGCCATTTACATAGCATATTGGCTTTGATATGCATGTTTGATTGGATAACCTTTTTGTAGCTTTTTTGGAATAGAAATGTACTTTATTTTAGATCTATTAATAATTATTTGAAAACAAGAGGTTTCATCATTACCTCGTAATGAAGGAGGTTTGATATGGTGTAGACTTCTATTCAAGTTGGAACAAGGAAGAGGGATCATCCCTTGAATTGGTAAATTAGTTTCTTGGATATTTTTTATTTGCATTGCTATGGTATTGATTAGCATGCTTTATTTAAACTTCAAAACATATTTTGAGATTTCGTGTTGTGTTAATAGAAAGGATATTTAACCCTTTTGTTTGGAACAAGGTTTTGATATATCATATTTTAATTTATGTTTCCATTACTGGATATGAATTTTAGAAATTAACTTAGTTGAATTAGCTAGATATATATCACTCACATGGAGTGAAATAGACAACCAATAGTCATTTGGTAAGATTAGCAAAGAGTATTTATTGAGAAATTATCTAAGTTGGTTCTTGGAGTTTGATAGGTACAGAGAAAGGAATTATAAATCAATTTCAAGGATATATAATGGTTTTATTTCCTATTTTTTTCAGGATGTATATGACATCTATTTCATTCTCTTTAAGTTTTCATTTCCATGTATGTTAATGCATTTGGTAAAACCCAAGCATGAGAAAATTATTTTTACATCTATATGTATTTGTCATCTTGCAAGTTATAAGACCCATACATGGGTACATTAGAAAATACATTTATACGTATGTTGCATGTTTTTCCTTTAATTTTTTGGGTTAAGCAATCAAAGCATTTTTTAAGTTTCATGATGAGAATAACCTTTTGATAGGTTTATCATGCTTAGATTATTTTCTCATGTTTCTGGATTTGATAAACTTCAATTTTTAGCTCCTGAAAAGATTTCCAATTTCTTGATACATTTTGGTAAAGGATTTTAACTCATATTTTTAGTTTGGAGTTTTTGACAATAGTTTACGCAAGCGGTTTTGGGGCATGTTATAATGTGCCTATTTGATATTTGTTATCTATTTTTTACCCCTGGTAAAATAGACAACTTGGGAGGATGGGTTGAGAAATGGATAGTGATTCATGGATCAATCTGGAATGATACAATTGGGTTTTCAAGTTTGGGAACCATTACAAGTGATTCAAGGAAGTTTTGGATGTCTTGAAGCCATCCATCAGAAGTAGGCTTTCGGGCCTTAAGGAGTTTGTAGTGTGAAAGAGGATATGAGCTTCCAAAAAATATTCTGATACCTGTGTCAGGAATTATAAGTCCAAAAAATTACCTATGGAATCCATTTTCCATGTCCTACATGGTGGACAAAGATGAGACATCTTGAAGCATCATACACTTCCCAAGGTAGTTCATTCTTCTGGCACACAACTGACCATTTTGAGAAAGAAGAAGCCATTTCAAGGTGATAAAGTCAAACATTGAACCTTATGAACACCAAAATTGGATTTAATGGGGTTTTTCCATGTGAAATCATATAACATTTCACCTGAAAAATCATCCAAAAGCTCACGTTATTGCCTCCAGAAGTTGGTCGGCTAGGGGTTGGACGGGTCAGGGTTCGATGGGTCAGGCTTTAGGTCAAGGTTGGATGGTTGGATTTTGGTCAGGTCAATTTTTTTGATGCATCTGAATGGAATTTTCCCTTCACACCCTTCATACTTGCATGACACCTAGGTTGGATGGGTCATGGGGGTTAGACGTCCCAGGGGTTGGTCAGGTCACATTTTTTATGTGTCCAAATGGAATTTGATTCCCATCACACCCATCACACTTACATTAACGGGCCTAGGTTGGATGGGTATGGCCATGTTGGATGGGTCATGGGGGTTGGATGCCCAGGGGTTGGTCGGGTAACATTTTTTGACAAGTCTGAATGGAATTTGACACCCATCGCACTTGTCACACTTACACGACACCTAGGTTGGATGGTATGGCCATGTTGGATGGGTCATGGGGGTTGGATGGGTCAAGGTTGGATGGCTGGGGGTTAGACACCCAGGGGTTGGTTCGGGTCACATTTTTTGATGCATCTGAATAGAATTTGACACCCATCACACCCGTCATACTTACACGACACATAGGTTGGTCAGGTCATGGTTGGATGGCATGGATGGATGAGTTACAAACCTCATGAGGGTAGGTGAATGAATGACATCCCAACAACCAGAATTAATGAGGCATGACACCCACAAGAACCCGTATAGGAAAAGTACCAAATAGATGGTTGCCCATACCTCTTTAATGCATCCTGCCGGTTGGTGACCCAATTTTCCTATATATTGTAGAATTCACCTCATTTTGGGGGGGATTTTTCCAAAAAATTAAAGGAACTCTGTCAAATTTGTTTCAGAGCTATTGTGAGCTAAAGGCCTCGAATTTGGGCTTATTGCAAAGGATTTTGTCTTGTGCTTATGGTGTGATGGATTGTGCATGTCTCTGAGCAATAAAATTCATGTTTTGTGGCCATTTTCACCCTAACTTGTATGAGTTGCATCTCTTTCCTTCCATTATATTTATGAGTATATTGTGCATGTATCTATCTCTTTTCAGGGTTTATAGTTTGTTGTGCTTTACGAACTTAGGGAATTGATTATTGTCTTAGACTGTGAATGTTTCTACCAGCCCTCTCCTTCTTGATTTCTCCCTATTTTTCACTCACTGGGATTGTCCCATCCTTTCTTGGTGCATCACCTTTGTTAGATTAAGTTTAATTTCTTGCATCTCCTTAACCATGTCTCCTTGGCAAGTTAGAGTAGGTTTTAGAGTAGATCCTCTGAAAATCATATGTGTGCACCTGAACAGAGGAGCAGGAACCAGCCTTCATCTAGAGAGCTCTCCTAATTTAAAAGTCCCACACTTTGGGAGAAGCTCCATGTTATGCAATCACACTAAGAGTATCAACCCATCACATTGTAGACATTTAGGGGTGTTGTGATTACACATCAATAGTTTTGGCACACCCGGTGGGACTAGAATTCAATATTTTCACTTTTATCAAGATCAGGTGTGTGTCTTAGTGAATTTCCAGCCTCTAGAGGCTTTGTAACAACACATATGGTGACTCCATCTTTCACATCCACTAGTTTCAGCAGCCCAAGTTTATCAAGTTCATGAGAAGAGTGCAAACCTGATCTAGAGAAAAGGAAGAGGGTATCTTTGATTACTTGTAGTTATCTCTAGGAAGAGGAAGGAGAGGAAGAAGACAACAAAGATCACCATCTCCACCTAATAGAACCTTGTCTACACCTCCACCTGGTAGACCTTTTCTCCAATCAACAAGAGTTCTATGACCAATGAGGATGGTGCAACCCAATCCATATGTCAACTTCATGGGAAGTAGCCCACTTGCCCTAAATGCTCAAAATTAGGTCTTGATTGCAACACTAAAGAATATTCCCTATTTCATAGGAGAAAATCAGACTACTCCTATTGACCACATCTAGGACATCACCAATGTCTGTGTAATTCATGAAATCAATGAAATGGATATTGCAATCAAGTTGTTAGCTTCATATTTTAAAGGTAAACCTTTGCAATGGTTTAGGAGCCTAATAGTAGGGTCTATCCAGAATTGGGACCATTTGTGCACAACCCTCCACAATCAATTTGGGGAAAAGGGAGATAATCTATCTTTATTGGAACAATTGACAACAATCAAGAGGGCTCCTAATGAACAAATGACAGATTTCAATTTTCATTTCCAAAGGACATGGGATAGAATTCTGCTTGCAGTGAGACCAGCAGCTAAAGGTTCCTTTTTATACTTCCTGAAGGCTATAAATTTAGATATTGACAATGATGATACAATCCATGGGAGGTATAACCTTTTCTCGCAGCCTATAATATTGCTATTAGAGCTAAAAACTACTTGATTCAAACTGGTAAGCTAGCACCTAAGGCCACCAATGCCTCTCTATCTAGATATGGGAGCTCTTACAACTAGTCAAACACCAGAGTTGAATCCCATTCCATCCCCTAGAAATCAAAGCTATAGTGAGGCTTCTACTTCTTCAAGCACTTCAAAAGAGTTGCATAGGAGGTCATGAAGCAACTACAAAACCTAGGAAATGAGCTAGTGACTATCAAGAGACAACAAGCTCAGAGTTCTAGACCGTATCAGCCTCAAAATTAGTATCAAGCTAGGCCCCCATACCAGCAAAATAGACCACCAAATCAGGTTGGAAATCAAAACCAAAACCAAGGACAACCTCAAGCTTCCAGGCCATTCTGACCATATGATCCAAATGTAGCTTCAACATCAAAATCCTTGGTTCTAGCACAAAACAACATGGCACAAGAGTACGACTGGTGTTACCCCTGCTATCTTCCTCATAGTTCAATCAACATGTTTCAATGGTGCACTAAATCAGGCCTTGATGGTACAGACCATTGGTGTGTCCCAAGAGCCAAACCAAGAGGGAAATCAGCAACAAGAAACTCAACAAGAGGGACCTCCAATGGAAACTACATTGTTTAATTGGCAAATAGAAGATAATTTTGTGGAGTTAATCAACCCACATTTTCAAGGCATGGCTTCCAATACATGGTAAAAGAAGAGGAACATAGAGGAGGGACAACACATCTAATCTAGTTGTTTCTCAACCCACTCCTACACAACAAGGAGTTGGTAGATCAAATGCAACACCAAATGTATCAAAATCAGCCTAAGGCATCCATTGCAGCAGCACATGTGCCTGTTCAAGCTCCAAAAAATATTGTGCCAAGTAAAGGGAAAAAAAAGGATAATTCATCCCCTTTCAACATCATTGACCAAATGAAGAAAACACATGTGAACATTTCCATGTGGGAGTCACTGGCAATTCCAGGATAATGAGATTTGTTGCAAGCTACAATGGCTAATTGGTCTGTCTTGAATGGATCAGACCAAAGATAGGAGAAATTTCTCACTAATGCAGTGCAACAGGATGGGTGGTCAACTAAGCAAGAATTTGAAGCCTCCACCATTATATGTGTCGTTAATTGTCAGATACCACTTCAGTACACAACTTTATGATCGATTCAACGGCAAGTAGCTCAGTAATGCCAAAGAAAATAGAAGATCAATTAGGACTAAAGTATGAACCAGTACTAGATGGAGTAGTACAACTGGATGGAACAATAGTGGGAATAGTTGGAATCAACAAAGGATTAATCTTGACACTACATGCTTTCCCAAATGTCACGGTCTTTTAGGATGTGTCTGTAATTGACCTTCTACCACTCTTTGCATTGTGTCTATCAAGGGACTTCACTACCAAAATTGGTGGATATCTATCTACGGATTGGTCACACATGCTTTTCAGAACAAGGTATGGGACCAAAGCAACAATCAGGTCAGAACCAATTACAAACTTTCATATTGAGCCTCATGTGCCCAATCCTATCAATGCAAATTTCTTAGCCTTTGACTAGGAAGAGTGTTCAACTGATCTAGAAATGGGTACTAAGGTTGAAGGTATTCCATATTTGACTCTAGATGAATGGGAAAACAAAAGGCATATGTTTGACCCATTTAAGGAAATGGAAGAATCTGAATTGGGTGTATATTGTGTACACAAAGAAAATTCACCCAATTCCTAACATCACCAAGCTAGAAAATAAGGATGACAATGAAGTTTGGAAACTATTTTTGATGGCTCAAGAAGAAAACAAGGTGTTGGAGGTGGTGCAATGTTGGTTTCACCACAAAATGTCAAGTATTATTCAAGCATTTCATTTCCAGTTTTCCTATTCAAACAATACAACTGAATATGAAGCTTTGATTCATGTCCTTCATTGGGCTAGGAAAAGAGGCACAAAGAATTTGCAAGTATTTGGTGATAGCGAGCTAATAGTCAATCAAGTTAGGGGGCAACATGCTACAAAGAACAACCTACTCAGGAGCTACAAAAATAGGGTATGGGACCTGATGGAGGATTTCAAAGATTTCAACATTGATTCCATACCTAGGAAGAAAAATGAAGCTGCAGATAGGCTCACAGCAGTTAGGAAACTTTTTATGTGGTGGATAGCATCAAAAGAGAAAAAAAACAACCACACATCCATGTGATTGTAAGGCCAGTAGTTCTGGAAAACAACACAAGTTGGCAGGTGTTTGAGAATGATCAACATATTGATCATTAATTTCTTACAAGAAGAGGCTGAATTCTCAGCTAGGAATCAAGATAAATTAGAGTAGCAGTATGGGGATCAAGTAGTGTAGATGTAGAAAAACAAGCTTCCCAAAGGCTTGGTTATGTTGGAATCCATCTTCAACCCGAATGATCAATTTTGTAAAGAGAAATCCAACATACAGGTCAAAGGGGAAGATTCATAACCTATCTCGGTTGGAGAAAGGAAAAACACTCCAGATTGGAAAAGTGGCCACCGAGAAAGAAAGATATGAGTTCACACAACTTTTCCAAGAATTTCTAGATGTCTTCACTTGGAGTTATGAGGAATTACAAGGTTTCAATCCAAAACTAGCACAACATACAATTGAACTAGATCCAGATGCTAAGCCCATCAGGAAGAAGCAAAGACCATTCAACCCACACATTGATCCTCTTATGAAGAAAGAGATAAACAAGCTGATAGAGGAAAGCATTATATTTCCAATCAAGCACTCAAGCTGGGTTACAAACTTGGTACTATTTCGGAAGAAGAACAAAGAAATAAGGTTGTGCATGGACTTTTGAGACTTGAATAGGGCATCTCTCAAAGACCACTACCCACTCCCCTCAATGGAGAAAATATTGCAAGTGGTAACCGACTCGGAAAATATTTTCTCTCCAAGATGGCTACTCGGGGTATAATCAGATAATGGTAAAATAATATGACCAGTTCAAAACGACTTTCACCACCAAATGGGGCACCTATTCCTACACGAAAATGTCATTTGGATTGTCTAATTTCGGAGCTACTTTCCAAAGGGAAATGGGCATGGCATTCAAGGGGTTGATAAACAAAATATTACTAATATATCTTGACGATATCACTATGTTCTCCAAAAATGCATCAGATCACCTCTTTCATCTGAGACATGTATTTCAAAGATGTAGGAGATTTGGGGTATCATTGAATCCTAAAAAATGCATATTCTTGGCTCACGAAGGAAAGCTCCTAGGCCATATTTTGTCAAAGGAAGGATTGAAAATTGATCCAGAAAGGGTTGAAGTAATTCGAGCATTTCCCTTACCAAGTCATAAGAAGGCTCTCCAAAGCTTCTTAGGGAGAATCAATTTTGTCCGCAGATTTGTGCCAAATTTTACCACTCTTGTGAAGCCAATAACACTGATGTTGAAGAAGAGTATGGAATTTAAGTGGACAATTGAAGGAAAATAAAGTTTTGAAGTGATAAAAGAGGCTATATCCCAAGCTAAAACTCTCATGAATCCAAACTTCTCTAAGGACTTCATGCTCTATGCTTTGGTGGTGGGAACACAATTTCTGCAATCCTAGTGCAACAGAACAAAGAGGGTTTTGAACAGCCGGTTGCCTTCTTTAGTAAAATTTTGGAGGACTATGAAGTGAGGTACTCCTTCATTGAAAATAATGTCCTTATAGTGATCAGGGGCTTAAATAAATTCAAGCACCTAGTCTCAAACAACAAGATCCGCCTACTAGTTTCCCATGCGGGAGTCAAGGACTTCCTCCTAAACAAAGAACCTAAATGAGAAACGTGCAGGGTGGATCACCCACGTCATGGAATATGACATTGAAATTAAATTCACTAAGCTTATCCATGGAAAGGGATTATGTGAATAGCTATCCTCGAGTCAACAAGTTGAAGCAAGTGATGAAATTGAAGTTGTTTTGGTACTACAAGATGGTCAAGAGAAGACAAATGATGATGTGCCCACTCCTTGTTGGACTCAAAATATGATTCACTTCCTACAGATTGGCCTATGCCCTCCAAAAATGAGAAAATAAAAGAGGATATATTTTAGATTACAAGCCATTCCATATGTGCTTGTTGATGGTGTTTTGTTCAAGACAGACATCAATTGTGTTTTACTGAGGTGTATCAAAACAAATCAATTTGAGAAATTGTTATAGAAGTTTCATGATGTAGAAACTGGAGGAAATTTTTCCCCATTGGTAAGTAAATCTCAAGATAATGAAGGAAGGTTATTATTGGCCCACAGTGTTCATTGACTACTATACATGGATCAAAAAATGCAAAAAAGTGCATTCTTCACATGTAAAGAAAAGTTAGCAGCACTTCCATTGCACCCAATTTCAGTTGACCAACCATTCATGTAATGGGGATTGAACTTCATCGGGGTCATCAATCCACATTCAAGCCAAGGCCACAAGTGGATACTCATGGCAATATATTATTTCACCAAGTGGACTGAGGTAATAACACTCAAAGAAGCAAACAAGTCTAGCATACACAACTTTTATGAAGGAATAATGACTAGGTTCGGAGTACCAACCACTATCATATCAGACAATGCATTGGTGTTCCTAGGTTCCAAGATCATAGAATGGCCTGTTAAGAATGGAATCTACTTGAGCACCTCTTCATATTATTACTGACAAGGTAATGGGTAGGTAGAGTTCACAAACAATAATTTGCTAAGAATCATCAAGAGGACTCTACATAAAAACCAAAGGACATGGCATACAAATCTAAAATTAGCCTTATGGACTAACATGATCACACCAAAGAGGTCTACAGGTAATTCCCATTACAATTTGGTCTATGGGAAAGATGCAATGTTGCCTATATCATTAGAACTACCTACATTGGAGCTCATGAAGTAGTTGGAGTTGTTTGAGTTCGAACCAATGGAGGCCAGGTATGCAGAGCTAATGGAATTGGAATAAATAAGAGAACATGCATTTCAAATGATGGAGAAGGATCAATCCTTAGTTAAAATATGGTTTGATAAGAAAGCAAGAGCAAGGACCTTTCATGAAGGGGACTTAATTATGAAGTGTGATGTAGATCGGGAAAAACCAGGAAGGCATTCCAAGTTTAATGCCATTTGGAGTGGCCTCTACATGGTCACGGGATGTAAAAGTAGAAATTCCTTTCAATTATCTACTTTGGAGGGAGAGAGGTTTCTGATTCTGGTTAACGAAATCTATCTTAATCATTGCTATTGAAAGGACAAATTTCACCATTTTATATATTAATTTAGGAGTTGTAATTCCTCCAAGTGATTGTAGCACACCACCTTGTTTTAGTTTAGGTTGCTTTTATAATAAGTGTTTTTGCACTCTCTACATATTCTATTGAGAATGTGTATGACATTTTATGTTTGTACATAATTGTTCCCTTCTTGCTCTTGCACTTTCCAGTTTCAGGCAGAGTTTGGTGACGAAGTAACCAGTCCTCAACCAAGAGTTTATTTTGAAATGAAAATATCTAGTAGTGCCCAAGAGGTTGGAAGATAGTTTTTTTAAGTGATAGGATAGTTCTAGAAATCAATATGACTCCATTCCCAATGGATCCCCTAAGGTCATTGGTCACACATCTAGCAGGTGGATGTCCTTGAGAGGTCACCAATTATTATCTATTTTTATCCCCTAGTAAAATAAACAACTCGAGAGGATGGGTTGAGAACTGGATAGTGATTCATGGATCAATCTAGAATGATATAGTTTTATTTCCAAGTTTAGGAACCATTATAAGTGATTCAGGGAAGTTTTGGATGTCTTGAAGCCATCCATCAGAAGTAGGCTTTTGAGCCTTAAGGAGTTTACTATGTGAAAGAGGACCTGAGCTTCAAAAGAAGATTCTGATACCAATTTCAAGAATTACAATTCTAAAAAAGTACTTATGGAATCCATTTTCTATGCCCTACATCTTGGAAAAGATGAGACATCTTGAAGCATCATACACTTCCTAGGGCAGTTCATTCTTTTGGTGCACAATCGACCATTTCAAGAAATAATCAGCCATTTAGAGGTGATAAAGTAAAAATTGGACCTTGAGACTGCCACCATTAGATTTAATTGGTTTTTTCCATATGAAATAATATAGTATTTCACCTGAAAACTTATCTGAGAGCTCAAGTTATCGCCTCCAGAAGTTGGTTGGCTAGGGGTTGGACGGGTCATGGTTGGATGGGTCAGGGTTGGATGGGTCAGGGTTGGATGGGTCAGGGTTGGACGGGTCAAGGTTGGATGGATGGGGGTTGGTTGCCTAGGGGTTGTTTGAGTAACATTTTTTGATGTTTCTAAATGGAATTTGACACCCATATCACCCATCACACTTGCACGACACCTAGGTTGGACGGTACGACCATGTTTGATGAGTCATGGGGGTTAGACACCCAAGGGTTGGTCGGGTCACATTTTTTTATGCTTCTGAATTGAATTTGATGCTCTTTCACCCGTCACAATTACATGATACCTAGGTTGGATGGTGTGGCCATGTTGGATGGGTCATGGGGGTTAGACGAGTCAAGGTTAGATGGTTGGGGGTTGAACGCCCACGGGTTGGTCGGGTCACATTTTTTGACGTGTCTGAATGGAATTTGACACCTGTCACAAGTACATGACACCTAGGTTGGATGGTATGGCCATGTTGGATGGGTCATGGGGGTTGGACAGGTCAAGGTTGGATGGCTAGGGGTTGGACACCTAGGGGTTGGTCGGGTCACATTTTTTGACACGTCCGAATGGAATTTGACGCCCGTCCCGCCCCTCATATTTACATGACACACAGGTTGGTCGGGTTATGGTTGTATGTGATGGATGGATGAGTGACAAAAATCACAATGGTAGGTGAATGAATGACATCCCAACAAATAGAATTAATAAGGCATGGCACCCATAAGCACCCATACAGGAAAAGTACCAAATAGATGGTTACCCATACCTATGCATCCTACTAGTTGGTGACATAATTTTCCTATATATTGTAGAATGAAGCATGGCACCCATAAGCACCCACATAGGAAAAGTACCAAATAGATGGTTGCCCATACCTCTTCAATATATCATGCTGGTTGGTGACCCAATTTTCCTATACACTGTAGAATTCGTCTCATTTTGAGGGGGATTTTCCCAAAAAAGCAAAGGAACTCTATCAAATTTATTTCAAATCTATTGTTAGCTAAAGGCCTTGAATTTGGGCTTATTGCAAAGGATTTTGTCTTATTCTTATGGTGTGATGTATTTTGCATGTCTTTTAGCAATAAAATTCATGTTTTGTGGCCATTTTGGCCCTAACTTGTACGAGTTGCATCTCTTGCCTTCCATTATATTTATGAGTATATTGTGTATGTATCTATCTCTTTGCAGGTCTATATTTTTTTGTATTTTATGAACTTAGGGGATTGATTATTGTCTTGGACTGTGGCATTTCTACCAGTCCTCTCCTTTTTGGTTTCTCCCTATTTTTCAGTCACTGGGATTGTCCCATCCTTTCTTGGTGCATCACCTTTGTTATATTAAGTTTAATTTCTTGATTCTCCTTAACCTTGTCTCCTTGGAAAGTTAGATTAGATTTTAGATTAGATCTTCTACAAATCATATGTTTATATCTGAACAGAGGAGAAGGAATCGGCCTTCATCCAGAGAGCTCTCCCACTTTAAAAGTCCCACAGTTTGGGATAAGCTCCATGTTATGAAATAACACTAAGAGTCTCAACCAATCGCATTTAAGACATTCAGGGGTGTTATGATTACACATCAACAATACTTACATTCATATTAACTATTGTTTTGTAGGATATATTGATTGCATCTATTTTTGGTATATATACAAGTTAGAATATTTCTAATAAGACCCAAATTTGGGAAATGCATTCTAATGTTTACAATACACACACACACACACACACACACACACACACACACACACACACACACACACACACACACACACACACACACGTGTGTGTGTAAGACCCACAATTGGGCACATTTTGTTGGAAGTTACATTTGGTGGTTTTCACACTATTTGGGATGTGACATTTATGCAGATAATTTTTTTCTATCCTATTTGATGAACAAAATTTGGGGATAGATATATTATTTTCACTTGTAGTTTCACAAGGATTCAATTTGAATCTTTCCTCTTTGTAAGGCATTGTGTATTTTATTATATAATTGTTCTATTTCAGTCATATTTTTCTATAATTTAGTAGTTTCACATGGATTCAATTTGAATCTTGCCTCTTTTTAAGGCGTTGTGTAGGCTATTGCATAAATGATCTATTTCAGTGATATTTTTTAGTGATTTGGTAGTTTCACGTGTATTCAATTTAACTCTTGCCTCTTTGTATGAATTTTTTTTGTCTATTTTATACTAATCTATTTTGGGTGAGATTGTGCATTTGTATTTATTATATGAATCACAAGGATTATATTGGACACTTGTTGAGAGGAATTTTTTTGTCAATTACATATTAATCAACTTTTGGTGATGGAATTTGATAACTTGTAGTAAGTTTTATCTTTGATAATGTTTTATCTTATATGTTTTTGTTGTGCAGAGAGATATTTTGGGTAGAGAATAAGAGTGGAAATATTATGGAGGGGTGAGAAGTACCTTTATATATTTAGTTTAAATTTGGGAATTATAATTTTGGAGACCAAAAGCATTCCTTATGGAGAGGAGTGATCTGGAGGTCATTTCAAGTGAACAAACGTTCCCAAAATTTCCTAGCACTTGTTCCTTACTAAAGATATTAGATTTATATTTTTGTCACTTATTGAATGGGATAAAAAATAGATTGTATGTGTAAGATATAGTGTGCATAAGATTAGTAGGAAGATGGTGTGCAGGTGCCCCGACAAGCATAGTAAACAATCATACGACCTATCAAAAGTCGACAAGGGGAAGTATACAAGCAGAGTAGGGAAAAGTAATGGTTATATTTTCATCTTCCAGTATTTAATAGGTGTGTGAAAAGAAATAGGTTTCAATAGTGGGATCTACTCTTATGTTAGAAGGAAACATGACTTCCATATTACTATTGGTGGTGTTCACTATCCCATTTTCACTATGATATTTTTGGTGTATTTTTCAACTAACACGTGGTAGGATCGAATGAGGACATGTGTCACTTTATGGGAAAAGACACATTTCATACTCCAAGATACCACCTAACATGAAATCTCATACCAACTAGAAGATCGAATGCAACAGTCTAGTCGAGATGCTCAACACATCCACTACCTTGGTGAGTTTTACAATAGTCACCAACTCACCTAAGTTAGAGACCGAGCCATGAGGTCTTTCGTGTGCTTCATAATTATCAACCTCAGCTGAGCCACTATATAACCAAACTTATATCTTCATGCAAGGGAGTTACCCTCTCTTTTGTAAAAACACAACATATGGTGTGGCCATAACCATAGGGTTAACAATAGGCTATAGGATATTTTAAGCATGTAAACCATCACTTCTCTGGACATGTTGGATTATTCCCATCCACATGAAAATACAAAGCTACCTTTGAGGGGATTGAACTGCAGACCTCCCACAAAAGGATAATGCACCAAACCAACTCACCTACAACTTGCAAGTATTTATAAGGGGGTGAGTTGTTATTTAAATAGGGTCTGTAGTATAACTGTGTGAGCAATAAAGAGGGAAGTTTGTAAATTTAGGCATTTTTAGCCCATTTGGAAGTATTTTTAGGATTTTAATAGGTCTGGAAAGTTGTTCAGAATTTCAAGATGATCATTATAAGCATTTTTTTTAATTCTAAGATTTGATTTGATTTTCCCATTTGAATACTTTTCACTCTTGATTTGATGGTGAACCTTGTCAAAATCCTTACAGAGCCACATATATATTTTACAATTTTAAGCTCCATTTTTATTTGTGAGATTATTATTTATCCTTGCAAATGATAGTTTAATGGATCGGATTGAATTTTTAGTGATCTCAGAAATGTATCCAACTGGAGAAATCCATTATCAACTCCTTGTCATTTTTTATTTCAGTTTCATTGTTCTTTATTAGTTTCTAATTCAGTTTTAAATGAATTAATGATAATCTACGGAAAAATTTATGACATCGTTAAAAAATGACATTTTGGAAGAAATTTTTGTGGAATGGATATTTATGAGTTTTTTAATCACTCTTCATTTGGTCTATTTCAAAGTCAATTTCTATTTGAAACATTGTAAATTGAATAAAATTAATACGGATCCGTTTTGATAAATTATTTATACACAAGATCAATGTTAGTTTATAGATCAATTGATTACATAAAATAACATGGAATCTCCAAAATAATTTTTAGTTTCCATAATATAACAATAACAGGAGATCCTCCCTCCAAAAAAATAATAGATGTATTTCTTCCATGTTTTGCATGTTCTTTACTTACTTTTTGCACGTTCAAAGTTACAAAAATTATCTATATCATGAGTTATAGTTTAATTTATATCACAAACATTGACTACACTTTGTGTTTTAGGTTTCATCATGGATTATGAAAACACTAACACATCCAATAATCATTTTCGAGTGAAGACAAAGCGTGTGTGAATATTCAAGTATGTTCTTCATTTAAGCATGAATTTTTCAATCACACACTTAATGTTGGCATGTAGATGTTTTGTTTTCATTGATGTCAAAGGTATATTAATGAAAAATTAAGATTTAAGAGAGATAGAGAGATCTTGGAGTGAATCAGAAAAGGCATAACATGACAGTTGCTTGAGAACACTTAAGTAAGCATTGACTTCTTAAGCAACTAGTGACAAGTACAAGCAGGTTGATTTTTTGCTATCTTTCCAATATGATGTATGACATTTTATAACATGTATGTGATAATAAAAAAAATCTATAAGGGTGAGTACAAGGGCATAAGAGTTGATTTCGTCAGACTAGCTCAGCTTAGGATGCCAAATCCCAAGGCCTAGGTAACAAAGTGGCCTAGAAAGGTGAAGTGAAGGAATGAGTATGATAATGAATCATGGTGAAGTCATTAAACACATAATGGTACATGTTAAATTGGATACATGATGATGAACATTTTAGAGGTGGTGACTTGCAATGTAAACCAACCCAAATTGGCATATTTCAGGCACCTACATGAGAGAAGGATGCAAAAAAGTTGAATAAATCAAGTGAAAGGATGGTGATTATGTAGTTATATTTCCAGTATTCTTCAGTTGAAGTTTCAGGTAATAATTCAATATTTAAAGGCATGGTTAGGGTCATTGGTATAATTTCCCTTTAAGACAAGTAATTTTAGCATACAAAAGTGAGATTGGATTGGAAGTTTCATAGATAACTAGGATAAATTTACCATTTTAAATCATATAGGGGGTATCCATGAAGGTTTGGTATAAATTTTAGGACATGAGGAGGAGTTTTGTGCAAGATATTGCATTTTCAGTAAAACCAAGTGAAGTGAGGTATGGTAAACTAGCACTCTGACTTCTTAGCATTCAAGAAAAATTGGGGAGCCTTCTTTGGAAAAATCATGAGAGAAAAATTTTAAGATCACAAGGATAAAAATATGCTTCAAAAATTTTGAGGTTAATTGGATGAGAAATAAGAAAGTTCTACCCACTTTTATGAAGTTGTCTAAGAACCACCTGAGCCTAGTTGAAATTGGTATAGATAAATTTTCTTGGTTGAGCCTCCAAATTAATTTTTATTGATTTCTTATGAGTTTGATCATGTAGATAACTATTCCAATAATATTTTTATGGTGGTTTGAGTTCTTGAATCATGGTGGACCCCACAATAAATAATAGTTTTATGATAATTTCAGTGCATAGACAAAGTTTACAAAGTAACCCAAGTTAAAATTTTAGGTAAAGGATTTTGGCATTGTGTAATTCTTTTCTACGAATTCACCTTGGTTGGTAATTTGGAGAAAGTTATTGGTACATGTCTGGTTTTGCTCCTACCATTTGAGAATACTAGAATTCAAGACTAATCATGTAGGTATGAAGAGAAACATAGGTATTTTCTTGTTGCAATTGCATTATATTCCCACGAGAAGAATTTTAGGTCTAAAAAAAAGTATATATTCCCCTGAGTTAGTTTTGTTAAGTGTTTTCATGATGAAACTTCAAGGTGTGAAAACGGCTCAAACATGCTAGTGAAGAAGCTTGTTTCTAAAGGTGAGCAGATGAATTTTTGTCCAATTATGGTATGCCTATAAATTCTTTTAACATGTTGCTGATTTACTTTAACTTTTCAAAAGTGTAATTTGAGTTTGGAAAGAATTTTTAAGATTTCTAAATGTGAGAAGTTGAAGAATGGTTTTAAGCTTCTAGAACCCAGTCAGACCTACTTAAGAAATGAAGGTGTTTGAATGATTTTTTCCTTGTTTTGATGAAAGAAATTAGTAGTTCAATAAATTATACATTAAGACATTGCCAATGATGTATTGTTTGAGTCTTGATGAGGTGGTTTGAGGAATGAACAAGTTCATTATTTCAAAACTAATTCTAGTTGTACAAGAAGTGTGAAAGTAGTATAAAAATGGAAGTGAAAGAGTTCTACAAATAACTCATATAAGTGAAGGATTGAGAGTGAAGGATAGGTCCTATAACACTTTCTCCAAGTGATTAGAAGTATTTTTTTTTCTGCATTTTATGGAAATGAAAAGATGATGCAACTAGTTTTTGATGTAACATTCCCATTTTAAGACTTTACAAACAAGGGAATATTTTTTTTTTACACCATGTTCTCTGTTCTACATAAAACATAATTTAGAACACACATTCCATGCCAATCAATCTCATAATAGATAACCATATGCAACTATAATGACTCAGTGAATTACCAATTTATCATTCCATGTCTTGGTCCCTAACCGATCTCTCATGTTTGTCTCTAATTATTGAATACTTTTACATATATTACGTATAATTAGTTTTTTCTTACCCTAATCTGGGTACTGAGTGACCTGTTTAAAGAACCTATCTGAATATTTGTTACCAATATTCATATAAAATCATGTTCTTTAAACTAGATGACATTAGATAACGTAACTAGTTGTTTGCGATACTTTGGCCAAATATTATTGACACACTGTTCATGTTACTTTTCCTAGATGGCATACTCATCAAATCAGAATACGTCCTTCACCTCACTCTTTTGTTATCTAGAATTTTATTAATTAACTTCTGTCAGTCCACTTGCCCAAGGTTTGACCCTAACCTAGGTTAGTGACATAATATGTTATAGGGAGACACTTACTATGAGTTAGGGTATGTGGGCATACTCATTCATCCTAAGTCGACCGAATGTGCCAAGATACCCTGAGTCATAAAAAGATACTTCCTATTCCAATTCATATTACTAGCTTGGCCTAGAGAGAAACTAAGTTCAAGTCTAGATGTGTGTAGATCTAGATGAACTAATGTGGAAGGGTGTTGCAACATGTCAACCACAACATTGTATCCTTGTGAAGACCCTGGTCTTCATGTGGGTACAGTTCTGTAGTTGGCATGTGCCAACATCCAGAATAACTACTTCATCATGATGTACATACCCCTCAGGAGGTCATTAATACATAATTAAAATTGGATTAAGATTCATATTATGGTACAACATTACACAATCCTAAATCCAACACCCCTTCAAGTTCTTCATTCTGTATTTGATATAATTACAAATTAAATAACTTCATTAGCTCGTGATTGATTTTATGTTTGGTAACTCTGACATGTCGAACAATTATCCAAAAATAGAACATAATTTATCAAAAGGTTAAATCAATGAACTCAACTATTCAAATAAGGTGCAACAACCATTTAGGTTCCACTAGAGTAGACTTCATATAAAATTAAGTCTAAGTGATTAACGATCTAAAATGCCATTATTTCATTTTGCATATTTGTGAGAGAGGAAGAGTCTTCCTCTCTACTTGGTTATGTGTTAGTGTTTATCATACCTTTTAATCCTCCGCACTTTCTATAGTTTAATTTTATATTCAATTCACATCCCATTATCATTATATATATTAATTAGATAAAGAACATAATCTTTATGCAACTTAACAAGTTGCCGTAAATAAAGAGAGAGATTGAACTATTTCTCTTCGTCTAACTTATCAATGACAACATAATTAAGAATATAAACATATATTCCAAATAACATCAAGAAAGTATTACAACTACCTTCATAAGTGTACAAAATAATTTACATAGCAATTCAAAGATAACCGATAATCATTTCAATTCATCTTGATAAAATACACAATTTACAAGACTATACATCTCATGCAAACTACATGTCAAAAAATACTAAAAACATTTAAGAATATAACTTTTTCCTTTTCAATGCATCTCAAGAATGAATCATAGATCTCTTTAAAAGATCCATACTTTAAATCATCCAATACATCGTAAAAGTTATTTCCTTCTTTTATCACTTACAAATTCCATCCGCAAAATTGCTAGCATGGGTCAGTTCATCGAACTGATCATGATAAACACTAAGCAATAAAATGAAGTGCATTCCACTAATTGTTCCATTAAAACAAATCTTCTTTAATGAAACAATTGATGTAATCATTCAAATAAACCATAAGTAATAAATACCATAAGAGAAGCACATTAATAAAACTGATTCACATTATAGGAAGATGTCATAATATAATCAGCTAAATCACTGCATTATAGCATAAAGGTTTTGACCAAACAATTAATTATTTATCTCAAATAACATTTCCTATCAATAATTGTTTCATAATTCTTTTTGAATTTGAAAAAAAAATCAACTTCACTATATAAACAAATAGTTACTTTCAGAAAGCAAGACCCTCTTATTCATCTTTACAAATTTTAAGAAAACATGTACAGTCAAGTTCATTCTAACATAGTAACGTTTATAGGTTGATTCATCCCACAAATAAAATAATTAAGAGATTCACAATTCAGATGTGGAAGCCTAATACTAAGTCATAATAAATATAGCCTAGGTTCTTAGATTAGGCCTCTTATTATATTAGAAAAGAATATATCCCAACCACAATGTTTACATCAATTTAACTGAACAACTACAATAAGTAGAAACATTTAATACTTAATCACCTTAATAAAAGTATTGCTTTTGATTCCCTAAACCTATAACAAGGTTTATTTTAAAAAAGGAAGATCAAAATGGAGAGTGAACAGTTTACAACATCCTTATCATTCGGTTAAACAAAATTCCCATATGCATCTTCAGACAAGAAGGGTCAACATCTTACCCTACATTTTTCTAAAACTAAAAATGGAGAGCTTGCCACTGAGAGTGGAAGAGAAAGGAGTTATGTTAGAAGAGCATTCTATTATTCATTCAAAAGAAAGGAGGTTGTAAAATAATCAAAAGAGATAGTTCCCCATACCCCCAAATCCTTAAGATAAAGAAATCAGGTACAAGAGATACAAAACGGATTACATACAAAACTGTATCTTCGAATAAATTTTCCAAGAGTTTCACCATTCAAGAAATGACAACTGTTATTCATTTACTTAATTCCTTTCATGAAGAATGTGAGAAATAAGACAATTATCATTCACATCTAATTCCTAAAAGTGTTAAGGATGGAGAGATCAAACTTAAGACAACCAAACAGAGCTAAGAATGGTAATAACTATATCGACCTGGAGAAAACCGTCACCCAAAGTATGTTCAAACAACATATCTTCAACAATCTACCAAAAGCTCAACTTCTAAAATTTTAAACATATTAAATGAACAGAAGAATAAAACTTAATAACTACATAGAAGACTTCTTCTCTACCATTTCCACAGTTATTTCCAAGACCTTTATAAAACCCAAAAGTCCATTCAAGAGTTTCAAAAGAGGAAACTAAAATTAAACAACAAGTTTAAGTCAACCTTTCCTTATATTTTCCTCACAACTTCAAAACTGAAGATGTTAATCAAAATACCATAATGACTCGGCTCCTTATAAATTTTAAAGTTCAAAGAAGTGCAAAAATAGAGCAAAATCATTGCTTCACTATATTTATGAAAGTTTAGAGTACAAAATATAGACGATTCCAAAAACCTCCTTCACCCATTAACTCTCTTTTTCTAACACAAGTTTGGGTTCATACTACAAATCAAAGTATACATAACAGTCCCAAAAAAGGAGTATTTAAACTTATACAAACAAGATACTTTAAAGGATATTATTCTTCTACCTTCCACAAACAATCAAAGACATTTAGATGAACAATGCAAGTTTACCTAGAACAGAAGCAACAAGACATTTGTTCCTTACCCTTACACAAGATTGTGTTCATACAAGAAGACAAAATGTATACCCATACCATTCACAGAAGGAGTAATACCACTTAAAAACTCAAAGATGCAATAGAGAAGAGTAAAGATGTAATAGATAAGAGTATCTATTTACTTTTCTGCCTTTCGAAGAGATTTACAGTTCGAAACTTCAAACAAAAACTACTTACTCAAACTCTTTTTTAGGAAAACAATATAGTATTTATGTTTCTAATAAAAACACTAATGTCTTGACAGTTGCAAATGCAGTTCATCATTTTAACTCATTCAGTAAGAACACCCAAAAACAACATTTTCACGCAAGGGTCCCAAAATAAAAGCACATAGATTCTTTCAACAAGAAAGTAAGGAACGAGAACCACAAACATAAACATTTATCTCATTAGAGCAGAATTTTTTAATGAAACATTTAAAGAAACACAAGAAATATTAATGGATAGAACCTATCATGCTTGATAGTGCCTCTGCCACTTTGAAGAAGACTTCCAGGCGAGCTTCCAACTCTTCTTCTTTTCCAAGCAAGATCAACAATAAAAAAATCTCTTTCCCCAATGTCTCATATACTTTCCTTAAATCGAAAATAGACCAAGAAAATCAAAAATAGCCACAAAGTGAAAGTAGAACTACTAGTTCAAAGAACCAGATAGCTCCATGCAGAGCAAAAATCAGAGAGTATGAATGACCAAACAAATTCCAACAAATCCACCCTCATTATTTCCTAGGAGCTTGGCTCTCCAAAAAAGAGACTCATAAATGCCATTGATTCCAAAATTCCCACCTATCTCTCTATGCCACTGCCATCCAGAATTGGTGAATCCTAATTCGACTTTTGCATGCATTGCTAACTTTAGTGAAGACTCCACGTAGATTCCACCAACTTTTTCATGCTTCCGCCAAAACTGGTAGTTCGGTGTCATTTATTACAAAAATAAAATCTCATAAATAGCTTAGGAACCGTCACCAAATTACCAATGCCATATGACCCTTAGGTCCCCTTTCCTTATTTCATTAGTTTAGGGTCAATTCCCTTAGTTTAGGTTATGTCCATAGGAGAGTTTAGAAGTAATAACCTTAGGTTTAAAAACATTTCAATAAGTAATTTCCACCTTAGGTTAGGTCATAGCTCACAACCATATAGTATTAGGTATTAGATTAGAAATAGACCTAACATCACCTTAGGTGGTTCCCTCAATTTAGAACATGCAACTTAGGATAGGATGTTGTCCCAAATACATTAGACATAGCTATAAAAATAGGTACATCTACCTTAGTTTAGAATCCTGTTAGGATAGATCTCTTATGTCTAGGACTTAGATTGTTCCTCAATAGTCCTAAAGTAGACCTCATTTCACTTAACATTGTTAAGCATCCTGAAGAGATCATACAAAAATATCCAAGTTCATAACCTACAACAGAATGTAGCACAATCTTTCAAGAAGATAAAAGAATTCATAAACATGCTAGAGTTCATTCCATTATATCATCCAACCTTTGAATGTCAGTTTACCATTCAAACTAGATAAGAAGATTTAAAACATACCTTGGATTACTGGAATTGATCCAAGGATTTTTTAGTAATAAGAGATAAGTTTGCAAACGTCACTTACCATATTACAACTTATCTATCTGAAACAAGAATGGATTCTTTGCAAGCTACTGTATTTCAAGTTAATGAAATCAAGATCAGAAATGGCTTATCCATGGCAAGCATGATTTCCAAAAATCAAAGGAACACTCCTTATCCATAAAAATCACATGTCAACGCTTGCAATGCAAAAGAGGAAAGATAATAGTTTGTCAAAGATGTTACATTCTCCCCCCTAAAAGAATCATAGTCCCAATGATTATCCTATTTTAATAATTTTCATCGAGGAAAATTAGTTTATCCGCTTTCTTTTCATGTGTTCATAACATATCATAATTTTAAAGTTCTAGAAATCAACATTCACATAGATTTTTATTTAAAATAAATAAATATCTACCCAAAATTGGAAGATTTATTATTATAAAATAATTAAATCACAATTTAAATCAGTCAACATATTCAATTCTGTTCAAATAAGTGTTATCCAAAATGTGCCCCTGTTCATTTTTGTGGCTAACTCCTTGTGTTCTTACCTCTCTTGTGCCTTAGTCTCCATTTTTTAATTTTAGGCACTCAAATATTTCTAAAAATGGCACCATTGGATAGAGCTCTCTCTCAGCTTTCCAGAAAGGTAAAGTTTTCCTCCTAACTCCTCATATTTTTCAAGTTATGGCTCGACGGAGTTTTTGTGGGAAATTTTCCCTTAGGAGGCCCATGACCAATAGGAAGCCACCACGTGGCACCTAGAGTGGTGGAGCGCGGGGAAAAATTTGAAATTTTTTCCAAATACCAAACGGGTAAAAATTCAAACTTTTGCCCGCCGATCTGATTTTGGCCTATTTTTGCCCTAAATTTTCAAATCGCCATATCTTTCGATCCAGAGCTCGGATTTTCACGTTCTTTATATCAATGGAAAGCTGGTGAAATTATCTAAGAGATTCCGTGGTAATTTTTGAATTTTGGTTCAGTTTGGAGAGAGAAAATCAAGAAACATATCTGGCACGCGGTAATGGCCAGAAATGACGTTTCAACAACCAATTTTAATGATGGGTTTGCATTCTTCTTCAGCATGGCCAAAAATGTTAGGGCATGGGTCTGTAAGGACGCCCATGCTATTTTAATGCATATGAATTCAATGGGGAATGGATCCCACATTTTTTACACGTTTTTCTCCCTCCTGGGCTCGACCCATGCATTGTAAAAACCAGATTTGGCTCATTTTTTTAGGGTTGAACATTTTTTTTGGATAGCAAGCTTCTTCTTTCACCTTCAACAAGTGATTTTTGCAAGTATCAGACCTTATTCATGATTGTAACAGGTTTTTTTTCCTCTTTGATGTTGCAAATGCAAGGATTTTGATAGTGAAAAATGACAGTGCAGACTCTGTGATCAATTTTTAGTCCTTTGTTTGTATTGTCTTGCTTCATTTCAGACCTCTAATTACATCTTATCGAGCCTGTGTATGATGTTTCATGTTGCATTTTTATGAAATTGTATCAATTTGCATGAACAAGAAGTGTTCACGACTCCTTTGGTGTATCACCTATTAATTTAGTTTCAATTTTTACACTTTCTATCTCTGTCTCCTTGGAATTTAGAGTAGGATTAGGATTCAAACCTCTGAAACTATGCAAATAACAGATCTGATTAGAGGAGTTTGAGGAACCAGCCTCTAATCTGGAGATTCCTCTCTCATTTTACAAGTCCCACACTTGGAGAGAGGTTTCAATGTTGTGCAATCACACTGGATGCCTGAAACATCAACTTAGAAACTTGATTTGCATCCAGGGGTACTGCTGATTTGCAACAATAGTTTTGGCACACTGGGTGGGACCTTAGAGGTCTCATTTTCATTGTAGTAAAGTTGATGTGCATCGGCTGCAATTTTCTTGCTTAAAAGAGCTATAAATTGCACATCTGGCGACTCCAAGGGGAAGAATCAGCTGGTTTTGGCAGTGCAGACCTGAAAACTCATGAGAAGAATCAACACAAGGTCAAGAGCTAGAGAGGAAGAGGCGCTGTTTGAATATCTGCAGTTATCTCCAAGAATAAGGCAAAGTGGGAGGAGAATCCAAAGGTCTCCATCTCCACCAAACAGAACCTCTCTCAACTCCTCCACCTGGTAGGCCTTTCATTTAGTCAACAAGGGTTCTAAGACCAATTAGAATGGCACAAAACAACCCCTATGTCAATTTCACTGGTAAGTAGCCCACTTGCTCTTAATGCACAAAATCCAATCCCAGTTGTAGCATTGAAAAACATTCCATACTTCACTGGAGAAAATCAGACCTCACCTGGTGATCATGTTAAGGATATTGCTAACATCTGTGCAATCCATGAGATCAATGAGATGTAAGTTGTTGTCAAACTGCTGACATCTTTATTCAAAGGGAAAGCTTTGCAATGGTTCAGGAGCCTTGCCTCAGGTTCTATTCAAAATTGGAATCAGCTATGTATAGCCCTCCATGAGTAGTTTGGGGAAAAGGGAGACAAATTGTCCCTTTTGGAGCAGCTGACAACTATCAAAAGAGCTCCCAATGAGTAGCTGACTGATTTTAAATTCAGATTTCAAAGGACTTGGGAGAGAATTCCAGTGGTAGTCAGGCCAACAACAGAAGGTGCTTTTCTTTACTATCTCAAAGCTCTAAATTCTGATATTTCTAAGTTGATTTACTCCATGGGAGGCATAACTATCCCTATGGCTTATAACATTACCATTAGGGCTGAAAATTGTTTGATCCAAGCTGGAAAACTAGCCCCTAGACCCTCCCATGCCATTGTTTCCAAGTTTAGAGAGCTCAAACACTAATCAAGCACCTAATTTGGCTCCTTCTCCCACTCCTAGAAATCAAAGTTCAAATGAAGCTTCTACTTCATGTCCAAGTGCCCCAAATGAGCTTCAAGAAGTCATGAAGCAATTGCAAAGTTTAGGTAATGAGCTGGTTACTCTCAAGAGGCAACAAGCCCAAAGTTTTAGACCATCCTTCGAGCCTCAAGCTCAGCCTAATAGGCAGCCATATCAACCTCATAGACCACCCAATCCAGCTGCAAATCTAAATCAAGCAAGGCCTCCTACCAACAGACCATTTCAGCCCTATAATCCAAATGCTATATCTACCTCTAAGGCATTAGTGCCAACACAAAACAACGTTGCTCAGGAGTATGATTGGTGTTTTCCATGCAATAAACCTCACAACCAATCTATGTTCTTCAACAGTGCCTTGAATCAAACATTAATGGTGACAACTACTGGTGTGGAGGGTGAGGGCTGTCAAGGAAACAACTAACAACAAGAAACATTGCAGCAGCAATCAGCTCCAAATGACACCACACTTGTGAACTGGAAGGCAGAGGATTTTTGTGGCATAAATCAAATAGTCTCTCAAGGTGTTGCAGCCAACACAAGGTCAAAAATAAGGAATTTGGGTGAAGAACAGCCATTAGCTCCAACCAATCCACAACCTTTTATGGCCTCACAAATGGTTGGCAAAAAAAATCCAGTTGTAAATGCACAAGGGCAGCCAAGAACAGCTCCTAAACCAACTCAAATACCAGTTATTGCTGTCCACATGCAAGGGATGAATATGCAAACCAAGGGACAACAAAGAGATCCTTCATCACCATTTAGTATCATTGATTAGATGAAGAAGACAAATGTAAATATATTAATGTGGGAATCCCTATCTATCCCAGGCCAGAGAGATTTGCTACAAGCTTCCATGAAGGACTAGCCAACTTCGAATCAACAAGTCCAAATGCAAGAGAAGGTGCTCACAAATGTTACCCATCCTGATGGGAATCATGGAGGACAGCAAGGTAAAATGTTGAAGCCCCCTCCTTTTTATGTCTCATTAATCATTGAAAACCAATTGGTGCACAATTGCATGATTGATTCCGGGGCAAGTAGCTCAGTGATGCCCAAGCAAATAGCTGATCAGCTAGGACTTCAATATGAAACCATATCCAAAGGGGTAGTGTAGTTGGAAGGGACAACAATAAACAACAATTGGGGTGATTAGAAACTTGAGTCTTACCTTGCATGCATGTCCAAATGTTGTTGTTTTACAAGATGTATCAGTTATAGACCTTCCACCACTCTTTGCCCTATGTTTGTCAAGAGATTTCACAGCCAAGATTGGAGGATATTTGTCTGCTAATTGGTCACACATGCTATTCAGAATGAGGTATGGAAGTAAAGCTACAATCAGGTCTGAACCTATTGAAAACTTCCACATTGAGCCCTACACTCCAAGTCAGATCAATGCCAACTGTTCGGCATTTGATCAAGAAGATCACCCAAGCACTGATGAAGCTGACACCAAGGTTGGAAGCATCCTCGGATCCAACTCTTGATGAATGTGCAAATAAGGTGCATGCTTTTGATCCTTATCAAGACGTAGAAGAATCTGAGCTAGGGGTCTATTGTATACATCAAGAAGATCAGCCCATTCCTAGCATCACCAAGCCAAACCACAAGGATGAAAATGAGGTATGGCAGCTATTTTTTGATGGATGAAGGAGTAGACAAGGTACAGGAGGTAGAGCTATGCTTATTTCACCTCAAGGAGTAAAGTACTATTCAGCTTTTAGATTTCAGTTTGCATTCTCCAATAACACTGCTGAATATGAAGCCTTGGTGCAAGGAATGCATTGGGAAATAAAGAGAGGAATAAAGAACTTGCAAGTCTTTGGTGACGGTGAATTGATTGTAAACCAAGTTAAGGGGTAGCATGCTATCAAGAATAATCTACTCAAGTGCTACAAGAACAAGGTGTGGGACCTCATTGAAGATTTTGAGGGCTTTAGCATAAAATCCATTCCTAGAAAAGAAAACCAAGCTGCTGACAGGCTTGAAGTAGTTGGGGCAGCCTTTGATATTGTGGAAAGCATTCAAAAGGACAAGGTACAACCAAACATCCATGTGATTGTGAGGCCTTCAGTGCCGGATAACAATGTAAGTTGGCAAGTATTTGAGAATGACTAGCAAATCATCCATTTCTTACAAGAAGAAGCTGAGTTATCAGCAAAAAATCAGCTAAAATTGGAACAGCAGTATGGTGATCAAGTGGTATAGCTGAGAACTAACAAGCTGCCTAAGGGACTTATCACTTTAGAGTCCATTTTCAATCCCAATGATCAGTTTAGGAAAGAGAAAGAAAACATTCAGGTCAAGAGAGAAGATTCAGTATCCATCTTGGTGGAAGAGAACAAACCATTGCAAATTGGAAAGATGACAACTGAACAAGAAAGGTATGAGTTCATACAGCTGTGTCAAGAGTTCCCTGATGTGTTTTCTTGGAGCACACCATTGAGTTGGATCCAAATACTAAGCCCATCAGGCAGAAAAAAAGTCCAGTCAATCCACACATGGAACCTCTCATGAGGAAGGAATTGAACAAGTTGATTGAGTCAAGAATCATATTCCCAATCAAGCATTCTAGTTGGGTTACCAACTTAGTTCCAGTTAGAAAGAAGAGTGGAGAGATCAGATTGTGCGTTGATTTCAGATATTTGAATAGAGCATCTCTCAAGGACCATTACCCACTTTCTTCTATGGAGCAGATTTTACAAGTTGTTTCTGGCTCTGAAAGGTTTTCATTGCTTGATGGCTACTCAGCATACAATCAGATTATGGTGAAGGAAGAAGATCAGTTCAAGACAGCCTTCACAACCAAATGGGGAACTTATGCATACAAGAAAATGCCATTTGGGTTGTCCAACGCTGGAGCTACCTTCTAAAGAGCAATGGACATGGCATTCAAAGGTTTGATTAACAACATGGTGCTGATATATCTTGATGATATCACTGTTTTTTCAAAGAATGCAGCAGACCACCTCTCTCATTTGAGACAAGTCTTCCAAAGGTGTAGGAGATTTGGAGTGTCTTTGAATCCTAAGAAGTGTATCTTCCCTGCACATGAAGGAAAGATCCTTGGCCATATTGTCTCCAAAGAAGGATTAGCAACTGATCCAGAGAGAGTTGAAGCCATAAGAGCACTACCATTGCCAAGCCACAAGAAGGCACTTTAGAGTTTCTTGGGGAGAATAAATTTTGTTCAGAGCTTTGTCCCAGATTTTGTAGCCCTTGTCAAACCTATCACCAAGATGTTGAAGAAAAGCATGGCTTTCAAATAGACAGCAGAAGGCAAGGAGAGTTTTGAAGCAATCAAAGAATCCATCTCTCAAGCACCAACTCTCATCAACCTGGACTTCTCCAAGGATTTCATCCTCTATGCATTTGGGGGTAATGATACCATTTCTGCCATTTTGGTACAGAAAAACAAGGACAATGATGAGTAGGCAATTTCTTATTTCAGCCAAAGCCTAGATGACTATGAGGTGAGATATTCTTTTATTAAGAAGCATGTACTTGCAGTAATCAGAAGCTTGAATAAATTCAAGCATCTAGTCTCAAACAACAAGGTTCAGTTGTTGGTCTCTCATGTGGGAGTAAAGGACTTCCTCCTCAACAAGGATTTGAATGAGAAAAGGGCAGGTTGGATCACTCGTGTCATGGAGTATGACATTAAGATCAAGGTTACCAAGCTAATAAGAGGAAAAGGATTGTGTGAGCAGCTGATTCTGGGCAAGCAAAAAGGAGTATGTAATAAAGAAGAGGCTGTTTTGACAGTCCAAGACAGCCATGTGTAAGGTAGCACTCAAGAAGAGGATAATGTTGTCCCCACTCCTTGCTGGACCCAAGGTATAATGCACTTCCTAAGCACAGGCCTATGCCCTCCAGAGATGAACAAAACCCAAAGAAGACACTTCAGATTGTAGGCTATCCCATATGCCATAGTAGATGGTGTTTTGTTCAAGAAAAATGTGAATGGAGTGCTGCTGAGATGCATTATCACAAATCAGATTCATAGGGTGCTGGAAGAGTTCCATGGTGGACCAGATGGTGGTCATTTTGAACCAAGAGTGACAGCTCTAAAAATCATGAAGGCTAGTTATTATTGGCCCAAGATTTTCAATGATTGCTTCGCGTGGATCAAAAGGTGCAAGAATTGTGAATTCTTCATAGGTAAAGAGAGGCTTGCTGCCCTTCCATTGCATCTAATTTCAGTTGACCAGACATTCATGCAATGGGGTTTGGAGTTCATTGGAGTCATTAATCCCAATTCAAGCCAAGGGCATAAGTGGATTTTAACAGCCACAGACTACTTCACCAAGTGGACTGAAGCAGTAGCACTCAAGGAAGCAAATGAGTCTAGCATCTTAGACTTCTATGAGGGGATAGTAACCAGATTTGGCATACCTGCTACAATAATCTCAGATAATGCATTAGCATTCATTGGATCCAAGGTGACTGAGTGGGCTGTCAAGAATGGAATCTACCTAAGTACTTCATCAAACTACTACCCTCAGGGTAATGGCCAGGATGAATCTACAAGCAAGAACTTGTTGAGAATCATTAGGAGGACTCTTGATGAGAATCAGAGGTCTTGGCATACCAAACTGAAATCAGCCTTATGGGCTGATAGGATAACTCCCAAGAGATCCAAAGGTAACTCTCCATTTAGGCTTGTTTATGGAAGAGAGGCAATCTTGCCCATGTCACTTGAGTTGCCAACATTGGAACTCATGAAGAAGTTAGAGTTGCTAGAGTTTGGGCCCATGGAGGTGAGATATGCAGAGTTGATGGAGCTCCAAGAGATCAGAGATCAGGCATCCCAAGTAATGGAGAAGGATCAAGCTTTGATCAAGAAGACCTTTGATAGGAAGGCCAAAAGTAGATCTTTCCAAGTTGGAGATCTAGTGTTAAAATGGGATGCAGATAGAGCAAAACCGGGAAGGCATTCAAAATTTGATGCCATTTGGAGTGGCCCATACATGGTCACAAAGTGTAAAGATAGCAATGCCTTCTAATTGTCTTCATTGGATGGCGAAGAACTAAAGATTCCAGTCAATGGAATCTATCTAAAGCATTACTACTAAAGGTAAATTCTCCACCTTGTAAATATTAGCTTAGGTTTTCATTCCTCCAAGTGCTTGTGCACATTGTTTTGTTGTAGGTTGTTTTGCTTTCCCTGAGTGCTTTGGCACAGGCTTGCTGTCCCTGGAGATGTTTTGTAGTCCTTGCTTCCATCAAGTGATATTACATCTTCCTCCTTGCAACATTCTAAGTCAGTTGGGGTTCTGAACAGAAAATTTTATGACTCCATGCCCAATGGGCTGCTTCAGGCAACTGGTATCTTCATCTAACAGGCAGTTGACCCCTCTGAGTCACCAAAATTGTTATGCAAAATGTGCCCCTGCTCATTTTTGTGTCTAACTCCTTGTGTTCTTGCCTCTCTTGTGCCTCATTCTCCATTTTTGATTTTTATGCACTCAAATCTTTCTAAAAATGGCACCATTGGATAAAGCTCTCTCTCAGCTTTCCAGAAAGGTAAAGTTTTCCTCCTAACTCCTCATATTTTTCAAGTTATGGCTCGGCAGAGTTTTTGTGGAAAATTTTCCCTTATGAGGCCCACAGCCAATAGGAATCTGCCACGTGGCACCTGAAGTGGTGGAGCGTGGGGAAAATTTGAAAAAAATTCCAACGACCAAACGGGGTAAAAATTCAAACTTTTGCCCGTCGATCTGATTTTGGCCTGTTTTTGCCCTAAATTTTCAAATCGCCATATCTTTCGATCCAAAGCTCAGATTTTCACGTTCTTTATATCAATGGAAAGCTGGTGAAATTCTCTACATGATTATGGGGTCAAATTTTCATTTTGGTTAGTTTGGAGAGAGAAAATCAAGAAACGTCCTCTGGCACGTGGTAATGGCCAGAAATGACGTTTCAACAACTAGTTTTAATGCAAAATGGGTCGCATTCTTCTTCAGCATGGCCAAAAATGTTAGGGCATGGGTTTGTAAGGATGCCCATGCTGTTTTAGTGCATCTTCATTCAATGGGGAATGGCTTCCACGTTTTTTACATGTTTTCTCTCTCCTGGGCTCGACCCATGCATTGTAAAAGCCAGATTTGGCTCATTTTTTGAGGTTGAACATTTTTTTTTGGATAGCAAGCTTCTTCTTTCACCTTCAACAAGTGATTTTTGCAAGTATCAAACCTTCTTCATGATTGTAACAGGTTTCTACCTCTTTGATGTTGCAAATGCAAGGATTTTGACAGTGAAAAATGACAGTGCAGACTCTGTGATCAATTTTCAGTCCTTTGTTTGTATTGTCTTGCTTCATTTCAGACCTCTAATTACATCTTATCAGCCTGTGTATGATGTTTCATGTTGCATTTTATGAAATTGTGTCAATTTGCATGAACAAGAAGTGTTCACCACTCCTTTGGTGTATCACCTATTAGTTTAGTTTCAATTTTTGCACTTTCTATCTCTGTCTCCTTGGAATTTAGAGTAGGATTAGGATTCAAACCTCTGCAATTGTGCAAATAACAGATCTGATCAGAGGAGTTTGAGGAACCAGCCTCTAATCTGGAGATTCCTCTCTCATTTTACAATTCCCACACTTGGAGATAGGTTTCAATGTTGTGCAATCACACTGGATGCCTGAAACATCAACTTAGAAACCTGATTTGCATCCAGGGGTGCTGCTGATTTGCTACAACAATAGGTATGGAAAAGTAGTTTTCATATCTTCCAGGCTTTCCCAGGTTGTACTTTCTTTGTTAAACTAGTCCCACTAGACCTTACATTGACTTACTTCACAATTTCTTAAGTGTAACTGGCGAGTTTCTAGCACTCGCAAGGGTTTAACCACAATTATTCCTAGGTCTTTGACCTACAAGGAATTCTAATTTAACACATGTGATAAATCTGAAACATATTTCTTAAGCAAATAAATATGGAAAACATCACGCATTTGTGACAAATTAGGAGCTAATGCTTAAGGATACACTACAGGGTTGATTACTTCAACTATTTCAAAAGTTCCTACAAAACAAGGTGATAACTTGGTAGCCTTGCTTTCAAAAGTTATAGAACTCTTTTTCGGTTTTAACCTGAAGAAATACCTTCTCTTCAAGTTCAAATTTCCTATCAGACCCTACTTTAAATCAGCATAACTCTTGGGTTTTCCTATCTACTTCCTCTTTCAAGCGTTCACGAATCATTTTAACTTGTTGTTCCATTTCTGTAAGGATTTCAGGTCCAATTACCTCTCTATCCCCAATACTGTCGGTCAACTAACGGGGGTTCTGCATTTTCTTCCATATAATGCTTCGAAAGGTGCCATATTTAGAGAAGCATGATATGTATTATTGCATGAAAATTCAACTAATGGAAGGTACTCTTCCCACTTATACTATTGATCCATGTAATATATTCATAATATATCTTCTAAAACTTGATTAACTCTTTTAGTTTGTCCATCCATTTCTGGATGATACGCTGAACTGAAATTCAACTTTGTTCCTAGAGCTACATTAAGGGTTTGCCAAAACCTTGAAGTCATTCTAGGATCTCTATCAGATATGATTAGTTCAGGTACTCCATATAATCTAAAAATCTCATGTACAAACCTCTTTGCCAAAACAGGAGAATCATCCTTAAGATTACCAACAATAAAATGAGCTACTTTTGTTAGTTTATCCACAAAAACCAAAATAACATCATGTTTATTATTTGACAGTAAGGCAACCCTTGTACAAAATCCATGCTTGTTACTTTCCATTTGTACTGTAGGTATGCTGTGAGGATATAACAAACTGGTTGGATGCATATGATCAGCTTTAACACGTTGACATTCCAAACAATGTGTCACAAAATCAATAACATCCTTTTTCATCCCTTTCCAGAAATATGGTTGTTTTATATCAGCAAACATCTTTGTAATACTAGGGTTTCTAGAGAAAGGTGAATTGTGAAATTAATAGTTAACAATTTCATTCTTGAATCATTTAGCGAAGGTATGGATAATCTATTTTCAAATCTTAAGATTCTCTCATTGTCAAAGTGAAAACCTTTATATCTCACATCATTTGGACATGCAGCAAGCATTGTTTTTACTTGCAGAAAGTAAGTATCAGATTCCATAACACTTTTTACTTCATCCTTAAATTGAGTTCTTAATTTTATAATAGCATAAATGTGCTTCCTATGACTTAGAGCATTAGCTACTCTATTTTCCTTGCCTTTAATGTAATTTATGTCAAAATCATATTGAGACAAAAAATCTAACCATCTTCACTATCTTGCATTCAAATTTGGTCAAGTGAAAATATAATTCACCCCAAGATGATCAATTTTTAATTCAAAAGGTTTACCAAGCAGATAATACCTCCAAACTTGTAGTGCATAAACAATGGAAACAAACTCTAAATCATGTGGAGCATAATTCAACTAATGTAACTTTATTTTTCTACTTTTGTAAGTTGTGACATGATCATTTTGTAACAAAATACCTCCAAGACCTTCCCCAGATGCATCTGTCACAATAGTAAAGTCTCCATTAGGGTCTTGGTACAACTAAAATAGGTGCTGATGTTAACTGATCCTTCAAAGTTCTAAAATGCAGTTTCACATTTCTCATTCCAAACAATCTTCTTATCCTTTTTCTGCAGTGACATTATTGGTGTAGTAACATTGGAAAAATCTTTTACAAATTTTCTATAGTAACCAACAAGACCCATGAAGCTTATAACTTCATGTACATTCTTTGGTGCAGGCCACTTAGTTATATCTACAATTTTAGAAGGATCTACAACAATTCCATTTTTACTTAAAACATGACCCAAATAGTGCACTTCTATGTCATAGAAATAACATTTAGATAACTTACCATATAACCATATCTTTCTCAAAATTTCCAAAACTATCTTCAAATGCTCATGGTGTTCCTCAATAATTTTACAATATATGAGAATGTCGTCCAAGAATACAAGCACAAATTTTTCCAGGTATTCTTGAAAAAATTTGTTCATCAAATTCATAAAAGCTGCAGGTGTATTTGTTAATCCAAAGGGTAAAACTGTGAACTCATAATGTCCATACCTTGTTCTAAAAGTTGTTTTATAAATGTCCTCATCCTTAATCCTTAATTGATGATATTCAGATCAAAGATCTATCTTAGAATATACCGATGCTCCACACATTTGATCAAATAGATCATCAATTCTAGGGAGTGGGTATTTGTTTTTGATTGTTCTATGTTTAACATTCTGTAATCAATGCACAATGTAAGTGTTCCATCTTTCTTTTTCACAAAAATTACTGGTGTTCCCCAAGGTGAAACACTCAGTCTAATCAAACCCTTAGACAAAATTTCTTGCAACTGTGCCTTAAGATCTACTAATTCAATAGTATTCATTTGGTAAGGTGCCTTAGAAATAGGCTTGCTTCCAGGCTTGATTTCAATTGTGAAATAAAATTCTCTTTTGGGTGGAATACCTCGTAACTCTTTTGGAAACACATCACTGTAGTTTTGTAACAACGAATATCATTTCATGAATTTGTTGTTTTCCTTAGCGGATTCAGAAATTTTTACTGCATATAAGGTACAACCTTTATTTTTGGCCTTTTTAAGTTGCATAGATGACAATGTCCTAACTGAAATCTCACATTTCACTCCTTGAATCTCTGTTGTTTTTTGTAGATCATCCAAACAACTAATATGTTTTTTAAAACAATCAAATTTTGCTTTATGTTCAGCTAACCAATTAACACTTATGATTACATCATAATACCCCAAAGGAGTAACATAAAGATCAACTTTAGTGGAAAAACTAGGTAAGTCGAGGACTGCTCAAAAAATAAACATACTAACTATATGAACAACATTGTTTTCATAATGTACAGTCCATGTTTTATCCATTTTTCTAGGTTTTCTTTTTAGTTTCAATGTTAATTTACTAGAAATAAAACATTTTGTGGCTCTTGTATCAAAAATAATAGTTTTAGGTATGCTAAATAACTTGCCTGAAACTTCTATGGGCATGACTTATTTTTGATCCTTTTTGTCAACTACTACAACATGTATCTTGTGATGCTGATTACTATCATCCTTTGTCAAAGGACATTTGTTTACTAATGATCCTTGCCATAGTTATAACAGCCTCCTACAGGTCCCTTTTTAGGCTCAAATTGATTTCCATCCTTAAAGTTGTTATTCTGACCTCCATAAGACTTTTGTTCGTTATTATTATTCTTGACAAAGTTTTTTCGTGGATTTCTAGCAGATTTATTTGTTGTTTTTTTCTTATGGTTATCAGCTGAAAACTTACTTTTCATACCAAAATTCTTCCATTGTCCTTTCTTAGGTGCAAGATATGATGAAGAGGAGTTGGGAAATTTCTTCCTCACTTCCTCCTTATGAGCAGAAATTGCCTTTAATTTTTGTTCCTACCTTAACGGCTTTCTCAACAACCCCTTCTATAGTGGTTGGGCTGTGAACATCCACCTCTCCTCCTATAATGGGATTCAATCCCATGATGAATTTATGTATCATGAACTTCTCGTCAGTTTGATACTGAGGTACATACTTAAGGAGTTTAGTAAACCGCTCCGAAAACTCAGTTACAGTTATCTTTCCTTACGCTAAGTTCTGAAATTTGATCATTTTCTGATCATAATAAAGTTGTGGCAGCCAACGTTACCTAAAGTAACCTTTAAATTGATCCCATGTGATATTAGTTTCATCAATATTCAACTCAGCCTTACGGCTATCCCACCATGAAGATGCCTCATGGGAAAGTTGATATGCTCCCCAAATTATCTTTATTTCTTCCAAAAAATTCCTTATTGCAAAGTACTTCTCCATTTCGTTGAGCTAATTCTCAGCTCCATCTCCTAATGTCGTGCCATCAAATTTTACTGGACTTATCCTTTTTATATAATTAGTGATTTCAACTGTCAGGCTAGCCTTTTTTTTTCCAGCTGATTAGGCATGTTCATATTGTTATTATCAAAACCTAAATTGACATTTTCCTCAGAAGGTGGCTGATTATTATTACCAGCATCTTCTTCCTCCTCATTTCCCATTACTTGCTGTTCAAGTACAGTCAAATGATCTCTTGTGCCCAATAGGGCACTAAGGATCTCATCACGTTTTTAGGTTATTGATGCTCCTTCCTTAGGTGGAGGATTATTTGCAACATTTCCTCTTATTCTAACCATTTTCTGTTAATAAGAAAATTTAAGTTTTATCAGATTATGGATACAATAGGCCCAAGAAGTGTAACCTTTAGCTCTGATACCAAGATCTAACATTCCCATTTTAAGAATTTAGAAACAAGGAAAATTTTTTTACACCATGTTCTCTGTTCTAAATAAAACATAATTTAGAACACACATTCCATGCCAATCATTCTCATAAAATATAACCATATAGAACTATAATGAATTGCTGAATTACTAATCTCTCATTGCATGACTCGGTCCCTAACCGATATCTCATGCTTGTCTCTAAGTATTGAATAATTTTATGTATATTACGTATAATTGGTTTTTTCTTACCCTAATCTGGGTACTGAGTGACCTGTTTAAAGAACCTATATAAATATTTGTTACCAATATTCATCTGAAATCACATTCCTTAAACTAGGTGACATTGGACAATGTAACTAGTTGTTTGCGATACTTTGGCCAAATATTTTTAACATACTGTTCATGTTACTATTCCTAGACAGCATACTCGTAAAATCAGAATACGTCCTTCATCTCACTCTTCTGTTATCTAGAATTTTATTAATTAACTTATGTCAGTCCACTTGCCCAAGGTTTGACCCTAACCCAGGTTAGCAACATAATATGTTATAGGGATACAGTTATGATGAATTGGGGTATGTGGGCATACTCATTCATCCTAAGTCAACCGAATGTGCCAAGATACCCTGAGTCATAGAAAGCTACTTCATATTCCAATTCATATTGCTAGCTTGGCCTAGAGAGACTAAGTTCAAGTCCAGATGTGTGTAGATCTAGATAAACTAATACAAAAGGGTGTTGTAACATGTCAACTACAACATTGTATCCTCGTGAAGACCTTGGTCTTCATGCGGGTACAGTTCTGCAGTTGCAGTGTGCCAACATTTGGTAGAACTACTTCATCATGATGTAATGCTCCTAGGAGGTCATTAATACTTGATTAAAATTTGATTAAGATTCATATTACAGAAACCTTACACAATCCTAAGTCTAACACCCTTCAAGTTCTTCATCTGTATTTGATTTAATTAGAATTACAGAACTTCATTAACTCATGATTGCTTTTATGTTCGATAACCTTGACATGTCAAGCAATAATCCAAAAACAGAACATAACATATCAAAAGGTTAAATTAATGAACTCAACTATTCAAATAAGGTGCAATAACCATTCAGGATCCACTAGAGTAAAATTCATAGAAAATGAAGTCTGGGTGAATAATGATCTAAAATGCCATTATTTCATTTTGCATTTCCGTGAGAGAGGAAGAGTCTTCCTCTCTACTTGGTTATGTGTTAGTGTTTATCATACCTTTTAATCCTTCACACTTTCTATAGTTTAATTGTATATTCTATTCACATCTCAATATCATTATATATTAATTAGATAAAGAACGTAATATTTATGCAACTTAACAAGTTGCCTTTAATAAAGAGAGAGATTGAACTATTTCTCTTTGTCCAAATTAAAATGACAAAATAATTAAGAATACAAATAGATATGACAAATACCATCAAGATTGTATTACAATTACCTTCATAATTGTATAAAAGAATTTACACAACAATTCGAAGAGAACTGATACTCTTTTCAATTCATCACGATAAGATACACAATTTACAAGACTATGCATCGCTTGCAAACTGCATGTCAAACAATACTAAAACATTAAAGAATACAACTTTTTCCTTTTTAATACATCTCAAGAATAAATCAGAGATCTCTTTAAAAGAGCCAGACATTAAATCAGCCAATACATCATAAAATTTATTGCCTTCTTTATCACTTACGAAGTCCATCTACAAAATTACTAGCATGGGTCAGTTCATTGAACTGAGCATGATAAAAAATAATCATTAAAATGAAGTGGATTCCACTAATTGTTCCACTAAAACAACTATGCTTTAATGAAACAATTAATGTAATAATTCAAATAAAAAATAAGTAAAAACAACCATAAGAGCACAATAATAAATCTGATTCACATCATAAGAAGAATTCATAATATAATCAGCTAAACCACTGCATTATCTCAGATAGGTATTGACCCAACAATTACTTATTTATCTCAAATTATAGTTCCTATCAATAATGATTTCATAATTCTTTTTGAATTTGAAAAACAAAATCAACTTCACTATATAAACAAATAGTTACTTTCAGAAACCAATACCTTCTTATTCATCTTTACAAAGTTTAAGAAGACATGTATGGTCAAGTTCATTCTAACATAGTAACTTTTATAGGCTGATTCATCCCACAAATAAAATGATTAAGAGATTCACAATTCATATGTGGTAACCTAATTCTAATTCTATATATATAATCTAGGTTCTTTGATTAGGCCTCTTATTATATTAGAAAGGAATATATCCCAGCCATAATGTCTACATCAATTTAACTGAACAACTACAATAAGTAGAAACATTTAATACTTAATCACCTTAATAAAAGTAATGCTTTTGATTCCCTTAAACCTATAACAAGGTTTATCTAAAGAAAGGAAGATCAAACTAGAGAGTGAACATTTTACAACATTCTTTTCATTTGGTTAAACCAAATTCTCATATGCATCTTCAGACAAGAAGGGTCAACATATTACCCTACAGTTTTCTAAAACTGAAAATGGAGAGCCTACCACTGAGAGTGGAAGAGAAAGGAGTTATGTTAGAAGAGCATTCTATTGTTCATTTAGAAGAAAGGAGGTTGTAAAAGAATTAAAAGAGATAGTTCCCCATACCTCCAAATCCTTAAGATAAAGAAATCAGGTACAGAAGATACAAGACCGATTTCTTACAAAACTGTATCTTCAAATAATCTTTCCAATAGTTTCACCATTAAATAAATGACAACCGTCATTCATTTACTTAATTAATTTCATGAAGAATGTGAGAAAAAAGACAGTTATCATTCACATCCAATTCCTAAAAGTGTTAAGGACAAAGAGATCAAACTTAAGATAGCCAAACATAGCTAAGAATGGTAATAAGAGTATCAACTTGGAAAAAACCATTACGTAAAAGTATGTTCAAATAACATAACTTCAACAAGCTACCGAAAGATCAACTTTCAAATTTTTAAGATACTAACTATACAGAAGACGCAAGTGTAATAACTACACAGAAGACTTCTTCTCTACCATTTCCATAGTTATTTCCAAGACCTTTATAAAACCCAGAAGTCCATTTAGTATTTTCGACAGAGGAAACTAAAATCAAACAACAAGTTTAAGTCAACATGTTCTTATATTTTCCTCATGCATTCAAAATTGAAGACGTTAATCAAAATACCATAATGACTTAGATCCTTATAAATTTTAAAGTTTGAAGTAGTACAGATATAGAGAAAATCATTCCTTCACTGTATTTATGAATTTCAAAGTATAGAACATAGACAATTCCAAAAACCTCCTTTTCCCATTAACTCTCTTTTTCTAACACAAGTTCGGGTTCATATTACAAATCAAAGTATACATAACAGTCCCAAAAAGTAGTATTTAAACTTCTAAAAACAAGATACTAAATAAGTGAGTATTATTCTACCTTCTAAAAACAATCAAAGACATTCAGATGAACTATGTAGGTTTACCCAGAATAGAAGCAACAAGATATCTGTTCCTTACCCTTACACAAGAAAACAAAACATACACCCATATCAATTGCAGAAGTAATACCACTTAAAAATTCCAAGATGTAACAAAGAAGAGTAAAGATGTAACAGAGAAGAGTATTCATTTACTTTTCTTCCTCTGAAAATATTTCTAGTTCAAAACTTCAAACAAAAACTACTTATTTAAAATCTTTTTCAGGCAGACACTCCTGTATTTATATTTCTAGAAAAACACTAAAGTCATGACAGTTGCAAATGTAGTTCATCATTTTAACTCATTCATAAGAACACCCAAAACAACATTGTCATGCAAGGGTCCCAAAACAAAAACACAAAGATTCTTTCAACAAGAAAGCAAGGAACCAGAACCACAAATAGAAACATTTATCTTATTAGAGTAGAATTGTTTTAATGAAACATTTAATGAAATGTAAGAAATCTTAATGGATAGAGCCAATCATGCTTGATAGTTCCTCTACCGCTTCGAAGAATACTTTTATCTGAGCTTCCAACTCTTCTTCTTTTCCAAGCAAGATCAAAAACTAAAAATCTATTTCCCCAATGTTTCATATACTTTCCTTCAATCGGAAATAAACCAAGGAAATCAAAAATAGCCACAAAGTGAAAGTAGAACTGCTGGCTCAAAGAACCAGAGAGCTCTATTCAGAGAAAAAATTGGAGATTATGAATTACCAAACAACCTCCAACAAATCCCAATTAGACTTTTGCATGCATTGCTAACTTTAGTGAAGACTCCACGTAGATTCCACCAACTTTTCCATGCTTCCTTCCTAACTGACAATTCACTGTCATTTATTAAAAAAATAAAATATCTTAAATAACTTAGGAACCATCGTCATATTACCAATGCTATACGACCCTTAGGTCCCCTTTCCTTATTTCATTAGTTTAGGGTTGATTCCCTTAGTTTAGGTTATGTCCACAAGATAGTTTAGAAGTAATAACCTTGGGTTTAAAAACATTTCAATAAGTAATTACCACCTTAGGTTAGGCCATAGCTCACAACCATATGGTATTAGGTATTAGATAGAATTAGACCTAATATCACCTTAGGTGGTTCCCTCAACTTAGAACATGCAACTTAGGATATGATGTTGTCCTGAATAGAGTAGACATAGCTAGAAAAATAGGTACATCTACCTTGGTTTAGAATCCCGTTAGGATAGATCTCTTAGTTCTAGGACTTAAATTGTTCCACAATAGTCCTAAAGTAGGCCTCATTTAACTTAACGCTATTAAGCGTCCTGAAGATATCATTTAGAAAACATCTGATTTCATAACCTACAATAGAATGTAGCACGATCTTTCAAGAAGATAAAAGAATTTGAAAACATGCTAGAGTTCATTCCATTATGTCATCCAACCTCTGAATGTCAGTTTACCATTCAGACCAGGTAAGAAGATTTAAAACGTACCTTGGATCAATGGAATTGATCCAAGGATTTTTTTAGTAACAAGAGATAAGTTTGCAAACTTCACTTATCAGATTATAACTTATCTATCCGAAACAAGAATGGATTCTTTGCAAGCTGTTGTATTTCAATTTAATGAAATCAAGAGTAGAAATGACTTAACCATGACAAGAATGATTTCCAAAAATTAAAGGAACGCTCCTTATCCATAAAAATCACATGTCAATGCTTACAATGTAAAAGAGGAAAGATAACAGTTTGTCAAACATGTTACATTTAAGACCTCCATGATAGTGAATGTCTAGCCGAGGAAAAAGATGGAATGCTGATCTTATTCCTTGATTTGATGAATCCAAAAAATGTGATGATGAAGTACACATATGATATTGTCCTACCTGAAGTTTGCAATGGTTGATAAGACATGTAAGTGTTGTAGATACTCCAAAATTGAAGATTGGTGTTAAACACCTTAAAATTGTGATACTCATGAGCTCTAATGGAGTCGTAGAGAAAAAGTGGAAAGTCACTAAGATAATCAAGAGTTTTTATAGAAATTTTGGAACATTTTTAACATTCATTCATGATTTTAAAAACTTGAAACAAGCCATAGTAGCTAGAATATAATATGTTACACATTCTAAAAGAAAAGGAAAAAACTGACATGGTAGTTACATAAGAGAATGTCAGATGTTAGCTTATAAGAAGCATATTTTTAGATGGTTCAGATGTTGAGAAATTTTAGGAGATTATTTTGGTATTTTTAGGTATTATAATAGTTATGAAAACTCAAATAAAATTTGATAATATACTTGACATGTCTGAAATGATAATGATTTTTAAGTGATCTATTTTATTTGATGAAATTTCTTGTCTATTCAAATTGTATAGCTGAAGTTGAAAAGTTCTCTTGAAAGGTGAAGTGAAAATGTTTTTTTTGAGGATTTTTTTCTTGATGATATAAGAACCAAATTATGTAGGTATAGTTGTTGTAGCAGAGAGAAAATAATGTATGAAGACTAGTTTTTTAGTGCGAAGGAGTATGCAAGAGGGTGTGTATGAGAGAAGATATGTGCAATAGTGTTTGTAGCTGATGTAGAGAGGGGAATGAAAAGATATATGAGATTATTTTAATATCACAATGTTCTGTATTAAGAAAACAAACTGAGAGTGATCAAGCATCTAATTGAATACTAAGTTGTAGCTTATTGAGAGGGAGGTGATGTTTCCTTATGAGTTTTAGCTTACATAAGAAATAGGTAGAAGCCTGATTGAAGTTTTGGGAGTTATAGCTTCCAAGAAATTTTATGCTTTCAAAAGGTTAAGTAGTAGCCTAAATTTTTTTGGGGTTTTAGGCTCATGTTGAGTTGATGCTCAACAGTGAAATCATTTTAACTGTAAAAGGATAATTTGTCAAAGCCAATTATCTAGTTTCAGTGGGTTTTTATAGCTTCAAGGTACTCCCACATTAAAATTGGTGTTCATATGTGTGTGCTTATTTTTATCTATCATGGTTGAATGTTCATAATTATTCATGGTTAAGTTTTTTTAATTTTTAATGGTTAAATAATTGTAAATTGGTTCAAAAGTTTGCATAAACATTTATTCACCCCCCCCTCTCAATGTCTGGGATTTCTAACAATTGGTTTCAGAGTGTGGTTCTCTTGAATCATGTATAACAACTTGGAGTATGTAATTTTTGAAACACAATAATGGTTATAGATATAGTACCTAGAGGAAGCTCAAGATATATGAATATTAGTGAGGATGAAACTTTAGATGAAGAGGAAGTTGAGATAAATATTGAAGAAGAAATGATAAGTTCCCTAGATGAATAAGAACATCAAAGGAAAAATAATCACAAATTAAAGATAATGATGAAAGAGTAATAAGAGTGGATCAATATTCTTGAGGAAATGAAAAATAAGAAGGATGAAGAATATGAAGAGGAACTCAAAGACCTAGGAGCTCAAATGGATCTGATTTCTACCTCTCTCAAAGTCAAAGAATAAGAGCACATCAAATTCAATACAGAGTTGAAGTCTTAGGTTGACAAAGTGATAACATCCCTTAGTGAAAATGAAGACACTTTTATGAGACATGAGGAAGAATTGATATCCTTGAGAGTTGAACTAGAAGAACCAAAATAAAGACTAAAGATGTATAGTAAGATAGAAAAAAGGAAGTAGGTAAAAAAATAGGAATAGTATTCATAGAATAACCTATGAAGAAGTGTGAAGATGACAAATTTTGTTCAAGAAAACATTCAGACATGAAGAGGACTAAGGGTAAAAATTCAAGAATGCATAAATTAGTTAGGAAACCAAATGCACTCAGGTATTAAAGAACATTTAATGGTTATTATTTTTATTGTCATAACTATGGACATAAAGATATTGAATGATGGAGACATGTCATAAAATAATACCCATGGAGAGATATCAAAAGTGAGAAAGAGAATAATATGGTTTGCTTTAATTTTCAAGAGAAAGGTCACATTGCCAAATTCTGCTTAGAAGAACTATCAAGGTAGTTTTGGGAAGAAGAAGAATCAAGAAGCAAGAAGTATCTTGTGTGTTTTGATTGTCACAAGGAAGGGAATTTTTCAAGACATTTTCACGAGTCTTCTAGATATAACAACAAGCTGTATGCATTCAAAAGGAAAGGCAAAAGTTTATTCAAGGTGAAGGTAAATCCTATAAATAAGACCAATTCAACCATGTGTGAGAGAGCTAATAGAAATAATAACATGATTTACATATTCAAGGTCAATGAATACAACTCTAGAGTTGAGGAAGTAAAGAATGAAAATACAATAGTATGGGAGAATGATGATAGTTAAAGAAAGGAATCAAATGTTGATGACCAAGCCAAGAAGAATGAGAGAAAATAAATTACCATCCATGAAGGACCTTCAATCATAGTTAAGAGAAAATAAGTAAATGAATCTCATCATGTATGTCTATCAGACATTCAATCAACAAGTGAGGAATTAGGAGATGATGTTGTCATACCATAGAGTACAACCAAGAAGATTGAGAAGGTTTCAAAAGTAGAAAGATAAAATAGTAAGTCATCAAGTTCTTTGGATGAATTTATTCTATTTTGAGTGATATCTTAAGTAAAATGTGTCTCCTCTAGGATTCTAGGAGGCATAAAATATCTTAAGGAAACATGAAAACCATCCTTGAAAGGAATAATCATCAGTAGTACATGGTTAAATTATTCAACGTGTTACATATATGTAAAAAATTTAAGGTATGTTGTTCCATCCTCTTCCATAAGGTCTTTATGTTTTATAATTCAAACTTCCAAAGTAAAAGGAAAGTTTATAGTGTCAATCACTAGGCCTATATTGACAAGGATAAGCCCTCAAGAGTTCATTCATGAAGAGAATGTTTTTCCACAAGGTTTGTCAAGCAATATAAGTTCATTTCAAATATGATCTGAGTCTAAATTTGAAAGAAATTTGTTAATGGATCCATGTCAAGAAGATTAAAGCTTGTAATAATGGTCAAAGATTTTATTTAGGTGAGTCTTAGGAACTCTTTTTCAAGTCTTCATGATATTCTGAGGTCGTGCTCTAAGTCTAGGAAAATATAACCTGTCAAGTTTGATCCAAGTCATTAATAAGGTCTATATTGTGTGTTTTGAGGTCTTATAATAATGACGTCGCATAAGATGTCAAGCTCATAAGGTTTAGTCCAAAAGTGTTTATCTGAACTTACTTTGAGTCATGTAAGATGCATCTATCAATGATATCAGTCATGGTCTATGTTTTCCTTATCAATATTCTCAAAACTAAGTCATATTTGTAGTTTGTCAAAAAAGTGTCATAAACTATCTAGAGCTAAACAAGTATATTTTAATCCCTTACAAAATCAAGTGTGTATGTGTCATATTTGTGATACTCTAAGGGAGTTACTTGTCTCAAAAAAAGGATGAAGGTACAGTCAAAGCACCATAAGAGATACAAGAAGGTTTTACCATACTGTGAGTGTTCTTAAAGCTCATACATGAAAATCTCATAAAATTTTGACTATATTGCTTCATGTGGAATAGCATGAGAAGTTCATGTATAGAGTTTATAGAAAGGTTGAATGAGATAACAAGCCAATATGTACTATGAATTGCTTCTTCCTCTGAAAAAATAAGTTACAAGTGGTCTAAGTTAACCTAATTCAAGTTATGCATGAGAGTTACAGTGAAATCATGTTGGTACTCTTAGTTAATCTCCAAATAGATGTTGAAATATGGTCTTATGTGAAAGGGTTCACCTCATCTCAAGAATCTTCTCTTGATTGAGCCACATAAAAAGGAGTCAAGTCTCATTATTCTCAAAGAGGAAGAAGTTCTAGTTTCAAAACCTAAAATAACTACTTTAGAGGGATAAGTAATTTTTTATTGAATCATTATCAAGGTGAAACTGAATGGTAAATAGACTCTCAGGTCTATAGGTTTTCTTCTGAGCCATCTTGGAAGAAGCTCTAAAGAGAAAATATGGGAAAATGAAAAGGTAACCATTTTTTTTAAAGCTTGAGGGTATAACTTGTCAATTAAAGAGTGAATATATTATTAACTTGTAGGTATATGAGTTCATGGTGAGATAAGGAACATTCTACATTAGGTATAGAGTCACAATCATTTGGAAACTAATAAACATACACATTCAACATCTTCAAGATAATCTTTAATTGATTTGTTAGCATATTTAGGAAGAAAAGGAAGTTAGATGTAAAGATAATCACCATTATAAAATAAAATTATGAGATCTTATTCTAGTTCTTAGAGAGATCGTGAAATAAGAGAAGACAACTCTATTAGTTGATAGTACTTAGAGAGTACAACACCCAAAATTTAGTGGGCATAACATAGTAGAGTTGATCCAAATGAATGCTTTAAATGTCACATATGGACTACTTTAGCTTATTGTCAAGTTTTGAATGTCTAAAATAGATTCACAGTCCATGAAAATGAGGTTAGAGGACTTGAAAATAAGTTTAGTCACTTTGGAGTGAAAAGACTCATTCACAGGATCACTTAGAAACCATCCTTGGGCTTAGTAGATTAAGTGAAAATTGAGAAGGTTACTCTCTATACCTGGAGCTTGAAACCTTGTACATAGATATTTCATCACTCTCCTAAGTTCAATTTAATATGAATAATCAGTGGAAAATGAAGGCACATTTAAGAGTAAAAGTCAGGTTAGTTACTATGCGCAGGTATTGTAGGTGTTGCCATTAGAAGACCAAATGGAAATCTATAATTTATGAATTTTGGTGAACTCTTTCTCTAAAGGAAGGCTATTATAAAACTATTTGTCATAGAGATAAACATTATCCTAAATGGGTACTAAAGTATTTTACTAATATGTTTTTTGGGGAAGCCACTAAAACAAAAATATGTTCTCAAAAAATAGTGGAAAGAAGGGCTACTAAGACCTAATAAAGCTAGAAAGTATGTAATTGATTGATTGAGCGAGAAACATCAAGAGATTGATCTCTGACAATTTATCATGCCCTCATGAATACTAAAAATGGATGCTTGAAAACATAGTTTGCTCAATCTTAGTTATACATAGAAACCTCCACTCATGAATTCATCAAGTACGATGTTATTAAGTACACAAGAAACAAGTATTGGGGAAAGCTAAGAGAAAATTGAAATGATTGAGATTCTTGCTTCAGAAATGACTAAATTTTTTATACTCACTATAAGGACTATGAAGCATTTTACCCAATCAAATAAGTACCAATTCAAGATTTAAAACCTAATATAGCTGGAAGAAACATAGGAAAAATAAGTAAAATAATGTCAAAAAGAGACTAAAGCTATCTCAAAAACTTATAATGTCATTTCAAGTGACTTGAGAATAGAGGATATAGAATCTAATAGTTGGACTTGAGCTATATATGGAGAATCATTAAGCCTGAGTAAGTGTCATCTCTTTTCTGAGGTACAAATTTGAGTTTGTTATAGGAAGAAAAGAATAGTAACATAAGAGCATGAGGCTAATTACATAGTCTGAGAATGCAAAAGGTTTTGATGAAGTGATGTTGAACAAAAAGCCACATGAAAATTAGAATAATCATGATCAACAAGAAAAATAGAAAGAGCACTTACCAAGTGACAAAATTAACAATAATGCTTTGTCCCAGATTATTGTAATCTACAAGTATGATAGAGGTTCTGTACAAGTCTGAGGACACCTTGTGAGGTAGGGGAAGTAAGAAATGCTCCTCAAGAAAGTGGGTGGAATAACAAAGAAGATCCTACAAGGTAGATAAGAAGTATAAATTATAGATAAATGGATATAAAAAGATTCAGTCATATAATAGACCAAGATTTCATTCCACACAAAGGATGAAAATTACATGTTTGAAACATAGTGACCTATAACCCGATAATGGTGTATGTGGAGCAAAAGAAAACTGATGGTGTCTCACTATATCAGGTGAACTAGATGTCAATAAGATTGAAATAAGCAGGATAAATAATCTTGACAAGTAACTTTAAAGTGGGATCAAGGCCCATAATATTCAAGAAAATAAGTATTGCACATGTAAGAATACTTTAAACACTACAAATACAATTCATGACAAAGATAAAAGTTGAGGACCCATCTAGTTGGCTTAATAATAAGACATAATGGAAAAAATTGGCATCTGATAGAAAGATTTTAGGTGGTATCACCTCAGGGGGAGGTATAAAGATGGTCATTTTCATGAGCTTGAATGATGCTTCTAAAACATGAAAAATATTGATCAAAGAATGTACTAAAAATTTTCTTTAAGAGATATAAGTTCCTAGATTTGTCCTATTATGAGCATCATGGAGATAATTGATGCCTAGAACTGAATTTTCTTGACCAACGAATAGACATCATTATGTAAAGCCTACGGGATATATGTTCTCACCTAGGTATTATATATTTTTGGCATGTGTCATATGGCTATGAATAGCATCTTCTCATGGGGAGAGAAATAGTGATTTCAATTAATAATGAAGAACCAAAATAGGGATAATGTAAGAGAGAAATCTAGAGAGAGAGAGAGATTGAGTGTTGAATTTGGTTGATGTTTCCATCCAATATGGATTGCCCAATAAAATTGATGTTTGGAGTATAGAGCATTATTTAAAACCAAAGGTAATTTTTCATTAATGTAAAAGGGGGAAAAGAAGAATTCAGGACTGTTTCGCCATCAATGACAAAGGGGGATATTTTTGGCATATAGATGATGAGTTTTTATTGATGTTCAAAGGCTATATCAATGAAAAATCAGGATGTATGAAGAGCTAGAGTGAGCTTGGAGTGAGTCAGAAAAGGTAGAACAAGTCAGATTACTTGAGAAAACCTAAGTAAGCACTGAATTCTTGAGCATCTAGTGACTAAGTACAAGAAGAGGTGATGTTTTGAGAGCATAATACAGGATGTTGTATGACATTAGTATAACATATTGCATGCATATGATGTGGAAACAAGGTCAAAATGATGAAAACAAGGGAAAATGAGGTGATTTTTGTCAAACTATCTCAGCTTCAAGATGCCTAATTCCTAAGGCCTAGGTAGGCAATGTGAGCCTAAAAAGGTCAGGTGAAGGCTTGAGGTTGCTGGTTTATCATGGTAAAGGACATGAAACACATGAATAGGACATGTTTAAGTGGACTACGAAGATGAAGAACCATGACTGAGTCATGGTGAGTTGCAATGTAAACTAGCTCTAAATTGGCATAATTCAAGGACCTATCATGAATGTCATGAAGTATAAATAAGCCATGAGTAAAGCCATATTTCAGGCATGTTAAGTGTGTAGGTACAATTTCCAATATTCCTAAACATGAAATCTATAGCTCTTAATTAAACAATTAGAGGTATGTTTCAAGGTCTTTAGATATAATTGCCAATTAAGGAAAAACATTATTTAGCATGAACAAATGATATTGTATTGGAAGTTACAATAGTATAAATAAGATAACATTGGCCATTATCAGATCATGTAAGGAGGTCATTAATGAAGGTGTGGAAAAAATTTCAAGACTGTGAGGAATATTTGTGTGCAAGATATTGCATTTTCTATTAAAACTGGGTCAAATAAGGTATGTTAAAATAACAACTTTAAATTCTTTGCATTCAACGAATAATTATGAAGAATTATTTCAGATAAATCATATGAGAAAAATTTCAATAGAGAACATGGATTAAAATATTATGCAAAAATTATGAGTTCAATTAGATGAGAAATAAGAAAGTTCTATATATTTTTGTGAAGTTGTATGAGACCCTCCTGAGCCTAGTTGAAATTGGTATAAGTGAATTTTGCTTAGCTAAACCTCCAAATGAATTTATTTTACTTTCTTATGAGTTTTGAGCATGTAGATAACTCTTCATATCATATTTTCATGGTGGTTTTAGTTCTTAAATGATGGTGGACCCCACAAGAAACAATATTTTTATGAGAATTTCAACGTACGGACAAAGTTTACAAAGTAACCTAGGCTAAAATTTTAGGTAAAGGATGCTAGGGATGTGTAATTATTTTATATGAAGTAACCTTGGTTGGTCACTTGGATAATTTTTTTGGTACAGTTCTGTTTGTGCTCCTACCATTTGAGAATGCTATAATTAAGGACTAATCATGTAGGTATGAAGAGAAACATGGTTAGTTTCTTATTGTAATGGAATTATATTCCTATGATAAGTTTTTTCAGGTCTAAAACAAATTATCTTTTCCCTTGTGTTAGTTTGGTTAAGTGTTTTGATGATGAAACTTCAAGTTTAAAAAATGGCTCAAACATGCTAGTGAATAATCTCATTGTTACAGGTGAGTAGATGAAGTTTTTTCCAAGTAAGGTATGCCTTTGAATGCTTTAACATGTTTTTTATGAAATCCTCAAATAATTCAATATTTAATTTGAGTTTGGAAAACATTTTTAAGATGTCTGGATGTGAGAAGTTGAAAAGTGGTTTTAAGCTTCTAGAACCCAATCATACCTACTTGATAAATGAAGGTGTTTGAGTGACTTCAACCTTGTTTTGATGAAATAAATTAGTAGTTACAGAAAGTAGACATCAATATATTTCCAATTATTTATTGTTTGAGGATTTATGAGGTGGTTTGATGTATGACCAATTTCATTCTTTAAGACCTAATTCTGGCTCCACAAGACCTATGAAAGTAGTATGAAAAATGAAATTGGAAGAGTGAAGTTATCCAAATAATTCATGTAAGTGAAATATTGAGAGTGAATTATAGGTCCTATATCACTTACTGCAAGTGATTACAATTCTTTTTTGTTCCTGCATTTAATGAAAATTAAAAGATGATGCAACTAGTTTTTGAGACCTTCATGATAGTGAATGTCTAGCTGAGAAAAAGGATGGAATGCTGATATTATCTATTGATATGATGAATCTCAAGAATGTGATGATGAAGTAAAAATGTGAATTTTTCCTCCATTAATTTTTCAAGGCTTGATAAGACCCGAAATTTTTGTAGCTACTCCAAAATTGAATAATGGTTTTAGAAACCTTAACATTGTGATGTTCATGAGCTCTAATAGATTTTTAGAGAAAAAGTGGTGAGTTACTAAGCTAATCAAGAGTTTTTATAGAATTTTTGGAACCTTTGTAACATTAATGCATGAGTATAACACTTGGCACAAGCCATAGTAGCTAGAAGATAGGTATTGGAAGATTTATGACAACTTAAATAAAGTCTGATCATATAACTAACATATCTGAAATGATAATGATTGCTAATTGATTTGTTTTATTTGATTAAATTACTTCTCTATTCGAACTGTATAGCTGAAGTTGAAAATTTATCTTAAAAGAGTAAGTTCAAAGGAAATTTTTAGAATGCTGGTATTGATGATAAAAGCATCAAATTATGAAGGTAGAGTTTTCATTGCAACAAAGAGAAAATAATGTATGAAGATTAGTTTTTGAGTGTGAAGGAGTATGCAAGATGGTGTATATGAGATAACCTTTATGCAATAATTTTTGCAGCTGATGTAGGGAGTTGATGCTTCCTTGTTAGTTTTAGATTATATAAGAAATAGGTAGAATCTTGATTGAATTTTTGGGAGTTGTAGCTTCCAAGAAAATTGATGCTTGTAGAAGGTCTAATAACAACTTGACCAGATTTTGGGGTTATAGCCTCAAGTTGAGTTGATGCTCAACACTGAAATCATTTTAACTGTAACAGGACAATTTTTAAATCTACTTCTATGGTTTCATTGGGTTTTTCTACCTTCAAAGGTTTCCCACATTAAAATTGGTGTTCATGTGTGTGTGCTTGTTTATCTCTCTCATGGTTGAATGTTCATACTTATTCATGGTTAATTTTTTTTAATTTTGAATGGTTGAAGAATTGTAAATTGGTTTAAATGTTTTTACAAACACTGATTCACCCCCCCTCTCAGTTTCTAGGATTTACAACACTTAAGGGGGACAAATATAGATACTAAAATTTTATAACTTTTCCTTTTGCAATGTCCATTTTGGATATTCTCCCTTGCTAATACAGATCCTTACATTTGGAATCCAATTAGTTCATCTCTCTAGTTCTTTCATGACTTAAATTTTCCTCTTCTTTGTCAAAGACCATATAAATGGGTTAGGTTGTGGGGTCTAGTCTTGGCTGACTTGTACAATCTTTCCCTTTTAAGTTCTATGATGATGTTTTCCATTTGAATATATTTATTGGGTCATTTTAACTTCCTAGGATCAGCCTTATCAAAATACTTCACATACAGAAGTTTGTATAATCAATTCAATGTCACTTTAAAACTTTCCTAACACTCTTAAAACCTCTGATTGGAAATATCATTATAAAATCACTCAAGGGCTAACTAAATCTACCAAAATGAAATGCACATAAATTAGAGTTGTCCCTAATCTATGTTTGAAGTACTCTAATTAGGGACAAGGAATAACTAGTTATGTCATGTAGCTAAAGAATACTACTACCATACTGGTTAAATTATATACCATATAGTTAATCTCATTATCTTGGTGTCATAAGACAAGAGGGAACCCCTAAGGGTTTATTAGTTGGTACTCAAAATTACACAAAAACCTATGATACCTACATGAGAGATGATCTTGTAATGAGGGCATGTAGTGTATCACTTAGATTGGTTTAACAACCAGGAGTTTGATCTTTGAGGGTAGTTTATCATCACAACACACATGTTTTATCCTTTTATTTTATTGATGATTTGATGAATGTTTTTATAGTTTTATATGGTTTCCACTTTGTTGTAGGTGATTATAGGTCATCATGAAGTTGTGTGATAAAGAGAAACATACTATGAAGGTCATCTCTAGGAAAATGAAGCAGACAAAAATTTTTACACCCAAAATTATCCAAGATTATACAGATCTAGGTAAAGATCATACAGTTTCATTATGGACCATATAGTAGTTGTATAATCCTTCCCCTAATCAATTTTTAGATCCTAAACTTACATTAAAGCATTTCCAGTCTCTTATTTCACTATTTTTCACATCTAGATCCTTCCTATTTTGACTTTTATAACTAGTTTTTTTCCTCATCTTGTGTATTTGAGCTAGTACTTATCATTTTATCAATCATTGCAAGTTTTAATAAATTATTATTATTGTGAATGGTTAATTTCAAACAAAACCTAGTTACAGGAAGACCCAAGTCTCCCTTAAAAGTAATCATTAGAAGGGCCAATCATCCCAGCTATTTGGTTAATTACAATATAGTTCCTAACAGAAACTAAATATGAGGCACCAACCATTGGTTCATTATCCGAGTGGTTTTTTGGAGGATTGGTCACCCCTTTTAGAAGGGCCCTGTCTCATAATACTTTCACAGACCCATGTGAAGCATTGGAGGCTGCCTTACGCGTCGAATCCGTTGGTAGTATTGATACTGGCATTAGCCCGTTCTTGGATGCTCAGATTGTTGTTATGGGTAAACAATTGGAAAAGCTATCTGCAAACTCAGTCCATAAGACTCGCAGTGGTTTATGGTTCACAGATTGTGAGATAGAGGGGCACGTTAAGGATAATTACCCCAGAGGGTGGTACATGTTGTAACATTAGATTGTGAAATCTGTTATGGGGACCATGATGCCAGTAGATGTCCCTTGCTATAATGCATGATCAGAAATAATGTATCTTGTTATTACAAGATTTTCACCTCCATGACCCATGATACTAAAAACTGTAGGCTCATTGATTAGATACATGAGGCCATTGATCATGAGGTGTGCCAAACCAGCATTGTCAGTAGTTCTAAGAATGATGATCACTGTTATGAGGAGCACATAGATGGAGGTGCGTGAGGAAAAGGTTTTCGAGGAGGATTTCGTGGATGAAGTAACCGCAGAGGAAGGAGTGAGTTCCTGTGAGGGACATGTTTCAACTATGGATCTACAGAATATTACAAGCATGAGTGCTCAGACTTGTTGCAGTGCTCTTGGTGCAGAAAGAAGCATAAGTATGAGGAGTGCTCAAAGTTATATGAGCATATGAATTAGTAGCACCGGAAGGACAAAGGCATTGTGATGGTTAGCATAAAGAAGGAAGACATACAATGGATGCCTCAGGTAACATGGGATAAAGGTTTAGAGCCTATTTTGGTAACAAAAAGGGCGGAAGCCACACACATAAGAGAGATACCAAAATAGAAGAACCTCATTTCAAGAGAAGAGGTCATTCATGGAAAGTACCCAGACCCCGCACACCAGAAGGAGATATATCAGGACACCATGGATGTTATTCAAAGCTTGCAAGGGGATGTCCAGTGTCTAAAGGAGAAATCTAGGAGGGAGGAACAAGGAAGGAGGATTGAGGCACAAAAATATTACCTAGATGAGGTCAAAGAGGTGTGTAAAATGCTAAGGTAGGAGAACATCATTCCTTTGCTCAGATCCTTGTTAAGAGAGAAGGTACCACGCATTAGAGAAGAGTGCGAGAGGTAGGTCTTGCACTCAAACCTTACCCCTCATAGCCTCAACTATGACAAGTAGATTACATTGAATGTAGTTGTGGATGGATGGCTCCTCAGCAATATACTCATTAAAAATAGCGCGGAGGTTAATGTTTTGACTTTGGATGCATGGCATCAGATGGGGAGACTTGCATTACAACCATCTTCAAATTTGTTGTATATGGAAAACAAGACTAAGGCAATACCCATTGGTGTCTTGAAAGATGCATCTATTACTATCCAAGGAGCCAATTTTACTAGGGACTTCGAAGTCCTGGCACTCGCCGAGGTAGAAAATTTCCCAGCACTACTTGGGCACCCTTGGTGTTACAAGAACAATGCATACCTCTGGTTCAACAAAGGGTGCATTAGTTTTGAGAACAAAGAGGAGTGGGTCATTATACCCCTGGTTGATGGGAAGTTCAGCACCCTACATTGAATCGTTGGGAGAAGAGGTTTTGGACAAAAGTTATGTGCACTCAATCAGAGATCCTGAGATGGTACACCCTATTAATGGGGTTATCCAGTTTGAGGATGCTCAGTCAGTGAGTGATACCACTAGCCTGGCATGTGATAATTGGGTGCATTAGACTTATGAATTATTGGTGACTAAGGTAACCAAGGCATGCACAATTCGACACATTGGGGGAAAGAACTGCCCAAGTACTCTGGAGGAGCCTTCCCTGAAATCTTTCTACAGGACATAGAAGCTCAGTGGAAAAATGAAAAGGAATGAAGGGAGATGCTGAGTTACGTCTTGCTCAACACAGAAACTCGTTGGTGGGACATGCATCAGGAGAGCCTTTTAGAATGGCGCGAGGTAAGAATTTCTCTCTCTGTCAGATTTTCTAGAAGTAATATACCCACCATCATCAAGGAGTACCATGGGAAGGAGCCTACCTCTTTCCATATCTAGGAGTTTGAACAGGTCTGGAGAGAAGGCATGGAAGCCTTTCCACCATCCCTCTAGGTACACAAGTTGTATTCTACACTACAAGGTTGTGTGTTTGCATGGTACATTCATTCGGAGACACACCACCAAACTAGGAATTGGCAAGAGCTTTTGGTTGATCTTATTCAAGCCTTTGAGTATTGGAGTACCAAACCATCGATTGATAAGGCCTTACAAGGTATCAAGTTCCTTACAATGGGGGATAGTTCCAAAATGGAAGATAGGCTATTGGAATTACTAGGTGAAATAGGATTGGAGGCGCGCTTTGAAGAGATTGAACAAACAGAAGAATCTCAGCTTGAGCGTGTGTGTTTGGAAAAGGAAAAGGGAAAGTTAGTATATGTGATTGATGGAGAGGAGTCGGAGAGTTTAAATGTTAGCTATTATGTGGGGATGTGCGAAGTGGTGGGTAGTGTAGATGCTCATGTGCGTGCCTATCATGAGCCTTTAAAGACAAAAAAGGTTAACATCGGTTCAGGAGAAGAACCTAAGGAAGCTATTATTGGGGACTATTGGACGGATAAGGAAGTATCAAATATCATTGATATATTGTCTGAATTCATGGATTTATTTCTACATGGGTACCATGAGTTGAAAGGCATCCACCATTCCTTGGGGGAGATGAGGATAAAACTAAAGGAAGGTGTGTGCTCGGTTAGAAAAAGGCCCTACCAGATGAATACCAACTTACGTGTGAAGGTTAAGGAGGAGATAGATAAGATGATAGCTTTTGGGATCATTGAGGCAGTAAAAGAATCAAAATGGATAAGTCCAATGGTAATTAGCATCAAGAAGGATGGGCGGATTAGAATTGTGTGGATTATAGGGAATTGAATGCTGTTTGTGTCATTTATCCATTTCTAACCCCCTTCACTGAAGAGATTCTGGAAGGATTCGCTGGGCATGAAATCTATATCTTTATGGATGGATTTTCAGGATACCACCAAGTCTGGATTACAAAGGAAGACCAAGAGAAGACAACTTTCACCATCGAGTGGGGAAGTTTTGTATATATGGTCATGCCCTTTGGGTTGAAAAATGCACCTATTGTCTTTTCTCACATAGTGGTACAAGCATTCCAGGACTTCATTCATACGTTTCTTCAGGTTTACTTGGATGATTAGACAATATATGGTCTGGTTAAGGACCATTGTGACAACTTGAGATTAATGTTTGAAATGTGTAGGTAGTTTAGGATATCCCTCAACATTAAGAAGTGTGTGTTTGTTACACCCTTTAGGAATTTATTAGGGAATATCATATGTAAGAAGGGCTTGTTGGTAGATCCCACTAAGGCTACAGTTATTGTGGGATTAAGGGAACCTACTAGCCATAGCACAGTACGCAGATTCCTTGAGCATATGTGATATTACAGAAAATTCATTAAGGGGTATGCCAAGATTGCCGCACATTTAGAGGAGCTGCTTAGACACAAAAGTACCTTCCATTAGGGAAAGGTGCAATAGAGGGCATTTGATACATTAAAAGATAGGATTATTACACTGGCAACACATAGGACTAGGTCACGTTAGGTCATCCCTTGCACAGATTATCTCATAAGGTGGGTGGAAGCAGCCCCAACTAAAGATTACATGACAGCAATGACGACAAGGTTCCTATGGGAGAACATTATCATGAGGTATGGATGCCCTTTAAGTTTAACCAGTGATAGGCGTACACATTTTTTAAATGATACCGTGAGGATCCTACTATCTAAGTTCATGGTGGCTCATCATAAGACTATGCCTTATCACCCTCAAGAAAATGGAATGGTGGAAGCATTCAACAAAATACTAAGTCATACCTTGACCAAAATCTATGATGTAGGAATAAATATGGTTAATTTGGTGCCTCTTTTAACTTGCTTGAATTTATTTTCTATTTCAATAATTAAAGGATATAGTTCCTGAGACCGTTAATTGGGTAATCTAAAATTTGACTACATATGTTGTGTATTCATGACCAATTAGGTTATACAAATTAGTTATAAATTTACAACACGTATGGCCAATTAGGTTATAAATTGACTACATATATTTGTAGTGGTTTCCAAGTTAAACCACTGCGAGTCTCATGGACCGAGTTCGCAGATAGCTTTTCCAACTGTTTAGCCATAGTAGTAATCTAAGCCTCCAAGAATGAGCTAACACCAGTATCAATACTACCAGTGGCTTCGACACGTAAGGTAGCCTCCAATGCTTCACACGGGTCTGTGAAATTCTTATGAGATAAGGCCCTTCTAAAAGGGGTGATCAATCCTCCAACAAACCACTCGGATGATGAACCAATGATTGGTACCCTCATATTAGGAGTATAGTTAAAAGAGGCACCAGATTACAATATTACTACGAGTGGGGATCATGAGCTAGTACTTTTGATAGGGAAGGGTTGTTGAAGAGCCTTTTTGAGTAGCCCGGTTAAAAGAGAGATAAAGAGAAAATATAGAATGGTTGGTGCCAGGGTAAAGATACTCATATATCCCACGTATAAAGGAAAATGAAGCGCGTTTAAAGCAACACGAGGTAGGAAAAAGTAAGAATCTGGATAGAAGAAGTACCTTCGGCGTGGGTTGAGCACGCGTAAGAGTCTCCTGTCAGGTTGGTTTGGTTGCATGCCAAAAGGTTAGAGGATTTTTTGAGTAGGAAGGGTGCATAAGTAAAGGTGCTAAAGATGGGTTTTGTTTGAAAAAATCTGCATTAAATGAACAAAGTATGGGGTAGGTAAAGTAGCATTTAATGACCAGAAAAAGGAAAAACTATAAATAGAGGGTCGGGGCACTCTCACTTTACTTTGTGAAAATGAATATTTGGATATATAAGTGAAATATATATACTAGGACGTTTTCATATTCAATATGAGAGAAGTGTTGTGTGATCAAACAAGTAAAGAGCTAGTTTGAGATTGTGAACCAGGAGGAAGGAATTAAACAGGCTTAGAATGAAGTGTAAAGAATGTTTTGTGGAGAATTTTATCAAAGTTAGGGTTCAGCAAACTAGGGCATGGGTTTAGGGGATTTATATCATGGATCTGTGATCGAATGTTGGGAGAAGGAAAGCAGAGTAACAAGGAGATGACTGGAGTAATAAAATTACCTCGACTATGGCACAGAAGAAAGGGAAGGGCAAAGAAAAGGCTAAACAACCAAAACCCAAGGTGGAAACAAATGAATAATGGTATGTAGAAATACAGTACCCCTGACACAGTGATGATGGGAAAGGAATGGGAATCCCATTTGAGGAACATACTAGTTAGTGACTATAATCACCGTATTAGCACTATAGAAAAATAAATGACATTAGAACTGGTACGCCCTACCAACAAGTGAACACCTGAAGGGTTGCCTATCTACAATAATGAAGTGAAGGTCAAGTTGGAAAAGGTAGGGTTGTTACAACTCTATGAGTTGCCTTATTTTGGAAACCAGATCACTTGTACCAATAATTGATGCCTCGGGTGAACAAGGACTACTTCCACTTTCCTAGGTGTAAGATGCGTGTAACTCCCCAATTGATTACATAGTTTACATGCCTCATTTGCAAAGGAGATAGCCTGGAAGATGACCTTAGTGACAAGGAAGCTATTCAAGAGACCATCACAGAGTATTCCTGTAAGAAAAGGATCATGGTATTATGACATCTCAGACATCAAGGACCTAGTTATGAAGATGGCCATGCACCTGGTAATGAAACTGAATGGCCAAGAAAGGTGGATGCAAGTCAACAAGCCATGGCTACATGTCTACCAGGAAGATCATAGAGGGGACTATTTACAAATTGTCCACATACATTTATGAGGAAATTGTAAAGTGCGCAAAGGAAGGGGATAGGATCCTCTTTAGCAATGTCCTACTCACCATAGTGTTTGCAGAAGTTGGAGTGCTAGATGTACTAGATAAGTTTGTGTGGGAGTAACCCAGCTGAAGACCCTTTACCTGTGAAGAGGTTTGAAAAGTATGCATGTGATACAATTATGGCTCCCCACAAAGCGCGGCTCAAAAAATGGTATACGTGCTTGAGAAATGCATTCGAGGTGGAGTGGAGGATCCCCGAGCAACTCCCAGCAGCCCACACAAGGAGAAGTTGACTTCGTAATGTACCAACACTTTTTCTTGAGTAGGTTTAATCTTGTTGATGAATCATGGATCCCTTGGTGCAAGCTCCCTTTCGCGTTCACTACCCATTACTTCCAAGTGGGGAGTGAATATATTTAAAGAGTCTAAAAAGCTAAGGGTGCAGCTAGGAAAATTGGACCAAGAACACAAGGATATGAGGAAGAAACTGAACTATCCTAGAGGTAAGCACGTATACATGGAAAATTACGTGTCGCATGAGATCCATATGACTAGACCAATAACACTTCATATTTCTAGAGGATCCACAACACGTGTATATGTGTGCATAAGGCCGAAATTCAAAAACATTGCATACTTAGTGGATGAGATCTCCATACTAAAGACCCCCTGGGAATGAGGAAGCTAGTGTTTAAGAAGAGGGGTAGAAGAGAAGGAAGAATATCCTGACCAGAAGTAACCTCTCAGGAAGAAGCAGAAGGTGGATGAAGAAGCTGACTCGGAGGTGACCAATAACATGGAGAGATATCTGGGAGAAGGAGAGGATGAGAGTGAAGAGGGTGGCGATGAGTAAAAAGAGCTAGAAAAAGACAAGGAACCTTTGGAACCTTGTGTAGTTAGTGTTTATGAGGAGGAGGAGAGTGGAGAAGAGAAGAAAGAGTTCATATTCATGTGGCAGAAAGGCACACAAGGACGTGAGGGCACCGAAGATACAAGGGAAGAAGAGAAGGATGTCAAAGGACTGAGAGCCAAAAATTTTACCAAGGAGCAGATAACCGAAGTGGTAGAGCAAGAAGCAAAGAAGATGCTTGAGATCCTTATAGACCAAGAATTAGATCAGAGTGCAAATATAGTGCTAAAGGAAGGAAGGGAAGAGAGCGGTGAAATGGGACATGATTAGCCTAGGAGGCCTCGCTTTGATAGTTAGCTTCCCCAAAGGTGCGCGGCTCTATTAGAAGACCTTTGGATGTAGAACAAAGGCAGATGATGGGCTACGTGGATGACTCAAGGAAGGTGCTACGTGCATGATTCCAGATCACGTTACCCACCGAAAGACTTATAGCCATGGGATCGTTCGAGAAGGAGGGCACGTACCCCATGACTAAGAAGATGCTTTCTTGAGCATTTGAATCCCATGTCGACAAGTTATACTTTGAGGTCTACTAGAAGGTTCTTATCACACTGCTAGAGTCTAAGGGAAACAAACCCTTAGTAAATTCCCAAGATCTCACAGATGAGCAAGTATGTAATGCTCTAAACAAGTTCACGGTGTAAACGGAGGTGATACTATTCACGTAGAACGATAGCATAAGGGCTTTAGAGGGAAGCTGGCCAAGAAGGAGGAAGATTTGGATAAGGCAGCCAAAAACTTAAAAGAGGAGGAATTAATCAATGCACAACTAAGGTGCAAGCTCAAGGAGGAAAGGCAAAGGTGCAGGAGGTCTATAAGAAAGTAGAATCGATAAAAAGTGTCATCATCTTGAAACACCCAGATCTAACGCCTATCCCCCAAAGGTATGCATCAATGCTAGAATTCTTAGGAGAATTAACGTGTTTCCTCACCATGGAGAGGTGACCCTTAGCATTGGAATCTATGGAGGAAGTAGCCGCGTGCCTGGAGGAGGAGGACCAGTTGAAAGTGGTAGCACTAGTTTCCAAGTATAGCAAGGTGCTCACGAATGTTAAGGTTGCTTCCCAATATGCTAAGGTCGCATATGAAACATGCATGGATTGAGATAAGGTGGCAAGCTCCTTGGTCTCCACACTCAAAGAAGAGCTGAAAGAGTTCCAAGAGAAGAATAAAGGAAACAGGGTGGAGCGGGATAGAGTCCTAACGGAAGTAGAAAGAATATCTGAGGAGATTGATGCACTAAGGGGCTCAACCAAGACATGACCAAAGGAACTATATCCTCAAATTACCAGGAGAATGGACAAGCTCACAGACATGGGTAAACATATGGAACAAATTGTGGACACTTTGGGCACCTAGGGAGCTGGCCTAAGTTTTGATGAGGTAAACCTCCTGGTTGGTGACCTCTGTCAAAAGGCACAAAGAGAGGTCGATACATGGAATAAGTTGGAGGAAGTCTTGCGGAAGGACTTCCCCAGCCTTTTGGTTTAGTGTTCCCCCCCATTCTTCATTCTTTCCCCTATTCTTTCATTCCTTATTCATCTTTGTAATATTTATCTACATCTTGATTCCATTTGAACCAACTGGCACCTTGGTCGAGTAGAATGTTTCTGAGGGTGGAGAACAAGCGTAGTGTGGGGTGATGTTGGGCTCCTAAAATATTGACTAAGTATGAAGGCACATGGGTGCGTGGGACCCCAGTTATAGGATAGTGCACAAGGAAAAAGGCTCAAGGAATCATATAGCGCGCGACACATGAAAGGAGGTTCAGGACTTAGCCAATTCAAGCAACAAAGGTAGAACATGTGAAAAGTGTGATCGGTTGCATGTAGATAAGATGCCAGCCTGGAAATAGGTGGCCCAGGAAAGAGCATACCAACAAAGGAATCTTCTAGAAGACCATCATGAGATGGAGTGGAGAGCTCAGGCCTGAGGAAACATGCTTGCTGAAGGACCACATTCGACACTTGGCGACGGATCTGAGGGCACGGCAAGGTGAGTTGGCAGCGTGGGAAGGTGATAAATACAAGTGCCTGTGGACCAAGAAAGGGAGATGTGTGGAGATATAGATAGAGACCCAAGAGGAGAAGAAATGAGAGATACACACAGAGAGAGATAACATGGGTAGAGCTCTGTAGGATTACTGCGAGTAGGGATCTAATGTATTGAGCTCAGCATTGTAATTTCTTTTCTATTTTTGCATATTTATACAAGCCTAGTGATGTGCATGACAACAGTCTTCCATCGATGGCTCTTGTAATGAACCAATGAATACAATGGGGTTACTTATTACGATTATATATGAATAATAAGTGGGTTTCATGTACATTTTGTTCATAAGAGTTATCCTTCTTTTCATACTATGAATGAATGGTTGTAGATTTTTTTCTGTTATATTATGTGTTATGGAGTCTTTTAAACACACATTCTGAAGAAACTACAAGGATTTGAAGGCCTTCCTAAGCCCTGTAATCTTTGTATGTCTAAAATTCTTTCCTGAATACTCCTATACTAATCATTGATGAATGCTTCCCACTAAAAACTCACATCAAAGAGAGACTTGACACCCGCGTGTGCCTCGGGTGAGCGCTCAACTTCTGCTGGGTGATAGGCCGGCACACATGGGACTCCTTCCTCTTATAATGGGAGTAAAATTGACTACAAAAACATACTATGAAGGTCACCTCTACGAAAATGAAGAAGACAAAAAGTTTTACATCCAAAATTATCCAAGATTGTACAGATCTAGGTAACGATCAAGATTGTCTTTCCTAGTCATCAATACAAGGAAGAGGATAATGATTCTTGATCGTTACCTTGTTCAGCTAGTGGTAATCAATACACAATAGTAAGGATCCATCCTTCTTCTTCACAAAGATCACCGGTGCACCCCAAGGGGATACACTAGGATAGATAAGGCCTTTCTCCAAAAGACCCGCAAGCTGCAACTTGAGCTCACTGAGCTCTGGGGTGGTCATCTGATAAGGTACCCGTGAGATAGGATCTACTCTAAGAACTATATCTATATGAAAATCAATCTCACGTGGGGGTGGTAACCTTGGTAGATCCCCTGGAAAGAGATCAGAAAACTCTCTCAAAATGGGATGATCATCTAATGATGATCCAATAGACCTATCCTCTGATCTGTCACTAACTATAACAACATACATCTGACAAGCCCATCACATACACCGCTTAAGCCGCATAGTGGAGATGGTGTGAATATAAATGGGTCTCCTAACCCCTGAAATCACTGACTCAACTCCCAAATCATCTACATAATATATAGTCTTGTGATAACAATCCATCCTAGCCCTATGTGTAGATAACCAATCCATACCCAAAATGACTCCATACGAGCCTAAAGGAAGGATACAGAGATCTAAGGTAGTGGTGAAAGGTTTCAAATCCACTAAAAATTCCTTAACTAAGGATTCTACAGAGATCTTGGCTCCAGAAGCCATCTTGACATCCCAACTAAAACCCTGCCTAACTGCCACTAGCCTACATCACTCTACTAAAGATGGTGCTATGAAAGAATCAGAAGAACCAGAATCAAATAATACAGAGGTAGAAATACCACCAATGCTACCTATGCTCTCAATGACCATGCTCTGATGCTCTGTCTAACAGTTTTCAACCACTGCATAAATCCTGTGGCTACGTCCCATATCACCAACCATAGGCTCAGAAATATGTGTCTTACCCTTATTGTTTGGGTTATGTGGGAAATCTCTCCAAAAATGTCCAGTAACTCCACAACCAAAACATCCTCTCCAATGAGTAGCATCTCCAGTAGGTGCCCTAGAATTTTTTGGCAAGGATCCTGATGATCTAGCTGTAGTCTGCTAAGGTCTCTGCTGGCAAGCTCCCACGACTGAGCTCTAGGTCCACCCTATGTCCTGATGGGACCCCTAGGAGGATTCCCCATACTCTGACCTCTCTCTGCATCAACTCTCTATGGAAGTCTATGAGGTGGGCGGGACTGCTGCTATTGTTGTTGTGGCCTAAAGGATGACTGTGTTGTACCCTGGCCACCATGAGGAAGGGGTACTGACCCCCTTGATCTACCATCCTATATCTATTGTATGCAGGTCCAGACTTGGTATCTAGCCTGCTAGATCTTTCCCCAAGTCTCCTCTGCAATATAGGCATTCTTGATGGCCTCAACTAATTTCTATGGGCATTGGATCCACACAACACCTCTAATATCTAAATTCAAGCCCTGAATGAACCTATGAATCTGCACCTGCTCATCTTGCATATACTCTACATACTGGAGTAGATCTAGAAATCTACTCTCATACTCTACTACAGAAAGAGATGCCTATCAAAGGTCATGGAACTTGTCGATCCTCTATTGTATGAACCTCCAAGACAAATACCTACTCTTGAATCTCTCCTCAAAAAGCTCCCAAGTCACCATCTCTAAATCTACATGGAGCTTCTACTCCTCTGACCTCCACCACACTCTTGCTCCATCCCTGAATAGATGGGTCACAACACAAGCTTTCATGTTGCTAGAACAAGGACAAATCTTGAAGCAGCCACTCAAGCTCACTAGCCAGGCATCTTCCTGAAATCCACCTATGTCACCAGAGTAATGTGATGGCCAAAGCTTCAAGATCTCCCTGATGTGATCTATTTTTGTAGTCTAGTGGCCTCTAGGTCTCTCTGCATGCTCATCCCTAAGCCTAGGGCTCTGAGACCTCTCTCTATGCTCTGGAAGTCTGTCACCCTGTCTCCTAGCTGGTGACTCTACCCTAGCTAACTCCACATGGGAGTTCTCTCTTCTATGATCCTCACTAGGTTGAGGAGATATCTGACCCTCAATAGAAGGGGCTCTGTCATGACAAGATGCATGCCATCCTCCTAATCCTTTGCGTAGAGTGACATTAACATCCTGAATGGTCTATAGAATCTAAGGTAGGATAGTTGCTACACCCTGATCCCGTGGTGGTGGTGGTGCTGATTCTAAGTCTCTGTGAAGGTTTCTCTCACTCCGTCTGAGCCTCCTGCATAGACCAAAGTGAGAATTAGTTTATTTTGCTAAGTTGTACACAACTTCCATGTTGACTAAAATACACAAATTCTAGCTAAGTTGTTTTCTAGGTTTAAAAGTGTGATAGGTTTAAGTTTTAATGTCTCAAGTTTTCTAGTGTTCCCAATGATCCAAGATTTTGAACCACTTCTCTGATACCAAGTGTGATTCCTGTTAAAACAACCCACTTGAGACCCAAGAAACAACCTAGGATTAGTTAAAAAATTATGGAATAATTTTTTGATTAGAAGTGTCCACAACCAAGTTGTAGGACAACAGTTGACACTAACAAGTTCTAGAACAAATCTAAAATACTAGAACATAATTTTTCCTTCATTACAATTATCAAAGGTCACATGGTCCCAATTTTTAGGGTTAGAAGTTTCAGTTAGGTTCAGGGAGTGATTTATCCCCATACCCACTCTCTAATAAGATCAGAGTTTCAACTTGATTTTTCTCACACTTAATACATTCAAAATTTCCCTAAATCATTCACATTAGATAAGAAATTTTCTCACATTTCTGGTGATATAAAGAAGTCCTCCTAACTCCTTCAGAAACTCTAGTTATGGTCCGGTGGAGCTTAGGGGTCATATTTTCTCCAAAGGGGACACGTGGCGAGAAGGGAAGAAAACCCCTTTGATGGGTTGGTGGGTCACGGGGCGGCATTAGAAAATTTTCTTGTGTGGGAAGAAAAGTACATAATTCTCCCACGCCTTCATGGGCCCTCTAATGGACACATGTCAGCTCCAAGCTGGAGTGGGGAAATGATGAGGGAAGGAATGGGTGGCAGGAGCCTTGTGGTAAATTTGCCAGAGGGTGAGGTAAATCCAATGAATTTCCCACATGGCCGCAGGTCCATCGGGGACACATGGTGCTCCACCATTCAACACGGGAAGAAGGGAGAGGGATGGGTGTGGCGGCGGGAGTGATTGGGAACTTTTTCCAAAGGGGAGGGTGAAAAGGGGTAATTATGCATGTGGGTCCACGCGTTAGCAGAAGGAGGTTTTCCCAAGGCATGATAGGAGTGCGGGGCTGTGGAGTTTTTTATGAAAAAAAAATTCAAAGGCAAAAACTTCCAAAGTGAAGAAGTTCTCCCTCCTCTGCTGTCACCCCAAGGTGCCACATGGCACCCTCTGGTTGGTTGCGGGCTGGCGGGGGAAAAGATGAAAAATTTCCAAAAATTTTTAAAGGACCTAAGGGTAAAAAGGATGCCACGCCTCCGCCGCTACCCCGTGCAGACACATGGCAGCCCATGATTGGATGTCAGCCGGTAGAGGAAAATTACAAAATTTTCCCGAGCCAAAATTTTTTAATTTTTTTCTAAGGATTATTTTGTGGGAATTTTTCGAGACGCGGGCCGCCAGGGAAAATTTTCCCAAATTTTCATGCCAAGGCAAAAAACCTTCAAAGTAATTTAACTTGAGCTAGAAATCTTGTTTTTGGGCAAACGAAGACTTTTTGGAAAGCTCTCAATGACCTATTTAAACAAGAAACATAAATTTTACATTTTGATAAAGTGTAAGGGGTCAATTTTAAAAAAAGGATCTGCAAGATTTTTAAAAGCCAACCGGTAATTTCCAACTTTCAAATTTGATTAAATTGGATCTCCTCCTTCACTCAACATGCCAAATAGATATGGAGGATTTCTCTAGGGAGGGTTTAAAGTGTTTTAGGAAAGTAAATTTACTCAATTGATTTCAAGTTGCATTTTTCCAACAATTGACACAAAAATTACTATTAGAAGGATTGGATTCGATTTTGCATTAATTTAACTTGTCTTCTTAAGTGTTCTTTGTCAATTTGAGTTCCTTAATATCTTAGCATGCTAAATTATATCAATTGAAATTTGATTGTTAAGTGCAGGTCCGAACTATGAATTTTAATTAAATTTACTTGTTAGTTTTAAAATATTTACAAGAGATCAAATCTAAAGATATCCATCTAACTTTTCAATATGCAAGTATGGCATTACATTTCCAATCTAATCTAGTACATTCAGTTGTTTTAAACAAACCATTTCAAATCTAAATTACAAATTTGATTTCCACTTTAGTATATTTCAAAAAGAAACAAGGAAATATAATTCCCTCATACATATTTCTTCTTCTTCCCATTTTCAAAACAGAGATTCCAATCACATTTTAACATTCCAATTCACACAACAATGCAAATGAGAGAAGATCTTACAATTTTTTATTAATACAAAAAAGGAATACATATTTACATCTTTCCATGTTTTGGATGCAAATAACACATTTATAATTCTTTCTTTCCAATAACCAAAAAAATATATACATGTCTTTCACAATTCCAATATCTAACTTCATAATCAAATTATATACATCTTTCTTCACAAAATACATATTACAATTTCATCCACGACAAGTGGGAAAGGATTACAAATAAATATGTTTTCACAAGGGACTATCAAACTACATTTTTCCTTCGCTCCAGGATAGCAACATGCACATTTTCTCTTTCTCCAAGTTAATCACAACCAAATAGGGGGAAAGGCAACACTCTCCACCCAACCAAGACATCCAATGAAAATAGAATCCTTCCTTCATCATTGGCCCCCGAGCCCAAACCAAGATAATATAAAAGGTGTGATTCAACCCATGGAAAAAACTGGCTTCCACAAAACACAAAATTCTTTCAAACATGCACAATTCAATATAAAACATAGTTCAACACAAAACATCAGTTTTCAACTGCAATAGAAACATTCAATTCAAAACACATGATTGATCATGCAAGCCAAAGGAGCAAGATCTATGGGGGAATCTACTTATGCACCAGAACAACCCACCAAAATAATTCATCCCACACACATCCTTATGCCCCCCCAAACATTTCCTTATGCCCACCCCAAAGTAAGAAATGAAAGTTATTTCTTTTCCATGGTGGATCCCAAACCCAAACTCCCTTCACAAAATCTGATGCCAATGGCATTCCTTATGTCCCCCACATGGATTCCCCATAGCCTTCTCCTACACCATCCCTAAGGCAGTCTACCCAACCAGCCAACAGTTAAATCAAAGCATGCACGATTCACACAACACAATCAAGAAAATGACATCATAAAAAAAGGAGAGTTAAATTCCTACATCTCCATAATTACTTTTGTTTCCAACAACAAGCTTCAAATGCTAAGAACATAGTTCAAAACAGTAATGCTAAGTATGAAGTTATCTCTAAATTCCTCCACAATCCACAAGAGCTCTAAATAGCAAAAATGTGCTCCCAAGGAAGAATGCAAAAAGGTTCAACCAAAAACAAAACAAGTAAGGAGTTTAAATTGTATAGAAGAGGGAGAGAAGAGGATGATTTGGATCCATGTAGGATACAACATCACACATCCTCAAATTCAAACACAAAAGACAACATCCATTCTCCCAAGCACAATAAAGAGGTGGGTGAAAAATGACAAGTTACTTGAACACTCCAAAAAGCCCACACCTCAAGGGACAACAAATTAATTAAAATGTAAGATATGGCAACCTAAAACAAGCAACATGATTAATAAAATTCATTATAAAAGTCACAAATCACATCTCCAACCATAAGTATGGTTGGTAAATTAAATTTAGAGGCATGGGAAAAGTTTTACTTGTCCCACAAGCCTCCAAACATAGCCCCCAAGAACAAATTCAAATTTGTCATGGAGGTGGAGTATTTCATACTCCAAAACTGACTTACACAAGCTCTTACACAACTTACACATCTCTTACATATTTAATACAAACAACCAACAACTCTTATAATTACTTTCCCATATCCCAATTTAATTTATTTAAATTTTAATCATAGGATTCTCACATTAATTATCCACAACATAATTAAATAAAGGAACACATCACTAATAAAATACATACAACAATAATTAAAATTTAACCACAATAATAAAATACATAAACCCATGGTCACATATAAAGGAAATCCCCCCAATGGGAATCCCTAAAAAAACAACACACAAAACAATAAAACAAGTTGTCATGGTGATCTTGTCGAATTCACCTAGAATTTCATTTTGGTTGGTCTCTGATTCCCTGATGTTTGTAATGATTTTTTAAACCTACAAAACATGAATACCTTCTTTGGCCTCGTGGCCATATTAGAACATCCAACATGATATAAATGAAATCACAAAACCAACTATATAAATGAATCACAACAACATCATTTGCATTTTTAATCAACAACTCTATCATCATCATAAAATATCCATTTCTAGATCTACTCATAATATCCAAAATCATATGTCTGAACAACATCCATGTCAAATAGTATATCATCATCCACATATGAGTGTCTCTAATGATCATCATGCATCATAACCAATCAATATCAACAATAATCCATGATAAAATGTCTAACAACATACTAAATCAAAACATAGTAATGTCTCTGATGTAATCACAGTATCAAAATAAGCATCAAAAAGTGTCAAAGGGAAGTGGGCACTACATCAACATGGAGGATGATGGTGCCTAGTGTAGAGGTGATAGCATCATTGAATGAACGCAACATGATAGGATTTTTATGCATGAAATTGTCATGTATGTGCATTAGAGTGAATTTATAGGATGAAATGATATTAATGCTTACACCCCCATCGATCATTACACGTCATACACGTATATTATTGATGTGGATAGAGATAAAGAGAGCTAGGTCTGGGTCATTAATTTGGTGTGGTGTGATCTCTTCCTCTGAGAAGCTAAGGGAGGTTACTTGGTGAGTAGGGTGAGGTGTGGATAAAGGTGGAAATTTGGTGAGAGAGTCTACATGATGGGGTGTGATAATGGAGGCTATAGGTATAGGCTCATTGGGTAAAACCTCAATAGATTGCAGGACCTCCATGAGAGCTTGACGATGGGATTTTGAGGTTTGGATGAGGTTATATAAGGACACATGAGGGGGGATTGGTGTATTTTGTTTAGCATGGTGCGATGTGTGACCCCATTATAAATAGGATATGTGGAGCTGCAAATAGTGATTTTAGGTGTGGGTGTAGATGGTATGTTGGGTATAGGATTGGTTGGTGAGTCAGTTGCTTTTTCCTTTCCTTTGTCCTTCTGAGCACGGGTAGTAACATGGATCATATTGATCTGAGGGGATTTGGTTAATGGAGAAGGTGTAGGATGAGTGGCATAACGACATGATGGGAAAAAACCTACTGGGGGAGAAAATCCTTGTGAAGTGAGCTGGGCGCAACGACATTTAGGTGATGGTGTGGTAAGTTATCTAATGCAAACCATGTTAATTTTGAATCTTGGGGGTGGCTCTAAGAGTTGAGGGAGTGGAGGTCATGGTCGTTGAGTAGGAAATGAGGGAAGGATTGTGGGAATGGGTGTTAGTGAAATGAGGTCCTCATCGAGAAGGTTGTCATCATCAAAGTTTGCTTCAGGAGGAAAAAACTGGATAAGGATGATTTTCAAAGCCTTGCAGTTCTCCACATCGTTCCCTGGCACACGATGGTAGGTGAAAATTTTAGTGTCATCAAACCCTTTTGGCTTAGGTTTTAGGGGGTCATAAGGTCTGAGTGATGGTAATGTGATGACCAAAGTCTCAAGGAGGTTGGTTAAGATTTTGGCATAGGACCTTGCTAGTGGGTCGCAATGGGAAGTGAAAGTGGGTTTGGGCATAGGTGTGGTTGATTTTTGAGGAACGTTATTTGTAGGAAGGGGAGTGGGTCGAGCTATGGTTTTGGGTGCTGGAGTGGTCTTGGGTGTTGGTCGTGTTTGCTTGGGTAGGGGTATGGTAGATGAACAGATAGGATGGTGTATGGTTGTTTTGACTACCTTATTGGAGGGTAGAGGATTTTTATCTTTGGGTTACACCTTCTTGGGTAAAGGTGATATGGGTGTACGAGATCTAGAGGGAAAAGTAGATGGGGGAAGAGGGAAAGTTTCCCAGGGGGATAACAGAGGTGCTGTGAAGGTAGATGATGTGGGTCGTGCAGGGGGTGTGAGGGCTAGAGACTGAAGTGTAGTGGGTAGTGAAGAAGTTGATGAGGGTATTGGAGGTATGGGTGGTAAATATGCTGCAGGTGTGGGTGTAAGTTGTGTCGATAATTTGGGTATGTTAGAGGTTTGCAAGGAAGGAATGGGCTGTTGTCTGTTTGGTTTATTAACGAGTGGAGGTTTCTTGACCATGTTGGGAGGTTGATGTCCTAAGACGGATGGAAAGGGTGTAGGTGATGAAGGTATGATTGGCACAGTTGGGGTGTGATTTCTATGGGTTTGGTTCTTCTATTTTGGTTCCAGAGTAGGTTTGGTGTTGACTATGGAGGATGTAGCTAAATCTAGTTTAATAGGTGGATGAGCAAGGCTTGTGGTTGGGGTGACCCCTAAGGTAATATTAGGTTTATTTGAGGAATATGATGGAGGTGTGGGTTTGGATTTAGATGTATGTTGGGTTATGGGTAAGGATGTGTGTTGAGCTATGATGGGTGTTGTGGAAGAAGTTGTGATAGAGGTGGTTGTGCTCGGTTCTATTGGTCAAAATATTTTTGGGTAAATAGTGGAAGTATCATCAAGTGACATCTACATTTGCATTGAGATAGGAAGCAGAAGGTGCCCCCATAGTAAGGCTTTGTCTACATAATCTAAGTGATTGGCTAAACATGAGAACAACACGTCTGTAGGTGAGGTTGATGAGGACCTAATGTAAATTCCTGTAAAATGTGTCTTAGAGATGAGGAATTCGCTAGCTTCAGCTTCCATGGGTCAGAGAGCCAAAAGTAGGTCTCCATGATCTTGGGTAGCTGATGGAGAATGGTCACCTAGAGGTAAAGGTATCTCTAGTGAATCCTTGATAAGTGGAGGAGAAAATGGGTGCTCCTCTATAGGTGAAGGAGATGATGGGTGATCCTCTGTGGGTAGAGGAGATAAACAAGTATCCGCCATGGACTAAAGAAGTATTGTGGGTGATGGTTTTCTAGGTGGAGAAGCCAAAGGTGAAATTGTCCCGATGTTAATAGAAGGCTCCTCCATGGGTGAGGAAGGATGTGAAAGGTGTTCCTTCATGGGTGGAGGAATAGGTGAGGTGGGTTCCAATGGAGAAGGAGGACTTTAGGCTAGAATTTCCTCGATGGAAGAAATATGTGGTAATTGGGAAGCAATGGGTGCATTGCTGAAAATAGCGTGGATCTCGCGGGTATGGCTATCATGAGTTGAGGTTTCTTCAGTTTGATCAGATGAAGGGGAATGATTAGGAAAGTGTTTCTTGAAGATGTGTAGGTTTTGATTGGTAGGTGTGTTAAGATTATCCATGGTTAACTCACCTTTCTCAAGCATTTCTTGGATAATATTTTTGAAAGTGATATAATTTTTATCGCTGTGACCCTTTACTCGAGGATAGTTATAGAATTCGTGTTATTTATACCATGCAGGTGTGGGGCGAGGAGGGTCAAAACTAGTGTGAGGTTTTATAAGAGGAAGGGTGATGGCACCAGATTTGATTAGCTTCTCTAAGATAGAATAATAAGGTTCCCTAATTGGGGTATATTTCTGTTGTTCTTGTCTGAATTGAAAAGTCTGAATAGCTGAGAGATTATATGAGGGGCTAGCCTGATTTGACGGATGAATTAGGCCAGCTGTAAGTACCACTACGTTAGCGGTTCCCTTAGCTTTTGAATAATTGTTCTATGGTTTTGAAGAAGAAGAGGTATCATTTGACTTGAATGCCAAGTTCTTATTACATAATTGAATTTTCTTCTCTTTAATGGCCCGAATCTCTATCTTTCGTGCCATGGTGAATGCTTCGTCAAAGGTTCGGAAAGTTTAGACCTACAAGGTTGGTGAGATATGTCTAGCACAAGCCTGTGTGAAGATTTCGATGAGTTTGGTTTGCGGTAGTTAGAATGTGAGTTGATTGACTAGGCTATTCCAGCGAGCCAACAAAATATATGATAGATTCATTGTCATACTTGACGTGTGGAGTTTAGTTCAATCATGGTAACCTTCTTAATGATATTAATGGAGAAGTGATCCAAGAAGGCTTGGGCTACCTGATTAAATGAAAATATAGAGTGTCTAGGTAACCCATTATACCAATCTAACATGGGTCTAATCAAAGACATGGGAAAGGTCCTCAGGATAAAATCATCATTGTGGGTGATTAGGTAGCACCCGTGTTTAAAAGACAAAAAAGGTTGTTGTGGGTATTCTTTGCTATTGAAATGGTTGAATTTAGGCATTTCCCAATGTATGGGATATGGGTGGATAGGAATGGATGGATGGATAGGCTCATTAAAAATCTCATCATAGGTGAGAGTGTTGCGGGAGCTAGAAAATGATGCCTCCAATGTCTGCATCTTGTCCATCATTAAATTAATTAGGTCATTGGTAGGTTGTAATGGATGGGTTCCTCCTGCAGCGTAAGAGAGTTGGTGTTGGGCCTGTAACAAGGGTGGAATTCCACTATATGGTGCTGCTATGTAGGTAGATTGAGAAGAAGGAAGTGAAATAGGGGGTACATACCCAGAGTGAATAACAGGAGGCTGCTGATAGTATGTATATGAAGGTGGAAGTGTCGTGGCTAACCCTAGTGGCAATGGGGGCTAAAGATTGTGGAATAGAAAGTATGACATGTTTTGAAAAGGGGTAGGGGTCACCAACACCATTGGGGGTGGTAGTGTAGCTATGGGTATATGCGAGACAATAGGGGTAAATGAGGTTGTATTATGGGTGGTTGGTGAAGGTATAGTGGATGTGGCAAGTACAACAGATGTAGCAGACATTGATAGTCATAGTGGGTATAGGGCCTAGCTACGAAATGACTGGGGGTAAGGTAGATGTGGACATCGTGGGATTAACAGGGGCTAGAGTAGAAGTAGGAGTGAGTGTCAGGGTGATAGATATGGGCATGTCTGTATATCAACTGACCTAAGGCATCTTGAGTGGACGAGTGGGAAAGATAAAACTATAAGGTGATAGGGTTTTGGTCAAGGAGTCATGTGAACTCCTCATCTCTCGGTAGCGATAGGGATAGTTTTGGATAGGTTCCATGGTGGGCGATAAAATGGAAGGTGGTGAAGGGATAGGTGGGAGTGGTTGACAAATGGCGTGGAATACGAGGGCACTTGTCTTGTCGGCATGCATTAGTACCATGTGAACGAGGTACTAACGTGGGGCAAGACCATGCTTTCTGTAAGTGACACAGAAATACAACACATATGTAGGATAAATAGGCGGTGGTGGGTGAATTGGGGATAAAATGTCTGCTGGGAAATGACACAAGCTAACCGATGCCAATTAGGGTAAACTGACACCGGTCACAGATAACCACTGCCGTTCACTGAGGAAAGTGAACAATAGGTCCAAAAACAAGGTACAAGGCCAAATCTGACCATGTATGCCAAATATGCTGATAAGATACTTACAAGGTCAATGTATATGATAAGAGTGACAGGGGACTCTGAATATTTGAAGAAGGTGAATAGGTGTCCTTTTGGGTGGGTTAACCAAAATGACAGTAAACCGTTGCCGGTTGGGTATAACCGACAATGGTCAGAGGGTAACTAACGATGGTCACTGGACTGATGCTAGTTACTGTGAAATTAAAATAGTGATGAAGATCATATGGTTGTGAGTTAAAATTTGATGTGAAATCAGACCTAAAATTTTTGAGAATGATGAGAATATGGTCCAGACACACTCAGATGAAGCTGGAATACACCAACTGTGATGAGGAGCATGCAAAGAGAAAAAGGAAAAATGAAGAACTGTGACCTCTCACCTCAAAATGCAAGCCAAACAGAAACACTAAGAAAAATATGATCCTAAGAGTGCCTTTTCTATTATGTTTGTTTAGCTTATTCTATTTTAAGGACCAACTCATGAACTGTAGAATAGAGTTTTTTTGGTGAGGATGGCTTCCTACAAAAAAGGAAATCTACAAGGAGAGGTTTTAGGTATGTTATGGTGGGGCTGGGCCTCTACTCTGAAGTATGACTCAACAGAGCAGTGAGCTGGGTGCCCACTATGCCATGATTGTGTGATCACCTATAGCTTCTTCTAGGAAAGATGTTGTTTAAGAATGTGTATACTTTAAATTTTTGTGAGGTTTGGATAAGACTCAGAGAGAGAGAAAGATAAAGGAAGTGTTTTTCTACAATTTGTTTGTCAACCATTAGTTGGGAATGGCTTCCAACATATAGGTTGCCCTCAATTAATGTGAGATAATACAGAAAAAGTAGAATGAAATGCAAGTTGATTCTTAAACCCAAATTGAAATATGTAGAGTTTGATGACCACAATATAGAGGAATAGGAGAAAGTATGATCTTTCACTAATGCAATACTAATGAAAGGGAAGAAGTGTTCATTTTATAGCACCAAAGTACGATTACTTTTAGACAATAGAATAGAATAGAAGATTCCAAGGAGAGAAATTTTAATGTGAGAACCTTTTGGAAAAGGAAACAAACATGCAACATTTTCACCTAGAAATGAATGAATGAAAAGGAACCCCGAATGGGTCCTACCTGAGTATGCCAAAATGTTTCACCTGATTCTTAGATTGTTTCTTTGAATGTTGAAAAAATAGATAGGGTAATGGGTGTAGGAGGAATACCTGTTGAAGATGCTAGTTGTAGGTTGTTGCACACATATAACTCCTCGATCCATAGCTGACGGTGAGAGCTACCTATTGGATGGGAGGAACCACCTGAAATAGAAAGCAAGACCATCTAATAGACTTAAATAGTATATGCAGGGGAGTGCCTAGCGTGTGTTAGATCCCAGAAGTGTGGTACTTCTTGGAAGGATGTCAATCCATTGTTTTAAACAATTTAATGTGAGAAATAAAGTAAATGTCATCTTATTGTTGTAACACCCCGTGCTTTCCTTACTGTTGTCAAAGTAATGATAGGACAAATGGTTTTATCCTATGTTGTTGGCACCCTTGCATATCAAAAATTAAATGAAAACTTGATGTGAACATGTAATCACAATATCATGAATAAGCTAAGGATGATCTCCTTAGATGAGAACCCTGCTAATCCGGGGTCTATCTTATTGATGAACTGTTTTTGCTAAGGTGACATTACGTCATTTGTAATGTTGTATGTCATAAAATCCTTGGTGTAAATTTAAGCCTTGAAAATGATTTGCGATGTTGTTGCTTATCTCTATTAAATTGTTAACATTATAGCTTTTATAACTAAGTAATGTTAAGGCTTTGACAATTTTGATAGTTTGTCTTAACGACTTAATTTGAAATGTGATCAAGACTTCCTATTGGTTTATAATAGGTCTTAAACTGATCATCTGATAGTCTACCCCATTTGATGACTAATGCCATCATGATCATATTTCCAGGGAAAAAGGGGCTATAGTCATCAGTCAAGGACTTAATTATTCAGAATTAAGGGCATCAACCCCTACGAGTATGCATGAGCAACTTTCTTGATCAACGCTAACATTATAACATTATAACATACACACACACATATATACATATACATATATACATATACATATATATATATATATATATATATATATAGATTGTAAAAAGGAAAGACAATCTAATCCTAATGGTATAGTTCTAAGCCTAACATGCAAACCTGTTACTTGCGAAGCTAGAAGTGAACATAACTTTAGCTATTGAAAAGGGTGTGTAAAAATATTTAGTTTTGTGAAGCCTTAAGGCATATAATGGAATGGCATCCAGATTTTCTATGGCATAAGATATTATTGGGTCTCTTAAAAATATTATAAACTCTATAGTTGCCCAAAAATGGATAAATAGGTGAGTGGCACCCCACCACCTAAATATATGTACCGGTGAAATTATTTTATTGTTTTATTCAATATTCTCGCCAACCGTGCATTTTAAGTGAAGGTATGTCAAGTTAACTACACTTAAATTGCATTACATGGTATGAATAGTAACTTGCTAACTAAAATAAGAATAGTTGGTTTGATAAACTTGGCGGCCAACTCCAATTAACTCTGCAATTAATAATTTATCTGTGCATTAAACACCCACCTTCCTCAGGAAGTGCATGGATGGATGGGGGAAAACAAGGGGTTAGTTTTTGGTATCGAATTCATTTCATTACATGAAACTCACAGAAGCTCTGCATGCAAAAGTGGAACTATGTGTTTTTGTGAGTTTGCATGGAGAAAACTTCAGTTGAATCTTTGGAACAGCAAAGTCCCCTAGACTGCATATATATTGTGAAAGCATTTCTGTTTCAGGGGATGAAGGAATTCATCTTCCAAGTTAGGGATCTTCTGAAGAATCGTGAAAGTTTTGCAAGGAAAGAAAACACTAGCATAACAGGCATGATACACTCTGAACTTTTCATAATTTCTTACTCTATTTAGTAATTTCACAAAAGTAACCTTGTCTTGTATGAGATTTTGTGTTTATAATTTCTGAGATGTAGAATCATTTAATATTTTCTCTGTAGAGTACAAATTGCTATGGCTTCATGATGTATGTTGTTAAAAGTGATTAATTAAGTACAAACTCCAATAAGGTTTATTATCGTTAAGGAAAGAATACACTCTTGAGATGTTTGAGGACTGCTGCTATAATGATTACTGGGTTTGATTTGATATGCCAACATTGTTGAAATCTTCTTGCAGTTGTGAATTGATTTCTACCCATACTATAGAAAACTTTGTTTAATTTGTTACCCATCTCTTCAAGGATATGAATAAATATAGCAAGATATTGTGGTATTCTGGAAATTGTTCTATGTGAGTTTTTGTTATAGATGTCTTTCCTTGACCTAGTGTTTGTTGGATTACGCAACTGGGTTTGATTCTTTAAATAAATCTATGCCTGTGGAGTCATGTTGGTCTTGTAGGAGGCATCGTCTGTACTTATAATCAACCTGGTTTTATTTAAAATAAGTATTTGTACTGAAGAAAAACAACTGAATTTAATATTATCATCGGGTTGTAGATAATAAGGACAGTTGTGATGATTACAAGGTCTACCTCTTTGGCCCTTGAATAGGCAGTTTAGAATGGCGTTTATGGTCTACTCCAGAGCCACTATTATGGCTCGACTGAATCGTGCTGAGTTTCCTAATAAGTTAACTGGTTGTATCTTGTTTGTAATTTAAGATTGTATAAGTTCCAGGTACTTTATTATATTATTCCATGTTGATCTCCTTGCCGCTTCTTAATAACTCTGGAACTATTCTGACTCCTTCGGGGTTTAAAGTCCTGGTTGTGAAAAGGTTATATTGAGATTTGATTACTATGATGGTTAAGTCCAACTTGTTAGAATCTTGTCACTTATGTTCCATCTTAGCCTCTATAATGGAGGATGGACATTCTCCTGTAAAACCTTGTATGATACTTAGTGGGCTAATTTATTCACTATTATTACTAAATCTTGGTTCTTCTTGCAATTCTTTGTTGAGTTCGAAAGTGATGTCGACTTCGACTAAGAATCTCCTTCCTCTTGTAAGAGATGCAGTTCACTGTTGACCATTAGGAAACCATCCTAAAAAGTGAGCTGATCTTCTAGAATTTTATGCATTAGATTTTATGGTTGAAAAGGTGTTAAACAGTTCCTTTTATTGAGCATGCCTCATCTCAACATATGAGCTGGTAATGATAGTAGAGTTTTATTTCTTGACCCTTACGCTCTTATCTGTGCTTGCTGGGTTTATGTTTTAAATGTTGGAAATTGAGACATTAAGTAGGGCTGGGGATTAAAGTTGTCCCAAAATAGGAAGTCTCTTGGCTTCAGGGTTGTAAATTTTGGTGGTATTACCCCTCTGTAGTAATTAACATGGTACAAGTTTGTAGATCACATTGTCATACTATGTGTTCTATTAAGAAACTGGAGGCATCGATTTTGTATGGTAACCCATTCTGGGACAAAATGGTAAGCTATATACTCCTACTCTTTTAATAGATGATAACTGGATTCATCCTTTAACTGATTCTGTGAGATGTGATAGATCCTCTCCGGGTGTAATGATTTTGATTTGAATTATGTGGTATCTCAGCAAACCTCAGAAGTGACTCTTTCTCTTATAGCAAACTGTACTCGGTTTCATTTATTAATTACGGGGATTTCCTTGACATTTTGAAAGTTCCTTATTGACCTTTCCTGGTTGTGTCATGAATTTAGTTTAGTATGATCTAACCTTGTTCAGTAGAATGGGTTAGGAGATCGTTCTTAAATTCAGAGTCATGTGAAGTCTTGAACTTATCGGAAAAAGTGGTTTGCTAGAAGTTGAATTTTGTGTTGAGAAAACTCATGGGATATTAAATGTTTAGATGAACTTTTTGGGTTAAGTAACAATTATCTTATCTCATCAACTCATGGTGCCTACTCTCTTTCAGACTTTTAAAGACCTTAGTATTTATTAGGTCTTGATATGATGAAACATATCTGAAGAAGGGAATTGTGTACTCTTTTCTATTCTTGGAATGTTCATATAAGTGCTTAAGTTGAGGTAAGTATTAAATATGTAGCATGTTACTCAAGTTATACCTGATTGCTATATGGCAGGATGCCATGAATGTTCTCTCTCTATTATCCTTGAGGTTAAATGCTCTAATATCGTATTTTGTTAGCCAAATAATCTTGATGTTTTGGTATTATTTCCTGAACCATTAGTAGTCCTTATGGATGTATGAAATCCTCGTTAGATCTGTTGTGAAGATTTGAGAGATTTCTTGAATGTGTTCTTGATATTTATATGGTTACTTAAGTGTTGAGTAAAATGATTTCAGGCATGCAAGTATGGGATTGCATGAGTGAAATCTTGATACTCTTATACGGTAGTCTTTGAATACTTATAATTCTCATGTATCTTATGAATTGTATGACTGTTTCTGAGTGACTGAAGTAGTTGTATGGAAAAGTAAGTCTGAAATTGATTTCTTCCATGGTTCATTAAATTTCTTGTTTCTGTCATGTTATAGAAATAATTGTTTATCTACTTAAGCTTTGCAATATTGATTCATAAAAATAATATGGGTTATTTCTATGAAATAATTAAGTAGAGTATGTCATTATGGTAAGTTGGTGCTTATCATGCTCAGTTCTTGTGAACTGACTCGTGCTAAAAATTTTGTAGATAAATGTAGAGAAGGAAGGGTGAAGTATTTAGTTTTGTATATTATTTTGATTGAGGAAAGTATGAAGATATGACTGACTTGAATGTTCTTAAATGAAATACATCTTCTTGGAAATGGAAAGGAAAGGATTTGCTACTGAATATAACTGTTTTATTCATTTAAAAGAAAGATTTTGGTCATGCTTAAAGGCATGAGTTGTATTTATCTCATAAATGTAATTAAGACAGATTTCCTAATGATTTTTGCTGTTATATATTGTATTTGTATATATATATAAGTGGTTGATTGTCGATTGATGAGTTATGAGTCGTAAATCTATCAAGTTAAGAAATCAGCATCTACAATACTATTGTATTAATCATTAGTATCAAGCATGTAGTAAGTACTATACACATCTTATGTGTGAGATTCTAAGGATCATATAAGGGACTATTGGAGGAACGTTGCCTAAAAATATATTGTTCTAAGTAATTATATGTTAAGCATACTTGGAAATAGTTGAGGTTGCTAATGGATAACCACCTCATTATAAAGTGCAATATATCAACCTACTTGTAAAGTTGTGTTAAGTTCTCCAAAGGTTTTTGTATAGAATGTACACAACCAACAAAAGATATCTAGAAGTAAGATTGTCTAATCTTAATGGCCGCTGCTAAGAAAGCAGCTGGATTATCATGAAACCATCGAAAGGTTATGATAATCAGGTACTTATGTGCTATGGTTGTTTTATAAACTCAAGTTATACTAAATCTTATCAAAGATATAATAATTTAATATTGATTTCTAAGTGAAATCAACTCTAAGTTCCTATACTAGGATGATACACATAAGCTACAATAGGACGGGCTTATGGTAATCTTACATGACTATATATTGATTATGGTTTCACTTGTTGGGAATTGCATAATTGTGATAAATTGTGTTATGAAATATTTTTCTCAAAGAGATGGAATGTTTTTAATTAGGGGGTTGTCCCATGATGCATCATTATGAGCACATAAGCATGTCAGATACAATGGAAGTAATATGGGAACATGCTTACTAAGTTAAAAGAATATAGCATTTGAATCTCATCCCTAGTCAATACTGTAATTATCTCTAAAGAGAATTAGAGAGTGATATTTTAAAAGGGTATGATAGGGAAAGATAAATGGGTAAGTGGTTCATAAAATGTACCATATCGGATACCCCATATATATCTTACTTGTTGGAGATAGTAAAATAAATGAACACTCTTTACTGAGCTACAATTAAGAAAAGTGATACGCTTAAACTGAAAGGACAGTTGGTATTGATAGCCTATGGCACTTAATTCAAGGAATGAATCATACCTAAATGATTAGCTTCATATAAGTACATATCCCTAGAATATGAAATAAGGAACATGAGCCTATATGTTAAAGCCGGGACAATTTTTGAAACTGTAATAATGGTCATAGACATTGATAGTATTGTTTCTATCAATGGTTAACATGGGTATGAGATATTGAAAGGTAATTAAAATGTTATAGAGATTGGGGGTCCTAGGATCAACTCAATCCGGACCTTAGGTATGAACCCATTCGTGGAGAAGGTGTTGTAAGTCCTAGGTTGTTCTATAATGATTACCTTGAAAAAATTAAACACCATGCACCAATATAGGATTCTAGGTGGGTGAACTCACTACATATACTACACAGTTGTATCCCTATGGTGATGATTTTCACCATTAGGATATTACCATTTAGCATCTGTAATGAGTTGTCTCATCAAGAGACTGGATTATAGTATGGTGTTTTCCTAAGTACAAACCTTGATAGAGTTACAAGACAGATTGGACCTCCTGGGTACGCACACCATTATATCAACCTATGATGGCTACAGGAAGATATGTGGGCGAGTAACAAGGTGAATTGTTACGAGAACACTTTATTTCCCATAGGCATCACAGGATGACATAGAGGTATGTCTTTGTGTAGGTTAAATTGGTTTGTACCTCATTCAAGGCTTGTAGTTGTTTATAACATTAACATTTGTGAATCCATATAACTGAACAAGTGAATAAGGTGAGATGACAATATTCCAATGGTGAGTGTGTCATCATAGAATCAAGCATGGCATACATGACTTAGAAACTTTGCGCAAAGTATTGTAAGCTACTAATTACACTGTCAAGATTTCACCATTATCTAAGCTGTGAGATTCCTGTGGTTTTCATAGGTGAAATCCAGGTATACACTTAGGAGTTTTCACTTATATATCATATCCTATTAAAGGGGAACCAAGGGATAAATTTTATGTATGGCTCGTATAGAGTGTTGATGGAGAATGAGTAGGTTCAACATTCTCTCATACAGATGCATATGGTTCATGATAGTTATCAGAAATGGATTACTTTAAGGTTTATGTAGATTTAAATATATGGGTATTTAAATCAGGTGCATAAATTTATTTTTAAAAAATAAAAAAAATCTAATGATGAAGTGACAAAAAGTGGATGTTACAACTGTAATCTATACAATTTGGGAATCTCATATAAAACACAATAAGAAAGATCTAATTCAACAGGCTAAGTTAAAACAAGATCCAGGGGTAAGTTAAATGGTTATGGGCTTCTGTAGTTCTGGCAAAGGTCTGGAAAAGGTCACAAGAAATTATGGGTAACTCAAGAACAAGTAGGTAGGTTTTTGTTCTGAGTTATAATGGTGGATATAGAGACCGATGTCGGTCTAGAAGTGACCAATGATGGTTAAGTTTGACTGATGCCGGTCACTGAAAAAATGACAAAGGGTCAAGAACAGAGTTTTGGAGGAGGTTTTTCAAGTTGATAAGGAGTTAAGTGGGATATTTATGAGGTCTAGGTGGGATATCAGGCTAGTCAGTAGATCTAATGGGGTTTAGATAGAGCTAGGATGAGCTATGGGTTGGGTTGGAAAAATGGTGGCATAAGGCCAATGTACTGTGGGCTAACTAATGCTGGTTAGGAAGAACCAATGCCAGTTACTATGGGATAATGGGAATATCACAGAACAAGTTTTTGGGTCTTCTTTTTGGTTGCACAAAGGAGCTTGGTTGATCGGAATGAGGAATCAGGTTGTTTAGATGGGGTTTTGTTAGGGTTTAATGGGGGTATGGAGGGAATGCTACCAAAGGAGATAGGTAAGTGGTTGTGGGAGAAAATAACAATAGACAAAGATGAAAATACTGGAACTAATGAAGTGAATGAGATGAGCAGAGGTTCTACTTACTTGGAATCTAGGCCTGAACACCTATGAATGAAGAATGAAGATGATGATGAGTGGTTAGATGCAGTGGAGGAATCACCAAGCATTGGGAAGATCTTCCATGGGCTTCTTATGCTCTCCTTCTTGCTAGACTGGACCAGTTCTATGTCAGAATGAGTGTTAGATGGTTGTTGGATGATTGTTTAGTGAGTGTTGGATGTCTGTGTGAAAGAAAATGCTTGATCTCCTAGTGTGCATGCGTACCCGTGTTCTCTAAAACTACCAACCTTGAGAGTGAGGTTGCCCCAGGGAATTAAGGATGACTGACGGCGGTTACGGTCTGATCGGTATCGGTTTAGGGGTGACCGGCGTCAATTAAGGCGGGATTCCCTAAGTTAACTAAAAATAGGAGAACATGGTTGTAACTACTACCATATCTCTCTATTCCTTCAGACAAGAGTGGAAGTTTCCATTTTTGTCTACGGGAATGAGTTGTAGGCATTGATTTTTAGGGTGTTGGTTAGGTCTTAGTTAGTTATGGGAACATACTAAGAATAGGCTTAGGGTGAGGTGGCTAGGTGAGGTGTCTTAGTGATGTGGAGGGGTGGGTATTAGGTAATTAGGATAATTAAATAATATCTATGATGAGGAAAGAGATTAATTTAATTAAATGAATTAAATTAATATTAGTGTTGGGTGAAAGGGGTCATGGTTAGGTAAGTGTGTTTAAGTTGATTAATTAACAAGGGGCTAAGGGGAGTGTGGCCTGATTTTGGTGTCCATAATTGCAACCTTTTTATTGTGACAAATATTTTTGAGTCAGATGATGAAGTGGGTATCTGAGAAGCCAAGAAGGCCATGGTATCTACAAATTTATTAGTAGAACATGGGGTGATTTGAAGTTCATAATGTTTGAAGGTAGTCAGAAGTATGTCTACATGATTTTTGTACTTTTGGAGTAATTAGTTATGACAGTGGTATGTACCATTGACTTGGTTTACAACTAATTGTGAATCACCAAATATATTAATGAATTTAACATCTAAGGTGATGGTGGTTTAAAGGACTAATACGAGTGCTTTATATTTGATGATGTTGTTAGTATAATAAAAATATAGTTTGAAAGATAAATACATAGGTTCATCATCAAGAGGAATGAGAATAACACTTGCACTTCCTTCACATTGACATTTAGAACCATTAAAGAATAAGGTCATCTGTTTAGTGGTATCATCCAAAGTGAGGATAACTATGGATTCATCTAGAAAATCAAAGTTAGAGGGTTGATCTACAGAAAGAGGTGCATCTTCTAGTTGGTTAGTGATGGTTTGTCCCTTGATAGATTTTTGGTGGATGAATTCAAGGTCAAGGTCTACAAGGAGCATGAGCCAACATGTAACACATTAATGCTAGTAGGGTTTGGCATACATGTAATGTAAGGGATCAATGTTAGTGATGAAAAAGTTTTTTTGGTGACAAAAAATAAGGCTAAGAGAAGTTTTTCAGCATGGGTGTATCTGGTTTTGTAGTCCAAAAGGGTACGGATTATGTACTAAACCACTTGTTCCCTATGTTTCTCATCATGATGAGTGAGCATGGCACCTAAGGAATGATCAGTAGCAGAAATGTATAGGTAAAAGGGTTGGTCATCTTTAGGGGGAATGAACATGGATGGTTGAAGAAGGTATTGCTTTAAGGCCTCAAAGGATTCATGGCATTCATCATCCCATTTGAAGGAGATGTCCTTTTTAAGGAGATAATGAAATGGTTAACAACGGTCAAAAATTTGTGAAATAAACTGATGAATAGATTGTAATTTACCTTACAAACTTCAAAGTTGACAGAGATTAGTAAGCGGAGGCATTTTGAGAATAGCCTTTAGTTTAGCAGTATTTACTTCTATGCCATGCAAATAAATGAAGAAACCAAGGAACTTTCCTGAGAGCACCAGAAAGAAACACTTCTTAGGTTGAAGGCGAACACAATACTTGATGATGTGGTCAAAGATGACCTTAAGGACTGTAAGGTGTTTGGCCTGATGTTTGGATTTGGAAAGAAGATCATCTACCTAATCTTCTAATATGTGATGCATTATGTCATAGAAGATATAATTCATATCCCGCTTATATGTCAGCACTAGAATTTTTATGGCCAAAAGGCATGACTCGATAAAATAAGGCCCCACAAGGAGTGATGAAGGAAGTTTTTTTTTTTATACTCTCGAATAAGTAATATTTGGTTATAACCCAAGAAACCATCCATGAGTAAGAGCATCTCATGGTCAGTGGTGATATCAAATAGTTGGTCAATGTTTGGTAGAGGAAAGTCATCTTTGGGGCAAGCTAAGTTGAGGTTGCAGAAATCCATGTAAATGCATAGTCCCCTTGTTGCTTTTGTGATAGGGATGATATTAGACAAATATTGGGGATAGTCAATGGGTAGGATGGAGGAAACTAAGAGAAGGCACTAAATTTCTTCTTTGACAAGAAGGGAAATGCGAGGATATATTTTCTGTAGCTTCTGTTTTATGGGTTTAGCATCAGGAATGGTTATGATATTGTGGACCACAATGTTTGGGTCAATACTAGGCATATCAGCATAGGACCAAGCGAAAGTGCTTTTATGGTCCCGAATGAAAGAAGTAAAAGTTTCATTATTTAGCAACATCTAAATATTGACTTATCTTTAACTTGTGTGGGTCATCCTAAGTGTTAATTTTGATTTTGATAGTTGATTCATTCAACATGGTTTGCATCTCAGAAGGCAACGACTGGTGAATATAAGAATCTTTTGCACCAAGGTAGGTGAGGATAGACTCATCATCTTGACATTGAACGATATTAATAGAAGGTGTATCATCATCGATCATGTCAAGATATAGGAAGGGAAAATAAGAAGGAGCCTCACCATCACGTTAATAAGTTAGAGGTCCCAGGGAAATCATGTTCACAAAAAAAGAGTTAGGAGGAATGGATTCGAGATCTATGGGATTTGTGGGTGAAGGTGGTGATGTTGGTGAATGGGGTGGAGAATGTTATTTGTCCTCAATGAGGTCGATGTGGGTCTTCTTGGAAGATGGTGTGGCAAAGCCAATGCCACTGTGATCTTTTTGTTTACAGGTGGTACATGGGATGACTGTATGATGACCTTGTTTGTAAAAACTGAATCCAAAGCCTTTCCATGTGCAAAAATGAAGGAAAGTGTGGGCAAAGCGGTGATTAGTGAGAGATTGGAGGTCAGATGAAAATGGTCATGTTTGGGATGGAGGTTTGGGTGAATAGGTGACTGTATCAAGTCCCCCATATGTTAAGTTAGTGCAAGAGGACCATAAGGGAAAACCTCTCTTATGTGATAGTCACAACAAGGGTACTGGTGCAAGTTTCCATACTCTTACGGGGTGAGGAATCTGTTGATATTATAGAGGTTGTACTCCCCCAGACTGAGGCATTGAAAAAAACCTTCTAAGGGATTGGTAGTAGATATGTGGGTAGCAGGGATAGATGAATTACTAGGTGATTGGACAGGAGGGGAATTAGTTGGTTGGAAAGTAGATGGGCCAGCTATAGAGGTTCCAGCAGCAGTAGGAATGGAAGAGTTAGGTGTGGGAGAGGTGACGGAAGCATTGGTGGATGGGATGGGTGAAGGAGAAGTGGGGGTAGTGGTAGATTCCTTAACTGGTACAAGGATATCATTAGATCAGTACAACATGTTACAAATTTTTAATGGTGACGGGTCAGCTGGGATAGTATAGTTATGCCCTTCATGTTCAAATTTTACACAACGGTGTAAAGTTAAATGAGCACAACCCATGATGTGAATCTAAGGTCATCCAAGAAATAGGTTATACTGGAACTCCCCCTCTAAAACATATAATAATTATGAGATAGTGCGAGGGCCTATGTGAATGTGAAGAATAATGGTGCCTAGGGTTGAGGTGATGGCATCATTGAAGGAGCACGACATAATTGGGTTATTATAAATACAATTTGAAGGGATATGCATTTTATTGTATTCTTGGGATGAGATTATGTTGATGCTAGCACCACCATTTATCATAATGTGTCGTACACATACATTATCGATATAGACAGAGATGAAAAGTGGGGGATTAGGGTCATCTGACTAGAGAGGTACAGTCTCCTCATCAGAGAAATTGAGGGAGGAAAATTTATGAGTGAGCATGGGGGTAGAAGAAGGAGATTATTTAGTAAGTGAGGTCATGTGGTGAGGGGTGATAATGGAGGCTACTGGTGTGGGGTTCATTAGGTAAAAATTTCGATGGATTGCAAAACCTCCATAAGGGTTTGTCTATGAGATTCAGAAGTTTGGATGAGATCGTAAAAATACATTTTTAGAGGGGATTGGTGTAATTTTTTTATCATTATATGATGGGTGACCTCGTTAGAGATAGGGTATGTGGGTCCTTGAATGGTGATTTTGGCGTGGGTATAAATGGTATATTGGGCATGGGATTGGTTGATGGGCTAGTTGCTTTTTCTTTTCCTTTTGACCTTCTAGAGCATGGGTGGAAACTTGGACCATGTTAATCTGAGGGAAGGTGGTAGATGGAGAAGGTGATTCATGAGTAGTGTAATGGCATGATGGGAAATAACCTAACGGGGGGAGGAGCCTTGTGAAATGAGTAGGGCACACTGGCATTTTAGCGGTGGTTTGACCAACTCTCTTGATACGTACCATGTTGATCTCAAATTTTGGAGGTGGAAAAAATGGTTGTGGGGGTGGAGATGTAGGTCATTTAAGAAATAAGGGAAGATGATGTGTGGTGACAGGTGAAGGTGGAACATGGTCCTCATCAAGAAGTTCATTATCATCAAAATTTTTTCAGGAAAACATAATTGTAGAAGAAAATTTTGAGAGCCTTACAACCTTCTACATCATGTCCTAGGACACATGATGGTAGGCACAAATTTTAGTTTCATAAAACCCTTTTGGTTTGGGTTTGAGGGGGTCGTAAGGTCAAAGTGGCGGTAATATGATGACTGAGGTCTCTAAGATGTTGGATAGAATGTTGGCATAGGACCCTGCCAATGGATCACAATGGGAAGTGAGTGTGGGTTTGGGTAATGGTTTAGATGATTATGAGGGAAGAGGTGTTATAGGAGGAGGAATGGGTTAGACCACTGGTTTGGTAAGTGGTATAGTCTTAGGTTTTGATGGCATATTCTTGGGTAAAGGTGTGGTAGAAGAGCTAGAAATGGAAGGTTTTGTTGGTTTAACTACCTTATTAGAGGGTAGTGGGTTCTTGTCTTTGGGTTCCACCTTCTTGGGTAAAGGTGACATAGGAGTACATGATGTAGAAGGGAAAACAGATGGTGGAAGAGGAAGGGTTACCCATGGGGAAAATAGAGTTGCAGTGGAAGTGGTTGGTAGAGGCTGGGTGGATGTATGGGTTGAAGTTGTATAGGAAAATTTGGGGTTATAGTAACTAATGGAGGTATAGGTGGTAAGAAATGTATAGGTGAGGGTGAGGGTGTTTATTTTTCATGTAAATGAGGTGTAACGAAGGATCATGATGAAGTAGTAGGTTTCTTAGCTTTTGATTGGCCTTGGGTAGGATACTGTTTGGCTAGGGTTGATGGGTGAGGCCCTAGGATGGACAGAAGGGGTGAAGGTGACAAAGGTGTGGTAGGTGAGACTGTGTATGTGAACTAGAGGTTGGGTCTTCCTTTTAGGTGGAGGAATAATTTTGGTGTGGGTTTGGGAAGACATGGCTAAATCCAATTTGACAGGTGGATGGGTAAGGCTTGACATCAACATGACACCCAAGGTAGTGATGGGTCTAGATATGGAAAAATATATAGGTGTGGGTAGGTTCTTAGGAATTAGAATGGTTTTAGTCATGGGTAAAGGTTTGGATGTAGGTAAATGTTATGAATAAGAATCCATTTTGGCAGGCATGGTCAGGGTCGATCTAGTTATTGGAAATACCTTTGTATAGATTGTGGAAGTATCTTTAGGAAACATTTGCATTTGAGTCAAAAATGGGAGCTGAAGAAGTCCTGAGAGCATGGAATTATCAATGTAATCCAAGGGATCGGCCAACCATGAAAATGGGACTATTGTAAGAGGAGATGTGGTTGGTTTGGTGGCAATCCCTATAAAATATGTCTGTGAGACAGGGAATTGGCTAGCCTCAGACTCTGTGGGTAAAAGAGCCGAGATCAGGTCAACAGGATCCTAGGATGCTGAGGGAGAATTGTCCCCAATAGGTAGTGGAATGTCTGAAGAATCTCCCATGGGTAGGAGAGAGGTAGGTGGGGTGAGGATAGACTTCTCCTTTGGTGGAGGAGAAGGCAATGATGATTCTCCTATGGATGGGAGAGTTAATATTGTTTACTATTTAGTAGGTTGTGAGGTAGATGGTTAAATGGCATCAGTAGAAATCATGGATTACTCCGTGAGTGCAAGGGGAGATGAAGGGGACTCCTCTGAGGGTGAAGGCAGTGGAAGAGGTATGCTCCTCTATGGGTAGAGGAGCTTGTGCCAGAATTTCCTCAATAGATGAAATAGGTGGAATTTGAGGAATGACCAATATGATATCAAAAACTGTGTGGACTTCATGGACATTGTTGTCATCTGGTTGAAGGTTCACTATTTTTATTAGATGATGGTTTATGGTTAGGGAATGAATTCTTAAAGATGTGTAAATTTTTATTTTTGGCACATTTGGATTGTCCATGACGAGATCTCCATTATCTATCATATCCTGGAAAATGTTCTTAAAATTTATGCAATTACCGTCACTATGGCCTTTGACTTGATGATAATTACAATAGTCATGTTCCTTATACCATGCAGGCATAGGACGAGTGGGATCGAAACTAGTATGAGGTTTTATGGGGGGAAGTGTAATGGCTCCAAATTTAAGAATCTTTTCCAAGAATGAAGAATAGGGCTCTCTAATTGAAGTGTACTTCTATTGTTCCTGCCAGAACTGAAAAGTCTTTGAACAGGGGAAAGATAGGAGGAAGGTTTGGCTTGATTAGAGGGATGAGATGGACCAGCTTTGAGAACTACCACATTGGCAGATCCTTTGGATTTTGAATAATTATTTTGGGGTTTTTGAAGATGAAGAAGAATCATTTGATTTGAATGGGGCCTTCTTTTTTCGTAATTGGATTTTCTTTTCTTCAATGGCACAAATTTCCATAGCTTTCTGTGCCATGGTGAATGCTTCATCGAAGGTATGGAAGGTTTGTACCTACAGAGTTGGTGAGATGTGTCTAGCACAATCTCTAGTGAACAACTCAATAAGTTTAGCTTGAGGTAATTGGAACGTTAATTGGTTGATAAGACTTCACTAATGAGCAATGAAATCTAGGATAGATTTGTCATCATACTATCATGTCCAATATAGGTCAGTCATGGTGAATTTTTTGACTACATTGATTGAGAAGTGGTCCAGGAATGCTTGAACCACTTGGTTAAAGGAGTAGATGGAATGTCTAGGTAAAATGTTGTACAATCTAAGGCGGGTCATCTTAGGGACATGGGGAATGTTTGTAAGAGTAAAGCATTATCATGGGAAATTAGGTAGCACCCATGTTTGAATGACCGCAAGTGCTATGTTGTGGGTCCTCTTTATTGTTGAAACGGTTGAACTTGGGCATTTCCCAATGCACATGGTATGGGAGAATAGGAATGGATGGATGAATAGGCTCATTACAATATTTTTTCAAAGGTTAAGGAGTTACGAGAGCCAGAAACTGATGTTTCTAATGTCTGCATCTTTTCCATCATCATCTAATGAGTTCATTTGTGGGTTGTGAGGAATGGGTGCCTCTTGCAGTAAAGGGAGGTTGATGATGGGTGTATGATGTGGATGACATCCCAGTACACAGGGGTTTTGAATATGAAAACTGTGAAGGGGGATAGATACAGGAGGAATATACCCCGAATAAGTGATAGATGAGATTGGGGGTTGCTAGTGATGCATGTAAATAGGTGGGGTGGTCGCAACAACTCTCGTGGTAATGGGTGGTAGAGAATGAGGAATGGAAAGAACTAGGTTTTAGAACAGGGTGTGGGATGCCAACACTAGAGGTGGTTATGATGCAATTGGTATATACGAGGAAAAGGGGAGAGATGGGGCCATGTTCAAGGTGGTTGGTGAAGGAACAGTTGACACCACTGGTGTAATAGACATCATTGGGCAATTAGTTATGGTAGAGGTGGGACCTAACTGAGAGACCATAGGGGGTAATGTGGATGAGGGCAGCACCGAGCTAGTGGTAGCTAAAATAGAAGTGGGGTGAGATGGTAGGAGGAATAGATATAGGCATGTCATATACTAGTTGTCCTGAGGAGTCTTGGGTAGATGAGTGGGCAAGATAGTATTGTAAGGCCACGGGATTCTGATTAAGGAGTCTTGTGAATTCCTCATCGCTAGTAGAAATGGTGATAGGATGAGTTGGATCCATAGGTGATAGGATGGAAGATGGTGATGGGATCAGATTAGAGTGGTTGAAGACTAGCATGAAATATAAGGGTGTTGGCTTGGTTGTGAGTCAACACCATGTGAATTAGCATTGACCTGGTGAAACTGTATTCTGTAGATGACAACAAAAAGTAACATGAATGGGAAAGAACAGATACTGGTAGGTATACTTGGTCAATGTTTCAATTAAGAGTAAAATAGAGGAAACTTATGTCGATTAAGATGACCGATGATGGTTGAGGGGGACCGATGATGGTTATAGTAACTGATACTAGTTACTATGGGAAAACACCAATTTGAGCAAATGAATCAGAACTGATGAAAAATGAAATGGGGAAACTATACTTGATAGTGATATCATAATGTTGGGAATATGATGATGTCTAGATGAATTCAAATAGAAAAGAGAATGTGATGAAAGCCTTTTTGGGTAAAATAAAAAAGAGATTTGGTAACTGACACTAGTCAGGTAAACCGACGATGGTCAGATGAGAATCAATGATAGTCACTAGACTGACACTGGTTACTGTGAAATTTGAAGAAGTGAAGAAAAATGGATTTTGTGAATTAAATCAGATGAAGAAACAACCCAGAAGACATGAGGATGATAATATGAGGCCCTGACACACTCATAAATAGTCGGAATACTCCAACTATGATGGGGAGTGTGAAAGGAAGAAGAAAATGAAGAAACGTAATCCTCATAACTCAAAACACAATTCAGGAAGAAAGCTAAGAAAAACATGTAATCCTACAAGTGGATTTTATGTTACTTTAGCTTATGTTATTTGAGACTGACTTGTGAACTTAGAACATATTTTTTGGTTGGGAAGGCATCCTATGAAGAGGTAATCTAAAGGTGAGGTTTAAGGTTATGTTTTGGTGGGGGTAGTCCTTTCTCTGAGATAATGACTAGATAGAGAAACCAGCTGGGCACCCACTATCAATCCTCTGATTGTGTGATCATTGAAAAATTCTTCTAGGTAAGGTGTTGTTTAAGAAGATGTGTAAATTCATATTTGTGCAGTTTGGAAAAGAGAGAGAAGAGAGAAATGTTCTTTATATGATTCAATTGTGTCAACCATCAGCTGGGCATGACTTCCATCGTATAGGTTGCCCTCAGTTTTAAATGTGAGCTAATAATGCAGCATACAAGGATGAAATTCAACAAATTCTATAACCCAAATCAATAGTTATATTCAATATAGCAAATGATGAATAGGAGAGAGGATCATTTTCACTAATGCAGAAAGAAAGAAGAATGATTATTTTTAAATGCACCAAAAGAAATGTTTCATTTAGAGAAATTAGAAAGAAGGAGCATATTACCAGAGAAGAATGACTTAGTGAATAAAAATTTAGAAAGGAAACCCACAAGATGCAACCTATATGAATAGAAAGAAACCCACAAAATGAGGGTCCCACCGGACATGCCAAAATTTTTTACCAATAAGTTATGTACATATGAGAAAAATAAAATAGGGTAAGGGTGAGGAGGAATACCTGTGAATGAAGGTGGAAGGTCGAGAGTGTGCACGTGTTCTGATTTCCCGATCCAATGCTGATTACGAGAACTTCCTTTTTGCTAGGAGGAACTACCTATGAATGCAAAACAAGACCATAAGAGGAATATTAAACAATATATGTCAGTGGACTACCTAGCGTGTGCTAGATCGAGGAAGTGTGATACTTCCTAGATGGTTGTCAATCCACTATTTAATACAATTCAATGCAAGAAATAATGTAAATAAACAACATCCTACTGTAGTTGATATGATTTAGGTATCTCATTCAAATACAATAAGAAAATTTAATCTAACGGATAAGGTTATGATCATATCTAGAGGTGGGGCAGGTAGCCAAGGTGACTAGGACAGGTCAAGATAAGTTTTTGGGTGGTTTGGTTTGTTTGGGTGAGTTGTATGAGGTTGTGGTTATAGGTAGAATTACCAGATATAGAGACTGACATCGATCTGATATGACCAATTCCGGTAGAGAGGAAACTGATGATGGTTTGGATTAACCGGCGTCGGTAGGGGAAGAGTGATAGAAACTCAATAAAACTTGGTTTTTAATATTCTTTATGATTGCACAGAGAATGGAAGAATGAGCATTAGGTTTTCAAAGACACTGAGAATTCTCAAAGACGTCTAGAGTTAGGTCTAGAGAGTTGGGAGGTTGTAGGTGGTTAGGAGGAGGGATTAACAGGAAGGTGGGAGGTGATGAGATGCAAAGGAGACTAGGAATCTCAAACAGATATAAAGGAACTGATCTAAATAAGTATGGAAAGATGCAGATGCAAATGCACTTACTTGCATTTGCAGACTGGTGATTGGATGAGGGTGATGGTTGATCTATGAAACTGGTGGTCAGTGCTGTGAAAGTGCTTCCCAGAACATTACCATGAAATTCTTAACCTTCATATCAGTCTTGGTGTTGGTTCAGGATGTCTAGATGTGCAAGAGTGCACTGGTCCGTGATTGAATGCAGATCTCTCTTCTCAAACTTGAATAATTCTTCTAACCTCTAGAACAAGGTTACCAAAGTGAATATATGGTAAACGATGATGTTTTAGGGTGATGAGCGTTGGTTTTGGGTTGACTGGTGTCAGTTAAGGTGAGATATCCTAGGTTTCCAAAAATAGCAGATCTTGGCTATCTTTTTTGCCATTTCTATCTGTTGTTGCGGATCCAAAATGGCATTTTTGTATAGGTAAGTGGGCATGTTGTTGGATAAATAATAGACATTTAGTTTTAGGGTTAGAATAATTCTTATTTAGTTATAGTAAGTGGAGATTGAGTCCTAGTTAAAAGGAAACATGCTAAGAATAGGTCTATGATGAGGTGTTTAGGTGATGTGGTGGGGTGAGGTGGAAATTAATTTAATTAAGGTATGAATATTGTGAGAATGGACATTAATTTAATTATAGGGAATGAAATTAATATACATGTGGGGTAAAATGGGAGTGTGACCCAAATTTTATGTCTACATAAACAATTAATAGTTAATATAGTCAAATAAAAATATCAAAAGAAAGGCACATCAAATTATAAAGAAAAACATATATCAAATAAATAATAACATTCTAAAAATACTTACTACTAAATTTTTATCTAAATTAAGGAAAAAACAATTTAATTCCTTTTTCTTATCACCTTTGTGAAATATATAAGTTTAAATACAAAATTCTATTTTACATTTCAATCATAGTATATGATCAATTGGGTAGAACATAAAATTTCTAGAAAAAATTACATCATCTATTACAACTTTAACTTAAAGCTTTTCAAAAAATATTGAAATTCCTAGATATTATTGTGGGTTTCATGAGATATGCACCATTGTTAATATTTACCAAGTTGAAGAGCTTGGTTATCTTAACATCAACAAATGGAATTTCCCCAAGGCGTGGGACCTTAGATCCTTGGGATAGACCTCTGGAGAATGCCAACTTCCTTTCCTATCCACTCTAATGCAACCACTAATCTACAACTAGCTAATAATTACAAGGGAAAGGGGGAAGAAGGAAACATGATAGTAAACATAATTGGTGATGTACCAAAATAAAAGGGATTACTCTCCTTGGATGAGTTCAAAAAGTCAGAATATAAAACACAACTCCATTTTGAATCAAAACCTTGAAAATGCCACACATAATAAACCATACATATAATAGAGAGGTAAGGAAAAATTAACATAAAGATAGAGGAAAAATATGAGCCACATGATAGAGAGGTAAGAGAAAACTAACATAAACATAGAGGTTAGATATGAACCACAACTATGAATGTATTAAAATCTAGAAATATACACAGTCTAATAACAACATAAATCAAGGGGTTATTTCATCTAAAAATCTCAAATAAAAATGGGAGAGGAACTTAGAATACTCTGATACCCAATTAGGTAGAGTCATTACATTCATGAGAGGATTCTTTTTATAATAGTGTTTGGATACTGATTAACTAAAATTGACTAAAATAGGCAGTATATAATAGTTAATCTAAGCAATGAACAGTTGTACTAAAGTAAATAAATGCCAAAAATAGTATGCTAATGATCTAGGAAAATATGTAAAATTAAATACTAAACCCGATTGTGTCATAGTAATGAAAAGAAAATTAGAAAGTGGGATTGACTATGTCGGGAATCTGAAAAGGATGGAACTAGAGGATTTATCTGGATGGAGGTACCTAGAAGATGACTGGGGAACCCACAGGCACTCTGGTTAGAAAAATAGGCACCCTGGTCTAGGAAAAATGTCCAGAGCTGGTCTTGATAGGCCCTGGAGATGACTGATAACCTTCGCTACTTGTCACATTAATTTCTTTGTACTAAGCCAAATGCTCAAAATATTCCAAGAGAAATAAATAACCTACAAAATACCAAAGGGGAGTATCAAAACCCTACAAAAATAAATATGTAAATGAATGGATTGGACTGACCTTAGCTACCACAACAATGGGATTACTAACTGAGCATTGCAGTACATTTCAGAACCGGATGTAGTTCTGGTGAATGTGTGTATGTCATTCTCTAGGTGTTCTTATGCTAGTCACACTTTGTGAAATAGCGAGCAATAAATAAATGTAGAAAATGTAATAGAATGTGTGCGTGGAATAGAATAGAATCTCCCCTTAATGTATATGTCCTATCTTGTGCCTTAATGATGGAGCTATGTGGATGTTAATGCAATAGATGGATGCAACTATAGATGGAGTGATAGTAGTAGATGATGCTAGGTCCCTCATTGTGGTCTCGTAACTTTATATTTATAATTTTCTGTTTCTCTAATTTTGTAATTAACCTCGAAAAGGCCAACCACAAAAATGATAAAGATGAAAAATGTCTAGAAGAGGCCCAAAAAGTGGTGGGAAAGTGAAAAAAGGACCGGTGCGCCCCTAGGTGGGACTAGGGTGCCCAAGGTGCCCCAATACTGAGCTGGGCACCCCATATGAGGATAAAATAATGTGGAATTTTAGAAAATGGCTAGGCATATGAGTGTAATAGGTCGTAAATTACATAATAAAATAAACAAGATGGCCAAAATGACGGGGGTTAATTAGTACTTTATTCACTCAAGAACCTTCTAAATAGTAGTATGAGATTGGGATAAATAAATGTCTAAAGTGTATGATTTTGTGACTAAATTTTTCCCCCACTTTATATTTGTGAGCAGAAAGTTTGGTGACATAAAGTAGATAGATATTTGTACCTGATGTCCATGAAGAGTGTAGTAGAAACATGCCAAAGGACTAGAGAAAGAGTGGAATGATAAAAATATGGAGGACCATGGAAACTATAGATGAAAAATGTGCAAATAAAAAGTGATGAGAGTGAAGCTAGGGTAGAACATGTGTGTGTGTGTGTGTGTGTGTCACAATGTGTATTGTACCTGCATGGTTAGTAAAACATGGTTTATGCTACATAATGTTGTTATTGACATTGTTGTTGTTGTTGTCCCCATTTGACTTATTATTTCTCATACAACTAGAGATGTAAGGATAAAATGATCAAGTATTCAAATATGTATGTATGTAAGTGTAAAAGATTCATGTGTATGTAAAATACACTAATTTAAATGATAAATGTAAATATAAGGGTAAATGGAACATGTGTACTTGATCCATGTCAAGAGACAAAGTGCAGAAGGATATCCTGTACTGCAAGTTTTTTGGGTGATCTCATGCCACCCTGGATAAAGAAGTGTGGGGAGGAAATACTCCATGTCCTCCAAGCTCTAACTACTTCACTGAACTGTGTGTATAGATCTATGTATTGTCCTAGTTTTTTGGGCGATCTAACACCACTGGCTGAAGTAGTGTAGATAGGCACACCCACTATAACCTCCAAGCTTATAAATACTTCCTAAAATTTAAAGAAACCATGTTGTGTAAAATCCATTGTGTATGGGGTTCATAGACTGGTTTGAACTCACCCACTGTATGTAACCCACAATGCCAAGGGCAGAAAGTGCACTGAACTGAACTAGTGTAAATATGTTGTGTTATTATGTAAAACCCCCAAATGATGCCCCCCCTTTTGGGGCACATGCGATGTCCCTGATAGGAGATATATGGCCCCAAAAAAGGACCAACTAAATGTATGCTATAACCCTGGAAAGTGCTTGGTAAAAAAAAAGGCACACACAAACAAGAAGGCTAGCCAAAGACAAATGAAAACACACATGCATGTAGAAAACAATGTATAAGCTACACAAAAAAATTGTAAGCTACCAAGAAAATTAATGTAAACACACAATAAGACAAGTAATTCACCCAAATCTAGATGAAAACACGATGCATCACTCATGATATCACGAGACATGCAATGCCATCATAGCCGCAAAAAACAAACAAGTGTGCACACCAAACATAGGGAAAGTCCCACAAACAATAGTAGATAATGTAATAAACAAGTATGGAAACAAATATCCCTTCATAACAAATACTACACATGAAGCACTGAATATCATGTTAGAGAGATAACTAGTATGTCAAAAGCATGTATAAGTAAGTAATGTAAAGTGTTAAGTACAAAATGAAACAATAACACCTAGAAGATATAAATGTGGATGCCCCAACAACCAATGTAGGAAGGGTAGAATACAAGAATCCATGTTGCATTTAAGAGACCTGTATCTATGATCATGACTAGAAAAAGGTGTGAACACACATGTGTGTATGATATAGATAAATGACATACAAGAAATAAAACTAGCATGTGTGATAACGTGATCATGAACAACAAAAGTAAGAAAGAGTACAAACAACCATAATATGCAACATACTTTAGATGGATGGATGGAATGAAAAATGGAGTGATAGGCCGTGTGACCCCTGAGTGGATGGAAATGTATGTAATGAGGTTCATTTATTTTTCCCTCAGCAGACAAGAATGAACCGTAAACAAGAGTGCGTCATCAAGATATGGTCAATTAATGTGTGTATCGTGTCTAGTGTGACATGATAAATGTGTATATGCTTAGTGGTGATGATATGCAACATGTAGAAGAGATGTGCATTGAAATTATATCCTAAACATATACCATGATGAGATGAAATGTGAAGTGATGATTTAGCCTAAGCGTATATCACTATAAGATTAACGGAGGAGTGATGATTTAGCACTAAGCGTATATCACTACAAAATGTAAAGAGGGTGATGAAGCATTATATATTTCATTTAATTAATGATGTGTAAGGTGTGTTAAAGTATTATAGATGTGCATATGTATAGGTGATGATGTAATGGAGGAATATGGTAATGTAAGATGAAACGAGGTTCTTTATGGTAAAATATCCTTCAACAGTCATATAAGAACCATAAGAATATGAGTGTGTCATCAGGAGGGTAGAGTGAGAAGATTCACCTACCAAAGATCAATTACACTCGCAGTGGGACCTTGTTGAACAAATTTTATAATAGAACTATGTGATGGTGGTGAAAGTGAGGATATATTATAAACACTAGGGGAAAGATTAGTTATTGGGTTGAAATTAATCAGTTAGAGCTTATATTTAAGAGAAGGCCAAGTTGCATGGAGTCTAAAGGGAGTGTCCTTAGGTTTAGTTGGTAATGTAGTAGATGACTTAGTAAAAGTGGCTTGTGAACTAATTTTTATAGGTGGTTGACTATGTTGACTTGGGTATACCATTGGTGATTACTTATGTGGTACTTTTCCATCCGAAGAAGGTGCAGGAGAAATAGTGGCGTGATGCTCAGTAAGTGGATAATCATGAGATGGGACTATAGTATTTTTCTTACTAGGAGAAGAAGCATTATGCACATGTGAGTGATTTTCAACATCAAGCATGTAATGAATAAGAGAACCATATAGAACTTCTATAAAAATATTAGGTGGAGACTCACTAGTAGCCACATAGTATGGTGTAGTAGTTGTGGATGGGCATGCCTTGAAGGAGATAAAAACCTGATGCTCAAGATTTTTGATCTTACTTTGTATATCATAAAATTCATTTTCATTATGTCCATTAATTCTATGATAGTTGCAATATGGACTACCTTGATATTTTGTAATCCGATAAGGAGGATGACAATGATTAGGTGGTAAGTTGATCAACCAATGACTACGGAGCTAAGTAATAATTTCATGTGGCATAGTATTTTTCTCAAACATAAGAGGCTTAGGAAATAACCTGTTTTGAGGTTCAACTAGATTACATGTAGTGGACATATATTACATATAAGATGTAGAAGGAACACAAACATATGATTGAGAATCATCCTAAAGCTATTGAATTTCAGATCTAAGGGATGTAATGGCTGATTCCATGGCTGAAAATTCATCTTAAAATAATGTATGTAAGGCTTGAATTGATTCTAATAATGGTTGATTAGATGGAGGATAATTAAGACTAGGGTCGACAAATAGACAATGAAATATAGAACTAAATTCATGTGGTGGCATATTTGTCATCATAGTACTTGGCATCTAAGTATTTTTACAAAGCATCGTGATAATTAGGGTGTCTCCTAAGTAAATTAGATAAAGAAACATAACCCATGATATAGGGAAAATGAGGATCCTAAGCGTGAAGAGGATCGGGTTCACCAAAATGATTAACTAAAATTGACTAAACTAGGTAGTATATAATAGTTAATCTAAGATATGAACAATTTTACTAAAGTAAATAAATGTGGAAAATAGTATTCTAATGATCTAAGAAAATATGTAAAATGAAATACTAAACCCTAATGTGTAAGAGAGAAGAGGAAATAACTTAGCTGAATAATAGAAGCATGTCAGACTGTGTCGTAGTGATGAATAGAAAATCAGAAAGCATGAATGACTAGGTCGGGACTCTGAAAAGGATGGAGCTAGAGTATTTATCTAGACTGGGGCACCTGGAAGAGGACTGGGGCACCCACGGACACTCTGGTAAGTAGAATAGGCACCCTAGTCTAGGAAAAAGGTTTGGATATGGTATTCATAGGTCATAGAGATGACTAATAACCTTCACTACTTGTGACATTAATTTATCGGTACTATGTCAAATGCTCCAAATATTCCAAGAAGAAGAAATAACCCACAAAATACAAAAAGGGAGTATTAAAACCCTAAAAAATGAAGATGTAAATGAATGGGTTAGAATGACCTCCGCTACCATAACAGTGGGCTTACTAACTGAGCGTTGCACTATATTTCAGACCCAAATTTAGTTCTGGTGAGTGTGTGCATGTCATGACCTGGGTGCTCTTGTTCCAGTCACATTTTGTGAAATAGCGAGAAATAGATAAATGTATAAAATGTAATAGATTGTTTTCATGGAATAGAATATAATCCCTCCCCCTATGAAGTGTGATGCAGATGTCATAGATTTTTCCTTGATGATGGAGCTATGTGGATGCCAATCCAAGAGACTGATTCAACTCTAGATCAAGTGATAGTATTAGATGATGCTAGGTCCCTCATTATGGCCTCATAACTTTATATTTATAGGGTTCTCTTGGTCTAATTTCATAATTAACCTGAAAAGGCCGACCACAAGAAAAATAAAGATGAAAAATGGCTAGAAGAGGCCCAAAAAGTGGCGAGAAAGTGTAAAAAGGATTGGGGCACCCCCAGGTGGGACCATGGTGCCCATGGGCACCCCATTACTAATCTGAGTACCCCAAGAGAGGCTAAAATAATGTGGAATGTCAGAAAATGGTTAGGCATATGGGTGTGATAGGTCAAAAATTATGAAATAAAATAAACAATATGGCCAAAAGGATAGGGATTAATTAGTACTTTCTTAACTCAAGAACCTTCTAAATAGTAGTATGAGATCGAGATAAATAAATGTCTAAAGTGCATGATTTTGTGACTACAGTTACATTTATAGAAGAGGGAAGATGAAACAAGAGGATCAAAAGATGTTGAAGAATATCTCTCTTCAATTTTATCCCCTTTATCAAGATCAAAATACTTTAGAAGATGTTGAATTGAAATGATTCACACCAAAACAACATGAAACATATTCTCAAGATCTTCTAAGGTTTCATGATGATCCAATATCAATGAAACATGGTTTAGGAATGGTCTAAAACAACCTTATCCATATAACCATTAAGAATTTGAAAGTAGATCTATATTTCTTCACTTACAAGGAATGAGTGGATATTTTGATTTATGATCCCTAAGAATACATTAAATGAAAATATATGGGAAGGAATCTATGATATTAGGAAGATAATCATAGATTAAGTTGCCACTTAGTGAAGAGATCACTATTTAACTATAGGACCACTATAATAACTCCTTCATTGATCAACATCTAGTATAACTTCTTCTTTATGTTTTGGTGGGACCAAGAGTGGAATATCCAACTAAAAGGCATCTTTACAGTAGAAAATATCACTTCAGAAGGATTTGAGAAGGATTTTTGGGGTCATTAGATCTGAAAATGTAGTAGAAGACACACAAACATTCTGTCATGAAAATATCTCAAATATCTCAACTATTTTCACTGAACCTAGGCTAAATGTGTAGCTCTTTCCAATATTATTCTAATGGTACTAGCTAATTATCAAATATAATCCTCTATCAAAATATATAAGTAAAAAAATAGGCATATTTTTAACACCATTTTGGTGTCTCCAAGCTCAGATTAACACTAATACAAACCATGAAATTCAAACTTATAGGAAAAACACTGTGGTGAATCTCATAGTACGCTAGTTACTACCATGTGTCATGTTTTCCACTGGTGCTTTGGAATTTTTTGGAGTGAAGCAGTGGGGGAGAGTTTTTGAGAGAGTGTATAGTGTTGATGGTTACCAACAATCTGTAATCTTTACATGTCAAACATCATTGTCTTGTAAGATTCAAAAGGTGAGACAAGGCTTGAAAGGATAACATGTGGCAATTTTTGACACATATCTTCTATGTTTTCTATCACACATCATAATCCTATATATTTTATATATTTAACAAATCCTATGGAAAATTCTCACTTTTGATCTTTGCCACATGTTCTTTGTGACACTTGTCACACATCAATGTTTTGTAATCTTTAGGGAGCGAGGAAACTCGTATTTTATGGGAGTCTCATGCCTCGATGGGTGACACTTGTCACTCATCCATATAAGGTGCTAAAATTCACAAAAACGTCAAGTCAAATATTTGGAGATGTTGTTGGCTTCCATGTGTCCTTGTTTCACTCAGTTAATATTGACAGCCCACTCATTAATAAACCAAGTGATTTGAAAGTATTTTGAACATTTTAAGGTTAAATGTCATTACTTTTCACTCTTATTTCTCTATGCAAGTTGGTAAATTCAAATAAGTTCAATTTGGAAACAATTACGTTTCAAACATGTCATTATTTATATTCAAATATAATCACTTAGCAATTTGAAACATAAGATAATTTTAACATACTTGCTCAACTTTGTCAAGAATTGATCATCTTCGTCCCTAAAATGTCCAACTATAAGGTAAACTGAGATAAAAATTAACAAAAATATGTCATTTGTATATTTCCAATATTCATTTTTAAAAATGAAGTTTAAGAACAAAATTGAGCCCGTAGATTGATTCGACTAAGAAAACATGTGTGTGTAGGATATCTCAACTAAAATCCATAGAATATTGTACATTTGAACCATTCGTTTGAATTAGAATTACTACTAAAAATTCAAATTGGTAAGAAAAATGACCAAATGAAAACAAACAATTATATTCATTTAAAAGTAAATTTCATATTAACAAAGATCAAACTTGAGTACGAGGACATATGAACTTCTATAAAATATTAGGTGGAGACTCACTAGTAGCCACATAGTATGGTGTAGTAGTTGTGGATGGGCATGCCTTGAAGGAGATAAAAACCTGATGCTCAAGATTTTTTATCTTACTTTGTATATCATAAAATTCATTTTCATTATGTCCATTAATTCTATGATAGTTGCAATATGGACTACCTTGATATTTTGTAATCCGATAAGGAGGATGAAAATGATTAGGTGGTAAGTTGATCAACCAATGACTAAGGAGCTAAGTAATAATTTCATGTGGCATAGTATTTTTCTCAAACATAAGAGGCTTAGGAAATAGCCTGTTTTGAGGTTCAACTAGATTACATGTAGTGGACATATATTACATATAAGATGTAGAAGGAACACAAACATATGATTGAGAATCATCCTAAAGCTATTGAATTTCAGATCTAAGGGATGTAATGGATGATTCCATGGCTGAAAATTGATCTTAAAATAATGTATGTAAGGCTTGAATTGATTCTAATAATGGTTGATTAGATGGAGGATAATTAAGACTAGGGTTGACAAATAGACAATGAAGTATAGAACTAAATTCATGTGGTGGCATATTTTCATCATAGTACTTGGCATCTAAGTATTTTTGCAAAGCATCGTGATAATTAGGGTATCTCCTAAGTAAATTAGATAAAGAAACATAACCCATGATATAGGGAAAATGAGGATCCTAAGCGTGAAGAGGATCGGGTTCACCAAAATGATTAACTAAAATTGACTAAACTAGGTAGTATATAATAGTTAATCTAAGATATGAACAATTGTACTAAAGTAAAGAAATGTGGAAAATAGTATTCTAATGATCTAAGAAAATATGTAAAATGAAATACTAAACCCTAATGTGTAAGAGAGAAGAGGAAATAACTTAGCTGAATAATAGAAGCATGTCAGACTGTGTCGTAGTGATGAATAGAAAATCAGAAAGCATGAATGACTAGGTCGGTACTCTGAAAAGGATGGAGCTGGAGTATTTATCTAGACTGGGGCACCTGGAAGAGGACTGGGGCACCCACGGACACTCTGGTAAGTAGAATAGGCACCCTAGTCTAGGAAAAAGGTTTGGATATGGTCTTCATAGGTCATAGAGATGACTAATAACCTTCACTACTTGTGACATTAATTTATCGGTACTACGTCAAATGCTCCAAATATTCCAAGAAGAAGAAATAACCCACAAAATACAAAAGGGGAGTATTAAAACCCTAAAAAATGAAGATGTAAATGAATGGGTTAGAATGACCTCTGCTACCATAACAGTGGGCTTACTAACTGAGCGTTGCACTATATTTCAGACCCAAATTTAGTTCTGGTGAGTGTGTGCATGTCATGACCTGGGTGCTCTTGTTCCAGTCACATTTTGTGAAATAGCAAGAAATAGATAAATGTATAAAATGTAATAGATTGTTTTCATGGAATAGAATATAATCCCTCCCCCTATGAAGTGTGATGCAGATGTCATAGATTTTTCCTTGATGATGGAGCTATGTGGATGCCAATCCAAGAGACTGATTCAACTCTAGATCAAGTGATAGTATTAGATGATGCTAGGTCCCTCATTATGGCCTCATAACTTTATATTTATAAGGTTCTCTTGGTCTAATTTCATAATTAACCTGAAAAGGCCGACCACAAGAAAAATAAAGATGAAAAATGGCTAGAAGAGGCCCAAAAAGTGGCGAGAAAGTGTAAAAAGGATTGGGGCACCCCCAGGTGGGACCATGGTGCCCATGGGCACCCCATTACTAATCTGAGTACCCCAAGAGAGGCTAAAATAATGTGGAATGTCAGAAAATGGTTAGGCATATGGGTGTGATAGGTCAAAAATTATGAAATAAAATAAACAATATGGCCAAAAGGATAGGGATTAATTAGTACTTTCTTAACTCAAGAACCTTCTAAATAGTAGTATGAGATCGAGATAAATAAATGTCTAAAGTGCATGATTTTGTGACTACAGTTACATTTATAGAAGAGGGAAGATGAAACAAGAGGATCAAAAGATGTTGAAGAATATCTCTCTTCAATTTTATCCCCTTTATCAAGATCAAAATACTTTAGAAGATGTTGAATTGAAATGATTCACACCAAAACAACATGAAACATATTCTCAAGATCTTCTAAGGTTTCATGATGATCCAATATCAATGAAACATGGTTTAGGAATGGTCTAAAACAACCTTATCCATATAACCATTAAGAATTTGAAAGTAGATTAGATTTCTTCACTTACAAGGAATGAGTGGATATTTTGATTTATGATCCCTAAGAATACATTAAATGAAAATATATGGGAAGGAATCTATGATATTAGGAAGATAATCATAGATTAAGTTGCCACTTAGTGCAGAGATCACTATTTAACTATAGGACCACTATAATAACTCCTTCATTGATCAACATCTAGTATAACTTCTTCTTTATGTTTTGGTGGGACCAAGAGTGGAATATCCAACTAAAAGGCATCTTTACAGTAGAAAATATCACTTCAGAAGGATTTGAGAAGGATTTTTGGGGTCGTTAGATCTGAAAATGTAGTAGAAGACACACAAACATTCTATCATGAAAATATCTCAAATATCTCAACTATTTTCACTGAACCTAGGCTAAATGTGTAGCTCTTTCCAATATTATTCTAATGGTACTAGCTAATTATCAAATATAATCCTCTATCAAAATATATAAGTAAAAAAATAGGCATATTTTTATCACCATTTTGGTGTCTCCAAGCTCAGATTAACACTAATACAAACCATGAAATTCAAACTTATAGGAAAAACACTGTGGTGAATCTCATAGTATGCTAGTTACTACCATGTGTCATGATTTCCACTGGTGCTTTGGAATTTTTTGGAGTGAAGCGGTGGGGGAGAGTTTTTGAGAGAGTGTATAGTGTTGATGGTTACCAACAATCTGTAATCTTTACATGTCAAACATCATTGTCTTGTAAGATTCAAAAGGTGAGACAAGGCTTGAAAGGATAACATGTGGCAATTTTTGACACATATCTTCTATGTTTTCTATCACACATCATAATCCTATATATTTTATATATTTAACAAATCCTATGGAAAATTCTCACTTTTGATCTTTGCCACATGTTCTTTGTGACACTTGTCACACATCAATGTTTTGTAATCGTTAGGGAGCGAGGAAACTCGTATTTTATGGGAGTCTCATGCCTCGATGGGTGACACTTGTCACTCATCCATATAAGGTGCTAAAATTCACAAAAACGTCCAAGTCAAATATTTGGAGATGTTGTTGGCTTCCATGTGTCCTTGTTTCACTCAGTTAATATTGACAGCCCACTCATTAATAAACCAAGTGATTTGAAAGTATTTTGAACATTTTAAGGTTAAATGTCATTACTTTTCACTCTTATTTCTCTATGCAAGTTGGTAAATTCAAATAAGTTCAATTTGGAAACAATTACGTTTCAAACATGTCATTATTTATATTCAAATATAATCACTTAGCAATTTGAAACATAAGATAATTTTAACATACTTGCTCAACTTTGTCAAGAATTGATCATCTTCGTCCCTAAAATGTCCAACTATAAGGTAAACCGAGATAAAAATTAACAAAAATATGTCATTTGTATATTTCCAATATTCATTTTTTAAAATGAAGTTTAAGAACAAATTGAGCCCGTAGATTGATTCGACTAAGAAAACATGTGTGTGTAGGATATCTCAACTAAAATCCATAGAATATTGTACATTTGAACCATTCGTTTGAATTAGAATTACTACTAAAAATTCAAATTGGTAAGAAAAATGACCAAATGAAAACAAACAATTATATTCATTTAAAAGTAAATTTCATATTAACAAAGATCAAACTTTGAGCATAAGAGACATTATCAATAAATATTAATGGATAAGTGGGAAATAATGGATTTGCTAATGGATTATTATCCCTTATGGATTGAATAGGAAGATCATAGAACCACTGAAAAGCATAATCCTTACTATTTCTTAGAAAAATATTAGTAATAATTTTGTCATTGTAAGCATAGTCTAAGCAAGATACATGAAAAGAATGATAATTCTACTTAGTATCTCCTTTACCTTGATAGAAATGAAGCTTAAGAGATATAAAATCTAAGGGTAAAGGATAAGACCTCAAGTTTAATTGGATTATAAAGTAACTGATTAGAGTCCATAAAATGGAAACACATACACTCCCCAAGTGGAAAGTTTAAGGTGTGAAATAACACTTATTTTTCAAAAATTAGGGCCTTCTTAGCAACCTCTAAGGAGGAAAATTGATATTAAAACTTATTATTTGAAAATTTAGGATCAGAGAAGGCACCCAAACCTAGAATTACAAAATAAGACACTAACGCAACAAAACAACAATAAAAACAAAAATAAGGGAACAACAAAAGGGAAATATACAATTATGTACAAAGGCATTTCAATAGGCTCAAGGGTTTTATTTTAGGAGTATCCCATTAACTAGGATTATCAGTGGCTCACCATCAAGTTTTTGTAACTCAAAGGAATTTATTTCATTATACCTCATGATTTGTTATGGGCTACTCCAAATAGTATCAAATTTCTTGTGCCTCTCGATCTTAGCTTTGTCTTCATCCCACTTACGGACTATATCTCCTTATTTGAAGTCTTGGGGATGATATCTCTTATCAAAAAACTTCTTAAAAGTATATTGACGGTCTTGGAGTTTACCCTATCCTTTTTCACACTTCTTTCGAATTGAACAATTTTGCAATCCTAATTTTCCTTTTATTATGGTGTTCCAAATCTATCCAATGATTTAGCTCAAGGGTGGGGATTTCAAGTGATTTTGGAATTATAGATTATTTTTCATATACCAACATGAAAGGATAATTACCAATGGACTTATTTGGTCTAATCTATCCACCCAAAGTGCTTTCTTCACCTTTTTATGCCACTGACTCTGATTTTCCTCCATGATTATGTTCATTATTCTGATTAGATTATTGTTTGAGGACATAAGATCATTACCATGAGGATAGTAATTGGAGCATTTATTTGAGTAAATGTTGTGCCTCAAGACAAAATCAATAACATTGGTACCAACAAAAGCCTTAAGATTATCTTATATTATAGCATGGGGACCCTAAACCTTGTAAGTATATCTTCCAAAAAATCCACCTTAACATTTTTAATTTCTTCTTTAAAATGGAATAATTTAATCCACATCATAAAATAATCAATGTAAGTTATCATCCACTTGTGCCTAGTACTAGAAAGAGGTTTCACCAAGCCAATGAAGTCTAATCCCCACTAAGGAAATGGATGGTATATTGTGATTTTTTGAAGAGGGGGGACTTTTTTCCTTTTCTTATCTATGAAAAATAAATATTCCTTATAAATATTTACCCATTTGTGAAAATCCAAAAAATGGTAGTCCAAAAGTAACCAATTTGATAATCTTTGTTGAAATTGTTTGAGGGGAGAAATTGAGACCAAAAAACTTGTTAAAAATCCTTGAGTACTCTTTTAACATTTTTAGCTTCAACACACCTAAGAATTACATTGTTAATGTTCCTCTTGAAGAAAAACCTATCAATCAACTCATAATGAATACTTACATATTGAAATGTCTCCTCTTATTTCCATAAAACCTTCTAGGTAGTTATTTTGTGTTTACATAACCTACCATGTTCTAGGACTAATTATCCCCTACCCATTAATCTATTACAAACGTTTTTAGTTGGACACACACCAGCTCTTAAGGAGGATCAATATATTCAACTAGATGTTGAAAAATGGCCCTTCCTTTTATTAGTTTAGTATACTTGATTTCTACATAAAATTTCATGGTTTTTGTGATCCTATAATCTACCTTCTTGCTGATATTTGTGCTCATAATGTATTTATTAATGTTGGGATGAGTGAAAAAAACTTTTATTTTATTATTATAAAACATATTTCTTAATTTTTTGAGATCCCTCAACACAAAAAATATATGGTTTTCAAAAAAATTGCACTTTAGCTCATAGTCTTTTAGGGTTTGAATTACAATTGCAATGGGCTACTCCAAACCTTGTTGATTCTCTAGTGTCAATATGGTGGCAATGTTACTCACTCCTTTGAATACATAGAAAAAGAAACCATCATCAAAAAATTTATTGATAAATGTAAGGTTGTGAGTTGGCCTTCTTAATATTCTTAGAAATTATCTTTCCCTCTTTATTCCATTAGAATTCACACCCTTCCATTAACATTAAAGTAATAGGCCTCACCAAACCTATAAAATTAGTGATGAATTTCTTCACAAATTTTGTTTTTCCAAGGATTGAAGTTACTTTTTGTGGGATAGAAGAGACAAGGCCAATATGGTTGTAACTCTATCAGGTTATATAACTAAACCAATTTTTGACATAACATGGCCCAAAAGGTTACCTTCATGGGAAAAATAAATAAATTTATTTATGTTGATGTATACACCAAAATACCTACATCTACTGAAGGTTTTTTCAAGGTGATCCAGGTGATCCTCTTTCTTCTTGGAAAAAATAGTAATATCACCAAGGTAAACCAAAATGACATAATTTATCAGACCTTTGAGATCTAAACCATAGCTCTTTGGAAGGTGGCGCTAGTATTAGACAGCCGAAAAAGCATTTTACCATAAGATAATGTTCCCCATTTAGTGGTGAAATATGTTTTAAATTTATCATACTTGAAATTTTACTAATTTTCCCACCCGACAAATTATTTCCTATTCTAATGCATTCCTCTCCATATTAACTTCACTCCATAAACATGTACTTTTTGGATATAATGCAATGAGACTTTGTGTTTCTTGTATATTGTTCCTTGTTCCTTGTTATATGTGAGTGGTTTGTTCTCATTGAATTCATGGTTATATTCTAGTTTTGAGGCAATAATATTTTATGTTATATTTATTGTGTAAAAACCTCCTTGTTATTCTCTTCTTACCTCTCTCTTTCTAATTTTTTCCTTTCTTGTAGTACCTACAAGAACTTTTCCATAGGCATAGGGAAGTACTCGTATGTGATCCTTGGTCAAAATACCACCCCCAAGAAATTAGAATAGTGTAAATATTTTCACACACTGTCGATCAAAATTCACTAGTTTACCCACTCAAAAAATTATTTCGCCAACAATACTCTTGAATAATAATATGATTATAGACTAAAAATTCATCTAATAATGAGAATATTTCATCTCCTACTATTATTTGAAAAATCTAATTTATAGAGGATAAGGGTAGTGATTTTGGAGGTAACATTTGTTCAAGTCTTTATATTCCACACACAATTTGATTTCACCATTGTTTTTCTTTTTGGGACTAGATTGGAAAACCATGAGGAATTCTTGATAGGAAAATGATATTGACCTCAAAAAATTTAGTCAATTATTTTCTCATGAGATGATCAATTTTGGGGTTGACTAGCCTTTGATTTTCCTCACACATTTAGCATGGAGATATGTTGCACATCTAGGTGTGTCATAACCCCATATCCATGCACTTGAGTTATAAGAATTTGAACACACAAGTTTATCTTACGCTTCGCACTAGCCTATCACACCAGAATGGGAACTAAGGAAAGATCACCTAAAGCGCGGAAGGTTCCAAGTTTCATCAAGGTTAGCTTAGTTGAATTGGATTTATATGTTTTAACACATAACACAATAAACCATAAAGTAAATCAGCACATGTGATGTGAAAACACTACTTGATTTAACAAAAATAAACTAAAGTGTAGTAGATTATTATTTTTAATTCTTATATATGCTACAACAAGTATATATGATAGTAAAGTACGTAAATGACTCAAGAAAATAATAAAATTAAGTAAAACCCTAAGTTTAATAGAGATTTAGGTTACTTAGCTAATTTTTCAATAATCATGGTAGTGTGCGAGTGTGAAATACTGAAGAACGACAGTATGGGACCTCAAAAACAAACCTAGAAAAGTGCAGGAATGCAAGAGTAGGGACTAGGGTGCTTGGATTGGTACTGAGGCACCTAGGCACTAGGATCTTTTCTTGGGTGGTAAGGTCTACGTAAGATCTCTAGAGATGAATTCTTTAGGGTATCTGGTTGATCTGAAACCCTCGTTATTTTTATTTATATGGTTGTACTATGATTGTTGATGTTGTTGATAACCTACAATAAAGAGATTGCCTATAAAACCCTCAAAAGAACATCAAATCCTAAAAAATAAATATGTTAAAAAAGGGTTTGGAATTTCCTCAACTATCAAACAAGTGATCTTATGACTGAGCACTACACAACATATCAAAACCAATGTATTTCTATGTGTGTGTGTGCGGAATCATGCCCTAGATGGATCTTTTGCGTGTCACACTCAATAACAATCAAAGTAGCTATATGTAAAAAGATGTAATAGATGTGTGCATAAAATAAAATTAACTTCCCTCCTATGTGTGTGATGCAAAAAACCATCCCTTATCCCTTGTAATGGTGTTATATGAATGTAAATATGCTCTTGAGTTCTTATGAGATGTAACCTTAGGTGATAATATAGATTATTAGAGATTTTTCCTTGAATTTGGTCACATAACTTTATATTTATATGATTATCTTGTTCAAAGTTCAAAATTTATCACTAAAAGGCTGACCTCTAAGAGATAGGGATGCCCAACAAATAGAAAGGACCCAAAACGAGTGATAAAAGTACAAAGAGGTCTAGGGTTCCGAGAGGGGATGAGGGCGTTAGTGTCCTAACTAGGCGCTAGTGTTCAAAGCCAAAAAAGGTGAAGTATGAAGGGTTAAGCTGGGAAGTGAGGTTTAGAAGGATAAGTAGGAGGATATAAAGGAAACTAAGAGGCCAATTATAGTGATCAATTAGTACTTTTCTCCCGTAATAAGCATATGAATAGCAGTATGTGATTAGGACCTAGTAATGTACCCAAAGTGCATGATTTAGTGTCTACACTAATACTACTCCAAAATTAACTTTTTCATATATTAATCATCAGTTACACAAGTACATAATATCTAATCAAATTATAAACTTACACACTTGTTCCATTCACACAAGTATAGAACATACTTAACTCAAACTATGACGATAAGAATTGCTACAAAATTGTATAACACTCTTTCATCACAATGAATCCCCATAATATATATATATATATATATATATATATATTTGTGTGTGTGTGTGTGTGTGTGTGTGTGTGTGTGTGTGTGTGTACACTAGGGTAATTTCCCTTCACTTATCTTCCAAGATCTATTAATAGCCCTTGAGTTGCAACTATCAATTAAACTATTACATCATAAGTGACAGATAAATACATCCACCTACCTCCATAACTCTACTCTGAATAGTGATAATTCTAGAATTTCATTATTTCTCTTTAGTCAAGTTCCCATTTTATCCATTCTTTGACCACTTCCATACAAGTATTATAATCTAAAACTTGTGGTCTATTCTTATCCCTATCTATAATTGTTCTTCATCATCCTACATGTTTTTTCCAAACTTGTCCTTGTTGCATGATCTTTTATCATTTATTTGTGTTTCCTCTTCTACATTCCTTACTCATAGTACCATTCAACTTATGTTCACAATACTTATTCTCATCTTTAAGCATTTTCCCCCCTTTCATGCACTTAATTCTCAACCTCGTGCACTTCCTCCACATTCGTCTTTTTTTACAAAAACTTTCTTAAAGTGCCACACATCCCTAATGAATAAATAATGTTTATTTATAATATAGTACAAATAATGAAGAATAAAAATTCAGGGGTCCACCATCACCCCACACTAAATAGGCTTTCTCCCCTTAAGAAATGCTTATTTTGTTTATATTGCAGATAAAAAATCTATGCACTTCAGTACATTTCTAGGTCCTAAAATCATGTTAGGATTTACCTAATTCCTAAGTGAGAAAACTAGTAATTGACAACTCCCTTTATCCTTTTACTTGGTCTTATAAATTTTTATTGACTTTATGCATCTTACACTCTTGCTAGAGTTTTTTTAAATCTTTCTATGGCTTCAGACACTAGCACCTAGCCAAGACACTAGCACTAGGTTTTCCTATCCTCATGGGCACTCATGTCCATATTTACATATTTCTTATCCTTTTGGACCCCTTTCTCTTCTTAATTACTTTTTACTACTCTAGGTAGGCCTTTCAGTTGTAAATTATGAAATTCAAATAAGGAATCATATAAATGCATAGCTATGTTTTCAAAATAAAGGACCAAGTACTAAGAATTACATACCATCACCTAAGATTTCATTCCGAGGCATAAGAGTATCAAATGCATCCATCTATCACTATACAAGGGATAGGGGATGCATCAATTTTGCATACATAGTATAGGAAGGGGAAGTCTATCCTATTCCATCCTACACATTCTATACATTTGGTACATTCTAGATCTATCCTTCTATCATTGTTTAACTTACACAAGGGCATCTTAGGGTATCATTTCTACACACACCAAAAGTACATGGAGTATGAGATGTAGTGTAGTGCACGGTTTTAAGTTCACTCTTTGGGTGACTGTTGGGGTAAGTCCAACTCCCCATTCTATATTTTCCTTTTTATTTTTGATGTGGTTTTGTGGGTATGTGTAGGTGAACCTATTTATTGTAGGTTACAGGTACTGTTGGTGATAAAGGATCAAACCACATGTGACAAATAGGAACCAATAGCGACCCTCTTTTGACATAGAATAAATTAGATCCTAAGCATTTTCATGGTCATCGATGCCCAGATCCAGTCGTCAGCACCTAGGTTCCCCTAACCTCTTACGTGTTCCACTATCCTACACCATTTCGAAGTCCCAGTATTTCTAGTGAGCACTAATGATGTTGTCTACCATCTGTTTATACATTTTACCTGCTTGGATCACTTCTATATTGCTTGTATATAAGCTAAGTCTTCTTATCTGCCTCTCTTGTTTAGGGTTGTACATCATACATGCTTATTTTCTTTTGTTTAGGGTTGTACATAATTTATTACAATATTTACTTTGTGATCAGATTTAATTGTGTTTTTATTAAATCATTTAGTGAACCCGACTCATGATCAAACACTTGGATCCTCATTTTTCCTACTATTTTTTATCTTCTTTCATGGCTCCTAAAATTCTTAAATTCTCCTTATATCAATTACTTAAAATGCACCCACCTTTCCACCTTCATAATTAATTTTCATTTTCAATTATCTATCTAACAACCATATCGGTCCTAATACTGCATCCAATCAGCCCATTTTAGCATCAATTCAAGCTTTACACCATGATTTTGAAGACGAATTTCAAGTTATTGAAACCACGATTACATCTCTCAAAGATTAAATCCAACATCTTCAGTCCTATGCTAATTCTTCTTCTACACCTCATTCTAATCCTATGTCTTCTACATGTGCTCATATAAGTAAACCCCAAGTCTTGCAACTACCATTACCTCTCTAATTTGACCTAAATGATAAGAAACATGATATTATTCTTGAGTTCCTCACTCACCAGTTAATAAAGTTTCCAAATACTCATTGTTATCCTCCTTATCATCTTGAAAAATATGAAGGTCTACCATTTTACAATTATAAAAAAAAAAATAGACATCATGACAATGATGTCTATGTTTTAAAACAAAGAGATAAACATCTTGAGAATTAGGGTTTGATTTCATTTGCTACACAACATTCTGCTACATGCTCATCCTCAATTTCTCAATCCCAATGGACTCCCAAATCTGATCCTTCCATGTCTAATGAGCATCATGCCATAATAATAATGTTCCTTCTCTGATAAGTCAAGAGCCACCTATCCAACCCATTCCAACTAATAAACCACCTCTCATAATACATCCTCCATCCCTTCCTCATATCAAGTCTTCTAAGGTGTTACCTATTCCAATTAAGCATTCGCCTCTCAAAATACATCCTCCATCCTCTCCTCATATCAGGTCCTCCACAACATTACCAATTCCAAATCAACAACCACTCTCTAAGAGAGACCAACAAACTCTAGGTGACCTAGATTTAAACTACCTCCTGTCAACCCGAAATCCAACCTTGTTTCTACTACTACTTCTACCTACCATTGTGATGACTCTCTCTCTTCTCATGACACATCTAAAACTCTCCCAAAATACATGGTATCTCTCGTATCATCACATAGATCTCCACCACACGCATACTTTGGGGGAATTGTTCTTTCTACCCCCTTCTAATATTATCATTTGTCTCTAGATTCTACGACTAGACTTCATGCTTTGTGCTTCACATTTAATCTTTCTAAGCACTCCTACACCTTTGGTACACATATTGTACCATCATTACCCGTTAACACACTTGTGTGCTACAATTCACACTTGACTATTGAGGGATCACTATATCAATGAACTTCACCTTACACACTTCACGCTTTGTGCTTCATGACATATATTTTCTAGCATCTACTCACAAGCGACAAACCCATTTCCCAATGACACACTTGTTATATGGTTAATTCTTGACTACTGAGGGGGAATTTATAGATAAACCTCCTTTCATATGCATCTATTGGGGGGAAACGAAGCCCCTTCTATTTACACATCTTGCATACCATACCATCATGCTCACACATCATTTGCATATCTTGGTTACATTCATTCTTGTTATCTTATGTTATTTCCATGTTGCACTTTGCTTAATATGCTAGATGGATTCTTATTATCTCATTATCTTTATCATATACACATGTATGCTCACTCAATCTTTGGAATTGAATGTAGATATATTACAAATTCTTACACATTGTATGATACTCGACATCGAATCCTTTTCCAATCTCACAGAGGCTCCTGGGGGCATCTACCTTTGCTACTCTCACACATCATCGGTTCTATAGTCACATTATTTACTTATTTTCCTTACTATTAATTTATGTCTCACTTGTATGTACACATTTAAACATAATACTTATCTTTCTAACATTTTAACATGTTCTTCATGTGTAGTATTTTCCTTGTAGGAATGCATACAATCATGGTTATCTGACACATTTTTCTTTCTATTTTTTCTATTGTATGATATTTTATGTGGGATTTTACCTATGTCTTTCTTGTTCATTGTATGTTTTTGGCCTCTTCAGCCTCAATTTTCTTGTGACATTGTGAGTGATGTCCCATTTATGAAACCATCTTTTCATAGTCCATCTTGTTTACATAATTTCTTATTACATTGTCTTCTATTGCATTTTATATTTTAGACTAACACTTATTACTATTCCATCTTATCTGTATGTGCCTTGGTTTCTACCATGCACATCCCCTACCCCTGTAAGAATCTACTTCAAATATGCATATCAGTCTCTGATTATCTCTTTTGGGCCACATTCTTCTACTATTGTCCCATGCACCCCAAATGAGGGGGGCATACATTAGGTGGAAAAATCACCCCTATAGTAGCTTAGAGCTATGATTCAGATCAACACAGTACAAAAACAACACAGGAATATAGTCATATAACACTCCATAATCATACTTAGGCTTCACACTCATCGACAGATTCTAGCACCTAGACCCAGACACTCACACCTGGGTTCTCTTTTCCTCCCCCAAGAACTAATGTCATGGGGGAAGAAATAGTCATTTTATTGGTACAACATAGTCTTCAACGATTCACAACATATTTATACATTAGCATGAACTTTCCTCCAATTATAGAATGTATTTGATCTCCTATAATCACTTACAATACATAATAAAAATGGAACTAATTAGGACATACCATCTACAGTGGTGCTCATTCAAGAAGCAGTCATGGAAGGAGATTAAATATAAAACTCTCTCCCTAACACTCTTCTCTTGACATTAGATCACCCAAAAAAACTCACTCTTGGTGTGAGATCGCCCAAAAACTTTCTTTTTGTGTGAGATCTCCCAAAAAAATTCCATCGAAAACAAATTCAACAACATCAGGACAAATTTTCTATCGCATACACTCTTATACATCAGGGGCACACTTTCATTTTTGCATACTTTTCATATACGAGACTTTGACTATTTTCTTACTCTTATTTTGTAGGTCTATCCTTAATATGCAATAAGAAGTATCCTACATTAATAATTAAAATCACAACAAGTACAATCTACACATAGGCTTCACCCCTAGGGTCCACTCCCCTTTTCCTAGTCTCTGCGCTTCACTTTATAATCACTTCATGCTTCACTAGTCCACTCGGTGCACTATTCTCCATGCACTCTATAAGATCATAAGGTATGCATCTTCTGACTACTTTATGCTATCGATTACTCACTCAATAACATGAAGTTCGAGTAAAATGTAGACACAAAATCTATGCACTTGGGGAAATTTCTATGTCCTAAAAACATGTTATCATTTACATGATTCCTAAGTGAGAAAACTAGTAATTGATAACCCCCTTTAGCCTTTTAGTTGGTCTTCTACACTTTTATTGATTTCCTATGCATCTTGTAATCTTGTCAACATTTAATTGTTTTATCTTTCTATGGCCTTAGAAAATAACACCCATCCAAGACACTAGTGTTAGGGGTTCCTATCCTTCTGGGTGCTTTTGTCCCTATTTACATTTTTCTTATCCTTTTGGACCCCTTTTGCTCTTTAATTACTTTTTACTACTTTTGGTTAGCCTTTCAGTTGCTAATTACAAAATTCAAATAAGGGAATCATGTAAATACATAGTTATATGTTCAAAATAAAGGACCAAACACTAAGCATTGCATATTATCACCTAATCTTGCATTTAAAGGAAAAAGATCATCAAATACATCCATCTAGAACTCATACAAGGGATAGGGGCTATGTCACTTCTACATACACAACATAGGGAGGTGAAGTATATTTTATTCCATCCCATACATTCTATATATCCAATATGTTCTAGATTTATCCCACTATCATTGTACAGTTGTCAAAAGGGCATCCTAGGGCATCATTTCTATAAACACACACACAAGAAATACAAGGATTCTAATATGTAGTGTAGTTCTCGGTTGTAAGTTCACTCTTTTAGTTCCCGCTAGGGTCAGTATGACTCCCCATTCTACATTTTCCCTTTTAGCTTTGATGTGGTTTTGTGGGTATCTACAAGTGAACTTCTTTATTATAGGTTATAAGTACTTTTAGAAGATCAAGGAGTGAACCACAGGTAACAAACATGAACCAATAATGAACCTCTTCTGACATAGAAGAAATTATTTCTTGATCATTTGCAATGTCACCAGCACATAGATCTAGTTATCAGCGCATATACACCCTTTTCCTCTTTTACAAGTACCTCTGTCCTTTTCCATTTTTGAGTCCCAGGATTTCTAGTGAATAGTGACGATGTTTTCTACTATCTGTTTCAACATTTTACCTTCCCAAATCACTTCCATATTTGTCAAATATCAACTAAGTCTACCTATCTTCCTCTCTTGCTTAATTTTTTGCATCATACATGCTTATTTACTTATGTCTTACTACATATTAGCACTTGTACATCATTTATTATAGTAGTTACTTTACACACCCAAAATTACACGTGCTACATTGTTGGGAAAACGGTAACAAAAGTCCTCAATGATGATTCAAAATCCTCTCAAGAAGGTTTTCGAGTTCTAAAAACCCATCCGCAGTATATATTTGTAGCCTAGATAGCCTTACTTAACTTTTTTATGCATTTTTCCATCTCCCTGCCTCTTTTGTGGTTGTTTTGGCCTTCAGTGCTAGGACTGCCACCCTGCGCACAGTAGTGGTCCTGCTCACTTTTTCTAGATTCCTCACGCATATTTTAAACATGTGAAGGTTCACTTAAGTTTACTTTTTGCATGCATCTGTGAGCCAAATTGTCTAAAATTAGTGTTTATTGCTTTGTTCTCCTTCCTCCTATTTTTAAATAGATTTAATTAGTTGGAACTCCTCCTTCTTGCCTTGTGTATGAAGTAACCTCCTAGCCTCCATTCCAATATATTCCATGCTTGTATTCAAACAAAAGGGCCTTGAGAATTTTTTGTATCTTGTATTGTTATGCTGCCATAATATTGCTAGGAATTACATAGCCAAGATCAGATCCCTTATGCTATCTCTCTTCTACTTGTATTGCATCCAGATTACTTCCAAGCTGTCATTACTCAAGTGACATTCTCTTGTTGGTGTTCTTTTCATTCCCAATCCTTTAGAATCACATAAACACTCAGAGAATGAAAGGAAAGAAATGAGAGGACTGATACTGATACTACTGGATTTGCCAAGGTTCTTGCTTTTCCAGGTAGGAGTTGTGTATTTGTTTGCTTTGTCATCAAATTTTCAATTACGAATTGTTATTTTCAATTACATATCAAATAGAGTAGAGAAATAATTCATTTCAATTAGCTAGATGATTTCAATTAGATCAAATCAATATGAATTTGTCTCTTCAACATTACCAAGGAAGCTGTGGGAAATAATAGCTTTGTTAGGGTTATGATTTGTTCTTCACGTCTAAGGTAGGGTTGGAAGGATTTTGATTAGATTAGAATATATTTTTAGATTTAGATTCACACTTCAGCAAAAATAGTTGGCTAAATCCACCTAATTGTTTTTATTTAATTTGTTTATTAGATTAGATGCATTGTCTGAAAAGTTAGAAAAGAACAAAAACATATACTTTCCATAGATTAGCTTGTTTTATTGCTTTGTTATGGTGTATTGAGAAAACACCAAAAACATATGTTATATTTCCTTTGATAGATAGTTTATTTACTGAAAGAAAATTAATTCATCTTGCATGACCATCAATAGTCCACAACAAGAAAAGACTTACAATTGTGATCCACAAGTCCCACAACCCAACGGGTCTGCTAGTCATATAGATATTGACACTAGCTTACACACATTGGTATTCACATCTTCACCACTTCCACTTGATATTATTACACATCTTTCATTGTTGAACATAGTATCTGATCAGGCTAAGAATTTCTAGACAAGAGTAAAAAATCTCCCATAGTTCTTACAACTCTGTTATACCCCCTTGTACCCACTTCCATGACCTTGTCTAGAAACCCATACGAGGCACCTACAGATCATTTTATAGGTATTCTATAACCATTCAATAGAATCTCGGCAGAACTAGACATCAATTGGAGTATCCAAGTATCTATCATAACAGATCGTACCATCACATCCCTTCAAGTTAGGAGAGAAATCTTTGCATTAGATTCATAGATTCCAGTGTTGCATGTCGAAGACATAAGGTTGACTAATTATCTTGATCACCGCCAGCAATTTAACTTACAATTTAATTCCACACTAGCTGTCTCAGCACAACCTCAGGAGATCAGGTGCGAAGAAGGTCACATGTTGATTTTCTATCATAAAAATTAGTGAACCCAACGTGAAGAGCTAGTCTCTAAGCGTTTCCACTCTCTTCATCCATCCTTTATTCTACAGGTATTCTTATACCCCCTTAATATTTTTGGATATGATGAGTACAGTCGGCCCTTAAAATCCCGGGATTCGACACGTATCATTACCAATCAAATATCCCTCAACAATCACCCTCACTTTCAACATGGGTAGATAACCACTCATCTGCTCAAAACCCTCTGCTTCAAGGAACCAATGTTGGTTCTTCTGTATGCATTGAGGAACTTGATCAGGTCACTCAGACTTATCCCCTCGAACAATCAAGTTTAAATAACATGACATTCATTGGTGAAGTGAGTTCATCTCCTCGAGTATTCTTTTAACATCTCATTGCCATATAATCCGATCAACTCCCCCATCTCCATGAGGAATATTTGGCACATTACGCTAGGAGTGAACAAAAATTCCAACAAATTAACCAATCTTTCAATAGGTTATAAGGACAAGGTGATTTCATGCTTCAAAAAAATAACGCTACAACCCCGCCACCAATTGACAATAAAACCAACAAGGGGTGGAAACATTGTGAACAGTTCATAGCAAGATACCATACTCCTCAATAACCTCCAAGGGTTCAACCAAAGGTACCTAAGAAAATTACCACCCTGTCAATGGGAAATGTCATTTCAGCTTTGGTTGATAAAGTCAAGGAGTTAGAACTTTCCCAAAATACATAGAATTCATATGTAGGGAAAGCATAGACTCCTTCCCACCCACAAAATTACAAGAAAATACCTACTGCACATAATCCTTCAATTTACATGAATATTCAAAACCCTAGAGATCTACTTACAGGGACGGGCACCTTGGGCATGCCCCCCCAAGCCACATATGGATATATGTAACAAGAACCTGCTGGAAGTGCGGTCTCAAACACCATACCAACCAAAAATGAAAATTTCCATGGATTCATACCTTAGATTCCATATCAAGGTAATCAACCTCCCTATATACACATGTATTCTAAATCTCTACAGGGGGACATGTATACCTACCCAGGTCCATATGGATAACCGCAGGGGATGCCATATGCCCCACTAAATGCCTATGTGGTACCATTTCAACAACCAATGCAGCCCCCACCTCCCCAACAATAGTCTTCAATGGAAGAAACATATGCAATGGGGACTTATTCTAAATATCTCAAGGAACCCCTAGATTTTTCCATTCAGGAAGTCATACTCCTGAGACCCTTTCCTGATCTCCTGAATTTCAAAGGGGAGAGCAACCCTAATTCCCATATCAAGGCTTATACAATGGTCATTTGAGAGCTCCTCCCATGGGATGCAGTCGTTGAAAATATTTTCCCTGAGACACTAGAAGGTATTAGTCTCAACTGGTATTATAGAATATCAGAGGCTTCAATAAACTCGTTTAAACAAATTGTATCAGATTTTATCAAATATTTTGATATAAACAAGCTTTTGTAAATAGGAATGAGAGAATTCCTTCATATCAAACAAGAACATAATGAATCTGTAGCCCACTTCATTCAGAGGTAGCGACATGTTCTCTACTCTTCTGCAAGTGCTCAAAACATGGATCAACGAAACTTTGTGATTTGTTATTTCACTCTCTCAACAGAGAGATGAAGGAAGAGGTTCAAAAACTCCCACTAAGGAGCTATGAAGAGGTGCTAGAGGGTGCTCTTCAGATTGACCAAGTGGCCATTTACAGTGGTCGTAAGACCTATGGAGAAAATGGGAAGTTAGTCACTCCTACTATAAGCACTCCTAGTTACTCCAACAACACAAATAACAATCAAGGACCAAAGATTCTTAATAAGAATCATGGAGTCATGACCAACGGTGTGACTGACCAACCCAAAAATCATAATGTTATTAATCCAACTAGTACATGTGCTACAGATAACAACAACAATAATGGAAAAAAACAGAGAAACAAAAATTTCTTACCCTCGGTAAATGCTATGGATTTTAATCATCCCCAAAAATAACAACAACCTCAGCAACATAGGAAAATTCCAACCCTAAGCCCTAGTCAATACCCCAACCAATTCTAGAATAAGGGGCAAGGGTTCCAAAGTGTTAATTATAACAGTCAATAACCAAACAATAACCATAGTTTTGGACAACAAAAAGGAACAAACCAAAGGCCTCGGGATTATGATCCTAACTTGTATTTTGGTTTCCATAGGGTCCGTGGGCATGACATAAGAACTTGCCACAATTGTAATAATTTTTTTTAGCATTTTCTAGAAGACCAAAGACAGTTATTTGTGGACATGTTTTTGGAAAACCCAACTGCACCCAACCAAAACACCTATATGGGACCAGTGTCTCCATAGAACACACCATTGGGGATCTTCAACGATCCTCTCCCTACACTTCCAAAGGATGGTAATCTAGATCCCAACAGTTTGAATAAGGGTATTGTAATAGGGACTCATGATTGTGAAGCCTCAATTTCATCAAACCCATAGTTGGCACCTCCTTTGGATGGTCGCCAACAAATGAAGATTTTAGGCTTGGTTGAGTTAGACACTGAACCCCAAATTAACGCCGAAAGAAGATCCAAAGACTATTGTTCACAACCAATCCCTATTTATCTGGTTGTGTCATGGAATTATCATGACATGCTAAGTAAGACAGTAGGGGTGTATGATTTGATTAGTGATCTAACCAAGACCTTTTCACACATTTCCTTTTTGGATCTATTGAAGAATTCCCCTGCTCATCGAGTTGCTCTTTTTGAAGTGCTAGGTCTCGGCCATTTGATTAACGTTATCCCTCCACGAGAGGCATAGATAAATAATATATAATTTGATGTTTTCCCTCCAAGGTAACCTAAAAGGGACATTGGGTTTGTGTTTGACATAAGTAAGATGCATACGGATGTTGAAATAGCTCATTGAGGTGATCAAGCCTTATTTTTACAAGTTTGGATCTACAACAACTATGTGAAACACATAATGATCAATGATGGGGCAATGGTTAACATAGTCCCCTTCTATTTTCTTTAGAAGTTAGGATATGGGGAGACCAATTTCTCCTCAACGTGAAACACACTAAGGGGTTATGATAGCCTCAAGGCAACCTCGATTGAAACCATAGTATTACCAGTTACTCTTGGGCCCAAGACGGTACTCACTAAGTTTTATATTATAGATCAAGAAACCAACTATAATATGATTCTTTACTGTCCTTGGATCTACCACATGAAGGCAATCCCCTCCACTTTATTCCACGAGGTCAGATTCTTGCATTTAGGGAAAGTCTTTGTGGCTCAAGGTGATCTAAAACCTTTTGATATACATTTGACCAACTTAAAGAAAATGGCAGGGGTCCACTCTGAATTTAAACTTCTTATGAACTAGTTAAACAAACAGGCAAGTGCAGTACCAGAAGAAAATCTAGTTCCCACAATGAAGTTAGAAGTTATGGGTTTGATCGAGGGTATTTCAAAGGTCAAGGAGGAAAAAATTGTTGTAGAGAAAATATCATTAGGAACTATAGCAAATATTTTCAATCTATTAGAAAAGGATTTTCCTATCCTTCTCCCCTTTGATTCCATGGGCATGGGATGTGCCTTGGGACTTGGCTCCCTTCCAGCAGATGAGGTTTGCATGGTAGAGGTAACTAAGGTAAAAAGGGAACTTATAAAGGATGACTGAACATCCATCCTTCTGATTAGTTGTTGGACTCTCTATTTTATGTAGCCAAGTGTCACTTCAGTGTTAGGGCAGGCACGATCCTTACTTTACCCAAAGGAAGGATTTTACCTTTTTCTTTCAAATTGAATTTCAAATGCACAAACAATGGGGCTGAGTATGAGTCTCTCCTATTAGGTTTCATTGTAGCTAAGAGAATGGTAATCCTCAATATTATGGTGTTGGGTGACTCACAACTAGTCACAAATCAGATATATGAGGTATACAAGACTAGGGCTGAACACCTACAACTCTACAAAATAGTCGTGTCAAGCCTAATAAAGGGGTTTGACTTTATATCAATTGAGGTAGTCTCACATGAACACAACCTTCTTGCAGACTCTATGGCAACTTCTACCTCACGCTTTACCCCAAGTAGTGACCTAGAGGAAACCAACTTCATGATTTCAATCCGCGTTGAATACTTGATTCACAAAGTGCCAATAGCGTCAATTTTGACATATGTTGAAGCTGAGGATAAGCTTGAGTTTTTGGACCCTGTTGATGGTGATGAGTCAACATTAAGTTATTTAAACATTTTGGTAGAACTATGTCTTGCATGTCATGAGATAGACCTTTCCCTAATCCCACGATCCTCTTCTTATTTTAGGAATCCCATGATTGAGTCTTCTCCAGGAAAGGATCTTGAGATTTACGAGGTAGATGAAGAAGGGGACTTGGATTTGCCTCCGGATCCACCTGATTTTGAGGAGGTCAATGCCTCCTTAATCAAGGGAATGATTGATATAAACATCAGAACAGAGGAGGAGCCAAAAATCTTAAAACTAGGGTCCTCTTTAACTCCAAAGGAGGTAGAAATTCATACCCAAATCCTCAAGGAACATCAAAAAGCCTTCACATTTAGCTACAAGGAAATGACGGGAATTACACTGCACATTGCAATTCACAATATCATCACCAAGTTGGATGCCAAACCAATTAAGCAGAAGTCAAGACCTATGAAGCCAAAGGTGGCCCTTATGGTAAAACAAGAAGTAATGAAGCTTCTCCAAGTAGGATTCATCAATCCAATTGATTATTCACAAAGGGTGTCTAACATTGTCCCTGTTCTCAAAAAGAATGAAAAGATCCATATTTTCATACACTTCTGAGACATTAACAAGGATTTTCCCAAGGATGATTTTCCACTACCATCCATTGATGTTATCGTTGATGCAACAACTAGATTTGAGTTGTTATCTCTCATAGATGGGTTTTTGGGATATAATCAAATCAAAATCTCTATGGAGGATCAAGCTAAAACTATGTTTATAACTCTTTGAGGAACTTATTGTTATGTCATCATGCCATTTGGTCTTAAGAATGCTAGCACTACATACCAACAAGCAATGACCTACATATTCCATGAACTTATTCATAATATTGTGGAATCCTACGTAGATGACCTATTGGCCAAGGCCAGGAAGTGTTGCTATCACCTAAAGGTGCTTTGCATCATCCTCTCATGCTTGATTGAGTGCATTTTCATGTTAAATCCAAAGAAATGTGTTTTTGGCGTTACAAGAGGTAAGCTTATAGGTTACATTATATCTTCACGAGGGATTGATGTTGACCTAGCCAAAATATGGGTTGTGTTAGAAATGGTTCTGCCATCAGACAAGTCTAGTATTATATCTTTTCTTGGGAAACTCAATGTAATCCAAATGTTCATCCCTAACTTGACCTTCACCTTTCATCCAATCACCAATTTGTTGAAAAAGGATTATAGCATTGATTGGACAGAGGAATGCAATAAGGCCTCCACGGCATTTAAATGATTCTTATTGTCCCCTCCCATGCTAATGTTGCCTAGATTAGATCACCCTTTGATCTCATATTCATGGGCTATGGATGTTTTGCTAGCCTTCATGTTGGCTTAAGAGGATGATGATAAGCGGGAATGGGAAGTTTAATTTATTAGTCAGACGCTACTTGATTATGAGACACACTACACACATGTAGAAAAAGAATGCTTTGCCATGGTTTTTACAACAAAGCGTTTAAGGAATTATATTCTCAATCATGAAATTAGGGTTATTGTCAAGAAAAACCACTTAAAAACATTCCTCATGCAAGGATCTTTGTCTAAAAAGGCCAGGCATTTCATAACATTACTGGGTGAATTCAAGTTAACGTTTGTTAATCAAAAATTTGTTAAGGGTCAAATCATTATAGAATAGTTGGCTGACAATCCATTAGATGGGGGTGATTTGGTAGATCTAGACTTTCCCGATGAGTGCATATACTTCATCAAAATTAGGCCCCCTATCTCTGTATGTCCCTAGTATACCGATATTGTCAACTTCATCATGGACCATACATACCTAGAAAGGGAAACATTGCAACAAAGAAGGTGATTACGTGTCATTGCTGCTAAATATGTTATTTTGGAGCAGGTTCTCTATCCCAGATCCTTTTATAGAATGTTTCTGAGATATGTCGATGCCAAAGAATCTGAAAAGATTCTTTATGAGTCACATAGCGGGGTATGTGGAGGTCACTTTTTCGGCCACGCCACTACTTGGAAGATACATCAGATAGGCTATTTCTATCCCACCCTAGAACATGACGTAGTAGAGTTTGTGTGCAAATGGAAAAAATGTCAAGAGTTCTCCCATGAGATTCACATATCAGCACAAGATTTATAACCAAACCCAACCCCATGGCCCTTGTCCACATGGGGCTTGGATTTGATAGGGAATTTCTCTCCCTCATCAACAGATGGCCATAATTTCATAATCACATCCATAGAATACTTTACCACATGGGTAGAATCCATGCCCCTTACCACCGTACTTGGCTCTATAATTGCTAAGTTCATCCTAAACTAGATCATTTGTAGGTATGGGGTGCCACAGGTCATTGTTTCTGATAATGGCACATCTTTCAAAAATGATGAGGTGCATGATTTGTGTACAAAGTTCAAAATAAGTCATCACATGGATTCTCTCTACTACCCTCAGGCTAATGGACAAGCTAAGGCTACCAATAAGACTTTAAAATCCATTCTCATAAAGACCATTAAGGAGAATAAATGAGATTGGTAACTAAAGCTTTTTTAGGCCTTGTGGGCCTACCAAACATCAGTTAGAACACCAACGGGTGAAACCACCTTTTCCTTAGTATTTGGTGTTGAGGCGGTTCTTCCACTTGAAGTCAAAATACCTAGTCTTCGCATTTTTCTACATGGGATCCTAGGAGAGGAGGGTTATCAAGAAACAAGAATCTCCCTATTAGAAAGCCTCAACAAGGCTAGACTAAACACTAAACAATGGCACAATGTTTACGCTGACTGTATGGCTTAGAAATACAATAAGAAGGTGTACGAATGAGAGATCTATGAAGGATATTTGTTATTAAGACTTGATATCTGAATAGACAAGAAGACTAGCGAGGGAAGGAATTTCTTACCTAGGTGGTTAGGTCCATATCGAGTAGTAGAAGAATACAAAAATGGCACATTTTTCTTGTGTACACTAGAAGGTGAGGATTTTAAATAATTCATAAACTCTCAACACCTAAAGAGATACTATGCATGATCCATCAGCATTTTCATATATACATTATTGCATCTGCATTACATTTTCATCTGTTTGATCATTTTGTAAAAAGTGTGATCAAGGAGCTTATTCTTATAGTAATTCCTAAAAACTTCTAAAAACATTAGCAAAACATTCAAATCATGTCTCTTTAAACCTTCATAATATTATCAGTTTTTTCTGAATCATTTATAAATCTAAACAAGATAAGACAAAGTTTTGATGGTAACTATACCAAGGCCTACATACTTGGTCCTACTTTTGGTCTCTTCTTAGGTTAGGTGTCTTTTGTTCATGGTCTATTCTTGAAGCTTCATGGTGTCACATCTATCCCATATACATCTCCTTGGAAATAAGAGAATTCTAAACATTTTGACCAAATAATTAAATCAAATACAAATTCAAAAAAAAAAAAATTTACACATTTCTCTACCTTACTAACCTTTAGTGTTGAGCCTACGTCTCTTACTAGTGACATAGGGTTAGGAAAGGAGGTAAATGCCCTTACTTTTCTATGCCTTGTCCATGGTGATAAGCCCACACTTCCTACTAGTATCATAGGGCAAGGCGTAGGGGGTCTCTTTGATAAACCTGAAAGCTAAAAATTAGTCAAACGTTTTGAAATCATAAATAAAAAACAAAGTGAGTTAGATGTCCAAAATTCCTATAAACTTTAAAACCTGATAAACCATATTTTGTCAACCAAGTGTCCATCTACAAATCCAATTCTAGATAAAATAAAAAGCAATTAACATTCTAAACTATGAGGTAGCTTGAGTAGGGAAAATTTATAGCATCCCGATTTGGTTTTGTCAAACCTCTATCTTTCTTTCATTGTTGACATTCAACAAATTTCATAACTTGTGCCCTTTCTAACTCTTGGTGTTGAGCCCTCGCATCTTACTAGTTGTGTGGGGTTAGGAGTGGGGCAAGTACATCTATTTATCATATCATTTTATCATCATGTTTTATCAAGACAATATGAAGTACCAAAGATTGCAAAAGAAGCTAAGTTTAAGGTCACATTGTGTTTTCATCGTCATATATTAGCAACATAAAATACAAAAATAAATCATTTTGTTTATCATTCACATCCATCACATACATTCTGAAAAGCATTGAAAATTAGAAGTTCTAAACATCTAGAGTGTACATGAGAGATAAGCCAAAGAGAGTCAACTCGAATACAATGGAATACCAAACCAAAAATGGAGTCTATATATATTGTAGTAGATCAAGTTTACAAACAATGTCATCATGCACTAGGCATGGTCAAAACGCTCGTAATGATCCTGAAATATACACAAAAAAATTGTATAATATCAAAAATAGTATCAAAGCAATAAAGGCTCGGCGGTATGTCAATCCCTGTGGGAATCCTCAGATGGTGCATGACCACGTCTAGGGATCCTGTTATGGCCATGACGGTGCTGAGAATGGACTGAATGGTGTGAGTTCTTGTGATGGCACCCACTACCCATAGCCTCACTATGAGAATGGCTTCACCTCATCAGGTGCTCAATAGTCTCGTATCTAGCTACCTAGTTACAAAGGGAAGTCACGATCTCCACCACCTTCCAGACATGAGTGAAGACATCGGTATGTCAGCCGGTGGCTAAGGGATGTCTTGAATCAACAGTCAAATCAGCCAAATTCTTCCTCGAGTGGATTAATAGGGTGTCCATGCATACTTGATGAATGAGTTCTCACCACTCATGTGCAGACGCTGCAGAAAAGAACAAAAAAAAAGAGATAGTGAGCTAGAAAATCACAGAATGAAAGTCAAAAGGAGAATGTTAAGTTAAAGCATATGAAAATTGATAGATAAAATTGAGAAAGGAGTATCAAACATACTCGAGTCTCCAAGAATCCATGTGGGATCAGTGCTTATTGTTGCTGGTAGTTTTGGAGCCTCACCAAATCTATAGGCATGACAATGTCTAATCACAGACTCATCATCCTCTTCCAGTGTCTCCTCTGAGACTAGTGTCTCTCTCTTCACGCTCACCTCCACATGTGCTGCTCTGAATATCTCTTGAGTATCATGCTACTCATGGTCACTCTCAACTCCCTCTAAAGGTTTTCCCCCCTCATCCTTCCCCTCCACATCATCTCCCATATCCTCCTCAGATTCAAAATCCAAATCGATCTTCTCATCCTCCTCCTCACTATGAGAAGGAGATGCCCAATCTGAAGTAAGGGTTCTTGAGGGGCACCAACTTCTCACCGAGCCTGGACTACATGCCTAACTCTAATAGGAACACCAGGAGTAACCATTTTCTAACCAGGATCCCCTCTAGGACTCCTCTGGGCCTCCTAAATGGTCCTATAAACAGGATCCACTGGAGGAATCATGAAAGGCTATGGAAGACTGAACTGCTGCGGTACCCGGTCAAATGGGTGAATCTCTAATCACCTAGCTATGTCAACTAGTTGGATCATGGAAGAGCAAGCTACCATCATCATAACCTCCTCACCCCATGCCCCTGTCATAGCTTGGTAGGGTGTGGTAGTCATGTCTGTTGTAGCCAAGGAAGTCACTTACTAATGTGGAGTCTAGAGAATTGACATACCTGTCCATCTGGCTGCCCAGATAACCCCTAGGTCTAATACCAGTAACCCCTATTGTAGGGGATGAAATTCTCATAAACCCAACTCATAACCAGAGTAGGGTGGCTCAAAGACTATCCCTATAATCTGACAACTCGATACAAATCATGGTACATTACCCTCATAATATCTACTCCCCAAGCATATTTACAGCCACAAGCCTCAATCTATGCAATGATGGGGGCACAATAGTATAAAAGTGTATCTCCTCCCTTGTCCCCGACTAGTCTTGAGGATAGGATACCCATGATGGCTCTCCAAAGGATAGGAATGGGAGAAGTAGCAATGGATAAAACCTTCATTCCCTTCTTCGAGATAGATGAGACAATGACATCTCCCATATATGTGGCCCACTATGTCATCACATCCTTGGACCCTGTTATCTCCAATGTCAGCCTCCTACCAAGTACCAAGAGTTCAAGGATGCGGTATATATCCTCCATAGTGATAGTCCACTCACCCCTAACACCTGAAAACCAAAAAGTGTTTTGGTCTACATCCCAATAAGAGAATAGGTCACACATAATGTGACTGGAAGGAGAGACATGGGGCACCCATGTTATCCGCTAGATGCCTTCTCACTATTGAAGATTATGTCTCAGCCTGGGTTAGCTGATCTAGAATCCTAGGGAGCCAATCACACACTCTCTCTACTCCAACATATGTACTCCACCTTCTTCTGCATTCACCAAAACATGATAAAAGATAAAGTTAGTAATGTACATCACATGATAAGCTAATAAAAAACATAGCAAAACATTGAAAACACAAAAAACAAATTCAAGTTAAGGTGCATTTTAGACATTCTATTCAGAACTGCCACCCAGTGCAAGGTGGCGATTCCAAGACCGTCACCTTGGCAGGGTGGCATTTCTAAGACCGCCACCTTGATAGGGTGGCAATTCCATGACCGTCGCCCTGTCTTGGGTGGTGCTCTTGACCCAATTTCTCAAAATGCGCCCTTAACCCCAAAAATGTCCAAAAACAAGAAAATTGATCATTTCTAGCAAAATAAAAGAATGCCTTATGGGCGCCCCCCCCCCCCCCCTAAGGACTCATTTGAAACAAGAAAATTTGAAACTACCCCCCCTAGGTGAACTTTTCAACATTTTAAAATCTAGGGCACAAAAAGACAAAAGAGGAAATAACTAACCATGGAATGCGCTAGTTGATTTCTCACTCGTGGAGGCATGATCACTATCTCGCGATGGTCATTTCAGCTGTATCCACTTGAGAAATGGTCAACGTATTTCCATAGCTCCAAATTAACCAAATCAACAATGCATAAATGAATTGGAAAATGAGTTTGTTTCTATATATATGTGTGTTATTTTAAAATCATTTTAAGTGTATGTGTTTACAGGGCTAGAGCGTTGGCATAGGTTTATTTCTACATCCCCGCGTAGATGGTAATTCCTCTTGTAATTTTGGTTTAGTGTTTATTTTCCAAATATTTTATCTATCTACACTTGATTCTCTTCTTCTTCTTATAGTAAGAAGGATTTTAGATGGCAATGTTTTGACACACAGGCATGTCAGGTATAGCTTCTAACTCCCTATTTCAAGAACGCCATACTCGGACTCCATGTTTTATGCATTTTCCATGGCTAAGATGCTTATGCAAGGAGGTAATATATATGCACCCAAAATTGCACGTGCTACATTGTCAGGAAAATGGTTACCAAATTCCCCAATGATGATTCAAAATCCTCTCAAGAAGGTGTTCGAGTTCCAAAAACCCATTCCCAGTATATATTTGTAGCCTAGATAGCCTTACTTAACATTTCCATGCATTTTTCCATCTCCTCGCCTCTTTCTACGCTTGTTTTGGCCATCAAGTACCAGGATCGCCACCCTGCATGGGAGGTAGTTTGTAAACCACTGCCCCTGTGCAGTGTGGCAATCCTGCTCACTTTTTCCAGATTGCTCACAATATTTTAAACATGCAACAGTTCACTTAAGTTTTCTTTTTGCATGCATCTGTGATCCAAATTTTCTAAAATTATCTTTGATTGTCTGGTTCTCCTTCCTCCTTCTATATTTAAATATATTTAATTGGTTGGAACTCTTCCTTCTTGCCTTTTACATGAAGTAACCTCCTAGCCTATGTTCCTATATAATCCATGCTTGTATTCAAGAAAAAGGGCCTTGAGAATTTTGTGTATCTTGTATTATTATGCCGCCATAACTTTGCTAGGAATTGCATAGCCAAGCTCAAATCCCTTGTGTTATCTCTCTTCTACTTGCGTTGCGTCCAGATTGCTTCCAAGCTGTCATTACTCAGGCACCCATCCTCTTGTTGTTTTTCTTTGCATTCCCAATCCTTTGGACTCACATGAACACTCAGAGAATGAAAGGAAAGAACTGAGGGGACATATATTGATACTAATGGATTTTCCAAGGTTCTTGCTCTTCTAGTTGTGTATTATTTTGCTTTGTTCATCAAATTGTAAATTATAAATTGTTATTTTCAATTGCATCTCAAATAGAGTAGAGAAATAGTTCATTCAAATTAGCTAGATAATTTCAATTACATCAAATCAATAGGAAGTTTTCTCTTCAATATTACCAGGGAAGCTGTGGGCAACAATATCTCTATTAGGGTTATGATTTGTTCTTCACTTCTAAGGTAGGGTTGGAAGGATTTTGATTGAATTAGAATAGATTTTTAGATTCAGATTCACACATCTACACAAATAGTTGGCTACATCCACCTAATTGTTTTTATTTAATTTTTTTATTAGATTAGATGCATTTTCTGAAAAGTTATAAAAGAACAAAAACATTTACTTTCCATAGATTAGCTTGTTTTATTGCTTTGTTCTAGTATATTGAGAAAATGCCAAAAACATAGGTTAGATTTCCTTTGATAGATAGTTTGTTTACTGAAAGCAAATTAATTCATCTTACATGGCCATCAATAGTCCACAATAGGAAAATAATTATGGTTGTGATCCACAGGTCCCACAACCCAACATGTCTACCGGTTAGTTAGATATTGACACTAGCTTACGCACATTAGTATTCAAATCTTCACCGATTCCACCCGATATTATTACATAGCTTTCATTATTGAACATAACAGCCAATTAGGATAAGAATTTCTAGATAAGACCAAAAAATTGCCCATAGTTCTGGAGCTCCGCTACACCCCCTTGTACCCACTTCCATGACCTTGTCTAGAAACCCATACGAGGCACCTGTAGGTTATTTTTTATGTATTCCACAACCATTCAATGGAATCTCGACAAAACTAGACATCAATTGGAGTCTCCGAGTAGCTATCATAAAAGACTGTACCATCACACCCCTTCAGGTTAGGAGAGCACTCTTTTCCTTAGATTCATAGATTCTAGTATTGTGTGTCAAAAACATAAGGTTGCCCAATTAGCTTGATCTTCGCCATCAATTTCACTTCCATTTTAATTCCACACCAGCTGTCTCGGCATGACCTTGGGAGGTCATGTGAAAAGAAGGTCACGTGTTTATTTTCTATCGTACAATTACCCTTTAACTAGATTTAATTACATTTTTATTAAATCATCTACAAACAATCTTGACACCTTGGATTTCAACATATCTTCATGCACCTACCATTTATTGATTTCTTCTTGAATGAGATGGCTTAATTTATCCAACTAAGTGGCCAATTGAGTAAAAAATTACACTTTCACCACTATGTTCACCATTTAACATAGGTCATAAACCTTTTTACGTAATTCCCTGTGTGTATTCTCCATCTCAGTTTCAGCCTGATCGGTGAGCATCTTTAATTTTGTTAACCTCTGCTTCACCTTTTTATTTCTTCTCTATGGCCTTTTTACTAACCTTTTCACATTCTTCCATTAAATTATTTTATATATCCTTATCAATGGATTCATCCTATAGTTGGGCTTCTAAATATGTGATCTTCTTTATCTGTTCTTACATGTGTGTGCTTATTATCCAAATTTTTTTGAAAATCCCCTTTATTAATTTATCGACATGTGTGGATTTCTCTTCCATTTTCCTTGTGATGTTCTTACATGATTCAATATTTTTCACACTCATAACTCTTACGTATTCTTATTCACCCTTCTATTTCTTGGCACTTTCCCTTTCATTGTCAATCTATTTTAAAAACACACTTATGAGCTACTCTAATTCATTGATCTTTTCTCCTTTAATGATTGGGTTTTCCTCAATACGATTGGGTTCATTCTGATGTATTGTAGTCTCATTTCCCTATTCCCTTTAAATCCCAAGTGTGCCGACCTATCACCCAACATTAGATGGGAGCTCACTCAAGGTGTGCATAGGTTTTTCATCCCCTACTGTATGTGATATTTGTAAGAATGCTTCACCTATTAATGGAGGAATGTTTTATAGAAATAGAAATACAAGGATTTATTCTAGCACATAGTAAAAACACCAGATCTAAACATATATGCACCATGATATAAACGTAAACATTACAAAAACATAAGAGGACCATATTTGTACCATGATTAACATGAGATACACTAGGGTTTGAACCCATAAATAAAGATATACAGAATAACCCATCATATATTGAATAACAAGTGTTTACAATAGCCATATTACATCAAAAAGGTTCAGGACAACATATCATTACATCATTCTACCATTAGCATCATACCCTTCCCATGGCTCTGATCTAGAAACCCTATATTACCCCCTTAGAACCAATACATAATCCCTTCCTACAAAAATACACCACTTATATGCACACCCCATATGCATCCATACTCGACCTCTTATCTCGACCACCCAATACCCAAGTCATGCCCACTCTTTCTAGATCAAAATGCTTCCTTAAATAGGATAGAAGCTTTCCTAAACATCATTCTAGAAGAAAGCCCACATACCAATATGTCATCATATAATGTTATACTTGAGTTTCCAAGCCATGTAGACATTCCAGCTATCCATAACAACCTCCATTTTATGACCTGTAACCATAATGATTCCCTAAAATATTCTTTTCTTGAGCTCCAAGTATTCATATAACAACCTTGTCATCATTACGATTATCCATAGATTCACATGTGTTTTGCATTTGATACCATTTAATAAAAATGAATATAAGTCCTTAAACCCTTAAAACCTCTCCTACTCCTCACGCGTAAACCCTATCTCTCCTCATGCGCATTTACTCACACAATTTCCTACATAGTGTCTTCCATGTGCGCGTTCATCCTTCTTCCTTAGGACTTAGTCATTTTCTGGGATCAACATCACCCCACACTAAATGAGTTGTCCATCCTCAAAAAAAAATATGAGATTCAATAAAGAATAAAGAATGGAGGGAAACAATAACTTGTACCTGGCTTACGTCAAAGAACAAAATAATTTTTCTACTTAGTGTAAAAAGTATTGGGAAGTATTTGTTTAAGGATGATTCAATTTTATTCTAGGCATCCACCTCACTCTGTCTCTTGTTGAAATAAATCCCATATCAATGTGCTGAACTTCATCGAATGATAACTCTTCACCTTTAGCCTTCAGTGTATCAACAATATTTTCCATTTGCTTGCTAAATTTTCACTCAGGGAATCCATCCTTTATGATAACCTGGGGATATAATTCCTTCACTTTAATTTTAATCGAGACACTTAAGTCCTAGATCAACTCAAAATTCTTGCTCAACCTCTGTTGTGATCTTTTCCTATTCCTCCCTGTTATTCTTGTTATTTTCCTGGAACTTCTTCAGGTCTACCTCATGGGTAGCAACCAATACACTTGCCACCCTATCCCTATCCCCAGACAATTTTTCATATAAAACCTTGTCCATGTGCATTGTGGTTTTTATAGAGGCAAATGATCTCGGAGTATCGAGTTATGGTCTCTTCAATTTTTGACTTTTCCTGCTCTTTTTATCGCACCAAAACATCTTTTGCCAACTCTAGTGAAATTGGTTGTTTCTCCATTGTGATCAAGCATTTAAAATCCTCTAGGATGTGGAAATATAACTCATAAATATGTTTAGGGGGGCTAAGTCTAGGCGTGTTAAAATAATGGAGTGTGAGATAGTCTCCACTTTCTTGTAAGCTTCACGCACCCTTTCCTTTTCTTATCTCAACTTAGCCTTTAACTGTGAAATTATAGACTCCTTCCTTTTTATCTCCCTATCTCTCTCTAGTATCTCCCTATTCTTTTCCTTAAATTAATCCTCCAAGGCTCTGATTATTTTATTCCACCCAAATAACCTTGCCTCCACTTCTACTGATACCTTGTTGAGTGTGTTACAAGCCTACTCATCCGTTAGCCACTGGGTATCCATAATAGGATTCACCTCATTGGGAGTTCTACATTTCTATCACTGCATCTACACCAACTTTGAATTTAAGCTCATCAACATGGGACTCAAAGGTCCATGACAACATATTCCCCATGCACATGTAAGCACATTATCCTTCTCAAATAATGACCAAAAAAAGACTTTTTCTATAGGCATTGTGCTTTGGAAAGGCACATGCATAGGGCCTTTTTTGGATCATTGAAATAAGTAATTGTGTGTCCTTGTGCACCGCCATGCCTTTGCCACCTATGTGCACACTCATGTTAGGTAATTTGAATACTAAACCCCTTCTTCTTTTCTATGCTCTCTTTTGTTTCTCTCAATATTTATTTAGCATTGTGCTCCACATCATGTGCTCTACCAAATCCTTGATGATACCCATTACTTCCCTTTCCACTATGTCATCCACCTGTCATTTGGTCATACATGTGCGGGATATCTTGTGTATTCATATTCACCTCTTGCACTTCCTCCCATATTCTCTCGCACCCCCCCTCCAAAGGTCCATTCTACTCTTCATCAGATTTGTGTACATTGTACACTAGGGGGATCCTCCACCTTCCTCGTGCTCGTCTTTCTCCTCCTCAGACTCGTCACCCTTCATGCTCTTCATATCCTTAGATTCTTAACTATGCATCATCTTTTGCTTCTTCTTTACTAATGACTCCTCCATCACATGGGACATTTACTTCTCGGTTAGGAACTTCTCCTTCACAGAGGATTTCTTCCTTCGTGTGTAAGTACTTGGGCCTTGTGCCTCACTCCTGTGCCCCTGTACTCTGGAACTATACATGTGCTCAATGCTTTACTTATTGGAGTTTCCTCTCTTTCTATCTTATTTTGCACTACCTTCTTTCTTCTAGTGAGGATCTTCTGGGATGGATACACCATCCTCAGCGTATTTATGCACCTTTTTCAAACTTAGGCCTCAGGTGTAAATATACCCTTACTTCCATTTTACCTGCAATAAGTATTGACATGGAATTTTAACATATATGCGTCATGAGATACATACTTCTCCGCATATGCGCACTTCTTGGGATATAACAATGGTTCAACGCAGCACACAGTGATCCCGATCTACCTCACTTAGATCAAATATAAGTTTTTGGGCCTCCTTGAACCTGTTAACCATGCACTTTGAAAGGACATTGTGCTATGAAGCCAAAAGGTATTTTATACCATGGAATCTTTGTCATAACATTTGTCAAAGTGAATTTTCCAACGTAGAAGTGCTGGTATACAGTGAACTTAGCCTCACCATCTACCAAGGTTGGAAGTTGTTTAGGGGTTCTCCATTCTTACCCCCAAATGCATCAGCACATTCACTTGTACCGCTTCTCTAATTGTGCCTTATATCGTAGTAGTCATTGTATCACAAGTGTATGATTTGAACCTTTTTGTGGGAGAAGGGTCCTCTTCAGGGTACTCCCAAACGTAGCTATTCATGGCTCATCGGGCACTCCAATATCAAAAAATACAATGGTAAGAAGGACATTACCATAAATTGATTTTATCCCTGTCATGTGACGACATCTATGATATCCTCTTCACAATGAAGGCCAAGAAGGTTGTAAATTATTCCTTATGAAATCTTCCTACAAATTTTTAACCATCTCTTATTCACTTATGTCCATCGCTCTTATCCATTTAGCTTAGTGAACAGGTGCATTGACCATCTTCATGGTTGGGTTGGTGATCTTGGTGATAGCAAAATAGTGTGAGCCCTTCTTATATTCATATTCCACTGTTTGTTTCCTTGACAACATCCTTGTCATCTAAGTCATCATCCATTGATTCTCCTGTGGAGATAAGCCATGGTGTATTTGGAGATCAACTGAGTAGTTAAGGACATTATCCTTCCCTGTGAAGTAAAAATAATCTTTTTGCACATCGTAACATTCAACCACTACTATAACCTTTTAGGTTTTCCAAAATATGACAACTCATAGAGTTTGCAAGAGTCCAACCTTCTCTAATGTGGTCTTCACAGAGTCATCATACACTAGCTTGTCATCCTGTGTCCTTTCTCCTGTATGGACAAACTAGCTCCAATGACCATATATTTCTTAGTCGGTGCTCATCCTATGGTTATAATCACTTATAGCCATCTTTTGTATGTGAGAGACCCATTTCATACCCATTAAAATGTCATCTGGGTACTGCATATCCACATACCACTCCTTCATTAAAACTTGTTCGATGCCACTGGCTAGTTTTCCTTTTCCCTTTCCCTTTCCCTTTCCCTTTCCCTTATTTAGTGAAATGTTTGCTCCTTTTCTTAGTGTCATTTTTCTCATCAATTCCTTAGTAATTTCTTCTTTGTGTTTTGCTTCAAAATTTCTCAATCCCTTGGCTCCACTCCTTCAAAATTTCTTCAAAACCCATGCCCTATCTTTGTGAATCCTAACCTGGAAATATATCCTTCCACAAGATAGCGTAAATACCCATGGAAATCCACTAAATAATATCCTTCTCTGCGCATGCTCGTGTACTTCATTCCACTCTGGTTCACAAATCTATCAATTTCTCCACTTTGCACATGTAATTTTCCTGTAAATTTTCTCGACAAGGATGCCCTAGTTCACAAGAGTCTCTTCAATAAAAAAATGTAAGATAAAATAAATAACTTACCCTCAACCTTCTATTTATAGATTTTTCCTTTTTCTACACTAATCTCCTTGCCACCTACCATTGTACTTCCACATTAAAGTCATCTTTTTCTAATTCTTTTCATCCCGCACATTGTGTCTAGTTCTTTTCCTCCATGCACCAAATTATGTGTAACCTCCTCAACCTTCTGGCACAAAAAACTTCATCAACAAAAAACTTCCTTACATGTGCTTCTAGTGCCAAAGTATGTCTTCCCCATATGTCTTATACCAAATTCTTGTCTATATCCTACCTCAGTTTGTTCTACGCTTTTATCCCTGTATGTGGTATTTATAAAGGTTTTGAAACCAATCTTAATCCTATAATCACTTATGCTACATGCACGCTCCTCTTAACCCATGTGCATGTTTGAATTTTTCATTCGGGATACCAATTAACATCACTCCTAGCACTTGCTTCATACTACGTACTATTCATTGAAACTCTTCTTTACACTCTCTACTCCAACACTAAATAGATACACAGTCCTCTATGCACATAAAACCCTTTAAGATAGTAATTGGCTACTAGTGCGTACAATCATCACCTAAAACAAACAATAGACATAAGAATCATAGTGACGATGAAAGGAAACACATATAAAGGAAAATGCATTAAGGAAAATCCTAAGCTACACTGGAAACACTACCTTATTTACAAACACATAGAAGACTTATTTATAGTATGGGCTTCAGCCTACTCCCATTAGAATAATCTAAGAAACCATGTCCCATCTAGTGACTTGTAACTGGAAAGTGCCTGAGTCAAGTATATAAGATATAACATACAGTCGCAAATGAATGCACTTTGATTTTCCCTAAGGATGGAAAAAAAAACTTTGAATTGTACAGAAGAACCATCTACCCAACCTCAAAATCCTTGTTCCTAATATGTCAATCATGTCATGCCTTCTTTCTAGCTTTCTCCATCTTCTGACTCCACCTAGAAATGGCTCACCCTTTCATCTAGCATCATAAGTTTTTTAATGTGATCTTCTAAGTGCTTTCTCATTGGCCAATCCTCCTACATGTGTAATACATAGGGATGGTAATATAAATTCAATGTGTAGAACAATATCTTCCATGATCAAACACCAATTGAAAGGGTTTGACCTTGTTCAAACATGTTTATAAGTTCATGTGATATGGCCATAACACTATAGAGACCTTGCCATCCCAGTCCCTCCTTCTGACATCAAAAATCTTAGTTAATGTAGGGCTTCAATATTTTTTTAAATGCCTCAGTAGTCCCATTAGCCTAAGGGTGATAGGGCATATTTTTTATGATGGGACACCATAAAAAATCTATCATATAAGATTATAATAATTTAATTTAAAAAGTGAGTACCCCTATCACTTGTTAAAATCAATGGGCATCTATACCTACTGATTATGTTCTCCCATAAAAACCTAGTTGTTATAGGTCAACGATGCAATCCTTTGTAGGCACCTCTTCCTCCCATCTTGTAAGATATTCTATGCACATGATAATATAGCGCAAACATGTCATGCGTGTGGCTAGGGAAATAGGGCCCACAAAGTCAATTTCCCATTTTTCAAACAGTTCTACACTAGCAATAGGTCTTAATGGTCATTTCATCTCTCTACCCTGGCTTACTAAGGTGCTAGAAATGGTCACAGCCTTGCAATACTCTATACAATCCTTATAAACAATCTCCCACCAAAGGCCTACCAATAGGATCTTGCACGTGGTCGCATTCCCTGCATAGTGTCCTCCTGTAATGCCACCATGAGCTTCTTTTATGATTGCAGTACGTTCATGTTCTAACACACCAGTGTAAAACCTCATCCTTTCCTAGTTTTGTACAGGTCTCTGCTAATCAACATATAGGGCATGGAGCATATACCCAACTGCTTCTTCTCCAAGGCCTTCATTCCTTCTGGCACCACACCCGTTCATAAGAAAACAACAATATCCTCTAAATCAGAGGGCACATAATACAATCTAAACAACTATGCATCCATTATTGTGTCCTCAATGCTCTATTTATCCTCTCCTGAGTTAATCCATGATAGATGGTCAGGTCCCAAATTTCTCTTTCCTAGTTTCACGATGACCAAAATTTCAAACTCTTGAAACAATAAGATCTACCGGCATATGCACCCTTGTAGAACAGGTGTATTCACCAAGTACTTGAGCACCATATGATCTATATAAAATGTAAATGGAAGTAGCCAACAAGTATTTCCTGAATTTATGCAGTGTATAGATCATGGACAATGCTTCACACTCTATTGTTGTATAATTTTTCTCTATCAGTGTTAAATTTCTACTTGTAAAACACAAGGGGTGATCAATAATCCCCTCTCTAGGTTGTGCTAACACTTCTCTTATGGCCATACCCAATGCATCAACATGTACATGAAATGGATTTTCCCAAGAGGGAAAGCACAAATGGGTGTAGTAGTAATTTTCTCCTTCAAGGTGTCAAAATCCACCTATTACACCTCACCCCAATGGAATTTACTTTTATGTTTTAACAACTCTTCCAATGGTGCAAAAATCTTAGCAATATCCCTTGATGAATTTCTTATAATATCACCATGTGCCCTAAGAATATGCACACCATACTTTAACTGGTAGGCTCCTCCAACCCTAAAATAACAACAACTTTGGCAGGGTCTACCAATAAGACTTCCTTGCATATAATGTGACCTAGTAATGTGCCAAATGGTGTAGAAAAAGACAATTTTTTTTTCTTAATGTTCAGGGAAATACTTAACTACTTGTATCTCTCAAACATCAACCTCAAATTGTCACAATGATCCCTTACTAACCCATACAATGTCCATTCATCTAGGTAGACTTGCATAAATTTTTGGATGAAGTTCTTGAAAGACCTGCACCACGATGTGCGAAAATACAATAGGCACGCATTCTTATGCCCAAAGGGCATAACCATGTAAGAAAAACTTCCCCACTTAGTCATGAAAGTGGTCTTCTCCTAGTATTCCTTCACAATTCTTACCTGATGATATCTAGAGAATCCATCTGTGAAATAATAGATCTCTCACCCTACGACACCTTCCAAAATCTCCTCAGTAAATGGGGTTGGAAAAAGGATCTATCACCCATGAAGCATTTAAATCTCTGTAATCAACACAAATCCCTTATCCTTCCATCCTTCTTGATACTAATTACCATCAGGGACTCACCCACTCAATTCCTTAATTTCCTTAATGATATCAGATTCTATCATCTTATCAATTTCCTCCTTAACCTTTACGCGTAAATTTGGGTTCATCCTATAAGGTCCTCTTTTGAACCAAGTGCATACCCTCCTTTAACTTAATCCTCATTTCCCCTAGAGAGTGGTGAACTCCCTTCAATTCATGGTAACCTTGTGGGAACAAGTCATTGGAAGTCATGCAACAGATCAACTATTTTTGAAACCTCCTGGTCTGACCAGTAATCTCTAATGACAACTTCCTTTGGCTCTACTTCTGTACCAATGTTAACCTTATTTGTTTTCAAAGGCTCATGGTAGGCACTCTTTCTCATCTATTTATCCAATAATTTCATGTGTACCCTCTTGTGTGGTTAACATCCAAGTTTTCTACCTCCTTACCATCTATCAAGTATACCAACTTTCCTTTTTCTTTCTTTAGGAAAGCTATGCTCAAGTTAGTATCTACTCCACCTCTCCTTATTCTAGTTCTTCTATGAAGTGTGCCCCCAAATCAGGTCCCCCCTAGTAAATCTAGGATTCGTATCTCCCAAGGTAAGGTGTTTGACTACCTGCAGCACCTCATTCATCGATGGCTTACGGAGATTGATACTCAAAAGTCTAGATAATATCTTCCATTATTTCTTTCCAATTACCCATCTAACGGAGTAATTTTTAATGGATATACCATAGTGCACACAACCCTACAAGGTGGAATATAACTTATGCACCCATAGTGAAGGATGAAAGGATTCTGTGCCTACCATCCAAGAGTCTCTCTCAAAATCCTAGACATGGAGTGAGGCGGACTCTTTCCCATGATAGTCATGTATTTAAGATGGTGCATTTCTCCAAAGAAACCTCATAGAGAATGTGATTATCACTTCATGCCACTCTAGAAGATTGTCTTGATGGGTCTCCCACCAACACATTGTCATCCCACACAAGGTATAAGTAAGTATATTCCTCTTTTCTATGTGACAGGTCCACTATACCTCCATCATGCACATAAATATGTCATGGTTACCCTCTCTAGTGTAACCGGGTAACTACTTTCCTCCTAGGTGCCTAACCAGTGCATGCCTTGGTGATGCGAGTCATAGTTTCCTTTAACTGTCTTCTGACCAACTCATAGGTCCCATGCACCCAATTTTCACATGCAATGCTAGTTGTATCACTCATGGATTGAGCATCTTCCCATTGAATGACTCCTCCTGATGGATGGATAACCTCAGGTATCTAATGGTGCATACATAGATTCTATCCAAGTCCTCTTCTCCCAAAGGCTCTACATAGGGCGCATACTTCCCATCCGTCAGTGGAATAACAACTTTCTCCTCTTTTTTCTTGAAGCTTATATACCCTTTGTTAAAGCACAAATCAACATTATTCTTATAGCACCAAGGGCATCCAAGTAATGTTAGAAAGTTATCTTCCTTGGCAAGTGCTAAGAATTCAAAATCTCTAGTGAACTTTTCCCCTTGGATGGTTATGGATGCATCTTTTAACAATATGATGGGCATAGCCTTTGTCCTATTTTCCATAAACAACACATTTTAAAATTGCTATAATGGGAGCATCCACATCTCATTCCATGCATCTAAAGTGAGAAACATTGAGACCTCAGCACCCTTTTTTAATTAGAATGTTGCTCAAGATCCATCCATCCACAACTGCAATTCAATGTGATTTATCTTTTTCATAATCAATACTATGATGGGGTAGATTAGCATGTAAGACCTGCCCTCTCGTGCTCACCTCTAGTGCGTGGTACTTTTTCTCTTAGCCCACTCTCCCTAATAAAGGGATAATATTCTCCTGGCGCAGCATCTTACACACTTTCTTTGACCATTTTCTATGTCCTTCTGATGGACCTCACCATTCTTCTTCTGCTCCATTATCTGTGATTGTTCATTTAGACACTGAATCTCCCCTTACAGGTTTCTAATCACCTCCATGGTTTCTTGGCAAACCTCCTTCTGATGAGTTGGATCAGGATATTTCCCATGTAATACCTCTTCTCTTGTAAATAGAGGCCTTTGTTTTAGTATTTCCCTAGCGCACATGGCTTCTGCCGATGTAGTTACTAAGACAGGTTCTAACTCGGGGTCATGCGCAACCCTAGGCATCCATTACGGATCATCTCACTTCACACTCACCATCCCCATGTCTTTTTCCTTCCTTTAGTTCCAGATCATGTGCTCATATAACTCAGGGCACTCCTCATACTTATGTTTCTTCCTACACCATGATCATTGTAGCAAATTCAGACACTTTCACTTGTAATGTTTAGTAGGTCCACAATTATAACAAGTTCCACAGGGAAATTCAATCCTACCTCCTTAACCACCATGACCTCTAAATCCTCTGCAAAAACCTCTTCCTTGACCACCTCCATCTTTGCACCCTTCATACTAATGACCTTCATTCTTATATTTGTTCCCAATTTTGGTCTAGTGCACACCAATATCAATGGCATCATGGATTTTGTCTATCAATCAACATTCCTTTGTATTTTGAGTCATAGATGAGTAAATCTTACAATAATAAGACACATTCTTACGGAGCGTGTGCTACAACAATGGGCATCTATTTTGATCATGATCTTTGTGACATATTTAACACTCCAATGACACGGCTTGCACCATCTTTCATGGGAAAATGTCCTTTGTGTGTCCTTCTACCTTGCAATATGTTTTCAAGTTGTATCACTATGTCAATGATCTGTGATTCTAAAAATAGGCTTAATCCAGTGTCAATGCTTCTGACAGCTTCAGTGCATATGGAATCCTCCAAGGCTTCATGTGGATCCATGAAAGTCTTATGGGAAAGAGCTCATATGAAAGGTTTTATGAATCCTCTAGTGAACTACTGAGCATGCTGAGATGGATGGATATCATAAGACACATTTTACAGAAGAAACTTAAAGTGAGCATCATACTCCTGCACACTCTTTGTCATACCTTTTTGAATCTCCTTCAATACGTTGATGCTTTTTTTCTCAAAATAAGGAATGTGAAATTCATCCAAGAATTCATCACAAAAATCAGTATAATCCACCTTCATTTGATGGGAGTCATACTATCAGTACCAGCTATATGCATGCCCTTGTAATGTAGTTACAAAGTGACTTTAATTCCACTCCGGGGTAGTGATCCCCTTAGTGCACCATAGAAATTAACACTTATATACATGCTCCGCAGCATCTTCAACACCATTGTAATTAGGTAAGTGAAGAGACATCTCATAAAACACATGTTGATGGTATTATGGCCCTTTTTCATCAGATTTTGGACCTTGATTCTCTCTTGTGTTACGTCCATCACTAGATCCTATTCATCTAAATCCATGAGATCCTCCTCCCATTATAGGTAAGGGTCCTGACGTAGTTGTGCTCTATGTACCCACGATTGTGCTGAACTATGTGTAAACAGTCTGTGATGTTGAAATGCTTCCAGATGTGATACCTATAATTTGTGTACCCACACCTTTCCCATATGGTGTGCCAGATAGGATGCCTCCAAACACAACAAATGTATGTGTTTCCATAGAATAACTAAATGGAAAATTATATCTATCAGGTGTCACTCAACTACCAAAACCAATACCAACCATGTTAACAACACTTATCTCAGGAATTGGAAAACCAAGTGCCAGGGTTTGGTCAACAAGTGGGCTAAAATACACTCCTACGGATCTCATTTCTCTATACGATGAGCTCTTGCTAGAAGCCAAGGCGGTTTTTCTCCTGCACTTTCCAAATTGGGGGTAGAACAGACTGTTCAGGTCCTACGCCCTCCATGTGAACATCAAATCCTTCCTGCAACATCTTCCTCCATAAATACATCACTCCATCAACTTCACATTATCTCGCCAACTCCCTTTCCTAAGCTTCATTATACTTGATCCACCTCTCTTCTCTCTTTGTTTCCACCATAAGGTCCATCATCTTTCACCACATTAGCTTCAACGCCCTACACCTAGTGCGAAGCTATCAAGCCATAGGAAATTCCTCTATACTCAAAGTGATGCTAAGGATCTTAATGGATAATGATATATCATGCAAGAATGATCCTCTTGGTTCCCGTAAGAACTCAAACTTAGCAATATTTGGGAAATAATACGTATAAATCACATATTCCAAGGTATAGCTAGCCAACACTCCACTCCACTAATGATCAACAATAGGAGTCCAAGTAATATCAACATCATGTAGCCTATGATACTCTTCGTGGGTCCAAACATGAGGTCTATAGTACCAACTCTTCTTTGATGCATATGTTGACAACCATTCATACATCTCTGCTGGGAAACAACAAAAGTATGTCTCATAGATCTCATGACACATGTGATCCTCTAGCTATTTACGTGTATAAAACTTAGATCCAATGTTAAATTTCTAAGAAAACTCATCCTCTATTATTTTGATCCAAGTCTCAATGTTTTCCCAGGTCAAGAATTCTATCATCACACACCATTCTCACAACAACTTCAAAAGAGGTCCCAGAAACATAACCAAAATGTAGTCTTGTTTCCCTATTCCCTTTAAATCCCAATCATGTAATCCTATCACCCAACATTATCTAGGAACTCACCAAAAGTGTGCACAAGCACTGAGCCCCTTCTTTATGTGAGATTTGTAAGAATACTTCACCATTAATGGAGGAATATTTGCATAAACAGAAATACAAGTATTTATTTTAACACAGAGTAAAAGCACTAAATATCAACATAGATGCACCATGATATAAGCATAAACATACCAACAACATAAGAGAACCAGATCTTTACCATGAGTAACATGAAATATGCAAGGGTTTGAACCCATAAACACAAATATCCAAAATAACCCTTCATATATTGATTAACAAATGTTTACAGTAGCCATATTACATCAAAAAGGTTCATCATCATATTAGTACATCATTCTACAATTAGCATCCTACCCTTCCCATATATTTGATCTAGAAACCCTATATTACCCCCTTAGAACCATTACATAATCCCTTCCTGTAGAAATACATCACTCATATGCACACCCCATATGCACCCATACTCAATTTCTAACCTCTAACACAAATACCCAATCATCCCCTTGTATAGAACCAAATGCCTCCTTAAATAGGATAAGAGTTCACCTAAACATCATTCCTGAACCAATCCCACATGCCAAATGTCATCATATCTTTTTATACTCAAGTTTCCAAGCCATGTAGATGTCAACTAGCCATAAAAACCTCCACTCTACAACCTGTAACCATAATGATTCCCTAGAATATTCTTTTCTTGAGCTCCAAATCTCCATGTAACAACCTTGTCATCATTACACTTATATGCATCTTCACATGTTTTACATATAATACCCTTTGATCAAAATGTGGCTAAGTCCTTAAACCTGTAAACCCTTTCCTTCTCCTGCGCGCAAACCTATCTTTCCTCATGCACGTTTACTCACACACTTTTCTTCATAGTGGCTTCCACGCACATTCATCTTCTATTTTAGGACTTAGTCATTTTTCAGGCTCAACATGTATTCTACCCCCCCCCCCCCCCCCCCCCAACACTTTTATTTAGCATATGTGTGCTCATATTTTCCTTTAGGATCTTATTCTCATGTTTCAGTATACGTAAATTATTATTTTCTTCTCTAATATCTATCTCAAATTTGTGTGATTTGGTCCTATATATCTAAGATTTATGGTCATGCATATTTTTTTGAATTACCTCCCTAACAATTTTTAATAAATCCTCACCCCATTGAGTTTTAGAAGTTTATAAATTGTTGTGAGGACTATAGTATCTCCCTCCTTGGTGGGAATGGTATGTATGATGTCACTTGGTAGCTCAATTATTGGCTCTTCTATACATGGGTCTAAATAAAATGATAGTACTTCCTTTGAGTGCTTACTAACCAAAGAATTTTTTAGGAAATACCATGCGAAAATTTCTTTGATATTTTCCCCCTTTTATTATGCTTCATGCATTAACATTCAAGTCAGGTTTAGATAGATTTAGAATTCCTCCACATCTTCATTTGTCTCATCATCTGACTCCTCTATTGGTCAAATTCCTTTACTCAGGCTTAGATTATCTTTCTCTTCATCACCTTCACAACCACCTCTAATATTATGGCTTCCTCTAGTACTTTCCCCCCTTTCTTTTATTTCATCAGTATCCTCGTGATTATATTCAACCTAAATTAAATTTGGAGGTGAATTACAAGTGGATGATTCTCATGTGCCTGTATTTGTGGGCTCTAATTTTTCATTTTTTTCACCCTCTACACTAGTATGTATTGAAGAGTTGTGCATTTTCTCTCCCATGTTTAATCCTTCTCCATCCTTGGGTGACATAGTGGTCTCTTCCAATGCCCGAATTGACCAGTTTCTTATATTTTCATTGGGGTTTTTCTTGCACCCATTTTTTTATGTGTCTTTAATATTATCTATGTCCCCATTATTATTGGCCTATTGCATTGAGATAGGGACCTAACTTAAGTTTACTATCCTCTTCTTTACGGGTCAAATTATTTGTGTGTGTGAAATTTTTTTCTTGTCGTACCCTATTTTATGTGCTCGAGTTGTTCTTTATCACTAGTATTTTTTACAATTGAGCATGACCAAATTCTCATCTATCTCTTCCTTTTTTCCTTCCTTTATGGCTCCCCTTTTTTCTTACGCATTTAAAAGAATAACTTTTGTACCTTGTTTTTTACCACAATAGTTTTCATCCTTTTTTAACACAGATATTTTTCACCTGTTTTTCTTCATGTGCATCCTAATTAGGGTTCTTGTGAGTCATGTAGAGGGTATGGATATCGGCATCAATCCTCAGTGCATCATTATTCTTTTATCCTCTTTTACCTGGTTTAGGGATCATGAAAAGTAATCAACGGTAAAATCATAGGGCAACTTGGCCCATGGGGACCAATTTCCATCTACCTTCATAAACCTTTCCAAGGAATAATTCAATTATACGGTGAACATTTCCTCTCCTTCCAACTCCTTTAGAAGTTATCGCAGGATCATGTAGTCCTATTTAAAGACATTTTGTAAATTCCTTAACCAATTTGTGAATCACGTATTGTATGCATTATTAAGTGTTGTGGATGGCCTAAATTTTTTGTACTTGATGGTTGGGGACTCATATTCCATAGGGAATACCCATGTTGGTCCCCCATCTCATTCAGGTATACCTATTGAAATGAAAACCAACAACATGAGGATTTCACCATACTATAACTTGTTTTTTTCTTTCTCCTACACCAACTCTATGTTATCTACTATGTTGTTTACAATGAGTTGGGATAATTTGTAAACTTCCTCTTACAACATATTAAACATGATGCATAAATATTTCTTGTTTATCTCTTTCCATCTCCTCCTACTAATTTGGACACAAGTAGTCATGTCACAACTCTTGTGTCAAGATCAATGTCATCAATTGGAATTGACATACCTGCTTATTTGTAATTGAGGAGGTTTCTAACTATTTCTAACTCCTTATCATCTTTTAGGGTTTTCATTAGTTATTATCCTTTGTTAATTATCCATGTTGCCTTACTAATGAGGTCGCATGATATTCTCATGTACTGACTTGTAAAGTAGAAATACCCTTCTCGTATGTGCAAGAATAGGTATTAAAATTATTAGACATATTTACTTAAGAAAGGGAGATCATACAATCTAAGGACCCCTATTTTATCTAGCATTTTATTTATGTTGTCATAAATATTATTTCCCTCACTATATTTTTGCCCTGTTAGGCACACCATATCCTTCTCTATTGTTTCATCCATGTCATGCATAGGATGGTTGTAATCTGTCATATTTGATAGTCCCACTTGTGCCTGTCATTTCCTTATTCTCTTATATTCCTCCAAGTACTACATTTCAAAATTTATAGTTAGTTCATTGGAACTTTGGTCCTTCTTTTTCTTTTGGTAGAATCCATGGCTTTTTTCTTTCTTATGTGCCAAGTTTGTACCTATTTTAAGATAAACACATCTTCGTCTTCTTTGTATCTCAATGTTTGTTTGATTAATGTGCTACCTAACTCACTTCCATACATCAAGATTGAATTACCTTATGAACTTAAGGTTGTTGATTCTTGAGGTTTTTTTTTTTCTTGCGTGCCTATTAAACAATTTCCCATTTGCATTTAGCTTTATAACTAATTTTGTTTACTCTGGTGTGGTGTATTTTCCCAAAGATTGGAATTATTATTAGAAGCTTTGAACCCCACATTAATGGCGATCAATGGCAGGTTTTACTCTCTTGTACCTATCCTAACTTTTCCTTTCACCACAATCAACTATAGAATCTTTACCCTTTGTTAATGGCGGTTGATATTTCAATTTTCTAGGAATTGAATCAATCTATGGCTTTATCTCATTATTTTTCTCCAGAGCTCTCCATTTTCATTGTAAGGTAATTCTAAATGAATTACAACCTCCTATTTATAACCCTTTTATAGGTAATAAATGTTTCATTGATTTACTCTTTGCATGTGTGAACCTTTATTTCTCCCACAACTATAATTAATGCCTAGTTGTTGACAATTATTCCTTATTCCTTCTTGATTTTAATGTTTGTTAAGTTTGATTTTTGGACCTATTTGTTGTTACTTTTTCCTCCATGCCTCTAGCTATGTTAGGTATCTTATGTTTCTAGGCCTCTTTGCTTTCCCTTATGCACTTCATTTTTTTGTGTGCTCTTTTTTCCTCGTATCCCCTTGTAAAGCTAAAAATTCTCTTGCAACTATTCCCCATATTCTAATGCACTTCAATTATCACTTCGATCATTTATCTTTAATTATTCTTGTATTTCTCATGCAAATTTATTTTCATGTTATTCTTCTTTTCTATTTTCCTGGTAGAGGTATCTATCATATTTATGTGCATTACTTGGATTAGATTACCTTATCTTTTGTCATCTTTCCCTCAATTAAAATAATTTCACGGTCCTCCATGTACTTCAACTTATTAATTGTGATTAGAATTATAGAAAACATAGATTTTGAGATAAACAAAAACAAAACCCTACATAATAAAAAGCACAAATCTCATGCGCTTATTACATTCATGAAAGCAAACTAATTCTAAGAAAGGAAATAACATCTAATTTATTAGAATATGTCTTATTTAACTATAAATTATTTACTTATAGTAAGGTGTAAACCTTCTCCCATTGAAGTATCCTACAAGTAATTCCCTATTAAGTTCCATCAATTTACATGCCCCAATTAAAAAAATTGATACTATTTCATAAGGACCTAGCCAATGTGTTTTTAACATCTCAAGATGCACGTGAAATTTTAATCATACGGTAAAACTTTTGCACCCACTTTAAAATAATTATTTTTAATATTTTGAGCATGCCACAGCTTTTATATTACTTTCTCAATTTTTTGTTCCCATCAGGATTACAACCTTTTCTCATCCAATTGTAACAATTTTGTTAAACATTCAATAATCAAATCTTCGTCATCAAATTTTTTGATTCTCATGATACGTAGTGATGGTTTCATGAATTCTATTGGAAACACTACTTCTATACCATATACAAGATAAAATGGAGTTCATTTATTTAGGCATTTATATGTCGTTATGTTTTCCCAAATCACTATTAAAACCTTGTCATCCCAATCTTTACAGTCAACATCACAAATTTTTGTTAAAGTGTGACTCAGTATTTTATAGAATGCTTCAACTATTCCATTAGGTATGTGGATGATATGGTGTTATTTTGTGGTATGTGACCATAAAATCTTACTAAAAAATTCTTATATTATCATTCAAAAAGTGTGTCCCTTTATCACTCGTTAAGCTCAAAGGACATCCAAAATGACTAATGATATTTTCCCAAAGGAACTTGGTTGTGGTTACTACTGTACAATATTTTATTTTGGTGTAGCCTTTTCCCACCTTGTTAGATAGTTTTTTTTGGTGATTATATAGTGTGACTTTAGTTCTTCACGCAACATGATTGATTAGTCCCACAAAGTCAATCACCCATTTTGTAAATGGTTTTTGTGCTACTATTATGTATTCAAGGCATTTTGTCACACTTGTTAGGTTTCCACACATTAGCATTAGTCACATGCCTTGGCATATGCCTTAGCATAATTAAATAAAATTTTCCACCATAGCCATGCGTTGAAGGATCTTTCTACATGGTAGCTTCTCTGGCATAATGGCCTCCTTACAATCCCTTCATGTATTTCATAGAGAATATATTCCTTCTCATGATCCATTACACATTGCCTTAAAATCTCATCATGCCCCATCTTGTAATTTTTTTCACCTATTAGTTTTTAGGGTGAAAATTTAACTAATTAATTTCTTTGACTCATTCGTGTAATTCTTCGGCGTGACTCCATGTTATAGAAAGGAATTACGTCTTCCAATTCATAAAAATTACTTTAAATTATGGAACAATTACAGCATCTTTCATTCCTTATTCTATTATTTCTTCTCTCTCCCCTATATCTATGCATGACAAATGATCAGGTCATGCATTATTTTTTCTCGGCTTTACACCACCAAAAGCTTAAATTACAAGAAGAGTATAATCCATCTGCATATTTCCCATGTAATACTGCTTTATTCACCAAGTTTTTCAAGGCCATGTGATCCGTAAAGAAACAAATGGTATCACCAATAAATAGTGTCTAAACTTTTCAAACACATAAACCATTGATAATCCTTCTCTTTGTGGTGGTATAGTTTATTTTCTGCATGTAAATTTTTTGTTGGAAAAGCTAAATGGGATGATCCAAAGTTCCTTCTCCTAGTTGTACCAAGATTGCTCCGACATCTGTTCTTGATGCATCAACATGTACATGAAAGGGCATAATCTATCTATGGGAATTGTAATATGGGATATTGTGTCAATTTCTCCTTCAATTGCTCAAACATTTTTCTTTTCCTATACCCCACTCAAACTCTCCTATTTTGTGCAATAATTTTTTAGGAGCGCTGAAATTTTAGCACATAATTTTCTAAATTTCCTATAATATCCTAAATTTCCTAAGAATCATGGACTTATCTTTATGTTATTAAAGGTTCAAGATGAATAATTACTATAATTTTATCTACATATACTAAAAAATCATCCTTATAGATTATATGCCCTAACAGGGTGCCAAATGGTGTCGCAAAAACACATTTTAAGGTTTACTAAGATTTACAAATTTTTGCAGAGCTCAAACATGAGTCTAAATTTATCGTAATGATATTTTACCATCCCATACACCATCTGGTCACCTAAGTATACTCAAATAAATTTTAGGATGAAGTCTTTGAAAGCGATACAACGTTATGCATGAAAAAATTGTTAGCGCATTCTTTAATCCAAATGACATCACTATATAGGAAAAAAAATCCCACTCGATTGCACAAGTAATTTTCACCTTTTCTTCTTCCATCATTTTAACTTAGTGGTATCCAAAGAATCCATTGGTAAAGGTGTATATTTCCCTTCCTATTACCACTTCTAAAATTTCTTCAATTAAAGGCATCAGAAATGGGTCAATTACACACATAGAGTTTAAGGCCTTGATAGTCACATAAATTTGTATGATTCCATATTTATTTATGTTTATCACCATTGGAATCACCCATTTTGATTCTTCCATAGGTATAATTACTCCTGTCGGCTAGCATTTTATCAATTTCTTATTTGAGTTTTATGTATAAATTGGGATTCATTCGGTATGGTTACTTTTTGACTGGCTTTTCCCCTTCAATCAATTTCATTTGCATTATTCCAAGAGATGGGTGTAACCCCTTCATTTCATGGTAACCTCTTTGGGATATATATCCTCATACTCATGCAAGATTTCAAAATATTTCTGATCTCTTATTCACTCCCATAGTCTCCAATTGTTGCCAATTTTGGTTCTTCCCCACTCCCTATATTGACTTGTATGTATTTGAATAGGTCATCTTGTGGTAAAATTCCAAGTTATCTCTTATATAGGACCTCTTTGGTTCCATACGAGACATCTATATTTATATGATGATTGTTTTCCTCATCCTCTACTTGTCGCACAACTTTTCTCTAGCTTTGTGCTTTCAATTTCTCTTTTTCCATACTTCATCATCTTCCTCACTTGAATCACTATTCACAAATTTTTCTTCAACTATTTTTGTGAACACGAACCCCTTTCCTTATGTAATGTTCATACCCTTTCTTCCATGACAAAACCATCCCCAAATATGGTTTTTTCGATACAATGAAGAGAGTAGTTCAACTGATCGATTGAAGAAGTAAAAGAGAAAGTGTGTATAAACACACCTTTCAGTTTTTTTAGAGACTTGTTTCTCTTCGCAACTCACATCCAATATACCATGTGTGTTCCCATATATGAAATTTATGATAAAACACATGTGTTAAAAAATTTGGGTTAATTTTTTGTTCCTCACTTATCCATAGGTTCTCATAATATTGAATATGTGCTTCAGGCTTAATGACTCCAATGTAACTTAGAGATATTTGTACCTCATTATTTCACTCAAACTTTATGTGCATAGCATCTTATACCACTTCCTATTTTTTCAACATTGGTCTATGTATCTCCCGCAATCTTATTACAAATCCTTTCAATAATTATATTAAATAGTTAATATGTGCACTCTCAAGTTGCATATATATTTCCACTTCTTTGATGAAATCATGTACATATTCACTTCCACTAAAATTTGGCATGTTTTGGGGGTTTTCCTTGTTTATCCTCTTAATATTTCTATTAATATACTTAGGAACTTCAAAAATTAGAAACTTCGGTGAACTTTTAATCATATCATAATTTTTCCCTATCAATTCATAGGAACCATGCACCCAATTGTCACATTTCATGCTAGTTGTATTTGACACATTAGTTATCACCCCACTTTATCTCACCTTTTGGGGTAGGTTATATTTTTTATCACTATATATTATATGTTATAAATGCACTCTAAATCATCATATTATTCATCATTCTTAACATACGATGTGCTCTCTTTTGGATCCATTGAGAAGATGATGCGTTGGGTTCCATTCTCAATACTTAGATACATTTTATTGAATCGTAATTCGACATTTCTTACATAGTAGCAAGGATTTCTTAGTAGCATTAGAAAATTTTCTACTTCTTCTAGAGGTATCACTTTAAAGTATCTATGGAACTTTACTCCCATTATGCTAATGATGGCATTTTTTAATATGCCAATAAGAACTACCCATGTTTGTTTTTCCATGAATAGGACATGTGGAGATGGATGAAATATTGGTCACCCCATTTTATTACAAGCATCCATGGTAATAATATTGAATTTTACACTTGTGTCTACTAATATTTCATTGATGTTCCATCCATCTATGCAAGAATCAACCAATATTTCCCTGTCAAATCCCTCCATATTTGTTGATTTCACATTTTTCTTATGTGTCTACCCCAATTGCTTTCCTAACACCATATTTCATAATTTATGTGACAACCATTATCTTAGTAACAAAAATATCCCTTTTATGTACAAAAATCTATAGACCTCCTAAAAATCATTCTTACTAACCTTATCTTCCTTAGAATCTTAAAGCCTTTCATTATGCAACCATGTTTCTTCTCTAAGGAATTATATCTCTCCTTAAAGATCTTGGACCAAGTATTTTTGTTCTTGAAGAGTTTTTTTCGGTTACCTTCCATCTAGATATGGATTTTTCCAGGATATGTCTATCTCATCTTCATTTTTTTCAAAGGGGATTCTTGTGCACAAGTAACAGCTCATGTCATTATTTGTATATTGTCTAAAGGTTCCATTGTTGGCAAAAAAAATTCTTAGTATCTTCTATCATATTCTGTACAATTTTGATCATTCTCACACCTTTCTCATATTTTCCTTCTTGAGCACATACATATTTTGACAATCTTCTATATTTTTCTCTTTTTGATAATACAAGCATACCAAAAACATTGGGCGGTCACATTGATGATGATATGGTGATCCACACTTATAATAGGTCTGAGGTGGAAATATTACACCTCTACATCCACCTTGGCCTCAACCATTTCATCCATGCCCATATCCCCCATATCCTTATGGTATTATTTTCCATGGTAGCTTGTTGGAGTCCCAACAATCTAGCTTCATTCTTGTGACCAATTATTCAATATTTTTTTGTGTCATGTGTATGTGTATCACAAATTTTACAATAGGTAGCTACTTTTGTATTCTTGGAGAAATGTAATAGGGGGTATTTACATGCATCATGACCTCCTTCACATATTTCACAAGCTAAAATCATGGCTTTAAAATTTTTGTGTGGACATGTATTTTTGGTGTGTCCTTCTACCTCAAAATCAGTACAACATACTCCATTGTGCATGTTTCTATCACTATTTGTCGTCAATTTCTCCAACTGAGCTACCATAGATGTAATTTGTGTTTCCATAAACAAACTAATTCTCATGTCAATATTATCAACTTCTTTAGTGTGTAATGTTACTTTTAGGGCTTTATACAAATATGTGAAGGTCTTTTGTGAAAGGGTGTACCTGAATGGTATTAGCAGTATACCAATAAAACCATTATGCATGTTGAGTCAGATGTATCTCATATGAAAGTTTGGAAATAAACATTTTGAAGCATACATCATAAGCACACAAAATATCCATTAGTTTTTTATTAATTTATTTGAGGGTTGAGATACTTTTTTGTTCAAACTATGGTATATCAAACTCTTTTAAGAAGGTTTTTTTCAACTGGTCATAGTCCACCACAACTTGCAATGGATCATAGTTTTATACCAAGTATAAGCGAGATCAAGGACAATATTATTACGAACTGACTTGATTTCTACTATGAAAATGTTATTCCCTTTACATGCTAGATTAGTTCACATTTGTGAACATGTTTTTCTACGTTTTTAATGTCATGGTATTCTAGTAATGTAAAGACATTATCATAAAATATATTAGGCATTACCACTTGCGTGGACGATGTTTACAACTCTTCCTTTAAATATAGAATTGGTTGTTGGGATGACATTTCCACTCCCACTTCCACTAGTAGTTGATGGATTATTCCCATCCATTAGTTGTGTACGTGAATTTCCTTGCACTCTTGTTGGTTTTGGTTTTATTATATTAGCACTCATCATGTCAAATCTATGCACTTTCATAAGATTAAGATTAAATTGTATTATTTTCAGTGTTGGTTGTAGTTATTTTTGTACATATGAGAAACTATTACTTAAAGCATATTTCTCCTTAAATTTTTACTTCCTCATCACTATCTCTTTCAATTAGTATGTGTTTTCTTGTATTGATTGGCCTAGTTGCATGAGTAGGCATGATAGGTTAGATCATGATACCATGACATTATACTTCCCTTCTTCATCATCTAGATATCTTATCATCTCATGACATGCTATTACTTCTCCATAGATATGTTTTTCCTCAACTTCCTTCTTCCTGCCTTAAAAAATGTTGTTGATCTTCCCCTACAATCCCTATAATTGAATCTATTATATGTTTTAACTCCCTTTTATCTCATGCCTTATACCTCTATTCTTCAAATCGCATCCTCCTCAAGGTGTTCTCATCTAGGGAATCCATGGCTTAGTATCAATTTAATTTATTCCATCCTCTTTCTCTTGTCACTCACACTTTTGGAGTGTTTAGCCATCCATAGGGAAATTCTCAATTCTCATATCAACCATTAGCTTCTTTATTTCTAAGGGTAAGCACTTTAATTATGTTCCACATGACTTTCTAAATAAATTGACCTTTTCTTATATATAAGTAAATATTGAAACTGAGTATTCAATAATATAACTAAGAAGCATACCTTTCCATCAATATTCCATTGTGTGTATCCAATTCATGTTGTGTTTTGCAAATTTCCTCATGCGCTCAAGATTCCAAGGATGCTTTCTTCCCAAATTTTGACTTTTTGCTAGGCAATAAACTACTAACCATGCATACAAATATATTACGAGTTCATATAAAAGTGTATCATATAATGCATCATAAAGATTCACTTTTGCCCATGTCCTTGGTGAATAATCTCTACAACTCAAATGTTGGTGTGAAATTTCATCTTCAATGGTGTGTAATTAAGCCTCAATATTCTCTTGTGTTAATTAGATCATCTTTTTCCACTTCATATTTGTATGTTTATGATGTTTAGGAAATGGAACTAAAATGTTGTGTTTCTTTTTGTGTGATAACTCCATACCCATGTTTATAAGTTATAGGAATCAGTGCAAAAAAAATTCTCTTACCCTTCACACTGGCCTATTATGTCAGAGTGGGGACTAAGGCAAGCTCACACAAAGTGTGGAAGGTTTTAGGTTTCATAAAGGTTAGCCTAGTTGAAGTTGAGCTATATTTTTTAACACACAAGACAAAAAACCATAAAGTAACTCAATACATATAATGCACAAAGATTATTACTACTCCAAAATGAACTTTCTCATATATTAATCATTAGTTACATAAGTACATAATATCTAGGTGACTTATAGACTCACACTCATGTTCCATTTTCTCAAGGACATAACCTAATTACCTCAAACTATGATGATACACACTGCTACAACACCCTACTACACTCTATTATCACAATGAATCCCCCATAGTGTATTTATACTAGTGGGGACTTGGCCTTCACTAGTCTTCCAAGAGATATTAATAACCCTTGCATTACAAATATCAGTTAAACTATTATATCATGAGTTACATCTATATATAACCACCTACCTCCATACCTCTATTTTTCATGGTGATACTTCTAGAATTGTGTCACATATATTTAGTCAAGTTCCCATTTTATCCATTCTTTCACCACTTCCATACATATATTCTAATCTACAACTTGCGGTATATTCTTGGTCATGTCTATAATTGGTCCTCATTGTCCTATATGTATTTTTAAAACTTGTCCTTGGTACATGTTCTTCTCACATTTCTTGGTGTTTCCTCTTCTTCCTTCCTTACTCAAGTTTCCATTTATTTTATGTACTTGATCTTTATTCTCATCTTTAAGCGTTTTGTTTTACCCCTTTTCACTCGCTCACTTATTAACCTCATTTTTTTCCTCACCATTCTTATTTTTACACACAAACTTCCTCAAAGTGTCACATATCCCTCATGAATAAAGAATGTTTAGTCCTAATATAGGATATAAATAATAAATAATACAAATTTAGGGGTCTGATAGGAGACTTTTGGCTCAATGTTATGATAGATGATTTCATGGTTATATCCTTTGAGTTTATCATATTTCTATACACCAATATCATCATATTTTTGGTTATAACTCCATAGAGACTTATTGTGGTTATAGATTTCATACCTTGCCCAATTTGAATTACTTTCCAAAGGATATGACCACTTCAAGGTAGTCTTCATCTTTGATCTTCATATTTCTTTTCTTCCTTTTGTATTAATCATCGGGTGTGAATGCACTTTCCAACATGACCAGTACCTTTGTAAACTTGTTTTTCCTTAGTTGGATGATCTAATTACCATATATTTTTTACAACTTGGGTTGTAAACCTTAGAGAGAAAACTTCCTATTGTTGAATAAAATTAACGATATGTTTTTCATTCTCAAAAATATGCCAATGAAATTTCGTTGTTAGGAACCGCTAGTATGATTATCAGATTTCACACTCTAGTTTGTGTCCTTGAGGAGATTCCTATGGGGATAAAATTATGCTTGAATGAATGTCATCTTGTCATATTTAACATTATTCCTTCTTGGAATAGCTTAGAGGTTGGCTAAATATAAATACTCCAAGAGATCCCACACTTTATTCTTATATGTGTTGATTCGAGGATTTTTAGTGGAACATTGTGATCTTACTTGATGAATAACTAGCTTTATATCTCTGAAAATCATCACCCTCTTCGTCCCTATCCTTTTTACAATTTATAGACCTTATATTAAAGCCTCATATTCTACTACATTATTAGTGTAATTGAAGTAGAGTCTATGTCAAAAGAGAGTCTTCTATTTTCTTGGTGAGATCAAAACAACTACTAATCTAACACCCAATTCTCACTTAGACAATTAAAATTACATCTCCTATAGACCTTCTAAATCCAAATTTATTATATTTTAGCACGCTATGAGGATGATTTCCTTCTTCCTGAATGCAATATTTTCCCAAGCACCTAGTTTCCCTAAATGTGTCATATAGATCAAAATTTTGTGTATCTTACACCTATTCATCTATTTGTTCATTTGGGATTTTCTCTCTAGGTTCATGAGGTTTAGGATCAAATTCTTCTTCAATTTTAGAGGCTATGTGGTAATTTTCTTCAGTAGGCCTTGGATCATAAATCTCAACATAGAAATGGGAGATATGTTCAAATATAATGGTTATTTTGGTGCCATGTATGGTATTTTTAGACACATTTGAGATCAATCAAAGGATAAATATCCTTCATATTTTCAATGAATTCTCTAGACAAATATATGGGGAAAATAAGGGAAAGGTCAATGACTGAAATATCTCAAGGGGAATTTTGATGTTGGGTCATGCCTGAAAGGTCATATTTAGGATTTTAAATACTCCCATTGTCTTGATAATAGTACCATCAATTTGGACTACTCTTTTATTGACAAGGGTTATTCTAATCCCAAATTATTAATAATTTTCTTAAGCATGACATAACTATTAGCATTGGAATCAATAATGCAATTATGGACTATATGTTTTTCGCTAAGTAGAGACACATAAAATAAAGGAGGATTTGGTACATAACTTAATTCAGGTGCATTAGATTAGTGGAGGATAGTTGGTACAAATTTTTCTTCATTTATGAGCCTTTCAAGGGGCTTAAACCATTCAAAACTTTTTTGAGAAAATCCATTTAACTAAGTATTGCTAGATCATCCCACATGGAGAAATTAACATTAATTTTCTTCATCTATTCTACAACATTCATTGGTACAAATGTTGATTTTGTAAGTTGTCGACAACCCAATATTTCTTCAATTTTTAATCACAGATCAAGATATAAATTATTAGCAGGGGAATGTACATTTTATACCTCCGGTGCTTTTTTTGTACTTTTCCTTGAAAAAATATGTTCCCCTTATTGACTAGGCATCAATGGGTTTTGATTTTCTTGTGTGCTAGACTCAAAGAGTCTCTTCTTTTCTCTAACGTTATAATTATTGCACTTGGGGTTTATGAAAATTCACCTCATTCTAATTTATTGCACAAAAATATCCTTCTTGCCAATAGACTAAGCTCTCTTCAAAAACTATTGTCGACGGTTGAGGTAGTTTTGTAACTTGATTTGGTTATACCAAATAACTTTTCATTATTAATATTTAGGTCAGGATTCTATTAGGACAAGTGTTAGATTCATGAGGTTGTGCACAAGGGTAACACCACCTCATGTCCTCAGTTAGATTATTTTTCATTGGGACCATATATTTATTAGGATTTTTAATGCCATAATGTTGTTGTTGAGGATGAAAAGTACATATATAGCCTTAATGTTGAACTCTATTTTTTTGATAATTGGGATTATAAAGATGATAGGTTCCTAGGAGTTTGTTTATTTTCTTTTCTTTTCATGGAAATCATATCATCAGCCATATTTATGAGAAAAATTTTGACCTCATTCATCTCATTTGTAGATGTTCTAGGTATGGAAGCAAGAAATTGAAAATATAATGGGTTGAGGATAGATTTCATAAAAAGGTGTTATATTAGAAAAAAAAGGCATATGAGGTCTTGGGGATATTTTCCCACTTATATCAGACTATTCTCAAGTAAAATAACAATGTCATAAGCATCATAGAAATATTTTCTCACCCATAGATTGTATCATGATTGTTATATCTGAATTAAAATATCTCAATAGTAAGATGAAGGTCATACCAAGAGTGGAATTATTTCCCATGTACTCTAAAATATAAAGTTGAAATTAGAAAAAAATGTATATTAGTGCTCTCTTTATGGTAATCATTTTTTCTGTTAGTGACAATTTTTCACTCTTGTCTTGAAATTCCTTCTCTATCTTCTCTCTAAATTCATCCCACATGTGTATGGATTTAGGTGGGAGAATTTTATACCATGTGAGAGTCTTGCATTTGAGAGAGGAGGCCAAAATTATTATTGTAACATCATGTTGGGTAACATGGTTGAATGAAAATAGATAAGAAAGATATTTTATATGATCAATGGGATTAACTTAATTTTTTAATAGTGAAATAAGGAAGGATTTTAAGAGCTAAAGTTATGATATCATTCCAAAAACTTGAAGCTAAAGGGTCACTAGTATTGAAGGAAAGGAATGTAAAATTCCTTTGATGAGCCATGAAGTCAATAGGTTGAAGGTTTGTTTATGGGATATAGGAAGAAATACCAAGTGGAGGAGTGGATTGAGCTCTATGGGGAGGATGAGACTTACCAGACCTTTGTAGAGATATGCTTTTAGTATTTTTACTAGGTGACAATTATAATAATTTGATAGGGTGGCCTTTAAAAAGACTTATTCTTATCAAAATCCATCTTGTATGATTAAAAGAAAAATATAAATAAGAATAGTACAATACATATGACATGTTCTTGAAAATGGTTCAAAAACTAGAAAATATAATAACCCAATAGATCTTAGTTAAAAATTACAAAGCATGCATTCTTTGATTACACATATTATAAATTTTCATAACAAAAACCATAAGGATTCCTATTGGGTGTGCCAAAAAAATTGGTTTCTAAAAATGTGCACCTAAGAGCACCAAATGAGGGTTAGTGTATTTATAATAACAATGGGAATTTCCCCAAGGTGTGGGACCTTGTCTCCTTTGGGGAAAAACTCTAGAGGAAGTTGAATCTTATCTTGACTACTATATGATATCACTACTCCAATAATAGCTTAACAATCGCATGGGGAAATGAGAAAAATAAACTAAAAAATAGACATGGTGATGCACTAGAGATATAAGGGTTTCACTCTCCCTATACCTTTTAATAACACAGTGAATGAAACTCTACAAATATAACCCATACACACTAAATTTACCAATAAACATGAGGCAAGAATACAAAACACAATGCCAAATGGTAGATATAAGCCATAATTAACTTTATATTGTTGTTTAAGTAACCAAACTTTTAATAAGTAGACAATAGGATCTATGAGTTGTATACATATCCAACACAAAGGTTTAGGACATAGAAGGATGTTTGGACCTCAAAAGTGGGTGGAATAACCTTGCATTAAAAAGGGAAAATGGCCTTCTTATAATAAACACAATTATTATATATATAAGAATTGGAAAACAAGAAAGATAAGAGAGAAGGGAGGAAGCATAAGGAATATGCTATAATTTCTCCATTTATCATGCTTATCCTTCCCACAATGGTCATGGAGCTCTGAAAAATGGTACACAATTAAAACTATTCTCTCAAACAACCTCCAAGCATATTATTGAATCTTTCTTAGCATAAATGATTCCTAACTACATTTGAATCATGGTTGATAATGACTTGGAACAAACCTTGTGCACAAATATTCTCCAAGAGCTCTTAAATGAATTTTATTTTGAGTTATTTGGTGTTTTAATTTAAAATAACGGCCAAAACTATACAACTATGTAAATAGCCTACGCCATAAAAACTTAGGGAATATTTTTTTTTTTACTATAGTTTCTTTCCCCCTTTTCATTTGGGATATGTTTTTGGCATTGATTGGTCAATTAAAATTCATCATGGGGTTCTAAGTTTTATTTTCATGTCAATTCTCTTCCATAGTACATCGTGTGGTTTTTCACGAGTGAGCATTGTTATCCAAAATACACCTCTTCTGGTCATTTTGATAACTTACATTATTATCTTGAACTTGGATAGGTAAATTGATCAAAAATGGAGAAAATATGTGTTAGGGAAATTCCTTTCTTCCTTCTCAAGCTCCTCATTCTAACACTAGGTCAAAAATCATAAAAAAATGGGTCTTTTGCGTGTATTATGGCTTTTTGGAGCACATATGGAACAATTCCATGGGGTCATCACTTCCCTGCATCACCGCATCAGCCGCAAAAAGGATTTGGGGTAAATTACAGATGGATCAAGTATTTTTGGAACCAAGGGAATAGCTACCCAGAACTTCTAGTTCTCTACATTAACGTTTGGACCACAAGGAAGACAAAGAGCATGTATTATAGATGATGTGGACCCATACGTAATAGTTTTGTCAGGTCATCAGTTCTTTGGTCAAGTAAGTTAGGTGAATAATGAAAAGAGGGAACATATTAGTGTGGATGAGTCAGTATTGTGGGAGAAATGGGGTTCGTGGGAAGCAAAGGGATGGGTGGAACAGTTCCACCCAACAGCCAAATATCTACCCAACACACAAAACAATGACTCATGCGGCTAAATAGGGCCTCGCTAGAACAATAGGAAATGTTCCTCCCTTTCATAAGTTCTCTGACAAGTCAAACCACCCAAACAAGGAAAAAAATATTACTGGGTATTGTGGCATCGTGTTGGGAACCTTGTCGTGTTCCTCCCGAGCTCTAAAAATCTGAATGGCCATAACTTTAACCTAGTTGCTCCAAATTTCATAAAATCAGTACCGTTGGAAAGGTCTCATCATCCTCTACACCACATAAAATTTATTTCTTTATTTTGGTAAGGGTAGGTAGGTGAAAAATAGGAAATACATTCCAGCATTTAAATGTGTAGCTCCAAGTTTCTCAATCACCACATTTAATGAAGTATGGTGCCTTTTTCTTCTCCCACAAGAAAAATATCAAGGGGGAATGGTCTTGTAAGGGTTTCCATACCTATTTCTAGACATTTAATGCATGTTTTTGGTGGTTGAAAGGGGAAATTTTATTTTCCCTCTCTCTCTCTCCCATCTTCTATATAATGTAAAAATCTCTCATTTGTGAGAGGAGGATGTTCTAAAATGTAAAGTAAATCTATAAAAATTGTTCTCGAGCAGTTGTGAGTTTTAGACCTTCATTTGAGTTTGACAATGTGTTCTTGAACCTTCTTCTTCAAATCTAATGGATTGTGCATACTTTGAAAGAAATAAAATATTTTTTTTGTGGTTATTCTATCAACCCTAACTTATGTTTTGTTTCATTTCCTTGTCCTATCCATTCTTTTTGTTGTATTTTGTGCATGTATTTCTCACTTGTAGGTTCATATTGTTGTGTTTCATGGAGAATAGATGGTAAATTACTAATTGGCTCTTTGATGCCTCTATTTGACCTCTTCCTTCCCCATTTTACTTCTTCCTTTTCCCTCATTAGAGTGTTTTCACTCTTTTCCTTGGTGTTATTACCTCCCCTTAACTTAGGATTTCCCTTTTTCTTGCACCTTTCCTCTCTCCCTGCTTCATTGAATTATTAGAGTAGGATTAGATAGTTGCATCTCTAGCAGTAGGATTAGTTTAGAATTAGGATTAGGTAGAGAAACCAACCTTCTCTATAGTTTTGTCTCAAGTTACGATTCCCACAACTTGAGAGACAATACCATGTTACCCAAAAACATTGATTGTTCATCCATTCATTCATGATGAATCAAATAATGTTGTTTTTAGAGATAATAGTTCTAGCACACCTAGTGGGTATCAAATTTGAAGAGATTTACATATTTATTTCACCAATTTTGATGTGCTCTTGGTGAGATTCATCCCTTGGAGGAAAGTTATAAGCACATCTGGTGACTCCATTAGCCCAATCAACCCATTATCTTGATCAGCAGCCCATTCCCTTTCCTTCCATCATTTCATTTCTATTTCCCATGAAGTTTTGTAAGCATGCCATCATTTCCTCACTAGAACTCTCATTTGCAGCGGTAGTACTATTCAAATACACCTCCATCCTTCCAAAATCCATCTTCAAACTAATTTTACCCACCTCCAAATCAGTTTTATGGAAAAAATCAAATTGAGTATGCATGTTCTTATGAGCCAAATGTACACTTGGGAGGTCATTCTACACCTGAAGATGTCATTTTTAAGGGAAATTTAAAATAATGAAATTGATCTTGTATATTTTTAAGGATAAAATAAAAATATTGCGAGCTAAACAACCTACTTTTAGGAAGCCTTGTCCATGGGGAGGTTCTATACCTAGTAGGTTTATCCCACAACAAAGGATTGAGGTAATGATCAAGTCTTTCACTCAAATGGTTGATTTTATTTTATATTTACAAGTATTAGAATATAATGAGCATAAGGTTAAGGAAACCTATCAATGGTATGTTCATACTTACCTTCCCCATTAGTATCCAATGCCCATTCCTTATCAACCACATAAGCCCAAGGTTAAAATCCCTAGCATCCTCAAGGATTCTCCTTCCATATCCCCTCCACAAGAAGATCATTTTCTTTCCCCTTCAATACAACCATTGCATAATCATGTTTAAAAACATCCCACCCCTCCTCTTGCATTCCCAAATTCACTTAGGGAAGGAAAAAATTAGAAAATCATTCAAGAATGGTAACAAATTGAAGAACCCAATAGAGAAAAACTTAGTGAAAATTTGAATTATTGTGCTTCAAAGTTTGAATCCAATCAAATTCTATAGATTGTGAAGCCTTCAATAGAGGTTGGGATTGAAGAAAAAATAGAGGAGGCTAATTTTGCAAAGGAAAAAATAGAGGAAGATGATCAACACTCTACTTATTCTGAGTGTAGTGTGTATGATGGCACCATATTCTTAGAAGATGATTATTTATCTTCACATGAATCAGTAATGGAGGATGATAAAGTAGATTAAGAGGTTTTGGATGAAAAATATATCATAGAAATCTTGTTGCTTTCTTTTGATAGTGAAATTGTAAATCTTTCTTCCCCTTCATCCTTTGTTGAATCTGATTTTTTTGATGAACTTTCCATGGAGCAAAAAATGATAGAAGAAATCGATGCCCAAATTAGTACTCATAAGGGATAAAGGTATGAGTTTTATCTTTCAAACTCTATGGATGAGGAAAAGGAGGAAGCTGATGACACCATTACCAAATCATAAGTCATCATGGATGGTAAGTTTGATTTTTCACACTTCTTATTCGAAGAAGAAAATCATAATACAAGTGTGGAATCAATGGTGTTTGTAAAAGAACAATAATAATATAGCACAATCAATTTGTAAACACCCAAGGATATGAGAAGAATGATCCTTGTATCTCTATTCATGGGGTTACATATAAATAAGATGGGAAAACTTAGAGGATCAGTCCTTTCCCAATTAAATAAATGCCTAGTTTAGAGTCAAAAAGGAGTTGCAACCAGTCATGCTCACTTAAAATTATGAGGAAGAAATTCAATGCAGTAAAGGTCAGCTATTATGCCTCTCAAATCCAAATATAGATCAACTAAAAGAGGTATTTATTTTATTTCCAGTTAATTCTTTGAAGAGAAGAGATCAATAACAACTTCACAATAGTTTTTCACTTGTATTAAAGATCATGTCCATTCCCAAATCAAACACATGGTCTAAATTGTTAAGGAAAGGAAACTACTTCTCCCTACCTATATCAAGATTTTTTTAGCCTCTCAACTATCTAGGTAGAGTAGGATAGTATGGGTTTTCTTTTAGTAAAATAAGTGTGTTATGTACACTCACCATGTTTCCCCTTGGAACATGTATGATTTTCAATTTTTGTACATAGTTGTTGTGCCTTTGTTGTTGTTGCGTAGTCCATTTCAAGAAGTATGTTTCATGGTGGAAGTGAAGAGATGTTTTGAGGTAGTTTTCCAAGTGCATTTATTTAACCCCAATGGATCGGCTACATATGCATGTCCTCTATACTCCTCCCATGGTAAAATAAAAATTTTAAGTCCTTGGGGCAGGTATAAAGTTTCATATCTTAATACCTAATAAACTAAATTTCAAGAGTATTCCAACAAAGATCTGGAAAAAATTCAAATCAAGCTTACATGAATTTGAAGTTGTGGCTGTTGTTGCTCATTTTATTCATAGTTTCTAGGAAGGTGTGGTGGAATTTCATATTCAAGAAAATTTTCCACTCTCATAAAACTTAATTCAGAAAATTCTTATAATGAGAATGATTATATCAATCTTCAGATGATTTCCAGGTTAAGGAAATGTTATCATGCAAATTTTCAATAGTAAAATTTCCAATTTTCAAGCATGAAAATGATACCCTTGTGTGAAAATTTCAAAATTTTACCTCTCCAAGACACCCCATATCTACCTTTCATTAACGCCAAGACTTACTTAGTATGTGTAATGTTATTGAATTGGATGTCGATCCAATTATCCTAGGTGATTTAGGAAAGAAAATTCAATCCCCCTAGGTAATTTTAAGAGGTTAAGAAGAATGTCAATTTTGGGTAGTTTTGGGAAGGGCTACCACTGGCCTTCCTAGAACTAGTACACCCCCTAGAGTGGAGTAAAGGAGAAAAATTAAACATGGAGATGAATTCAATTTACAAGAACATAAAGGCAAACATTTTGGAATATCCAATGAATATTTAGAATTTTTTGGGCATATTCATCAAATATGGGTTTTTGGGCCTACACAACGCACAATGTTCAAAAACACATGAGCTTTGAGAAGAATTTTTGGGAGTTATATAAGGAGTTATGAGCTAAAAATATATTGTTAAAAAATTAATTCATAGATATAAAAGATGGTGTAATCATCCCACTTGTAGACACTTAAAATTGGTTACTCAATTTAGTGTCCCTCACAATTCGTTTACCTTGCTCTAGGTAACCTGGGGCACGTTTATATCACCAACTACCCCCCTTGGAGATATTAATCCAATTTGTGATTTAAACACCTATCTCTAAGTTTAATTCTCCCCATTGTGTTTTAACCCATGAGTAATTAAATATTAACTATTTAATTACACCTTCTTTACATATATCCTAACCACGTATCTACCCCATATCTATCTCTATCCATATATCCCCCCTATTTCTCCTCCTCCCAAACCGAGTCACGGGATATCTCCCGTACTTGAGATGATAGGATCACTCTCATCTTCCCAGAAATCACTCGGTTTGGCCATTTCGGGAGTCTGTTCCGCTGATCGGCGCCAACCGGTACTCGGTCAACGCCAATTTTCTCGAAACGGCCGCCGATTATAATCTCAAGTCCGGCCACTGAGTTACTAAAGACTGAAGAGAGAGCCTAGAAGCAAACAGTTCTAGTTAGGAAGCACTTACGCATTGAACAGAGAGCGAGATAGACAGGAGAGCTGTCCAAGACATCAGAGTTTGATCTTTTATCTATCATGAGTGTCAAGTAAGGGCAGATCCTGTCCAAATCAATCCCTGAGAGGAGCACCGTTACTCTGCTCTTATCACATCAGCATCGCACGTCAACCATCTGATTTTCTGGTCACTCTGTTCTTGCATCTCAGCACAGGTCGGCAGCCTGGCCAGCAGTCTCACATTCACGGCTTCTGCAAATCCAGCAGATGTTGATCGCATCTTGTCCTCTGATTTTCTGATTCCCAAACCTTCTCACACTCTGTCTCGGATCGACGTCTGATCTACACCCAGTCGACGCCGATCTCGTATCAGTTGACACCGATCTGACATCAGTTGACGCTGATTCTACCCAGTCGACGCCGATGCTGATCATCCTGTAGACAGGTAAAAGGACACAAGTAACATAGATCCCAGTTTTGTTTGCACAGTTTCCTGTGTTCTGTTGCTTTCTGTCTACTGTTTAGATTTTGTCTTATTACTTTGCAATAAAAAAATTTAGTCTTTGTACGTACATCTTTTATCATGTATGCTTCTTTGGTTAATTGAAAACGTGGACTGACATCCGCTGACGGAGCTTATCGCTTCTTGGACCCACTTCTCGGGCAGTCCACCTAAATACCTTTTAACGTGGTCTTTTTCTGTTAAGCATCGGTGTCTCGCAGGTTACTCGGATCTACTGTGCAGAATTGCTCGTGTGCGCCCGTCTCATCTACATCGGCTTCCTTATCCATCTGCATCTTCAGATCTTGTCCATCAGGTATCAATTTCATTTGAGTTTTTCAAGGTTTTTTTGTTTAGTTTGGTACATCAACTTGGATAGGTAACAAGTGCTAAATTCTTGATCTACATTCTGGCACGCCCGATGGGACTTGAACCAAAGTCCCTTATTGGTAAGTTCATCTCTTTTCTAGTTTTGAGCTTTGTTCTTTTTCCTTCACTGATGTTCTATCAGTTCTACTTGAGCATTTCCTTTCATCGCTTCCAATATTTCTCTTTATGCGAAATTGTTATCTCTGAAATTTTTCTAGTTCCTTAAAATAGAAATTTTTCGTTTCACCATTATCTGGATATATCTTTCTGGATTCTTGTTTGGTGTTTGCTTAACCTTTTCTTATGGAGCACTTTTGCTTGTTCGTGGGATTGTTCGAGGGGAAGAGCTCAACAACGCGCTTTTTGAAGTCCACACACCTTGGAGAGCTAAATCTACAGGTATTTCTCTTTTATGGTGTTTTCTCCTTTTTAGGAACTAAAAAAATAAAAAAAATAAAAAAAATAAAAAAATAAATTTTTTTGTTTTGTTTTCATATCACATTCAAACATTTCAATTTTTGGTGCTTAAAAAGAATTTAATTGCATTTGGGAAAGAATCTGTTTGACTTGTCTTCATCGAAATCAAACACTTCATTTTTAAGTGCTTAAAAAGAACTCTTTCCTTTGTCATTGCTGTTGTATGTTTCTCATCTAGTTTTAATTAGGTTGGAAAATTGATCAAAATCGGTAGTGACACTATTTGATTTTTATTTTTCACCCTTGCACACAAAGCCAAAATCACTAGGTATAAAGCATTTTAAACAAAAATTCCTTCCCTGGCCTCGCCTACTTGGAAGTGATATCCAAGAGGAAGAGCCTACGTGGTACTCGAGCCACGCTATAAATTCATGGAAGATTCTGGTATATATTGGCAAAGCACCCGACTCCCTTATCGCAGCGGTGTGTGAAGTGCGGGGGTAGGCCCCCTATATCAAGCCATGTAACGGTCTTTTACTAAAGTGCCTTTGGGACTCCTCACCAAACACTCCCCAAACCATCCTTAGTTTGGCTATCTGAGTAGTTCCTGTTCTAAAAAGCCTTCCCTAATATTTTCTTTTCTTAAAAGCATTAAAACTTAAAGGAGATAATCACCTACGCTGCTTGAATTGTCTGTGCATTAGTTAGGTCAATCTTATTTTCTGCGTGTTTATGACGGTCATCACTCGGTTATAATCTAGAAGAATGGCTCAACTGGCCCCTTCTTCTTCCGAGATCACCACTAGTGTGGATGTTTCGGCACCCCCCCCAGATCTTCCTCGGGACCTCTGTTAGTTGGTTCCCCATCCTGGTCATACAATCATTTCTATCAGGCTAAAGCAACCCCATCATGTCCAGCTTCCCCTAGTCCTTCAAAAATATCATCTGCTTCTGACTCGGAGTATGTTCCTCGCGGGGATCCTGAATTTCAGGCACTCCTTGATCGCAATCCTGGTATCCCTCATGGACTACCTAGTACACAAATCTATTCAAATATCTGATCAGGGACCACCAATCCAACAAGTGTACAATTATCCTCATGAACCATCCCAGGCTTTTGTAGAACAGTTAGCATCATTTTTCTCGCCTTGAGTCACGGAGAAGAGGCGTGGCACACCTGTGCCTCCTTTTTCTCTTCCACCGACCGTATCAACTAGTTCTCAAATAGTCTTACCTATTCCTAACGTCGCAGTTACCTCGACTATTCCACAACCTACTTCTGAGAGGCCTTTCTGCCTTGGCTATAATGAATGTGTCTACACACCCGCAATATTGCTGTTAATTCACATCTATGCCCTCCATCGTGTCCATGTCAGTACTCTTCATGAGCCAACCCCCTCTCTGAATAGTCAGTTGGCTCCACTCTTGCTGTCTCTTCCTCTAGGGGGGTCTTTTCTTCCAATGTTTCCAGCAACTGCTGACCCTTTGCCCATCCTCTAAACATCGGCCCCTTAATATTCTTCCATACCTGCAAACCAAAACTACCGGATTTACAAAATCTAGAAGAGGACATTGCAGCGTTCTCACTAGGAGAGCTTCCTCTCTTTTCTTTTGATGCCCATCTCAAACCTAATGAGTATGGTAGACCAGACAAACAACCTGAATATCAACCAGGTCTCGGTCGCATCGTCACCATTGGTCTGCCCAATCAACAGACTAATTTCATCTACGGTGGTCTTGATATGCCTCACTATCACCCAGATTCTCCTCCTAGGACCAAACCTTACTTAACAGGGTTTGATTATCTACAGAATCCCACGTTTGCAAAAACTTATCTATATCGATGCGCGTGGAAAGGCTTTTGCCTGGGAAAATATGAACAAGGTATACATGACCTCACATCCATTCCCACTCTCATGCCACATCAAAATTTGGTTTAGGATTTAAACCCCTTTCAAAAGCCACCGTCACTATTCTTGATGAGCCTCTTCCTACTGAGGAACCATCTTCTCCCGCTAAGTCAGAAACATCACTTGATGTGGACGATGACATTTCCATCTCGTCTAACTTTTTTTTTTATCAATACCATTTCCTTAGGGCCGTTGGCCTATGAGACTAACAATCAGTCCGCTTCTATACCATTAATCTTCCCTGAAATAGTTGGAGATGATTCTCCTACTATCAACACTATCCACTGTGTGGATGACGATTCCGTCCTCACCTATCTGGGGGCAGAGGATTCATATCTTCCCAAGACTATTCCTTCTGACTCATCTACGCTTCTCAACGAGGCCACTATCGACCTTAATATAGGGACTTCTGAAGACCCTCGCATCATTAAGGTCGGCCAATCCCTTAATCCACAGGAGTTAGGAGATTTTACCACTTTTCTTTCCAAACATCGCCAAGCCTTTGCTTGGTCATACGAGGATATGCCAGGACTCGATCCCGATATTGTGGTCCACAATATCGTTACTCTTCCCAACATCAAACCAGTTAAGTAAAAATTACGTAAAATGCACCCTAGAGTAGCCCTTCTTGTTAAAGAAGAATTACAGCGCTTGCTCTCGGCTAACTTCATCCAACCCATCGATTATCCACAATGGGTGTCCAATGTAGTACCAGTAACTAAAGCTACTGGGAAAATTCAAATTTTTACCGACTTCCAGGATCTTAATCTTGCTTGTCCAAAAGATGATTTTCCTCTACCTAATATTGACCAACTCATAGATTTAACTGCGGGTCATGAGATGCTTTCTCTTATGGATGGTTTCTTTGGATATAATCAAATTCTCATCACACCAGAAGACCAACATAAGACTTCTTTCATAACTCCTTGGGGGACCTTTTGTTATCGTGTCATGCCTTTTGGTCTTAAGAACGCAGGAGCAACCTATCAACGAGCAATGACCTACATCTTCCATGATCTCTTACACAAAACTGTGGAGGATTACGTTGACGATCTCCTCGGTAAATCCAAACGTCGTCAAGATCATCTTTTCATCCTTGCACCTCTCTTTGAGAGGCTTATCCACTTTTGTCTTCGTCTAAATCCATCTAAGTGCGTGTTTGGCGTTCTCACTGGTAAACTTTTAGTTTTTATCATTTCCATTAGGGTATTGAAGTGGACCCCGCAAAAATAAAAGCTATCCTTGAGATGCCTCCCCCTTCTAACTTAAAGCAACTCTGCAGTCTCCAAGGACGTCTTCAGTCAGTGCGTCGTTTTATCTCCCAATTGTCGGACCGTTGTCAACCTTTTCACCATCTCCTTCGTAAGAATGTTCATTTTGAATGGGATGAGCATTGCCAAAAGGCCTTTAATGATCTCAAAGCTTATCTTCTTTCTCCACCTGTGCTTACACCTCCATGCGAGGGGGAGCCTTTCTATCTTTATATCTCTGTGACTGACCATGCTCTGGGAGCCATGATTTTGCATCGAGACACTTGTGGTAAAGAACAAGTTGTCTATTACATCAGTCATACCCTCCATGAGTATGAGAAACCTTACTCCGAAGCTGAAAAACTATGTTGTGCTCTCTTCTTCACAACTTCTAAGCTTCGTCATTACCTCCTTAATCACAAAACTTACATTGTCACAAGTGTCAATCCACTTAAGACGATTCATGCAAAGCCTTATCACAATGATCGTATCACTCGTTGGCTTATGCTCATGACAGAATTTGACCTCGAGTTTATCCCACAAAAGTCTATCAAGGGTCAGGTTATTGCAGATCAATTAGCTAATGCTCCTCTTCCAGACACTCAAGACCCCCCTGCTCAATTCCCCGATGAAAATATCCAACAAATTGATTTTGGTCTATCTCCATTTAAAGTAAAGCTCTTCTTTGATGGATCCAAATGCCAGCAAGGGGGAGGTGCAGGTTTTGTGATGATTCCTCCTTGGGGTATGCCTATCCCAGTCGCACACAAGTTGAACTTTGAGTGCACCAATAATATGGCTGAATACGAAGCTCTTGTCTTAGGTCTTCAAAATGCCATTAATCTCGGCGCTCGTCATATTGACATCTTCGGTGATTCTGAACTCATCGTTAATCAAGTTACAGGCGTCTATCAATGCAAAAATGATATCCTTCAAAAATATCGTGATATCGTTCTCGTTCAACTCCAATCTTTTGATAAGTTCACTATCCAAGCTATTCCTCACACTGCAAATTGATTCGCAGATACAATGGCCTCATTAGCCTCACTTATCCCGCCTTTTACCGAAGACTCGTGTCTTTATGTGGCTATGCAACGATTAGATCAACCATCTCATCTTGAGCAACTAACTTCGATCAATGCTGTCACAACCCATACTCAGGATGAGTGGTATCAACAGATAGTTGATTATCTATCTCATTTGGTGCTTCCTCCAGATCTGACTTCCAATGGTAGAAGGTCTTTTATTCAACGCGCCAATTGCTATACTATTCTAGGCGGCCTTCTTTACAAACACGGCTTTGATGGTATTTTGCTTCGGTGCCTCAAAACCCATGAATCATCTAAATCCATCCAGGAGGTCCATGACAGTATCTGTGGTGGACATTTTAGTGGCTTAGCTGTAGCCAAGCGCATTTTACATTTGGGATATTATTGGCCTTCGCTTAATCGAGATTGTTGTGAATATACTAAGAAATGCGTCAAGTGTCAGCAACATTCCAATCTCACACACATCCCTAGTCAAGCTTTGCAACCTGCGGCGGATTTGTGGCCTTTTTCGCAGTGGGGTCTTGATCTTATTGGTCTCATCAATCCCCGTTCTTCACAGCGTCATCATTCTATCATTACTGCCACTGAGTACTTTACTAAGTGGGTAGAAGCTATCCCTCTTTCTTCAACAAAGGCTAAACCCATAGTTGATTTCGTCTATCAACACATCATTTGTCGCTTTGGCATTCCACATAAGCTCATCACAGATAATGGTAAGTCTTTCAAGAACGCTGATTTGCAGAATCTCTGCAACGCTTTCAACATCAAGCTCAGTTTTTCTTCTCCATACTATCCTCAAGCTAATGGTCAGGCCGAAGCATCCAATAAAACTTTGCGTAATATCCTCGCAAAGGTAACTAGTCGAGCTGGTAGGGATTGGCATTTACATATCCCTTTTTCTCTCTGGGCTTATCGGACTAGCATTCGTACCCCTACTGGTGCTACTCCCTTCTCTCTTGTCTATGGATCTGAGGCTGTCCTTCCTTTGGAAGTCCAAATCCCATCTCTCCATGTTTCTCTCAGAGAATTTGTCTCCGATGAGGATTATCGTCAAAATCGTCTAGCACAACTTGAATTATTAGATGAGTGGCGTCTCAACGCTCTTGAGCATCATCAGGTCTATCTTGAACATGTCAAGCGTGCTTATAACAAGCACTTGCAACATCGTGACTTCAAAATTGGTGACCTTGTTCTTAAGGAAAATCAAAATGTCACTACACTCGAAAGAAGTCAGCGGGGTAAGTTTGCTCCCAACTGGATGGGACCGTACATTATCACTCATAAATATGGGTCTGGGGCTTATTGTTTATCTTCCATGGATGGTATACCTGAGGCGGAACCTCTTAATGCTTTGCATTTACGGCCCTTCTACTGTTAAAATCTATCTTACACAAATCTAGTCGCAACACAGATCTTTCATCTGTCCTAATAACCAGTCATCTACTTTCGTGGTGATTCGAAATTGTGTGGTTCTCCGCCTATTGCCTCGTTTACCTTAAATATGAGTATCGCGGCTCTACTCATTGCACGTTTCTTTTGGATATGTTCCTCCTCATGGTAGGAATACCTTAATCACCACTTCATCCGTCCCGAGTACTTATCTTAATCGGATCTACTCGGGGCATGAGTGCATGTTCTTCTATGTTCTCTTCCCCTCCATCTGATCTATCTAGGTCTAAACTCAGCTTCTTCCAAGAAGAGTTTCAAAAAAAAAAAAAAAAAGATGCTATCCAAAAGATAGACTGATCCCTTGAAGGACAGCTATCCATACATTATCAAGTGAATCAAAAAGAAAATAGATCATGCCCTCGAAGGATGGCTATTATCAAAAATTCTAAAAATATAGACCATACCCTCGAAGGATGGCTATCATTAAAATTCAAAATACAGACCGCTCCCTTGAAGGTCGGTTGTTCCTCAAAGAAATATTCAAGGCTTCTTGATCAGTCTTTTAATCAGTTTATACACTTTTTTAGTATCACTGAAAGACTTCCCGTATCGATCAGTTTTTCCATATCAAGCAAACTTCCCGCATTGATCAGTTTGCTTTTCTGCCAAAATCATGAAGCTGAGATTTACCTTTTGTCGATCATATGGAGAATCCTATTTTCCTACTATGGACATGTATTCTGTCCCTTGTAAATTCTGACAAGATACTTTTCTTTCCGTTTCTATCCTAGATCTGGTTTGCGACTAGTTAGTGTCAGGTTTATTTTAATCTTATATAGGGCCTTGTATGCTTGGTCTTTCGGTTTCCTATCTGGATTTTATCTATGGTCAGTTGGAAGTCCGACTTATCTTTTTTTTCTTATTCGAGTATCTTCTCTTCTAAGTCAAGGTTGTTTCCATTTACATCTTTGGCTCTTGCAAAGAGTATTCCCCATTTTTCTTTGTCTTGCATCCAGTTAAATTGACATTTCACATGTTAATTCAATCAAAATTTATCTTCTATCTAAATTCATCTTATCTATCAAAACATCTATCTGTATTCATTTCTCATTAAAATTACATCCATACATCAAACACATCTATCTATATATCCATCAAAATATCGAAAAATATGTACATCCAAGGTACATTACATCTACCTATATCTAATCCATACATCAAACACATCTATCTATATATCCATCAAAATATCAAAAAATATGTACATCCAAGGTACATTACATCTACCTATATCTAATCCATACATCAAACACATCCATCTATCTATCCATCAAAATATCAAAAAATATGTACATCCAAGGTACATTACATCTACCTATATCTAATCCATACATCAAACACATCCATCTATCTCTCCATCAAAATGTACATCCAAGGTACATTACATCTATCTATATCTAATCCATACATCAAACACATGTACATCCAAGTTATATCACATCCATCTATCAAAGTTATATCCACATATCAATCTATCTAATCACATCTATTTCTATCATCTATCAGTCTATATCTATCCAATCACATCTATTTTATCCTCTATCAGTCTATATCTATATCCATCTATCCATGTATATCAAAATTAAAAACATGAGTACAATTATATGAAAAATAACATGATGAATCTATGTATACATGTGTGTCTGTACAAAAATGGGTGGCTTTAAAATCAAGCCATCTATACAATGCCTTCCAATCGAGGCTACATCACTCTACAGATACAAAATCTATCAATCTCTATATAGTAAAGTCCAATGCATGGAGGACACTATCTCCTCCACCCTCCTCTGCACCTGGCTGTCTCTCCTGGCTGCCGCCTATCGAGCTCGATGCACCTGCTGCTGGAGGTCTCTGCGCACCTCGATCTCTCCCAGTGCTCCCACCACCTGAGGCTCCGCTCGCTGTAGCCATCACTGCTCTCCTCCTCGCCCCGTACCGAGGCACATCTGGGGCATGCTGCGCTAGGGCATCCTCATAGTATCTCACCTCAGCGAGGAGAGACTGGTATGTGCTCAGGCTCACAGTACCCGGTGCTCGTAACGATGCTACTGGTGCTGCTGGGGCTGCTGGCGCTGCTGGTAGTGCTCCTCCTAGGGTCGTGCCCTGTGTACCGGACTCTGACGTGGCACCGGTCTCTCCATATTTGGCCCTGAGGGCCTCCCTATGTCGAAAGTAGCGATCCCTCTGCTGGATCGCTATATCTCGCTCCTGGTGAGCGGTGTCTCTCTCCATAATCAAGGCATCCCTCTCCTCTGTCAAAGCCCTAATCTCCTCCAGAGCTACCTGATGTGTCTGTGTAAGGGTGGCATGCTCTCCCTCTAGTCTATCCAGCATCGCAGCTATGTCCTCCTCGTCAGCATCTATAGATGGCAGGAGATGTCGTGGTAGCTCGGTGTCATACCATGTTGTGTAACCCTCATCTACCCCTGCATCATCATCGCTGTCTGTAGAGGGTGGGGCCTCTCTCAATGGGTCTGCCGGGATCAAAATCGGCAAATCCGTCTCCCTGCTATCCCACCTACATGGCGTGTAGGTGGTCGGCACTGTCTGTACTAGGTCAAACTGCCTAAATATCCGCATAAATGGGACTCGCTCCCACATATCCGGCCTACGGCCCCTGACCACCCAGCTCCGTCTCAATGCTACCAAGTGGGCATCCTGACCAGCCCATGTCGGAAATGCCCGATATGGCCTCCAGATGCCCTGATCTGGTGTCAGCGTCCTGAAACGCTCATAGTACCACTCGGCCGATCTACTTGTATCCCCTGTGGCCATGTCAGCCCGCCATCTCCGAAATCCATAATCAATCCCTCCCACTCCTGCTGGCATCCAAGGAAGCCCGGATGGCCTGATCACCGCTATGTGCTCATATGCCCAGCAATGGAGCACAAAACTGACGTCAATCCCTATCCTCCGGCCAGTGGTGTACATCCATAGCTCATGATATATCTGAGCTATCAGGGCATCAGCGAAGGCAAAAACCTGTCTGTACTGCAGGATGTCGCAAACACAGTCTAACAGTAACAATGGGAATCTCCCACCTCCTGAATCTGGCAGGGCAAAGTAGGAGATAACCATCTGAATCAAGGCTATCCACCTACTCCGAGGGCTATCCTGCCTGTACTGTGAGGCTATCCTCACTGCCCCAGATACTATCTCTGAGTCATCTACCCTGTCTCTGTATAATCGCACTAGGGCCCTCTGTTGCTGCTCTCGTGGTGTGATCTCAATCGGGTCCCCAGTGATCGACAGTCTCAGAATCCTGAATATATCCTCATGGGTGATGGTCATCTCACCCGTCCTGAACCAAAAAGTGCATGTATGGCTGTCCCACTGTCGCACTAGTGCCCGCATGAGCTCCACATATCGTGGCACTCGTCTGTAATACCGAAAACCCCCGAGCCCGGCTAGCTCTAAATGTCACCAATCTGCATCAGTCACATCAGGGAGAATCATCTCCAATAACTCAGGAATGGCATCCCTCATATGTAGATCCTCTCGTGCCTGCATCCACGACATCAAAAGCATAATTAGTCTCTTATTTCCCCAAATCCGAACATACGAAACAAAATTCTATCATCATAGAATTTATTTATCCAATCGACGTCGATTTAACATAATCGGCGTCGATCTATGTGAGTCGACGCCGATTATATCAATCGACGCCGCTCAGGCTACAATCGGCGCCGACTGCCTGTCTGGGCATAAACCGGACCCCGGCCTCCCAAAAACAAAAAAATCCAATGAAAACAAAAATTCAAGTACAATGGGTTCAAGAATGACCACTTACCCCTGGTCGTGTCCTCGTGTGCTTCTGACCGCTCCCAGAGGCTTCCATGGCGCTCAAAATCAAATTCTGACTCTCTCTGAATCAATCGTCATGTTGAAAATAAATCGTTTACGTTTTCCGTTGGCATATTTATATGTGCCTGGATTGGTCGGCGCCGATTTTTTGGGTCGACGCCGTTTGTTTTAGTCGTTGCCGATTAATTTGGTCGCCGCTGATTTTCCATGTCTGTTTGCCATAGTGTTGATGCTTGGCTTACTTATCTATCTGATCATTGTTGTGTGCTGAATTTTGCCTTTTGGCACATCTTTTTGATATCACCATCTATTTCGGGTTTGTTCCCTTTGCATGGGACACTCATACTTTTTGACAACTTAGAGTTAAGTGGGTCTGTAGGCTCTAACGTCGTCTCATGAGGAGACCGTCTAGTTTGTCCTACCAATGTGAATTCCTTAGGTTGTTGCCTTTTTATTTGTTTTTATGCGTCATCAATGATCAGATCTACTCCTGACATCCGACTGGGGCATCCTGCATTTTTCATCTACCTTTTTCAAACTTGGGATCATTTGTTCTATCACCCATCCCATCCCTAGTTTGATGGGGATCACATCATCACACATTCTTCCCTTCTTCCATCCCTTTGTTTTTGTCTCATAACCTTGCTTATCGCAAGTTACTTGACAAAAAGGGGCAAAATGTAGACACTTAAAATTGGTTACTCAATTTAGTGTCCCTCTCATCCATTTACTTGCTTAGGTAACCTGGGGCACGTTTACGTCACCAACTATCCCCTTGGGATATTATCCAATTTGTGATTTAATCACTTACTCTAAATTTAATTCACCCCATCATATCTTACCCATGAGTGATTAAATATTAAATATTTAATTACGCTTCTTCCCATGCATCTTAATCACTTATCTACCCCAAATTTATTCTATCTATGTATCACATCTATTTTTCCTCTTCCCTAAGCGGGATATTTCCCGTATTCAGGGTAAGTCTTATCTTTCTTGAAATCGCTCATTTTAGCCATCTCGGGAGTCTATTCCGCGATCGGCGCCGACCCATATGGTCGGCGCCGATTTTCTAGGAGCGGCGCCGATTATAAAAGCAAGTCCAGAACTCAGTTCTAAAGACCGAAGAGAGAGCGAAAAAATGAACAGATGAAAAAAGGAAGCACTTACGCATGAACAGAGAGCGAGAGAGACACAGGCTGTAAGAAAGAGAGATCTTTTAGCATCAAGGGTGTCAAGTAAGGGCAGATCCTGTCCGAATCAATCCCTGAGAGGAGCACCGTTACTCTGCCCACATCACGTCAACATCGCACACAACCATCTATCATCTGGTGACTCTGTTCCAGTATCTCACCAACTTCGGCACATCCAGTAGACCACATTCACCTTCTAATTCCCGAATCTTATCGCACAGTCCCTGATTGATCGATCTGCCTTTAGTCGACGCCGATCTCACCCAGTCGACGCCGATTCATCTCAATCGACGCCGACCACATCAGTCGACACCGATTCTACCCAGTCGACGCTGATTTCCCTGCAGACAGGTAAAAGGACATAGGTAACACAAATCCCACATTATTTCATAGTTCCCTGTTTTCTGTACTTTCTGTCTGCTGTTTAGATTCTGTCTTATTACTGCAATCAGAAAATCTAGCTTTTTACTTACATCTTTTTATCATGTATGCTTCTTTTCTTAATTGAAAACGTGGACTGACATCCGCCAAGGAAGCTTATCACTTCCCGGACCCGCTTCTCGGGTAGTCCACCTAAATATCTCTTAACGCCGTCTTTTTCTGTCAAGCATCGGTGTCTTGTAGGTTACTCAGATCTATTGTGCGAATTACTCGTGTGCGCCTGTCTTATCTACATCGGCTTCCTCATTCGTCTACATCTTCAGATCTTATCCATCAGGTATCGATTTTATTGGAGTTTTTCAGGGTTTTTGTGTTTAGTTTGGTGCATTAACTTGGACAGGTAACAAGCACGAAATCCTTGATCTACACATATTTTTCACAACACCTAGGTGCAATATGTTTATATCCAGGTTTTACCATGCTCAATCATGAAGCTAAAAAAAAATCCAATTTTTCAAGGCTAAAATGGATGAATCAAGAGCTGATACCCTAACCATTGGATTCAAAAGGAAATTTTCACTAAAATTCATATACATGTTTTTCAAAAAACTCCATCGGGAGCTCAAGTTATCGTCATCACAAGTTTTCACAGGGTGAGTGTTCCATACTTAGCCAATTCTTGAAGTGGACACGTGTCAATTCCAAGATCCTGGTGCATTTTTATGTCACTTTCATCCCTCTAGAAAAGTTACATAGGTGAGAGTAAAATTTTCCCATCCATTTTTAGATCCCTTATCACTCATGGGACCCTCTGCATCACCAGTTTAGCCCTCATGAGCTTGTCGGAGCCTATCCTCACAATGCACGAATGACTGCCAAGTGTCACAACTTGGCATGATGTGAAAATTGATGTCCCTTTCATCCAGATAGATAAAGGTACATAGGGTACACAAAAAATTCCCAATTCCATGAAGCTTTGGAAAGCCACAATTGCAAAAAACTAAATGTCGTGTTGTTTCTCCATTGTTGCCCATGAAACTCATTGTCGGAAGAAAGTTGCAGAGAACTTACAAACCTCCATTTCCCCTCCTCATTTATTATTCCCTCCATTATTCCTAAAATTAAAGGACTACAATAACATCAAAACTCTATCTTTTTCAGCTTCCACCATGTCCTTTCAGTGCTAAAAACCCTCATGAACCAAAACAGTGAAATGCTCATATCTCATAATGCAAAGCACGGATTGAAGTGAGGTTTTTCAAAGAATTCCTTATTTTTAGAGGTCATCAACATGAAAAAACAAAATATAAAATTATTCCATATATTATTAATTAGAATAAAAAATTCCATTTTGTTTCCTAGCTTCTTCTCCTTTTATTTCCCATCAATCTAGCAAGCGGGTGAAGCTAAAATTTTACACAAAAAATCTAGGAGAAAAACTTATCCTGATAGAATTTGTTTCATCATAATCTAAGGTGGAAAAGAATACATGATATTTTTTAGCTCTATTAATGGCTTTCATGACACAATAGTGAAAAAATCAGTGAGCTACCTCTCCACTTCTCAAGGTTCCAGTGGGTGGAATCGTGCGAAAATCGGTGGAAACATCCTTGAAAAATCTAGTTTCATGTGAAGTATTTTTCACTCCTTGAAGTAAATATTTTTAGGTATATTGAGGGATGTGTTTTTTATCAGTATTATTCCCTCTTGGAAGAAATTTTTAAATTCCTAAAGATCCGGCAGGTGAAATCATCCAAAATTCAGGGGGAAGGGTCTCCGAAAAATCTAGTTTCTTTCAAACTAGTTTTTTACATGATGAAGTTGCAAATCTATCAAGATATGGAGGAATAGTTTTTTTTAATAAATATTTTGTCCCTAATCCATGATTTAAGATATTACTAGGTTAAAATTTTATTTTTTATTTCTGAACTTCCCGGTGAGTGAATCACAACAAAAATTGGAACACGTGATCGTGACAAACAGCTAAACCAAAAAATGTCATTCTAATCGCAAACCAAGGCCATTTTCACTACTGACTAAAAATAGCACATTCTATACTTCCACACATGTTAAATATAGTGGGTCTCCCATGTTGTAATTTTGATCATTTGGGATAGTCAGAAAAGGTGTAAAATGGAGATAGAGTAAAACATGACAATTTTCCCAAAATAGGTGGTCCTGAAAAAGTAACTTGCTAAAAATATAAATGTGCTAAAAATAACAACACCTTGGCCATGGAAGATAATAGAAAGTGCCAAAATGTTCAGAAGGTGAAATTAGAGAAAATATGGTGATATGCCCCAAAATCGAAGGTCATGATCACATATTCTAAAAATAGAAAATTTCAGTGTTAAGGGCAGAAGGTTACGGATGACTTCATTCTCACTCATCTTTCCACATTTTGGAATCTTCACCGGGTTTTAAAATTACATTATAGCTCAAGTAAAGGTATGATAACTTCACAGAGGTCCTAGAAATATCATCCATGGTTAAATTATGTTCAAGTGTAGAGCATTACAAGGTGCAACATGTGAATTCATCTTCATCACTCAAGGAGTTTAGTGATTAAAATTGAATTAGTTATGATGTGTTCAATGAGAATAGGATTTCATCAATCAAGTTTCAAGGTTGATCATTGGGATAATTTCCTATGTTCATTCTTGAAATAGTACTCATTCCATTGTCCAAGGTGTTCACGTATCATGCAAGGGAAGAAACTATGATCATCATCTTCAACTTCTTCAAGGAGGGTGCTAATTCATCAGAAATATCATTCCCTTCTCTTCTACTCTCTTTCTCACCCTCTCCATTCTCTCTCCTTTCTAATTCTTCATTGATCATAATCATTGTATTTTTTCCTATTCACTTAAGTGACATATTTTAAATTTGTAAAAGTATTTTCTCAAAAATATAAGAGTACTTAATTCATGGAAAATGAAAGGTCACAAGTGGAATATGTAAAAAAAGAATCATCTGAGGGAAGTGAAAGGAAAATATAGATTGTTATACATTGGGATGGCCTCTCCATTCCAAAAAATTCTAAATTTTGAAGAAATCCTACTATGTAGCATTGTGAATTGTGATAGCTTAGTTGAAGCTTTTTATTCATCACTACAAATGGAATAAAAGATACACTTCTTCTATTTCTCTTTCTTATTTTTCCTCTATTTCCCTCTTGTATTCACTTTATAAACATTGTGATCAAAGAGAGATTTGAATATTTGATGAATGAGCCTCAGAAAACTTTGTTTTTATGTGGGTTTTGTTTGTCTTGCCAACTACTTCATTGTTGCTTTCTTCTATAATGGATGTTGAACTACTCCAGTTACTGAGTGTGAAGCTCTACAATCTACTCATGATAGTAATCTTCCTTAACTAGTTTCCCCACTTTATCCTCAATGTTATAGCTTACTCCCTTGTACCCCCATACAAGCACTTTTCCACAGGTTCAGTGGAGTGTCCCTGTGTGGTCCATGACCAATTTTACCACCCATAACATTTAGATTAGGATTAATATTAGTTACATTAAATAATATAAGTTGTACCATTTAACTCAAAGGGGTGTAGCCCCATGAACATTGGTGGAGACACCTGATTTGTCCACCCAAAAAAATTTCTCACCAATAGGCAGGTTCAGGGGTGAGAGTTTAAAGTTTCAGATTACCAGGTTGAATCCATGCCCAATGGATGCCTCAAGGCCATTAATCCCTTCATTTGGTAGGAAGATAACCCCATTGATTCACCAAATTGTTATCCAAAATACCCCTCTTCAATTCATTTTGATAACTTACATTATTATCTTTAACTTAGATAGGTAAATTAATCAAAAAAAGAGGAAAACTATGTGGAGGACATTCCTTTCTTCCTTTCCAATATCCTCAGTCCAAAACTTGGTAAAAAATAATTTAAAATGGGTCTTTTGCAAGTTCCATAGGGTCATCAGCTGCCCACATCATCGTATTAATCACAATAAATGATTAGGGGTGCATTGCAGATGGATCAGGTATTTTTGGCACCAAGGGAAAATTTTCCCGGGACTTTGAGTTCCCCGCATTAACGTTTAGACCACAAGGAAGACATAGATATTATATTTTGGATGATGTGGAACCTGATGGAATAGAAAAAATATTTCTTTTAGGTCATTGGTTCTTCAGTCAGGATGGGTGGAACTCTTTCGTAGTTTCACCCCACACACGAATCTCCACCCAACACACAAAACAATTACCCTTCCAGCTAAATATGACCTCACTAGAATAATAAGAACCATTCCTCCTTTTTATAAGTTTTCCAACCAGCTGAATGGCCCACACAAGGAACAAAATATCAATGTGGACTATGGCATCACGATGTGAACCCTTTTGTGTTCCTCCAGATCTCTAAAAATCTTCAGTGGCCATAACTTTCACCTAGTTTCTCTAAATTTTCTAAAAATTGTACTATTGGAAAGGTCTCATCATCCTCTATACCAAAGAAATAGGATTTCTTAATTTTAGTGAGGGTAGGTTAGTGAAAAAAAAGGAAATACATTCCAACATTAAAAGATGCAGTTCCAAGTTTCTTAACCACCACATTTGATGAAGTATGGTGCCCATTCCTTCTCCTCACAAGCAAAGTATCATTGGGGAATGGATCTTGTAACAGTGCTCATACCTATTTTAAGAAATTTAATGCATGTTGTTGGTGGTTGGAAGGGGAAATTCGAGTTTACTCTCTTTTTCCCTCTCCCTCTCTCTCATCTTCTATATAATGTAAAAACCTCTCATTTGTGAGAGGAGGATGTTCTAAAATGTAAAGGAACTGTGTCAAAATTGTTCCTGAGCAGTTGTGAGTTGTAGACCTTCATTTGGGCTTGGCAATGTGTTTTTATGCCTTCTTCTTCACGTGTAATGGTCTGTGCATACTTTGAAAGCAATAAAATCTTTGTTTTGTGGTGTTTTTCTCAACCCTAACTTATATTTTGTTGCATTTTCTTGCCTCTCCATTCTTGTTATTGTATTTTGTGCATGTATTTCTCACTTGCAAGTTCATCTTGTTGTGTTTCATGGAGAACAGATGGTGAAATGAAGTCTTGGGTCTGTGTCACCTCAGTTTGGCATCTCCCTTCCCCATTTTCCTTCTCCCTTTTCTCTAATTAGAGTGTCTTCACCCTTTTCTTGGTGCTATCACCTCCCTTTAGCTTAGGATTTTCCATTTTCATGCACCTTTTTCTCTCCCTGGTCCCTTAGGTTGCTAGAGTAGGATTAAAAAGTTGCATTTCCTCCCTAGTAGGAGTAGTTTAGCATTAGGAATAGGTAGAGGAACCAGCCTTTTCTGGAGGTTTGTCTCAGGTAGCAAGTCCCACAACTTGAGAGACAATCCCATGTTACCCAAAATTACTAATAATGTTCATCCATACATTCATGCAAATCAGAGGGTGTTTTTTTTGGTGATAACAGTTCTGGCACGCCCAGTGGGACAACTTTGAAGTCTATATTTTGCAAGTGTTCCATTACAACATCCTAGTTTACATTTCCATTTTGCCAAGTTTGATGTGTTCTTGGTAAATGATATTCAGCCTTTGGAGGCAAGTTCACAAGTAAATCATGGCGACTCCACTGGTCTAATCAACCCATTATCTTACTCAGCAAACCATTTCCTTTCTTTCAGTAATTTCATTTCTCCTTCCCATGAATTTGTGCAATCATGACTTCATTTCCTCACTATAACTCTCATTTGCAGCAACAGTACCATTCGAATCCACCTCCATCCTTCCAAAATTTTTCAAGTTGCTATAACACACCTCCAAATCAGTTTTATGAACAAAATCAAATCGAAAATGCGTATTCCTATGAGCCAAATGTAAATCAGTGAGGTCATTCAGTCAAACCATGGAGCTATTCAGGAGCACGAGTATGCACACTTTGGAGATCATTCTACACCTGATGAAGATTTGGATGGCGGAGTTCAAAGGATGGATCAGACCTTGCAGGATTGTCAAGGAGCAACTACAAATTTTGCAAGCTAAACAACCTAGTTTTAGGCATGCTTGTCAATGGGGAAGTCCTATACCTAGTTGGCTTAGTCCACAACAAAGGCTTGAGGTAATGAGCGAGTCTTTCACTCAAATGGTTGATTTTATTGCATCATTGCAGGCATTACAATCTAATGAAGTTAAGGTTGAGGAACCCTGTCAATGGGATGTTCTTAAACATTTTCCATATCAGTATGACATGCCCATTCCATATCAGCCAGAACCACCCAAGCCCAAGGTTAAACTTCCTAGCTTTCTTAAAGTTTCTCCTTCCATCTCCCTCTCCTCCACAACAAGAAATCACACCTTCCCCTTCAATACAAACATTGCAAAATCATGTTGAAACCCAGCCCACCCACTCCACACATTCAAAAATTCATTTTGGGAAGAAACAAATCAAAAAATCAGTCAAGGAGGGCAGCAAATTGAAGAACCCAGCAAAGAAAAACTTATGAAAAATTTAAAAGATTGGGCTTCAAGGTTTGAATCCAATCAAATGCCACAGCTGGTTAAGCCTTCAACAAAGGTTGGGATTGAAGAACAAATGGAGGAGACTGATTTTGCAAGAGAGCAGAAAGAGGAAGATGATCATCAATCTATTTTCTCTTAATGTAGTGTGCATGATGGCACCATATTCTTGGAGATTGTTGTATTTGTCTTCACAAGAATCACTAGGATTGGAGGGGAATAAATCAGATTCAGATGTCTTAGATGAAGAGGATATTATTGAAAGTTTCTTGTCTTTCTTTTGATAATGAAATTGCAAATCTTTCCATTCCCCTTCATCCCTTGTTGAACCTTATTTTGTTGATGAACCTGCCATGGAGAAGAACATCAAGAAAGAACCTGCTCCCCAAATCAGTCCTCGTGAGGAAGAAAGGGATGAGTTTGATCTTTCAAACTCCATAGATGAGGAAAGGGAGGAAGATGATGACACCATTGCCAAATCAGAGGTCATCATGGATGGTAAGTTTGAATTTTCACATTTCTTGTTCTGAAGAGATAAAATCAAAATACAAGTGTGGAGAGACAAGGATGTTTGTAAAATAACAAAAAAAACATAGCACAAATCGGTTTGCAAACATCCAAAGGAAATGAGAAGAGTTCTCCTTATGGCTCCATTCATGGGGTTACATAAAAAGAAGATGGGTAAACTTAGAGCATTAGGCCTTGCCCAACCAGATACCTAGACTAGTTTAGAGCCAAAGAAGGTAGTTGCAACCGGTCATGCTCACTTCAGAGCATGAGGAATAAATTCAATGCACCAAAGGTTAGTTGCGATGCCTCTCAAATCCAAATACAAAACAACTAAAAGAGGTATTTATTCTATTTCCAGTTGATACTTTGAAGACAAAGGAGAGGGAAAAAAACTTCACAAAAATTTTCCACTCTCATTAAAGACCATGTCCATTGCCAAATCAAACACATGGTCTAAATTTGTAAGAAACGGAAGCTACTTCTCCTTACCTGTATCAGGATTTGTTTATCCTCTCAATTCTCTAGTTAGAGAAGGATATTGTAGATTTTCTTTTAATAAAAGAAGTGAATTATGCACACTTTGCATGTTTCCCCTTGGAAAATGTATGATTTTCAATGTTTGTACATATCTTTTGTGCCTTTGTTGTTGGTGTATAGTCCATTTCAGGAAGCAGGCTCTTTTTGGGTTTTGGGAAAAAGTAGACTAATCTCTACTCTATGATATTAAATATCGAGTTAATGTAAAATTAAGGGAAAATAAATCATGGAATTAAATATCCTCACATTTATTGTTGTTGTATTTTTCATTTCGGTCCCTAGTACATTTTTAGTTATCAATCATGGAAGTAAAGAGATGTTTTGGGGAATTTTGCAAAGTGCATTCATTCAACCCCAATGGATCAACTACATATGCATGTCCTCTATGCTCCTCCCTTGGTAAAAAAAATTCAAGGTCTTAGGGTAGGTATAAATTTTCATATCTTTATACCCAATAAACCAAATTTCAAGAGTATTCCAAGGAAGATATGGAAAAAAGTCAAATCAATGTTGCATACATTTGAGGTTGGGGATGTTGTTGCTTAATTTCTTCATGATTTCTATGAAGGCATTTCCACATGGCCATAAATTTCACACAGTTGCTCCAAATTTCATGAAATTTGTACCATTGGAAAGGTCTCATCATTCTCTACATCATAAGAACTAGATTTCTTAATTTTAATAAGGGTAGGTGGGTGAAAAGGATGAAATAAATTCCCACATTTAAATATGTAATTCTAGGTTGCTCAACCACCACATTTGATGAATTTTGGTTCCTTTTCCTTCTCCCAAAAGAAAATTATCAAGGGGGAATGGTCTTGTAAGGGTTCTCATACCTACTTTCATACATTTAATGAATCTTGTTCATGGTTGAAAGGGAAAATTAGAGTTTCCATATCTTTTTCCCTCTCTCTTTCTCATCTTCTATATAATGTAAAAATATCTCATTTGTGAGAGGAGGATGTTCTAAAATGTAAATGAACTATGTCAAAATTGTTCCTGAGAAGTTATGAGATCTAAACTTTCATTTGATCTTGGAAATGTGTTCTTATGCCTTCTTCTTCATAAGTAATGGATTGTGTATACTTGAAATAAATACAATTTTTTTTGTGGTGTTTCTCTCAACCCTAACTTATATTTTGTTACATTTCCTTACCTCTCCATTCTTTCTGTTGTCTTTTATGCATGTATTTCTAGATTTTAGGTTCATCTTGTTTTCTTCATGGAGAATAGATGGTAAATGAAGACTTGGGTTCGTCTCACCTCTATTTGACCTCTCCCTTTCCCATTTTCTTTCTCCATTTTCCCTCATTAGAGTGTCTTCACCATTTTTCTTGGTGCTATCACCTCCCCTTAGCTTAAGATTTCCATTTCTCATGCAATTTCCTCTCTCCTTGGTCACTTGGATTATTATAGTAGGATTAGATAGTTACATTTATAGCAATAGGAGTGGTTAAGCATTAGGATTGGGTAGAGGAACCAAACTTTTCTGAAGGTTTTTCTCAAGTAGCAAGTCCCAAAACTTGAGAGAAAATCCCATGTTACCCAAAAATTATTATTTCTCATCCATTCATTCATAACAAATCAGAGGGTGATATTATTTGGAGATAACAAGCACACTTAAATTATCTACAAAGCATTGTATGAAATTTTAACTTGCATGCACATGATAATTCTCTACCATTGAGTATTATGGGGTTTTAAATTTTTTGGTACAATTGACTTATCTACCTAAGGTTTGCATGGTTTTGGATTTCACAAAAAATGTATATGAAAAATTGTTTAGGAATTCTAAAAGTTTATGAAATACTAAAAGTACGCAAAGTCATGGTTTTGGACTCATGATGCAATTTATGTGTAAATTTCTCACATATTTTTGGTTCCCAAAATTATGATTTACAAAGGACTTATTCTTAATCAAGAATCATAACAAAGTTATAAATTTTCATGTGAATTGTTTAGGTGTAACGAAAGTCCAAAAAAATGATTAAAACTAGAGAGTGTTGGTGGGACATCAGAATTTGGGAACCGATTTGCATTTCACATGAAAATATTCTTAGAAATTTTGATTCTCCACAAAAAAATCAAAGTGACCAAGGTGGGGATTTGAAATTTTGGATCACATTTGCATGTAAATTGTAAATATGCTTGAAAGCTCCATCAATCTTACTTATTCTAGTATTTTTTATACTTATTAAATGTTTAATTATATAGGGGTAGTAACAGATTGGATATTATCCTAACCAAATAGTTTCCAAAAACAATTGTGGAAATATTAGGATAATACATGAAACAAAATAGATAACAATAGATAATGAAATGAAGTGTTAGCAATGAGGAGGAGAAGAGGACTTAGTTGATATTCTAGTTCATGTGCTGATATGGGCTGACCTAATGACTAGAAATAGCTAAAAAATATCTAACAAAGATTTTCCACTGAGACTTTGTTCTAAAAAACTATCTGGACCAAATCGTATGGTGCATACAAAATCATTACTGTTAGTGCAAAATCACAGCACCCCTGGATATTGATCAGTTTTCTAGGTTGATCATATTAATATCCAGTGTGATAGCATAACATTGAATCCTTTCTCCAAGTGTGGGACTTGAAGAGTGAGAAAGGAATCTCTAGAGAAAGGCTGGTTCCTATTCCTCTGTTCAGGTGCACACAAAATATGCAGAGGGTTTTCTCAAAATCTAATCTAATCTACCAAGGAGATAAGGTAAGAAGATGCATAAAATAAATCTAAGCTAATAGAGGTGATGCACCAAGGAATGAAGAACATATGCTTTGCCACATTAAACACAGACCATGTAGATATAACACAACACCATGCACAGATAGCAAAAATGCAATGAAAGATCAAGAATGACAGTAATAAATATGTAAGAGGGTTTAGAAGCAACCATAGACACATATATATTGCTCAAGGGTTGATTCAATACATTGCAATAGCCAGAAGGAAAAAAAAGTGTTACAGTCTATATGGGAGGTTTGAAAACTCCACAAATCTTCTTATGAACAGGAGAGAAGGGAGGGTGCAAAGTAGAAAAATGTTCCCCTCAGAAAGAAACCCCTCCTTACAATATATAGGAAGAATGGGAGAGAAAAGAGAGAGGAATTCAAACTGCCCCAACCACCTCTAGGTTGCATTTAATTCGTCCATCATGGCAGAAACGGCGGGTTCTAGCAAAGCGGCGGTTTGCCTAACAGAAGCGGCGGGTTGTCTGCTACATTAAAGTTGTTAGTTGAGCATCACTTCTGCTTATTATTTCGTGCCAGAGGCGTTTTCTGATTTTCTTTCTCCGGACTATACCAAAATGCAAGATTGACCCTGGAAATGTGTAGAGAATTTCAACAGCTTTCCATTGATATCAAGAACATGCAAATCTGAGCTTTGGATCGAAAGATATGTCGATCTGAAGATTTAGGACACGGAACAGGCGAAAACGGATTTTTGAATTTCTTCCCGCGCTCTGCCACTTGGATGACATGTGGCGCGCTCTGATTAGCTGAATAATTCTCTCTCCTCTACTTTTCGGCGGGCTTTCCTTTGAATTTTCCTCGTGGGCTCTTAAATGGGACACGTGGCACGATCCTATTTGTTCGGCTCGGTGCTCGAAAATTCACCCTTTGACTTTTCTGACCCTTACTCCTATGAGGACACGTGGCAATTTCTCAATGGTTCTCGGGCCTGCCGAGTCTTCCGCGTACTTCGTGTCCATTCGTCCCGGATGTCCCAATGCTGCTTGGGACAAAAACCTCCTATCCGCCCGAAATGGGCTTCCTTGTCCCTCATTTGGCCAAAGACACGTGGCACCTTTTGATTGGCTTTCGGCTCCTTCGGCTTCTTCGCGTATTTCGGGTCTTTTTGTCCCAGATGTCCTATTTTGATTTTGGACCTTTTGGGACAATTTCGGCCGGTTCGGCCGGTTCGGGTATTTCTGGCCCGCTTGTCTCAATTGCTTTTGGGCTGACTTGTCTCTTTTCGGCCGGTTCGGGTATTTCTGGCCCGCTTGTCCCGACTGCTCCCTCTATAAGGACTTAGCCAATTTTTTCACTTTTTTCTGGATCAATCCTATTTGCCTTTCTGCAACTTTTCGCACTTTCTCAAAGCTTGCTCCTTCCTTCTTCGGCCTGGGGAGTTTAGAAAGATTCCTGAAGGGACCCTAGAAACCTGATTTTGCTCTGAATCAGTCATTTTTCTTGGAATTTGGACATCCTGATGCATGTTATCAAATTTACCCTGGGGGGTGAATTTTGGATAACAATTACCTCATCATTGCCCTTTCTGTAAACACTTATTCCTCTACATTTTCAGCTTCTAGAATTTTTTGTGCCTATGCACTACTTTCTATTATACTCTTATCTGGAATCTAGACCTTTGATATTTTGTGATGCTCATTATGTTATTGATTCAATACTCAAAACCATAGATTGTGAGATATTCCTATAAAACAAATTTTAGGTGGGTTGTTGGGAGCCATGTGCACCACCAACATCATCACTACTCTAAAAAGGGTTCAAACCACATTTTTTTCTCACCTAGCATGTGATATCTAGAATGTATGCAACCATATTGATAATCATGATCTTGCAACAATGTGATTGTACTTGAACTTTTTCCCTATCTTGAATTGAGAGGATGTGTCTTTTTTGTATGTAGATCTAAGTGGATGAGTGCCCTAGAATGAGTATACATAGTATATGAAACTAAAGGGAGTCTTGTAGGAGCTTTTATTGTGATTGCTCTTAGTATTTTCTCATTAGGATTTTAGTTTCCAAGTAGAATGAATGCTCTCCTAAATGGGAGAGGAATAAATTTATTATACATGTGTTTTGAATTTGGAAAAATTGGATAAGGCTAAATAGAAGTGTACCAAAGGAATTCAAAATAAAAAAATTCATGTTAGTGGAAGAGGGACCAAAGCGGCCAAGTCAGCCCATAGTGTATGAACGACATGGCCCTTCCTGTGCACTATGGTCCCAAAGCCATGTGCAAGTAATCTAAAAGTTTGAATTGGAATATGTGAGGGCATGACCATTATGAGAACAATTAGGATGTGTGTATAAGAAATAATGATTGATATATAGCTAAGGATATCATAATTGATCAAATTGAGCAAGTGTGGGCTAATGCAAAAGTGGTGTATAATTTGTATTATTGCAAGACATGAATTACTAAATTGAGTGTCTATACTTAGCTTAATTTATGGAATTTTTTTATGTTTTCTAGAATATCATGGCACTGGTAAAGGAATGAAAACTTCCTCAATCTGATTGTGAATGAATTGAAAGCTTAAAACACCAAAATTGATTGCATACTATCATTAGAAGCTTCTTCAAACTAAAAATCACTCAAAGAATTGTGAAAAAACTTGGAAACATGAGATAACAAGAGTAAATGAAATTCAATTTCTCAAAATGAAGTAATGAGCTCATTTTGGAAAAATTTGGTATCCACACCATTTCATCTAGTGATTTGGACCTTAACCTCATCTCTAACATCTTGTGAAGCAATTGATTTTTGCCTCCAACTCTTCCCCTTCTACATAAGTTTTACACTCCTCATATCTCTAACACTTTCAATTTTCCTTATCTTCTTTAGAATTTCTAAGCACTCCTCTAACTTGTGAATTCCTACATAATTTGAAAATGTAGATAATTTATAAAATATCATTGATAATAGTTTGGGGCTACATATTTAAAACAAGATCCCTAATTTTTTCTTATTCTTCCACCTCTAAGACCACTAAATAGTCCTCCATATCCCCGATTCTATGAGGAGTATGATGGAGGTCATTTTTATTATGAATCTTTATTCTATTCCTAGAACATTTATTTAATGACCTTATAGTTTGTGGTGTCATGTGTCTCTTCCTCAAAAACCTTGCACCATGTTACTTTAACACATTTTTTCCTAATAAACCATTGAATAGTTATAAGTTTCATGTTATTCTTCAAAAACCTCACACACAAGTTTTTTGACATGTATCTTCTTCCAAATACACTCACCTTAAGTGTGCCTTGATATGTCGCAATCTATACAATACTTATTTGGTTCCTACACTATGCTTATTTTAGAGGCAAAATGTTTCTTTATCTTGGTATCCATCATGGATATTTTTGCCTCTAAAAATGGACTTACACCAGTGTCAATAATACTCGTAAATTCCTTCCTCAAAATTTCATCCAAAGTCTCGTGGGGGTCCTTAAAACTTTTCATCACTAACTATCTATAAAATGGTGCTAGAAATACACCCAAAAACCATTAAACATGATGTGGCAGATGAATATCATATGAGATCTTACATAAAAAAAAGTTGAACCAAGATTTATAATTTGTACAGTCTCTTTCATCTCTTTTCAAATTTGGTTGTGTGTAACTCTTTCAAGAGAAAATTATTCATCTTGTCAAAGTCAATTGTAGTTTGGTTTGGGCCATATTTTTTATACTAAGTGTATTCCCTCCCAAATAAGGTCATATTGAATTGGCATGTTTTTTCCTTAGAATAAGTAACCCCATTTACATGCCACATAATCTTTCTTTAATGCACATGTTCAGTTGCATATTATACATCATGGTATTCAAGTAAATTTATAACCATGCCAAGATACATCAAGGTCATTACAGGTTATTCCATAATGGGCCTTAAAAAATCGATTCTTGTAAAAATAGTTGTCATATTTATAATACTCAACCCACTAGAATTCATCTTCTACCACATAATCCTCTGATATGTGCTTATATCTACCCCAAATATTCACTTTTCACATTGTAAATACTTCCTTATAGGTGAAGCCTCAACTCCACAAAATTTACATGTAAAAGATTCAAAATCTACTTAGGTTTGAGTATGCGATCCATTTTATCTTGCATTATTTTCCAAGGAAATCTCCTTTTCCCCAGGAAATCTCCTTTTCCCCTTCCCTCTTGTACCTTTTTTAAAAATATTTATTCACACAAAACTCATTCCTATAGGATCATTTTCCACCAAAACACAATTTTTTGTTGTGTCAAACCTTTTCTTATATGTTTCTAATGCCTTTTGTAATATCATTTGCATCTACCTTACAACCATCCTTAACAAAAACCTTCTCAGGTTTGGTTTCCCTAAATGCACACAAACTTTCTTTTTCAACATGGGGGCTTAATACTTCCACATCATCCCACAATGCTCTAGCAATATATCTAACCCCTTCCATTATCTAGTCATTATGTATCACAATTTTATCCTACAATTACATGGATGTCAATGTTAATTATTTTCGTAACCACACAATTACAACCGATCCTTTCCACCACATTATAATAGCATTATTAACACCCCATAACTAATGCAATAAGATCATGAAAATGGAACCAGAATATTTTCCTAATTAATCTGGGGTTTGGGATTTTTCATTCAAGTCAATGTTATTCTTATGTTGGTATAATTCAATCAAGTTTTTGCTTTAATGTCTCACCAAAATCATAGTTATATTTTCCATGAGGACATCATATAAGAGATACTTGTAAGGTTAAGATGTTTGTTATGGTGTTATTATCACAAATAATAAGTTACCATTCATAATTGTGCACAATATATCATCATTATATTCATGTGTATCAAAAATTATAGATATTGTACATAATTATGCACACCATGCTCTATTACAATGATTAACCCCCATTTAAGTCATCCAAGATTAGGCATATACCCCTGAACTATGAATCGTCATAAAATTTCTTGATTTCATTGATCGTCACCTAAAAACTTGAATTCTTGTACCTACCTTTGTCCGTCTATGCCACCCTTTATGTTCCCAAATATATTTTTCATCAATATAAGTTTCCATTATATTTTTTATGACCATTTTTATAGTGTTAGACCCTCTAGTATATTCTTTTGGATATTTGGTCCTTGATAGAGTATAATTATTATCTAGTTAAAATACACTACTTGAGCATTTGTGATCTTGGATCATCATAAAAACCATGTTACCTATGTTGTAATGCACTATTCTGGTGTGTTTTCTATGGATATATTTGAATCATACCTATGTATCACTCATGTTTGCAGTCTTCTAGTCATTTGTGTTGGTTTTTTATCAAACCCTCTGTCAATGGAGAGCCACTAAAAACAAGAAGTGAAAAGCATGTATAAATAGCAAGGGGTAAGTGTAAGGAATAGGGGTGCCAAAAGGGGGTATTAGGTTAAAAAAAATATTTTACAAATGAGAAACCTTAAAGTGTATGAATCATTTGAGGTTGTTATGCTCAAAATTTAAAATTTTGTAAGGATATGAATTGTAGAATTTAATAATGGATGTTTGATCATGTGCTTCCTTAATTACCTTAAAAAATATTGATTTTTTATAACAAAAATGTATAGAATTAGTCCTAGTTTGGGACGGTATAATTTTTTTCCAATTTTGATGAATGAAACAAAAGATACATAATCAAATATCGGCATGTATAATTATAGCAAATAGATTCATAAAAATACATAGTTTGAAATTAAAATAGATGGAAACCTTATAATAGTAAAAAAACATATACTTAGAAAAGGGAGAGTTTTCTCAATGTCGTATCATATTTTAATGAAATTTATTAATGATTTTTGTATTATTTATCATGGTAGAAGATTTAAAGGTTGTAGGTTTGCAAGTTTTGAGGCATACATCTCTCATATAGAGTTTTTCCATTTGTATACATCTTCATTTGCATATAATTATGAGGTATACATATATCCTACAAATTTTTCCCATTCCGCATCCATTCTTGATTGCAAAGACATTTGGCATACATATCTCCTATATATTTTACCCACTTTTCATACATATTTAATAAATTTAATTTACCTTTACAATTACATTTTTTTGCTTTACATTTCTTTGATTCTACAATTTTAGCTATTTTATTATGAATGTATTACCATAACATATTAAATGCCACTATTAGTTTTTGTCCACTAAATTCCAAAAATAATTTGGATAAGTGGGATCAAAGTAGCATTTTTTGCCAAAATTTTACAGATTTTAGAAATGAAGTCTAGCTATAATAATATGATAAGAGGTCATAATTCAAGAAGTGGGTGCACTTTTAGCACCACACAATAAGCATGAATCAATCCTTGCAGATTTTATAGGGAGGAGGACTAAAGGTTACAAAGCAATCCAAGCATGATCATAGAGAAATGGTGAATATGCAAAAAAAAAAAAAAAATTTTGGAATCCCCATTGTGGAAGGATTGCAGCAAGTATAGGAAATGTGCATCAAAGTTATACATAATTTTCATAATCAACTTGGAGAAAAAGAAGCATTTTGTGAGGAAATTCAACAATGCCTAACCATCCTACAAGATTAATTTGAAGAGAAGGAAAGAATAAAAGCATTGTAGTTATATAGATAGAAATAGAGGAGAGCATGGTATGTTTTTCTTTTTATGTTCATTATAATTCTCCATATGTGATTGTCAATTTTGAAAAAAAACACAAAAGATATTGGTTTAAATTTTTTAAATAAAATGGGGTATAATGGAGATGACCTTGGATAATATGACAAGGAATTTAGGAACCTCCCAAAGTAGAAAAGATGCCTAAGGATGTTGGTCTCGGGTACACTTAGGAATCATCTCAACCCATCATGGGTCCCACATTCAATAAAGAAATCTTGCATCCAAAATTGTCTCCTCAACACTGGTGTGAACCTCTTATTCATACATATGGAAGGTATTTGATTCATAACATTATTTGTAGTCATTGTTGTAGAAAAGGTTGTGATTCTACTCATTTTTGGAATATTCATTCTTGTGATATTTTTGGGAGGTACAACCATGATATTTTTTTGTAGAAACCTAAATTTGGTATCTATACCCACATCACCTACGTGCGCATATTTAGTTAAGCATCTCCCTTATTTAATCAAATTCCCTCTTTAGATTTAATTAATTCATACCCAGTAATTAATTAAATGCCCATCACCTTTAAAGTATTATTTAATCAGCATCAATTAATTAATTAATCATGCCCTAACTAACTTTCCATTTTGGAATTTTTTCATTCTAAATCTACACCTATGATTTTCCCTACACTTTTTCCAACCTATCTCCACTACCAACTCACCTACACCTCATCCCTAAACAACCCCTTCCTGCCTAATGCTTTAAAGCATTCAGCCAACTCCTAAAAAAAATAAGAAATCAAGCAAAAAGCAGGAAAATCTTCCCATTGAGGAAACTTTCCCCAGGATCAGCGGTGACCCAGCCTAGTTGTCATTGACCCTATAAATCTATGTGCTTTCCTTTTATTCCCCATCAAATGCAAGCGAAAAATCCAACAGATCTCTTGCAATATGCAAACAATCCTTCATGCCTAAGCAATCCAGAAGCCATTATAGACCTCTCTAGACCTCCTTGAAGCATGCATGCATCAATCATGATCATAATTTTATGAGATTGTTGTATTTTTACATTACTTTAATCATATTTTTTCATATTATCTTGGTATTTCATGTATCTAATATTTTTCAAGTTTAGAACATCAATAGTAGAGCTTGCAGCTTCATCATTAACTTCTTTCTGTAAACCTACACTTGTAGGTTTCTCATGTTTCTTGCATTTCCTCAGCCTTATCCTCCTCTTTCACAATCCTTGTCGACCCTGAAAAGTCACTGTCAACTCAGCCTCAATATCCCTTGATTTCTATTCCAAGATCCATAATCATCCCTTGCATGTGCTTAGCCTCTGTTCTAGTTTCCTAAACTCTCATCCACTCTCTCTGTCACAGCAAAATCAACATGTTTACACCACATTCACCATCAACCAGGGTCCTAGTTTCAATCCCCCTCTTTAATCCATTTTTTTTCTATTTTCTTGGTTTCTATTCCTTCAATTCTCCTCTGCAGGTTGACTCCAGCATCTCTAGACTTCGACAGCTTCCAGATTGCATTTAGATCTTGCTCAGTCTGCATATTTTTCTTATTTTCTTGATCCAATCTCCCAGGTCACCATTGACCTGTCTTAGACATTCTATGTCACCATCGACCCAAACTAGGTAACATTTATTTTACAATTATTTCAATTAAATCATCTTTAAATCCATATTAATCAGTTCTAGATTTAGTTTTGTTTTGTTATTTCTACTTGTTATCTATAATACCTTTTTTTATTTCATCCTTTCTAAACAAAAAGGGGTTGACATCCACTGAGGAAGTTAATTCTTCTCAGTTCCACCTTGTCGGAAAACCCTCGCCCAAATTATGTAATCAAAAAAAAATTCAATCTTACTTGTAGATTTTATCTAATTTGGAGCAGCAAGGATCCAACATCCAACGTGCTCCCATATCATCAAACATTTGAGGTAACATAAAGCCTCCAAAATTTCTAATTTCCTAATTTCTTTAGTAGATAAGTCATTGATTTGATAACAAATGATAAATTTGGAGCAACATTCCTTGGTACACCCAGTGGGACCACCCTTTAGGTGACCTCTTACATTTATTACTTTTTGTCTTTACTTTTTCTATCTTCCACTAACACCATAGCATGAGGCTATGCTTTATTTCTTATTCGTGTTGGGTTCACGGCTTGGATCACTCATCACCCAAGAAGTGTAGATAAATAGGAAATTTGTTATCCAAGTATTCCATCTTTTTCCCTATTTTCTCCTTTTTGCATCGTAATTTCCCATTCTTGCTTGTGTCCTCATCGAATAACATAAATTTTTTTAGGCTTAAAAAGAAAATTCCTTTTGCATCTTGCTTTCCCACATAGCTTAAATAGAGGTTTAATCTTCTACATCCAACACTTTATCACACACAGCCTTAAACCTCACAAATAAAATTAACACATCAAAACATCCCCCTACCCAGTTTTCTAATTGGGATTTCATCACCCAACATTATACCAGCTCAGACATTCCCCAACCATAAAAAATCTAAAACCAGACATAGTTCACCTTCCCATAAGTATCTGGCTACCCATCCCCTTTCTTTTCATACTTTCTTAAATAAATTAAGAACATAAAAAGAATTGTCTGCTTTACTTGCCTAGGTAAAAACTATTTTCATACTCGTAGTCACTCGTTTAGTAGATAAGATAATGGAAAAAACTTTTCTTCAAATGATTCATTATCTCAACAAATATTCTCTACAACATCCACCTCATTGTACCCTTGAGTACTCAACCACCTATCGACATCTCTCACCCAAAACCCCTTGTTCACACTACAACCTTAGGTGAGACCATTCCATTCTTTTACCATCAATTTATCCCATCTAGACCAACTACCCCACCATCTAGTTCGATCAGGATCCTTCAAACCTCCTAAGGTCCCTCTCAGTGATACCATGTTTCAAGAGATTCTGGATGCCAATCCAGTGGCAAATGAATATTACCTCCTTAGAGGAGATCAACTTAGATTCCCCTAAATAGACCACCACTCCAATAAATTTATCCTTATTAAATCAATCCCCAAACTACCCATCCTGTAGCTAATGATATTTCTGTAACCCACCTCACTTCCTCTTCCACCAATCCCTTAACTCATCAGACTACCCAGATAGTCATACCTATTCCTCATAACCTATCATGTTAATCAACACAATTATCAATACTACTCTTCCCCTCACCTCTTTAGTTGTTATTCCCACTAGTATCCCTAGTCAATATGCCCAAACATCATATCCCCTATCTAGAAAATATGATCTTCTCACATCTAGCATGTCTGTTAATACTTCCCAACCCCCTTTCATGGGTGCTTTACATTATGCAGTATCTAACCCCTTTCAACAATAGTTCCAACCTGTTCATACCCACATTCCTGCTCAGCACTTTCCATAGCAACCTACCCAATCCCAACAATCCTATCATGTTCCCATCACCCAGAAACAATTCTTTCAACAACCACCTCTTTCAATCATCCCATGGTTTACCCCCAACAAATTCCTCAAACACCAACACATCTGCAAGTTCATCAACAAAATTATCCAACCACTTCTTACATGCAGCCACCACCTCTCATCCCCCAATAGACTCTTTCAAATGATCCCATGCATGCCCTTGTGAATAGGTTAGCCAACCTTGAAGTTGCTACTTTAGGAACCAAGGTCTCATTATCCTATGAGAAAATTTGTAATGAGCCTATTCACCCATCCATACCAATTAAACCATATCCTCTGCATTGGGAATTACCAAAATCCATTAAGTTTAATAGCAAAGAGGATCCACAACATACACCTTCATGCATTTAAACATGCATGTTATCTTATTGCACACGATCACGACTTGATGCTCCACACTTTCCCCATGTCCTTAGTTGGTCTTCTATTGGACTGGTATAATAACATCCCTCAATATTCAATATTCTCTTTCTCCCAACTCTCACAGTTATTTCTAGAACATTTTTTGATTAACATTACATGAAAAATAACCATCAATGATCTATATGCCATCCAAAAATTTGAAGATGAATCCATTACATATTTTGTTGCATGATGGCACCTCACTATAATCCAATTATCCTTTCCTCTTCTACAAGTTGATCTCATCAATCTCTTCTCACGCTCGTGTGCGAAGAATATATCTTCGAATTTACAAATTTAATCATTATAGAACCTTTGACAAGGCCTTCACCATGGCCCATAAACTTGAAACACTCACCCTCGAGTAGGGCCATTTAAAATTGAAATCAAATAAACCCAAACAAGAATTTACTAAACCATCCACACCAAATGACAAATCAAAGGAAACAGTGGCTAATGTTGTAGTTGTTAAATCATCTCCTACATCTACATCTAGCACATGGACTCAACAACAAGTCACTCAACCAGCACCTAACTACAATCCCCTGAGGGAGTCACACAATACAATATTTGACAAAATAATGGCAGTAAACCTTATCACACTTCCTCCTATCTTACCAGTTAATGAGTCAAGACCGAAACCTGTATGGTATCGTGAAGACCATTACTGCAAGTATCACCAAGTTTGAGTTCATGACATAGAAAGATGTCATACTTTTAAGGATCTTGTCCAAAGACTCATTGATTAGGGTGATCTTCAAGTTGAAAATCTAAATGCTTCACCCAATCAATCGCTTGACATTTTCAAACAACCTTTCCCAAATCATACATTGACAAGCCAAGCTACCACTTCTACTACAACCCAAACACCTAATGCTCATACTATAAACACCCTGAACTCTACTGATCAAGAACCTATCCCATCCATAACTTCATCATTGACCACATCCATTCCCTTTGATATCCTCCCTACATCTGTTATACCTACTCTGGTGTCTACTCCCACATCTACATCTACCAGAACCCCATTAGTAAATATATCATTTATGCCCTTAGAGACATTCATGAAGAAACCATCTAGCTATTTCCACATACTTCATCAATTTCCTTATCCACCTCATCATCTACTTCATCCATTCCAGTAGGCTTGACCACCTCACCTATAACTATTCCAATCTTGCATGACATACCATCTGTGGAACCCATACCGGTTCTTCCTCCCACTCTCTTACCCACATCAACTGTTGTGGTTACATCTACACCACCTTTTTCCTTCACCCCAACTTCATCATTTGAAGAATTCTTAAAATACTTTACCTTGCAATGACCTCAAATGTTCCTTCCATGTCATCAACACAATCCCATCAATCTCCACCTTCCATAGATTGCCTCAGAAAAATGTTGTTTCTTGAACCAACCATAGCATTCACTATCTGACCCCCCAGTTAAGGTTATTGTTACTCCTCTCAAGGATGCATCTTCACATATAAAATCTATAATCCTTCCTAGAATTAAACCATCCAATCCAAAATCATTTGTTTCAATAACCACAAACATTTCAACCCACCAATCCAAGACTGTTCAACACTAAAACACCAATCAACATCAAAACTGAATTCAAATCATCAAAGCATCAATACACTCAGTTTTACCCCAAACATCCAAAGTATCTCATAATGCATCTTCTACCACTCTAGTTGGATCATATACAGAAACTTTTCAACACTTACTTAAACCTCTACAATTACACTTCCTCCTATCAAGGATTTTGACCCAAAAGGAAAGAATCCTTTATGGTTCAATTCCAACCTTATGTGTTCCTTTCATCATACCCCCAGACACAATACTAAGCATTGTAGATCCCTCCAGGCCATTATTCATAATCTCATTGAAGAGAGAAGACTTTCCCTAGGACCGAGTCAATCCCTTCCTTCCACATCTAGTCTAGCATCTATTATTTTTCTTTCAAGAGATGACTCACCCAGTGATGGCCCTCCTTTATTCATCAATGTAGTCTGGGTAACTACTCGATATGGCCCACACAAGCCCAAATCAGCCTCTAAGCCAAAATCCAAGACCTTCATTACCATCCCTCCTCCTAAGGATTTGTCCACATCATTGAAACCAAAGGTTTCTATTTTAGCGGCTCCTAAGCCTATTGAACAAAGCATCATTAGACAACTTCATCAAGCCCCAGTCAAAATTTCACTCTACGAGCTCATCAAAATATTTCCAGATCATAGACAGGCTCTTATCAAAGCCTTAAAGTGTATTCTAACATCTAATGATGAATCTCACCCCTTCACATCTTTTGTAGGATCATTTACTACTTCTACTGCTATATCATTCAATGAAACTGAAATTTCATACATCCCACTAGAATAACATGACCTTCCCCTCTTTATTACAATTAGGATCAATGATACATTCATTCAATGGTCCATGATCGACAGTGGGGCAACAATTAATATAATTCCTTCACATACTTTTGACCAACTTAATATCCCAAAGGGATCTGTCACCTCAGAAACCTTACGGTTCTTCATGCCTTTAATGATGCCATTCTCTTGACCTTGGGAATAGTTGTTCTTCCCATCTACATTGGTGAGAATCTCATCCATCGAGCATTTTATATCATTGAAGGATAATTTCAATACAATGTTCTCCTTAGATGACCATGGATCACGTGCCATGCGTTGTGTCCCATCTACACTTCATCATGGTCCCTTAAATATGAACATGAGGGAAAGATCTTGATGCTCTCCTAGGGATGTTCCTCCCTTCCAAGGATGTAACATGACTTATAGACCAAAATGATGCTCGTCCCTAAGGATGATCCATCTGCACTGTCTACTAGCTCAGCCATTCCCTCATCCAAACTCCCTAACAAGGACTCCATGGATAACGTAATGGAAAAACTATGAAGGGGGGGGGTATCACCTTCTCATTCTCAACAACCTTTCAACTCCTCACCATATCGGTAGACCTGATAAGGTGCCTATGTACCAACCGGATGTCAGAAATGTTTCCCTTTTGGTCCACCACATCATCGCACTAATATTATTTATGGTGGTTTTGATACCCCCTCTTCCCACATCGATGATATTCCAACACGTTAGGTTTTATAGTAGAGCCTTTAGCTTTCTCGACAACCCATATTTTTCCTATAACTATTTCCATCATTGTGCATGGAATGGATTTGGCTTAGGCCATTATGAACATGGCCCACATGGCCTTATTCCTGATCAATGTTGTAAACCTTACAAAAAATTTAGGTTAGGCTACTGGGAGTATTCTCTGATCCCATATTCCATCTATGATATTCTCATGGACATGCCTTCATCCACCTCCTTTGTCTTTTCTGACTTTCAAATATGTGGACATTTCTTCTCTACCTTCTCCATCTTTTCCAACCCTCAAATATCTGGACATGCTCAAATACATGGACATACATTCTTTACTTTCTCCATCCCCTTTGACTCCCGAAGAAATGAACATACCTTCTCCATATTTTTTGACTCTCAAGGATATGGAACTATATGACACCATTTCCATTTCTTCTGAATTTATTTTTAGTCTCCACCATAACTTTGGGACCAGTCACCTATCAGTGTGACAATCAGACTAGGTCCCTTCCTCTTTTCCATCTAGAGATGATAGAAGAATATTCTTCTACCATTGATGTCCTTCAGTGTGCTGATGATGATGCCATCCTTTCCCACATGGGGGCATAATATTCTTATCTTCAAAAGACCTTACCATTTGATTCATCTATTCCCTCATAACGAAGCCACCATTAATGTCAATATCGGGACTTCACATGAGCCTCACATTCTCAAAGTGGTCCAATCTCTTTATCCACATGAGATAGAATCTTTCACCACATTCCTCTCCCATCATAGCCAAGCATTTTCATGGTCATATTTAGACATTCCAAGTCTTTACCCCTCTATCTTCATCCACAATATTGTCACCTATCCTAATGCTAAATCGGTGAAGCAGAAGCTTCACTACATGCATCCTTGAATCATCCTCCTTGTTAAAGAGGAGCTATAATGCCTTTTGTCAGCTAATTTCATCACCCCTATTGATTATCCCTAATGGGTTTGCAACATTGTTTCCATCGCTAAGGTATTGAGAAATCTACGCATATGCACCGATTTTTAAGATCTTAATCTCGCTTGCCCTAAGGATGACTTCCCTCTCCCAAACATCAATCATCTTATGGATCTTACCATAGGCCATGAGATGCTTTCTCTCATGGATGGTTTTTCTAGTTATAGTAAAATCCTTCATGCACCGGAAGATTAACACAAGACATCTTTCATCACGCCTTGGGGGACCTTTTGCTATCGCTGTCATGCCCTTCGGTTTAAATAATGTCGGCACTACTTATCAACAAGCCATGACTTATATCTTTCATGACCTCATCCAAAAAACCATAGAAGACTACGTTGATGATATTTTAGGAAAATATAAGTATCGACATGACCATCTTTCTATTCTCGAAGTCCTTTTCGACTGCCTCATTCACTTTTTTCTTCATCTCAATCCATCCAAGTGTGTATTTGGATTCTTATTGGGAAAAATCCTTAGCTTTATTGTCTCTATTAGGGGTATTGAAGTTGACCCCATAAAAATTAGGGAAATTATCGAAATGTCTCCTCCTTATAATCTTAAGCAACTTCACAGCCTTCAAGGCCACCTTTAATTTGTCAATCATTTCATCTCCCAACTTTCCAATCATTGTAACCTTGGATCATTGTCAACCTTTTCATCACCTCCTTCTCAAGGACATTGAATTTTATTGGGATCACAATTGTCAAAAATATTTTCGATACCTTAAACAATATCTCATATCTCCACCTATGTTTACACCTCCACATGAGGGGATCCATTTTATTTGTACATCTCTACCACTAATCATGCTCTAGGAGCCATGCTAACATTTCATGATGACCAAGGTCAGGAGTAGGTTGTTTATTACATCAGTAATCATACTCTTCATGACTATGAGACCTGCTACACTGAAGCTGAAAGGTTGTTTTGTGCCCTATTCTTTTCTACATCTAAGCTTTGGCATTATCTTCTCAATCACAAGACTTATGTCATTACTAGCTTTCATCTTCTCAATACATTACATTCTAAACCTTATCATCATGATCGTCATTACTCGATGGCTCATGCTCATGACAGAGTTTGACCTCAAGTTTATTTCTCAAAAATCCATTAAGGGACAAGATATTTTTGACCAATTGGCAAAATCCCCTCTTCCTAGTACACATTTACCTCATGAGACAATTTCCATATGAATCCATTAATCAATTCCATCATGAATATGGCACTCTCAAATTCACTCTCTTCTTTGATGGCTCAAAATGTTAGCAAGGGGGAGGTGTTGGCATTGTTCTCATTCCTCCTTGGAAAAATCCTATTCCCCTCACATATAAACTCAATTTTTAGTGTACAAAACAACATGGCATGAATATGAATACCTCATCTTAGGTCTTGAAACCACCGTCTTTTTAGGTGTTCAAATTCTTGACATCTACAGGGATTCCAAGATTATAATCAAACAAGTCACAGGTGAGTATCAATGTAAAAATGATACCCTTCAAAAATATCATGACATTTTTCATCTTCTCCTTAAATATTTTGATTCCTACACCATCCAATTTGTTCCCCGATCGACCAATAGCTTTGTTGATAAAATGGTGTCCCTCACGACTCTCATCCCATGGAAAACAAAGGAGTCTAAGCTCCCTGTCATTGTTCATCTCCTATGATCTGACCTTTCCATGAATTACCCCAGATTAACCTTATTGAATTTGATTCATCAGACCTTTGGTATTCTCAAATTTTTGATTACCTATCCCAATCCATTATTCCTCCTAATCTATCCAAAAATGCTAAGAGGTCCTTTCTTCAGTGCACTCACCGCTATGTGATCCTTAACATCATTATTTATAAATGCATGGATTTGATGGTGTTCTTCTCTGATGTCTTAAATCCCATGAAGCCTCTCATGCCATCCATGAAGTCCATGATGGTATTTGTGGTGGACACTTTAGTGGTTTAGCCATTGCTAAGTGTGTTCTCCATCTTGGCTATTACTGGCCTTCCCTCAATCATGATTGTTGTGAGCATGTTAAGAAATTTGAAAAATGTCAGCAACATTCAATATTATTTGTATTCCTAGTCAATCTTTGTATCCGGATCAAGACCTTTGGCCCTTTTCACAATGGGGCCTTGATCTTATTGTTCTTATTAATCCTCATTATTCATAGTAGCATCACTCTATCATCACTACAACCGAATATTTCACTAAATGGATGGAAGTAATCCCACTCACTTTAACTAAATCTATCCTAATCATTAATTTTATTTATCAACACATTATTTATCACTTCGACGTTCCCCACAAACTTGTTGTGGACAATGGAAAGGCCTTTAAAAATAAATATCTCAAGAAAATTTGTAACACATTCAACATCTAACTCAGTTTCTCTTCTCCATATTATCCTCAAGCTAACAACCAAGCCAAAGCTACCAATAAAACCCTTCGTAACATTCTTTCCAAAACCATTGATCAAGTAGGTCATAATTACCATCTCCAACTTCCTTTCACCCTTTGGGCCTATTCGTACTAGCATCTGTACCTCCACCAGGGTTATGCCCTTTCTCTCCTGTTTAGGGGCTCTGAATCCATTTTCCACTTGAATTTAAGATTTATTCTTTCCACGTATCTCTTCACAACTTCATCTTTGATGAATACTATCGCCAGGCTCATCTAGCACAACTCGAGATACTAGATGAGTGTCACCTTCTCGCTCTTGAACACCACCATGTTTATCAGGATTGCATTAAACGTGCTTATAATAATCACCTTAAGGAACGTGAATTTAATTTTGGTGACCTCATTCTCAAAGAAAATCATAATGTCACTACTCTAGAAAGGAGCCAATGCAGAAATTTTTCCCCCTAATTAGATCAGACCATACATTATTACACACAAGTATGGGTTGAGGAACCTATCATTTGGCCTCCCTTGATGGTAAACCATAAGTGGAACCACTTAACACATTGCACTTGTGACCATTATATTTTTAGTACATTTACCAATGTGCCCTTAGTCATGTCTTCAAATCATTCCTCTATCTCAGCCCCTTCCATATCTCATCGTGATGATTTGGAATTATGTGGTCTTCCATCACTTCCTTGATGTGACCTTAAATATGGGCACCATGGCTCTTTCTGTAGGATATTCCTTATGGATAGGTTCTCCCCTTTGGTTATAACTCTACAATCATTACATCCATCACCCTCTTACTCACCTATTAGAACCATGCAAAGGGTCTAGGGTGTCTCTTGTACATTATTATCCCCTCCTAAGTGGTCTACTTAGCTAGTCCTGGCTCTCCCCCATGTAAAATTAAAATTCATGGATGCTTAAATCAAAAATCAAAATTATCAAAAATAGACTGATCCCTTGAAGGATAGTTGTTCATGCAAAAAAAAAAAAAATCAAAAGCATGAAATCAAAATTAAAAAATATAAATAGACCAATCCCTCAAAGGATGGCTATCATTTATTCTTGTCATCTACATTTTGTATAAAGTAGACCATACCCTCGAAGGATGGCTACTCCTTATGGCATTTGAAGGATTCCCACATTGATCATCCTTCCATTTTATTAGCATCCTAAGAAATATTCCCGCATTGATTAGCTTTCTCTTTCCCCTTCCCAAAGCTAGGGCATAGTTTAAGGAACATCACTTTTAGAGAAGCCTCTTTCCTTTGTACAAGTTTCATCTCAAACTTCCTTTTTTCATGTCAACATTAGGTTTATGAGATCATCTCATCCATCTCTTCCTTATGATATTTGAAATGACTAACTATCGTTGGTTATCTACTAACAATTTTTTTGGTCACATGTTGCCTTGTGTTACTTGGATCCACTTTTTGTTTACCTCCAATGTGGTTAGAGGCATACTTTCCTTGCACATTCCTTGATATGATGTAGATTCATTCATACCTATAGGTTTTTCATCGTTAAGTTGTGTCTTATCTGATCTCATCCAATCTCTCTCATCATTATTTTATCTTTGTGGCCATCTATATTCCTCCTTTAAGACATTTTATTTTATATGTTTACATCCTCCGCAATCCATTCTAAGTACACATTTGTGGCATATTGACTCTTTCCTCTAGGAATTTAATTCAACAATTCATCTCAAATTCCACATTCATGGCCGTACTTATCTCCCCTTGGGGAATTTTACTTAATCATTCATTTCCCTGCTTCTCCTTTGAGGCCACATTTTATCCCCCATTTAGGCATTTTTATTTCATCCGCACACGAAGTCCTCCTTTGAGGCCATATTTATTCTCCCCTTAGGGCATTCTATTTCGAAATTCACTCTTCTCATTTCTACTCTTGAAGTCCTCCTTTAAGGCCATACCTTTCCCCACTTGGGGCATATTTTATTTCCACCTTCTTGGCCATACTTCTCATTTGGAGCATATTAATTCATCACTCACTTTTTCATTCTTCCTTCTCGACCATT